>OY292522.1:2159900-2853114 GCA_958496365.1 Subacronicta megacephala
CGAGTGAAAAGCAGAACATTGCACAACTGATAAGAACTCGGAGCGATAAGCAAAACATTAAATAAACATAAGGACACTACATATTTTTACATGCTGTCTCTTTGTTACGATACAAGGACTAAAAAAGTGAATGTCCAATGCTCTAAGCTGAATCTGCAAAAAGACCTGGATTGTTTGAGATGTTGAACATTACACTTTGTTAAAATAAAGAAAAAATAGGATATTTTTTTGTTATCACATCCCTTGGAAAAATATTGTTGCTGTTGGCTTACTTTATCACAGTATCCTTATCTTCATACCCTTTGGCTGATCATGGTCTTGGCATAATCTGTTATTAATTGTTAAATTAACCATAGAAGGAGGTTAAAAGATTAAAAGGTTAAAAGTATAGAACAAACCTCCATAAGTTCAGTCTCAAGTTTCTTATTAGCAGTAGTCAGCCTGTACACTGCTTCTATTTGGTTCACCTCCAACTCTTCCTTCGCGGCAATTGAACGCTTTAGCCTGTCCAGTTCTGCCGTTTGTTCTACTATTTTATCTCTAAAATAGATAAGAAATATTAAAACATAACTATAGGAAGACAAGTGTTATTTCTAGTTGTTCGTACTACAGCACAACATTTGCTGTGGAAGGAACTCAAAGCTATGTGTTATATTATTATTTGTTGTGGTAGGGCGACGCTGTTCGCAGCATGAATGGCTTGACCGGGGAAGTACTACACTCTCGAAGAAGACCGACGTCTGAGCGACCAATTCCTCCCTCAATCCCCTTACTTCTCCCTTTCTCCTTCCCCTTTCTTTCCCTAAATAGGCTCGGCAACGCATCTGCAACTCCTTTGGTTTTTCAGTTGTCCATGGGCGGCGATAACTACTTACCATCAGTGTTCCTATTCACATCCGTCGATCGAACTGATTTAGAAGTCGTCTTATTGAAAAATCGTTGAACCGTATTCACACATGTTCGTTTGGCGAAAATGGTTCTAAAACGTTGGTTTGACAGTATTCACATAAGACTGGATGTCTGGATAAGATGGTTTGGTCATGTAGAGAGAATGGATGAACGGAGATTGACGAAACAAGTATATATGGTGAGTATGGATGGACGAGTTGGAAGGGGAAGACCTCGGCGAACGTACCGCAACCAAATTGCGGATGTTCTTAAAAAAGGCCAGGTTCCGAGCACCCTAAACCGACGGTCATGCATGAAGAGATTAATGAATGTAGATGAAGCGAAAGTAGTGTGCCAGGATCGTAGCAAGTGGAAATCTATAGTCTCTGCCTACCCCCATGGGAGACAGGCGTGACAATATGTATGTATGTATGTATGTACATAAGACTGGAAAACTATTTCAACGATTAAGTCGCTGCGACATCGCTACGGTTTTAATTACGTGAATCTGCACGTGGGCTACAGCTAGCTCGACAGGTTGTTTGCTGAGATAACCCATAAAAAAATTTTGCTCTTGATTCCTCTTACCTCAAGCCCTTAATAACTTGTTCATTGTCCTTTTCCTTCGCCCTCAGCTTCTTGATGATGTTGGAGTGCTGCAGCTGCTGGCGTGCCAACTTCTCGCCCTCCTCCTGCAGCTGGGCTATCACCTCATCCTTCTCTTTAAGCGTATTCTCCAATTCTGAGGAGTTCTTACGGGCAGCAGACTCTGACTTCAGTGTGTCTAGTTGCTTTCGAAGCTGATCCTAAGGATTAAATACAAACATACCATTACAGCTGAATGGTCCAAAGAGTCCCCAGTTCAAAAGCATGCTTAGGTCCCTTGTAATATGGGGTGCACCGGTTGCCGTTAACTAGGTAAATATATCCAAACTCTGGACAGCTAATGAGAGTTAAGCGGCGTTAGCCTAATGGCTAGGTCGTCATACTTGCGATCATGTGGTTGGTTGAGCGGTTAACAAGAATACTTGTAATGTGCGACCCACATTGCTAGAAAACTTTAAAAAAGTTTGCTCAACCTGGGAATCGAACCCAGGACCTCTAGCATAGCAGTCGCATTTATAAGTATTATAAATATTAAAGATTATCCATGACTAAAATAGATTTCATTCATGATTAGATAAAATATTTCAAATAAGGAATTAAAAGATTTCCATATACTAAAATCTTTATAGCTCAATAATGTAAAATATCATAATAATATGCTATCAAAGTAATCATTGTAATATCATACTCTTGAAAGATATTACTTTCTTCAACTTAATAAGTGTAAGTGTAGTGTAAGAATACGAGAGATGTTATATTATAAAAAAAACCGGCCAAGTGTGAGCCGGACTCGCGCACGGAGGGTTCAATGCCATTACGATTTATGACGTATGAAAAGAAAACTACTTACTAGATCTCTTTCAAACCAATTTTCGTTGAAAGTTTACATGGTAAATGTACATCATATGTTTTTTTAGTTTTATCATTCTCTTATTTTAGAAGTTACAGGGGGGGAGACACAAATTTTACCACAATTTTTTTTAAAAATCTGTGACATATGGACGGACAGACAGACAGACAGACATGACGTTATCTATAAGGGTTCCTAAGGGTTCCGTTAACCCTAAAAATAATTTATACTTGTGCTACACTGCTAATTATTCACCTTGTTTACAATTATATAAACTAGTCAGTCTCGGAGTTATGGTTTGTAAATTCTGTAACAGTAAACACCTCTCTACTTCATTCTACAATTCACTGGTAGCATATTGATACATTTTTTTTTTAATAAATATTGTAAGGGGACTCAAACCTTTTCCCTGATTGCCTGCTGGAACTTCTTTTCCAAAGCTGACATCCTCTGAGTATAATCTTCTGTGATGGTGTTAATATCCCCACCTTCATGCTTTGCCATTAAAGATTCCACCTGACTTTTCAAGTCTGCATTATTCTCTGCCAAATCTGCATTATTCCTGCTCATCTCGAGTAGCCTATTCTCCCTTGCTTCTAAGAGTTCTGCCATCTCACAAAGTCTCCTCATCAGCCGCTCATTCTCTGAACCCTGACTTTCATCACTAGTGTTACTCTGTACTGATGCCTCTGATAACTCTCGGTTATGCCCTCTGATCTTTGTAGCTAAAGACTTCCCTAGAACCAAGTCCACCAGGTTTGGTGATGTTGTACCATCAAACTTTGACTGCTTGAAAGCATATTTAGCAGGGCTGTTCCTAAAGCCATGACCATCTCCATTGGGACTCGGAATGATTTCTATATCTGATGATGTTGCCGTCTCTAATTCATCCCCAGATGTGTGTCCAGATGTTCGGTCTGAACCTATCTTGACTAGGTCACTTTTGCTGTCTGAACTAATTGGAGATGTTCTTTCTTTCACACTGCCATCTTTCTGTGAAGAGTTACTACTGGATTCATTGCATTGCTGTTTCTCAACATTTACAAAGGCAGAACTTTCTGATCTTAGCATGTCATTTGTAACATTGACATTGTAAAATGATGATGAGTCACTCAACTTATCTATGAGAACATCTTCATGTTCCTTTTTATGCTCTTCTACAGTTACATCCAAGTTAATACTGTCATTATCAGCATTTAAGGTTCTATCTGACCAGGAGCCATCATTGGAAGAGTTTTCACTAATTTGCATTCTCTGTGGTAAGATAGCTTGCTCCAAATGTATAAATTCTTTATCAATAGCTTTTCTAACAGAATCTGCTTTGACTAGCTTAGGGAAGGGGCTTGTAGACTTATCATCTGTATCCAAAACAGTAGGAGCTGTACATTCTGATATAGAATTGTATGACATAGTATCTTCATCATCGTCAGCTACTAAACTCACACTGTCAGCTGTCTCTGCCTTATCAGTTTTATCCCCAATAGGAGTAGATTTTTTGTCACTTATATCACCAGGGGATAGACAGAGGGAAGATGAGCTGCTATTTTTTTCACTAGAATAACTATCAAAACCAAGGCACTCAATAGAACTAGGACTCACAAGACTATCAGGTAATATTTCTACTGATTCAGAATTATGCTTCTGGCCAGTACTACTGCTCTGAGATATAGAATGGATGGATGCCTCCGAGTCAGGTGTTGTCTTTAAGCTCTGGGACAACACTTCTACAGAATCAGAACTATTCCTGCTTGATACCAGAGACAATCTGTTTGACTTTGCAGAATCCCGTCTCTCATCTGCTTTTGGAAGTTCATCTTTCAATGATTTTGTGATTCTACTATCCAATGCCTCACCATCTGACATGATGAGCTGACTTTTAGAGAATAAGTCATCATGACTGCCATACTTTGTATTAGAAATAATATTCATAGATTTAGCTTTAGGTGGTTTGATAATGGTAGAGTCGTCTTCTTTAGGTTGTTCAAAGAATGAGCCTGCAAAGGAGCCCCAGATGCTCTGAGATGTGGACTTTGACGGGCTCTCTGTAACAACTGGCTGCTCCTTAACTGGATCATTCGGTTCACTCTCAGCGCTAACAGTAAGACCCCAAGAGGAGAAGAAATCAGTGTTGTCTTTTTGTGAAGTACTACTGTGACCGGGAGACGACTTCGCGCTCGTCTGCGGCGTAGCCTCTTCTTCCTGCTCCTCCCCGCTCTCGTCCTGGATGTCAAGAGCCTTGTCTATTGTTTTCTGCGCCTCCTTCAGAGCCGTCTTAGCGAGGCTCGTAAGGCCTGACGTGTCGAACCAATTCATTTTGTCGGCGCATTAGACACAACACAGCACGAACCACAGGACAATCAAAATACTGAGTAATGTATCACCCCTGTACCAGACTGTTTTACAATATTGTTTTGAGATTATCCATGGAAATACACTTCAACTAATCACAACAAACCAGATGACGTTTCCATTTTGTTTATGTATTTTTCCGAAGGAATTTTGCAATTGTCAAAGCAATAAACTTTATTTTTACGAATAAATCTACCACATAAAATTAATTTTATAACTATTCAAGAAATTATACTGTAATTTTCAGATCGAACAAGTGCCACGAAAAGTATCTGAACGACTGATTTGACGTTTGATTATCAGTAAAAAGAACATTTGACTTTGGTGGTGATGTAGATACAGACCCGATTTTTCGACAAGGCTACCACAGCTCCAGTGGCGCAATTGGTTAGCGCACGGTACTTATAAGACAGTAAGCGTGTGAGTAATGCCGGGGTTGTGAGTTCGAGCCTCACCTGGAGCATATCTTTTTGACATCATGTTTTGTTGAATAATATACAATATTTAGTCGTTTTACTTTAAAAAAAAACATAATTATGTAATCAAAACACGTTACGTAAGTGCATTTGATTTGTTTGGATCTTGTGTTTTCGCCACCGACTTATTGAGTTAGGTAGTACTACTAGTTTCTCAGAAATTCGTAGACAAACATACATACATACGCTAATAAAATTTGTACATCTTTTTACATAGACTAACATAATTATACATACCTACCTACGAATGTTATGCAATTTCAACACATAATAGGGAAAAGATATCCATATTTTTTATTGAAGTAAAGTTAGTATGTACCTAATAATGTGAAGTAATAATATTGTTTTGTAGAAATTTTAATTTGTAGGTTGTAAAGTAGTTGTTCTTCTTACAAGTACTCATTCAAATCTCATACGACGGGTCGAATTGATAACCTCCTTTTTTTAAATAGGTTATAACACGGCACCTTTATGTGTTAAAGTATCTTAGTACTTACTTACTTATTACGTGCTCTTGATAATTCTAGGTAGGTACCGTTACTGCACCGCCAAGATTAGAATGTAGATAGGAGATGACCCATGCCCAGCAGTGGGACGGTAGGTTGGTATAGAGTTGTTGATGACGTGAGTGAATTCACAGTACTGTGGTGAAATAGTCATCCATAACACAGTGCCCCAGGTATATACATCGAGACTAGACTACGGCCTTTTTTGACTACCTAATTTCAATTGACAATATCTTATCGTCTGTCGTTCAGTTTCATAAATATAAAATAGTAGACGGTACCTATTCTACATGGCGCTGAGAAAATAGGTAGGATATAACCAGAGCCGGATTTAGGAGAGGGCAACCGGGGCTACTGCCCCGGGGCATCCACAAAAGAGGATCCCCCACAATAGATACCTACCTCGAAAAAAAAAACAAATAGTCCAATTATTCAGGAAAATAATTAGGGGCCACAGTCCTTTGTTGCCCCGCGGCTCCAGACCTCTAAATCCGGCTTGGATATAACGTCCCAAGGTCCCACACCCGGTGCTTGTGTACTGTTTTTTTTTTAAACTTATTAGTAATGGTCACACATTACTAGTATTCTCAAGCGGGTCACACAATCCTAGTAAGTATTCTTGTTAACCCCTCATACTAAGCTAAATGCTTGTATTACGGGTGGGTTTCGAACCGGCAACTACATGATCGAAAGTCCGACGATCTAGCTATTAGGCTACCCTCGCTTCACAGCTTATTTTACCTTTCACCACTTATTTTGCACAGACCTTATGGTAGTGTTCCTTTGGAGATCTCGGAGCCCCTCTATTATTATGTGTGGGAAATGGCCACCATGTTTGCATATCAACGACGTCCATTTTTTTGAAAATAAGGTCCTGTAGCCCGATTCACGTAATATAACCGTAGCGATGTCGCAGCGACTTAATCGTTGAAACAGATTATATCATATTCATATCCGTCGATTGGACTGATTTAGACGTTGTCCTATTGAAAAAGCGTTGAACCGTATTCACACATGTTCGTTGCGCGAGAACTTTTCTAAAACTTTGGCTTGACAGTAGTCACATAACACTGGAAAACTGTTTCAACGATTAGGTCGCTGCGACATCGCTACGGTATAAATTACGTGAATCGGGCTACTGGTATAAGAATAAAAAGTACAAAGCTAGAAGCTTCTATTCTTATACCTACCATGACCTTATTTTGCACGAAAACTGAAGAAAAATATTCGCCACCAAAATTGACAAAAAATGGACGTCGTTGATATTCACCCATATATGTATAACATGTTGTTAGTAAACGCTACAAACAATTTGTAAATACAAAAACACCCAACCTGGAGTGGAGTACTGTTCGCACCTTTGGGAAGGATCGGCTAAATACCAGCTTGAGGCATTGGAGTCCATTGAGAAGAGAGCCAAGAAGCTAATTGGCAATTATGCACTTTGCAATGCCACACTACAAAGCCTTGAGCATCGGCGCAAAGTTGCATGTCTTTCTGTCTTTTACCGGTTACATTTCGGAGAGTGTGCATCGGAACTACATGATATAGTTCCACCATCCCCGTTCCACTATCGGACGAGCAGAGCTACGGCAAGGCGCCACCGCTACATGGTGGAAGTGCCTAAATCTCGCACGAAACGTTTTGCGTCTACATTTATAGTGCGTACTGCTTTATTGTGGAACTCGTTACCGGAATCTTTGTTCCCTGAGACCTACAATTTGGGTGTCTTCAAGACGAGAGTGAATAGGTACCTTCTAGGCAAGCGCGCTCCATCGTAGACCACTTCGATGCTTAACATCAGGCAAGTTGTGGTCAAGCGTAAGCCTATCAGTGATATAAAAAAAAAAAAAAACCTACCCAGTGGCGTAGCGCGTGTATCAACCGCCCTGGGCGGAGACGGGTGCTGTTTACGGGTAGCGGTTGCCAATACTACCACTATATTATGGAACACACGAATAAATCTTAAGAATTCGACGATCCAAGAATGGCTGTCTTTTTGCGTTGCATTGTTTTTAACCCCCGACGCAAAAACGACGGGGTGTTATGTTTGACGTGTCTGTGTGTGTGTCTATCTGTGGCACCGTAGCTCCCGAACGGATGAACCGATTTTGATTTTGTTTTTTTTTGGTTGAAAGGTGAATTAGTCGGGAGTGTTCTTAGCTATGTTTGATGAACATTGGTCGAGATATAATGCTATTGTCGGGGGGGTTTTTTAAATGTTTAATAATAAAATGTAGAATAAAACTACGGATAGGTGTATTCATTTATTTTATTTAGGTATTATCTTAAAATATTTATATACAATATGATAGTAATAAAACTATCGGATTTAATCTTTCGTTCGTCCCAAGTACTATGTAGATTGTTCATATCAATCAGAATGTCAGTTTTAAAAAGACTACTCTTTTTAATACACACCTATATTTTTCTTAAATCCTCATTTACAAAATTGTAAATTTACGTGAGGGACTTTTCTCAGTAGCGGAGAGGAGGGTCGCTCTTATTTTTTTAATGTGGTTAGTCAACATAGTGGTATAATTCTTTCATATTCTTCACACAGATGTATGAGTAAATGGAGTGTGTTTTTTACTCACATCTGATATAATAACAAGTAATTAACAGTACATAAACACATCAAATTAAAATTATATATTTTTTATTAGAAATAAATTAAACTGAAGGCCAATTCTTGTAATATAAAAGTCATGCAAATATAAAAATTTTCAATCTCGTTATAATTTATAACTTGTTTAAGTTTAACTTTGGTTGTTTCAAAGGAAAATATAAGAACTAAAAATATATTTCGAAAATTTTCAAATTACAAGAATTGCCTTCTGATGTTATAAAAATTTGCAATTCATAAAAAAGGTAATGCTTTTATCTAACTTTGCAGACTTGAACAGAAATACTGACAACTATAAATAAATAAAGTACATGATAAGGAACTCATAATATAACTAATGTCACTCTATTTTTTAATCCCTGTACACAATTTAATATGCCTCATAATATTCTATCCCAACCAAATGGTGCTGATGCAAAAGTTCTGTTCGAATTTATGACCCAATAGATTTAATGTATGTTTAGGGTACGATGGGACTGGCATACGCTGCGCGTAAAAGTCCCTTAAAAATTAGAATAAAAAAAAATTAAAAAAAATAATATGCCATAATAACCATGTTTGAACCCCAGATGTTCAACTCTATAATCTATTCGTGTCTATTTATTAAGTGTCCACAGAAACACAATAAAGATTTTCTGTTAATGATATAGAGCACTACTAAGAAACAATATGTGTATTGTTTTCGATGCTTCGAACGAGAATCATAAGAATACTTGGAACGAACGATCAGTTCGAAAACGAATTCACATATAAATCGTCAAAATATGACGTCATCGTGTACAGGACCATTTAATATTAAAATCTATTTACACAACTCCAGTATTTCCCGTAGTAGGAGGCGCGGGCTGTGTGAACATGAATGTTGTCGCGTTCTGGAACAACTGCTTCTTCACAAACTCTGTGGTAGCTGACTTTAGGTTCTCCTTGGCTCCAAACTTGCATTTGATGTAGCCGTACAGGTTGGCCCCCGTCAGGGTTAGCGCGATGAGGACTAGGAGCTATCGAAAAAAAAACATTACAAGAGTTTTGGAATTAGTCATTTATTGTACCTGTTTAATGGAAAAACATACATGGATAACGACTCTGCTGGGCCTATTGTATGTGGTTGATAAAACGCGCGTTAAATGATAAAAATATAATGCAATTGCACTAATCACTCCAATTGATCTGTCGGTAAAAGGTAAACCATGTATGCCTCAGGCTTCTTATCTAGTGAATACCAGCATTACATTTTGTATATTTTTTAGTGATATTCTGATTATTCTGACTTTTAAAAACCACAAAGTTAAGTATAACATATTGTATCTTTGAGGCTACGAATAAATAATGTCCTTTGAGGTACCATTTTTAATGAAATTTTCTGATTCAAGTATTTTTTATCAAATATTTTTTTAATCCTTATTAAATTGAATCTAGGATCAGAAAGTTAAATCAATCTAAAGATCAATCGAAGATTAGGATATGGCCCTGATATAATAGAAAAAAGAGTTCAACTAAATATCATAACATACCAGCCATTTGAATTTAAGTCCAAAGAGGCAGAAAATGAAGAATGTTGACCAGATGAGTGGGCACAGGATCAGACCCATCCAGAACAGGCGGCTCTCATTCTGATTCACTCGATTCTGCAAAAGGCATGTTTAAAATAAATATAGTATGAACTATGATAGCAATCAGAAAATATGTACTGGTTCAAGTTGTAAATGTTACAATACCATAGTTTTATTCAATTAATATGGTAGTATGTATACCTATCAAAATATTCAAAGTTACTACAACACTCACATTTACCTGTTTGGTTTCAAAAACCCAGTGGGATTTGCCATCATCATCCACATAGTTCCACCATCGCAACCCAACTAGAAGTCGTCCTGGAAAATAAATACATTATTTTATAAATATGTCATCATTCTGCATGAAATTTTTTAAATTATTGTAATGAAGCAAGAAAATCTATAACAATAGCAATAATTTATTAGTCAATTTATTTTTTTCATTATATGTCTAAATACAAGACATATCAAGAGTATCTATTAACTTTCTGCCTGTTTTTTTTTATAATTTCAACACCAGTCAAAGAAATACCCCTGTTATTGACTAAATAAAAAAGTATGAGCAGTATAAGTCTTGGATAATAGTTCATGGTTAATTTCCTATTAGCAACTGTGGGATTAGTAATATGTCTTGAAAATTTCATCAAAACTGAACTTCGTATTATCACTCCTTTTTTTACTACTTGGTGACAATTTATTTGAATGAAGTATTTCAGGTAAGACAGGCTGGCTTCAGAAGTTTTAATGAAGTAAATAATATGTATTTGCATACATAGGCTAATCTCTAAATATATTCCTCCCTTCCTTTCCTTCCTCCAAACAATTAACAGAGATATAATGATACAATAAGTCTAGCAGAAGCTTTTATTGTTTATCTAATAAAACTATAGTATATTTAAGTTACAAACCACTGATATTCTTAACAGTCCAGAAGTCTGCAGACAGCAGCATAACAACAAGCACAAAGCTGGCGATGAAGGAATCTGAGAACCAGCCACACAGCATGTACACCACAATGGCTGAGCACCGGAATACCAAGTGGAAGAACACTATGTATGGGTGTCTGAAAATTATTGCATGTTGATGTTTGTGAAAATTGTTGTATTTATATTGTTGAGAACTCTACAGGACTCTTCTTCTCCTCTCATCTAGCTTAGCATCTCAAACACAATCATAATAGGATTAGTAAGAGCTTATTTTAATATTGTGATTATCAACTTTGTAGTAATTTCTACCTATATTTTATAATAATATTAAAAAATTTATGCCACTAGCAAGTCACGCTGAATGCACATACTTTTGGAGTCACAGTCTACAATATTCTATTGATATTATTTATAAATGAATTATATAAACTGAAAAAAGGCAGCTGCCAGTGGGTTGGTAAGTAAATTTTATGACGATACTAATAAACTAAATAATAAAACATATTGTTGTGTACAGTAAATGCACTCACACAAACTGTTTGTTAGCATTGTCCTCTTCTCCAAAGGCGATGGTATCGTCGTCGAGCAGCGGCACCTGCGGCACACCTGGCTGTAAGTAGCGCGGTTACAACACTACATCAGCTCAAGCCGTGCAAAGCAAAACAAAACTCCATCCAAGTTCGAGTACGATAATCAACTTAGTTCTACGTAATTATTCGCAAATCAAAACAGCTACGGTTTAAATATGATCTTTGAGCTATGGGTCAGAAAGTAGCCTTGGGGGCAGAGCTATGATTTAATTTGAATGTCCGTAAAAACTATATTTATTAGGGTAAATAATATGGGGTGCTACGAAGGAAAATCAGTCGCTGCTTTTCAATGGGTTATCGAAATGATACTGAAGTAAAAATTAGTTTAATAAAATACTTACAGTAGCCGAATTCATGGCTGGATTATTCATTTTATGATTATTATTTTACATAAAATACAAAATTGTACAATTTATTTGCACTTCTGTAGTTCGTCATCGACCACCTTTCTTTTTTTTTATTTAATTGTCACATTGTCACTATGTCAAAAAGTTTTGACATTATTACGAGTGTGCGATATAAGAGTGCGATGCGTAAGTGAAACAACTACATACATTTTACATTTAAAAGAACGAGAGAAATTGCAGTTTCATGCTATTATACGCGTAAATGATGCTGAGAGTAGTGAAAGTATTAAATATTTGACTGACATCGTGACGTTGACATGGATGACATCTTTTATTCGGCATTTGTCGGCCTATGTAGGGTTCCGTAAGGATTTCAAAACGCAAAAACCCGGAAAATGAAAATGATTTTTTAAACTCAGTATACATACAGACAAGTTGAAGTCGTCGTAAATGTAGTTCATTCATGTTGATTGTCATGACAAATTTCGTCATTTTGGCATAAAAATAAAAACACAATATGTGAGTAATTTAAAGTAAGTTAAATTATGTTGCCTGAATAATGTAATACGTCAGTAGGGTTTTGCCCAGTGCCGTAAGCCCGTAACTAGCCTTTTATGCGCCCGGTGCGAGCTTGTATAACTGCACCCTCGAATTAAAATTAATATTTTGATCCAGTCATTTCTGCGCCCCTCCGTGATCTACGCCTTGTGCCTGGGCACCGCTGGCCTTAGTTACGGCACTGGTTTTGCCTACCAATACTACACGACAATGTATGTATAATGTTTATACAGCTACACCTCAAGCTATACAATTTCAGTTTAGACTGATCTCCTACCGTACCTACCGTTTCTGTACGCAAGGCTACACTAGCTATATTAAACCAGTTTATACTGGACTCTTACTGTATGGGAATGAATACAAAGCGAGATTAGCTTACACTGGATTTGTATGGGTTGACCTGTAGCCGTGTGTACAATGCGAGGCCAGCTTATACATACTGGTTTTGTATAGCTTTATATACATATACAATGTAGGTACTTATTTTTTTTACATAAGACTTCCAAAAAAAGCAACTTATTACGGTCTCTTAAATAAAAACATCACTATAATTACGGCTGAGGTTAATCTTAGAAAAAAAAACTTTATTTTTGTTCACTTTATCCCTTGTAAATATAATATATGTACTCGTCATTATTCTATCGTAGCATAGAGACCACAGCCTACTCAGAGTACTAAATTTTAATACTTACTACGTTATTATTTTATAAATTTCTTATCGTTAGAAATTGCGATTCATACAACTGAAATAACTGGTAGAAGAAGACCGCATGAGTCTGCGTGCCGCCAAGCCGAACACACCGGTGTATATCCCCCGCCTGAACTACACCACTAGGGTGGAAGACATCGTGGATTACATGCGCCAGAAGAAAAAGTACACGCCGCGGGTGCAGTAACCGGAGTCGCGCCGAAACATCAACTTTAAGGCGTTCGTGGTGCGAGTAGAGAATTGCTTTTTGCCCCTCGTCATGGAAGAGAACTTTTGGCCGTAGGATGTGGTGTTCCGTCGCTTCCGCGGACCAGTACCACAGGACAGCACAATATTAAGTGCAAAGTGAAGTGCTACTAACATAGTTATAAGCCCTACCTACTAACACTATGTTGTATATTATATATTTTATATGTTAGCTTGTAAGGTATTTAACTATGGACCATGGATGCATGAAAATAAATTATTTATTTCACGGCATGCCTCCCGTGTGTCTCCGCACGCCTAAGGCTACTCTCTGACCCTTGATCAAATATGGGATGTGGCACCATTATTGTTATTATTAAGCCTTCAATTTTTCTTTTATTATTTTTCTACTTAGAAAAAAAAGAAAAATGTTATTATAATATTTGTAAGAGTTATGAACGAAACGAACAATAAACTTGTTTTTGAACGAAGGTTGCGCATATCGCAGAACACCCGTCTTAACTTCACTTGATTATAAAAAAGACACAACTGTCAAAATTTTGCAGCAGGGCACATGCAAGGGCTGTTTACAATTTCGCAACAGACTTGTGTTTGTCGTTACAGTGTTATTTTTTTAGCTTAAAGATATCCAGTTTTTCCGTGTCGTACGATGTCTACCACCAGCACGGTGGCCGCGTCCCGCGTGTGGTCGTAATTCTCGGTTTTAGTGCGTGACAGGTGTGAATTTTGCGTAACGGAGTCGCGATGGGCGCAAAGGCGAGTACCGCGAACGGAGGGCAGAGTCCGCGCACGAGGACATTCTCCACGAGCTCCAGCTCGGACGTGGTGTCCGGCGGCGCGGGCTTCAGCCTTCTGAGAGCGATACCAGGGATACAGGTTTCGAACGATCGCCAGCGCGCCAGGTCGCTGTCTTCCGTGCCAGACCTGCACGCTTCTCATGAGGCGATTGCGATTCCGCCCAATTCCCAGAGCTATGAGGCTTCTGCAGCCGCGAGCCCTGATACAGATTCAAGCTCCAACGAGGAAGCGGGCCCGATGCCGGGCACGTCGCTCGCGCTGGGCCGGGTGTACGCTGCGCACTCGCTGCCTTCACATATCTGGTCAATAAACGGTGAGTTCTCATCCCCATACACTATTCTCTACATCAATTACTTTAGAGTATATTACCTGTCTTACCATAACTTAGTTAATTATCAATGTTATTATTTTCTGTCTTGTTTACTACTTTGAACTAAAAGATAAAAAGTTACAAAACAATCAAAATTGATATTATGATCTACTGTTATGTGAAGACGTAGGTAGATGTTGTTGAATCACATACAATGTGATTGAATTGAATACATTGTGTGAGATACAGCAGTAACTGTACTGTTACAAATTGAACTGTTTTAAAGCATTCATGAGATAAATGATATGTTTTCATGAGTAGAACATTGTTTGATTAGCTTATTAGCGAGTTCTCAGTAATAGATAACATCTATTTCTGGCTACAAATTGTTCTTCATGTGTTGGAATTGATGTTTAGGATATAAGAGAGTATACCAGACTAACAACTCATCTGATTATAGTATTATACTGATTGCAGATATAAATACAAAAAAAAAGAAGGATATCATATAAAAATATATGCATTTCTAATACACTGATAACAAATAATTTTAATATATCACCTTAAAATGTCAATTCATATTATAAATTCTTATTGGACAAAAAGGAAACATCCTCTTCAATATTTTTTATAAAAACATTACTTTCTTATCTTTATTTGAATCTTATTAGACTTCTGAATACCTGACTTTGATTTTCATAGTTATTTTATATGTATTGAAAATCTTTTTGTGACAATCAATTATTGCTATCTGTGTCCTTATCATCTTTGACCTGAATAATAATTTCCAATTGATATTCAGTGAGTGTGAAATTAAATCAAACAGTTTCAATTCTTTAAAGTTACTTTATAAGGTTAAATTAAAATTATCAAAATTGAATTAATTATGCGATTGAAATAAATTGTTATAATTTCAATAAACAATTAGCACAGGTAAGACTTAAGGTCCCATTGCAGTGTTACTTATAGATATTGAATGTAATGTGATATTGAATATCCATACACTTGCTTATTTATTGTTTATAGTGCAGGACTTCAATTAAAAGTCGGATTGCTGAAAATTATAATATTTTATATGGCAATAGGCTCTACCCCTATTACATAGGACCTAAACATACTAGCAAAATGTGGGTGTACATTAGTACACCTCTGCCTAATCCTTTGGGGAATACAGGTGTGATGGTATGTTATGTTATAATATTTTATTTAGTCTAAATTACTTTGCAAAGCCTAACAGAATACAAGTGCAAGTTATGGAACAACTAAAGTTTTAGCGAAATGTAAGTTCATACTAGCCAAAATTTATACATATCAGCATTGTCACTACAATATTCTCTCCTTTTATTGAATAAAAAAACTATTTAATTTCAAATTAATAACAGCCAGCAACACATACAAGCATGTTCATAAACATACAAATCACAAACTCTTTGATTGACTAACATACTGAATAAAAATAAAAACTATTGTGTCTGTAAATGCTTGCTTGGACAAATATATTGGAACTATTTATAGGTAAAAGATTGGGATAATACATAATTATGAACTGGTTTAATATTTAATGCTTAAAAATGGCATTGAATACAGAATGTAGAAATAATTTTAGTATTGAATTAATTAATCAAACTACCTAGGATATTCTTGATGTTGCTAAGATCAGGTTTTTTATGATATCTATTTTAATCTGGTTGAAGAACTGCTCAATTTATTTATATATTATGCTTTAATATACCAAAATGAATTGTATATTAGTGCTTGAAGTGAGATACTACAATATTTTTTTTAAATTATGTTTTTTTTGCCTATAATACATAATGTGAATTACATTTGAGTACATTTTGTTTTACAATATTAGTGATTGGGTTTTGGGCCTATTGTATAAGCCTCCTCAAGCTCTCCTCATTGAATTCTAAGATATCTTCTGTAACTCTCAACTAGTATGGCCTCAAATTAGGCTGATGTCATCTTTCAATGTGTGTCTTCTAGTCCATGGTATAAATAAAATCCATGAATAAAAGATAGAAATAGATATCAATCCTACATGATAGAAAAAAAACTAATGAAAAATCCTTGAACTTTATCATAGACTGTGCAATAAAGTTCAAGGATTCTAAAATCAAATTATCTAATAAATTTTACAATTCTCTGCTGCCTGAGGTCGAACTAAAAGACGCACTTCTTTACTCTGTGCTGTGACTACGGCAGGCGCTGGAACCTTTTAAGGGGCCGGCGTTGTCCTCCCGCAGCGTAAACATCAGGATTGTGGGCACTACATAATTTAAAAAAAAAATAGGTTTCTAGCGATGTGGGTCGCACATTACTAGTAATCTTATTAACCCCTCGTACTAAGCTAAATGCTTGTATTACGAGTGGGTTCACATCGGTAGTGCAATGGGTAGGTTTCGAACCGGCAACCACATGATCGCAAGTCCGACGCTCTAGCCATTAGGCTCCCGCCCCTTAAATTTTATCTTGTCGTCGTTTATATTCCTATTATGTTTAGCTATTGATTAATAACGGAATAACCATTAATTGTAACTTTTACACAGGCATATTTTATATCTTTGCGTCTGACCACATAAATGATGGTTAAGACGAGCTGGACCAAACAAAACATTACTGGCGCGCATTCTTACAAGCCCACACAAACCCACACTGAGTCTGCGTGGTGGATTACGATATCCACTTCCTCTCACTTAGAGGAGGCCTGTGTCCTAACAGTGGAAAAAATATAGGCTGATTTTATTATTCGCACAAGAACAAAAGACCTGAACGGTGGAGACCGTAAAAGAAAGAAAAACAAGCCTGAGTCGAGACTATACATTTCGTAACGTATTTGTTATTTCTATTTACTGGGAATCTTGCTTATTTCTGAGGCAGCATATAGTAGTAGTAGTGCCTGCTGACGTGTCCACATGCCAGCATGAATGGGTCCGCACGACCGGGGAAGTACTACTCTTCCACAGAATATCGACGTCAAGTAGCAGTATGCATACTGTTGCGTTTCGTACGGTGAGTGTGGAGCATCGGAGGCCCAATTTCTCCCTCAGTCCCCTTCCTTACCTTTTTCTTAAATAGGCTCGACAACGCATCTACAACTCCTTTGGTTTTGCATATGTCCATGGGCGGCGATGACTATTTACCATCAGGTAGCTCGCCTGCTCGTTTGCCGAGTTATCCCATAAAAAAAGCATCCTAAAGGAGCCAGAATATTTGCAATCACAACTTAAAATTACCAACAGGTTGGTGTATCTTCGATAAGCACATACAAACAACTTGATCTTGAGGTCATCACACCAGATATTTTTGGCATGCAAGAAAATCTTTTGATGTAGTTTGTTCACCCCACCCATAATATTGAATTATGATACTTCAACGAAACAGTCTTTGCTAAATGACAGTCGTGTGAATCGTTCAATCGATAAAAGTTTAGTTGCCAACTGCCAGAACATTGCATTTATAGATAAAATGGCTTGTACTCCGTGTACAAAGTACTGCTATTCAATTGCTTAATGACGCTAGAGGCCGCCAAAAGACCTGGAGAAAGGCTAGCCAGATGACTGACACGAACGTCATTTGTCATTATTGTGTAAAGGTAACAATGCTCTATTTGTGCCCACGACAAAACTGAGCAGTAGTGACAGTAACATCGCTATTAACTCCCGTGCGTCTACGCGTCTGGGAGCGACTTTCTCGTACTATAATAAATCGCGGCCGCTTTTCCGGGTTGGGGCGCACGCGCTTTCGTCGTTCAGTCGCGTTCGGACTACCGTTGCGTTCACATCGATACCACTATGTACAGACGTCGTTACCGTACTACCCTCGGCCTTGGGCTCGGCTCCTCCTTTTCATCAACGTTTTCGACGACCCTATCGTTCAGGACGACAACAACAACCTCGTCAGCGACCGATACTGTCAGGTCGGATGCGCGTGCGACTGCGGCTAAGCTCAAATCGAAGTATGAAAACGCCGGCACAGCGCAAGGTGCGTGTGTTACTAACGTGTTTGCGACTAATACAATGCTGTTGTGATATCGGAAAACTAAAGGATATTTTCGTGTTTATTTTCCCCTCGTATCGGGAGGAGTAATCGCCTCCATAGCCTCTTTCTTAGTTTTCCTTATGCGAGGGATGTTCGCTGTGATTGCCCATTTCACCTTTATTTATTTTTTTTCCCTCTTTATTGTAAAAGTTTTCCTCTATGATAACACGAATTTTCCAATATAAACAAAACAGTTTTTCACTTATTCTGTAACTTTCAGAGTCGATGTAAACGATATTGTAATACATGATTTAGGCTTTTGTATCTTATGCTACTATTTATCAAAATTAGCTTGTGTAAACTTCACTGTAACAATAAACAGAATCCAATATAATCTAGTAGCGAGCTAGATCCCTGATGTTTTGTTAATAAATCATATTGTTCTAACATGTGCTATTATTAGTGGTGGTTGTGTGAATTCTCTGACAAGTACACTTTGACATAATTATGTCAAGCTGAGTCAAGAGAACACCAAAAACGTAGAACTACTTGATCTGATATCAAGCAGTCCACCTGGCATTTTTTTTACTTATTTTTGATCCTGGTTCTTTCCCTAAGATCCTAGGACAAAGAGAAACTAACTTCGATGACATTATTCTTAGATCTAGGGTACACATTAAATGTATTTTTTTTTAATACTTTTAATCAACCTTTGAATATAAGCTATGTTTTTAACATCCTTCGGTTTAGTACTTACTTTTTAAACACAGCGAAAGTTTTCTGTCCGCCTTTCAGGTAGTCAGTTTACGAATGTACAATGCCTTTGACTCAGAATTATTTTCTTTTTTATGAGCTGTAACGTAAGCGACTTCTACCTTTTTCAGTAACGAATGTTCTAGCTTTTGGCCGTGTTTTGGGTTTGGAAACATTCCAAATGACATATCGGGCTGTGTGTTTGCCTAATGTACCTTTCGTGTTGACCATATACAAAACTGTAGTTACTTGTAAACAGAACTAATTGAATAGTAAATTATTACAAGACAAAACTGAAATATTGAAATAATATATATAGTTTCAAATTGTAAAACAATTAATTATCGCGCCCAGGCGTCGAAGTACTCCGACAGATTTTTACATTCAATCATTTTTGATATATTATCTTACATTAAAGTAATCATAGACGCAGATAATTTTCATCTAACGAGAGATTATTTTTTAACCGTTTTCTATTGATCACTTATTTGTCAACTTTTTAAATGTATTCCAACTTTACTAATAACCTAACCATAGACGTAGTCTGGGTGTTAACATGATGTAGTTGACAAGCGCCCAGACTTTAAATAAGTCTGACATTTGACTGCCGTCCGATCTCGAATTGTCGTAAAAGCTAAATCAAATGGCGCGTCACTGCAGCAGAGCGTTACGATATTAATTTTAATATTTATAATTATAGTTTTTAGAGATTGTACTGTAGTTGTAAACGAGTTATTCGCGAATTTTCATCTAGAATTAGTTGAAGCAATGGGTGAATACGGGTTATGAACTATTGTAAGTATACAAGTATTTAAAAAAAACGTGCAGCGATTTTTGTGTAGTTTTTTTGTGTAGTGTAGTACAGGAGAGCGGAGTGTGGGCATCTGTATTCAGTACTATTATTTATTCTGTGTTGCAAAAACAAAATACAGATGTTAGAGTCACAGTTTACAGAAATTTTGCATCTCTTCTGTACAATATTTTCCCGTTCCTATTTTTACACTGTTCTGCGAATAAAAGATGTAAGATCTGTTGTTTGTTATCCCGTATGTTTTAGGAATAAGCTTTGGGAACTAGGTTATTGTGGAAAGGCTAACAACCTGTCACTATAAATTGTTTACTGAGATTTATTTTAAAAATGCTACATGTCTTTGTATTTATATCTGGTTGGCTGCATTACGATGTTGCGAAAACAATATCCGCAATTTAGAGTAAGTTTTTATCTAATTTATTAATATTGACTACCTTATTAATCTAGTCGTCTCAAACGCGACTGCTACGCTGGAGGTCTTGGGTTCGAGTTCCGGGTCGAGCAAACTTGTTGTTACTGGATTTGTGTCCCGTTAATGGCTTCGCCCTCTATACATAATACCTGAGAAATTTAGGTGTACAATAGTTTAAAAAAAAAACTTCTTGCATTATTTTAGAGTTGATACTAACAGACTTACCTTACACTATCATTCAAACAAAGCTCTGTAACAAGTATTATTACCGTCTATTTGCTTACTATTTTCGTATCCGCGGGGCGGTCCATATCCGCCCCTAGTAGAAATGGACCGGTTTATCCGCGGAAGTTGCCTCAATAATGTTCTATTTATTATCCTATCTACTGTCGTAATGTTTACGCGACACCAATTTTGCAAGGATATGACGCACTTTGTTTTTTTTTTTATAAATATCTTCGAGAAAGAAATATCCTTGAAATTTTATATATGTAAGGAAATGCAACTTATCATGAGCTGTCACTGCAAGTGAAGGGACTCCAAATACGAAATTCGAGTATTAGGGAATACTATTGACTGACTAACTTCAGGATTGCAATCGATAATAATTGCATAAAATGGTTATACGATAACTTGCATACTTGAAATTTGATTTCCACTGTACCAGTGTTTCTTAACGTGTAAGTCGCGACCCCCTGGGGGGTCGTAAGAGATAGAGATAAAAGATAGAAATGAAAAATGTAATATGGATTGAATATTTGTGACAAAATAAAATACAAGAAAAAAGAATGCGGAGGGTCGGGGAACGCGATATTTTTTTTGTCTATGATATGGGGGTCGTGTGTGTCATAGCAAAGGTTGAAAAAACACTACTAAATCAATTGTATCCGTGTTTGGGACTCTTGGAGCTGCTGTTGTTATTTGCTGACTGTCTGAGATTCCTATATCCTATACTATACACCTAATCGCGACTGCTGCACTAGAGGTCTTGGCTGCGAGCAAAGGGTTATTGGGTTTTTCTATGAAATTCTCAGTAGCAGCTCGGACACCTCGAAGTCTGGATTTGTGCCCGGTTAATGGGTTTAGGCTTGCCCCGTATTTCATGGGACCTAAATATCCCGGCGAAATGTAGGTGTACATTAGTACACCTCTGCCTAACCCTTCGGGGAATACAGGCGTGATGGCATGTATGTTTGTATGTAATATCTTTCCTTGTGTAGCTCTACGTTACGGCCTAAGCGGACACGCGTCTGTCGTGAACATCATCCCATATTGGTCCCGTGGGTTGTTGTCCGCATCACGTGCCGACCACGGACGATTATTATTTTTTATTTTCTCAGTTCTCATTAACTACCTTCGTGTCGGCAGATTAGGGGATTTATTTGTATATGGACTATTTTATTTGTTAATTAAGGTCAGTCTTTAGAATATTGAAGAAAGTAAATCATATCCTGATCCGAAGTACGGGTAGGTCCTGCGCAATTTTTGACGGCATATCAGGATTGAATGCTGCTCATCATGTGCTCATTTTATGCATGCTATTAATGCAGCTTAGTTTATCATTAACCAAAGCCCATGGTCCTGGCTCTGTGAACTTGGCACCCGACTTCGAAAAAAAATATTTGTGTTTCTGTTTTTCAAAAGAGTTCGGTAAGTAGTGGATAGTAGTAAAACTTTTTTCGTTTGTAGTAATTAAAAAAAAAAAAATTTAAAAAAAAATGTTATCCCCCCAAATTAAAAAATCCAACTTTTTTCGATTGATTATGTTGAATAATCGTTAGTAGTGGATTGTAGTGCAATTTTATTCGTTTGTAGTAAAATAGAAAAATTAAAAAAAAATTGGAGTATTCTTTCAAACAAATTTACTTGTTCTCGAGGCTTCAACGATTACTACAAACATTAAAATTGACTGCGGGAGGTTCGTAGAGGTTTGTAGTGGAAGAATTTTTGATAGTAGTAAAAAAACCCTTGATTTGAGAGAAAAAGAAAAAAATAATATATCTGGACGATGTTCTTTGAATAACTTTCGTTCAACATGACATACAATTACTACAAACGTTAAAAGTTACTGCGGGAGGTTCGTAGAGGTTTGTAGTGGAAGAATTTTTGTTTGTAGTAAAAAAACACTTGATTAGGAGAGAAAAGTAAAAAAAAATATTTGGACGATATTCTTTGAATAACTTTCGTTCAACATGACATACGATTACTACAAACGTTAAAAGTTACTGCGGGAGGTTCGTAGAGGTTTGTAGTGGAAGAATTTTTGTTTGTAGTAAAAAAACACTTGATTAGGAGAGAAAAGTAAAAAAATAATATTTGGACGATATTCTTTGAATAACTTTCGTTCAACATGACATACGATTACTACAATCGTTAAAAGTTACTGCGGGAGGTTCGTAGAGGTTTGTAGTGGAAGAATTTTTGATAGTAGTAAAAAAAACCCTTGATTTGAGAGAAAAAGAAAAAAATAATATATCTGGACGATGTTCTTTGAATAACTTTCGTTCAACATGACATACGATTACTACAAACGTTAAAAGTTACTGCGGGAGGTTCGTAGAGGTTTGTAGTGGAAGAATTTTTGATAGTAGTAAAAAAAACCCTTGATTTGAGAGAAAAAGAAAAAAATAATATATTTATACGATGTTCTTTGAATAACTTTCGTTCAACATGACATACGATTACTACAAACGTTAAAAGTTACTGCGGGAGGTTCGTAGAGGTTTGTAGTGGAAGAATTTTTGATAGTAGTAAAAAAAACCCTTGATTTGAGAGAAAAAGAAAAAAATAACATATCTGGACGATGTTCTTTGAATAACTTTCGTTCAACATGACATACGATTACTACAAACGTTAAAAGTTACTGCGGGAGGTTCGTAGAGGTTTGTAGTGGAAGAATTTTTGTTTGTAGTAAAAAAACACTTGATTAGGAGAGAAAAGTAAAAAAAATAATATTTGGACGATATTCTTTGAATAACTTTCGTTCAACATGACATACGATTACTACAAACGTTAAAAGTTACTGCGGGAGGTTCGTAGAGGTTTGTAGTGGAAGAATTTTTGTTTGTAGTAAAAAAAAACTTGATTAGGAGAGAAAAGTAAAAAAATAATATTTGGACGATATTCTTTGAATAACTTTCGTTCAACATGACATACGATTACTACAAACGTTAAAAGTTACTGCGGGAGGTTCGTAGAGGTTTGTAGTGGAAGAATTTTTGTTTGTAGTAAAAAAGTTACAGGGGGGACATTTTACCACTTTGGAAAAATGCAATTCCCTCGCGCAAACTATTTAGTTTAGAAAAAAATGATCTCCATATCATTTTTGACCGCACATACCGCACACGTATGGGTTTGATGAAAAAAAATTTTTGAGTTTCGGTTTTAAGTATGGGGGGAACCCCCAAATTTTTTAGTTTTTTTCTATTTTTGTGTAAAAATCTTAATGCGGTTCACAGAATACATCTACTTACCAAATTTCAACAGCATAGCTCTTATAGTTTCAGAGGAAAAATTCTGTGACATACGGACGGACAGACAGACAGACAGACAGACAGACAGACATGACGAATCTATAAGGGTTCCGTTTTTTGCCATTTGGCTACGGAACCCTAAAAACACTTGATTAGGAGAGACAAAGAAAAAAAAAATATATTTATATGATGTACGATTACTACAAACTTTAAAAGTTACTGCGGAAGGTACTTAGAGGTTTGTAGTGAAAGAATTTTTGTTTGTAGTAAAAAAAAACACTTGATTAGGAGAGAAAAAGTAAAAGAAAATATATTTGGACGATATTCTTTGAATAACTTTCGTTCAACATGACATACGATTACTACAAACGTTAAAAGTTACTACGGGAGGTTCGTAGAGGTTTGTAGTGGAAAAAAAAAATTTGTAGTAAAAAAAAACCCTTGATTATAAGAGAAAAAGTAAAAAATAATCTATCTGGACGATGTTTTTGAAATAACTTTCATTCAAAAGGATGTACGATTACTACAAACGTTAAAAGTTACTGCGGGAGGTACTTAGAGGTTTGTAGTGGAATAATTTTTGTTTGTAGTAAAAAAAAACACTTGATTAGGAGAGAAAAAGTAAAAAAATATACATTTGGACGATATTCTTTGAATAACTTTCGTTCAACATGACATACGATTACTACAAACATTAAAAGTTACCGCGGGAGGTTCGTAGAGGTTTGTAGTGGAAAAAATGTTGTTTGTAGTAAAAAAAACCCTTATTATAAGAGAAAAAGAAAAAAATAATATATCTAGACGGTATTTTTTGAATAACTTTCGTTCAACGGGATGTACGATTACTACAAACGTTAAAAGTTACTGCGGGAGGTTCTTAGAGGTTTGTAGGGAAATAACTTTTGTTTGTAGTAAAAAAAAACACTTGATTAGGAGAGACAAAGAAAAAAAAAATATATTTATATGATGTACGATTACTACAAACTTTAAAAGTTACTGCGGAAGGTACTTAGAGGTTTGTAGTGAAAGAATTTTTGTTTGTAGTAAAAAAAAACACTTGATTAGGAGAAAAAAAGTAAAAGAAAATATATTTGGACGATATTCTTTGAATAACTTTCGTTCAACATGACATACGATTACTACAAACGTTAAAAGTTACTGCAGGAGGTTCGTAGAGGTTTGTAGTGGAAGAATTTTTGATTGTAGTAAAAAAAAACACTTGATTAGGAGAGAAAAAGTAAAAAAAAATATATTTGGGCGATATTCTTTGAATAACTGAATAACTTTCGTTCAACATGACATACGATTACTACAAACGTTAAAAGTTACCGCGGGAGGTTCGTAGAGGTTTGTAGTGGAAAAAATGTTGTTTGTAGTAAAAAAAAACCCTTATTATAAGAGAAAAAGAAAAAAGTTATTCAAAAAATATGTTCTAGATATATTATTTTTACTTTTTCTCTTATTATCCGGTGTTTTGTTTACTACAATCAAAAATTCTTCCACTACAAACCTCTAAGAACCTCCCGCAGTAACTTTAAACGTTTGTAGTAATCGTACATCCCGTTGAACGAAAATTATTCAAAAAATACCGTCCAGATATATTATTTTTTTCTTTTTCTCTTATAATAAGGGTTTTTTTTTACTACAAACAACATTTTTTCCACTACAAACCTCTACGAACCTCCCGCGGTAACTTTTAACGTTTGTAGTAATCGTATGTCATGTTGAACGAAAGTTATTCAAAGAATATCGTCCAAATATATTTTCTTTTACTTTTTCTCTCCTAATCAAGTGTTTTTTTTACTACAAACAAAAGCTATTTCACTACTAACCTCTAAGAACCTCCCGCAGTAACTTTTAACGTTTGTAGTAATCGTACATCCTTTTGAATGAAAGTTATTTCAAAAACATCGTCCAGATATATTATTTTTTACTTTTTCTCTTATAATCAAGGGTTTTTTTTTACTACAATTTTTTTTTTTCCACTACAAACCTCTACGAACCTCCCGCAGTAACTTTTAACGTTTGTAGTAATAGTATATCGTGTTGAACGGAGGTTATTCAAAAAATATGTTCCAGATATATTATTTTTACTTTTTCTCTTATTATCCGGTGTTTTGTTTACTACAATAAAAAATTCTTCCACTACAAACCTCTACGAACCTCCTGCAGTAACTTTTAACGTTTGTAGTAATCGTATGTTAGTTGAACGAAAGTTATTCAAAGAATATCGTCCAAATATATTTTCTTTTACTTTTTCTCTCCTAATCAAGTGTTTTTTTTTACTACAAACAAAAGTTATTTCACTACTAACCTCTAAGAACCTCCCGCAGTAACTTTTAACGTTTGTAGTAATCGTACATCCTTTTGAATGAAAGTTATTTCAAAAACATCGTCCAGATATATTATTTTTTACTTTTTCTCTTATAAGCAAGGGTTTTTTTTTACTACAAATTTTTTTTTTCCACTACAAACCTCTACGAACCTCCCGCAGTAACTTTTAACGTTTGTAGTAATCGTATGTCATGTTGAACGAAAGTTATTCAAAGAATATCGTCCAAATATATTTTCTTTTACTTTTTCTCTCCTAATCAAGTGTTTTTTTTTACTACAATCAAAAATTCTTCCACTACAAACCTCTACGCACCTCCCCCAGTAACTTTTATTCTTTGTAGTAATAGTATATCGTGTTGAACGGAAGTTATTCAAAAAATATGTTCTAGATATATTATTTTTACTTTTTCTCTTATTATCCGGTGTTTTGTTTACTACAATCAAAAATTCTTCCACTACAAACCTCTACGAACCTCCTGCAGTAACTTTTAACGTTTGTAGTAATCGTATGTCATGTTGAACGAAAGTTATTCAAAGAATATCGTCCAAATATATTTTCTTTTACTTTTTCTCTCCTAATCAAGTGTTTTTTTTTACTACAAACAAAAATTCTTTCACTACAAACCTCTAAGTACCTTCCGCAGTAACTTTTAAAGTTTGTAGTAATCGTACATCATATAAATATATATATTTTTTCTTTGTCTCTCCTAATCAAGTGTTTTTAGGGTTCCGTAGCCAAATGGCAAAAAACGGAACCCTTATAGATTCGTCATGTCTGTCTGTCTGTCTGTCTATCTGTCTGTCTGTCTGTCTGTCTGTCTGTCCGTCCGTATGTCACAGAATTTTTCCTCTGAAACTATAAGAGCTATGCTGTTGAAATTTGGTAAGTAGATGTATTCTGTGAACCGCATTAAGATTTTTACACAAAAATAGAAAAAAACTAAAAAATTTGGGGGTTCCCCATACTTAAAACCGAAACTCAAAAATTTTTTTTCATCAAACCCATACGTGTGCGGTATGTGCGGTCAAAAATGATATGGAGATCATTTTTTTCTAAACTAAATAGTTTGCGCGAGGGAATTGCATTTTTCCAAAGTGGTAAAATGTCCCCCCTGTAACTTCTAAAATAAGAGAATGATAAAACTAAATAAAATATATGATGTACATTACCTGTAAACTTTCAACGAAAATTGGTTTGAAAGAGATCTAGTAAATAGTTTTTTTTAATACGTCATAAATCGTAATGGCACGGAACCCTCCGTGCGCGAGTCCGACTCGCACTTGGCCGGTTTTTTTTTACTACAATCCTCTACAAATCTCCTAATCAAGTGTTTTTTTTACTACAAACAAAAATTCTTCCACTACAAACCTCTACGAACCTCCCGCAGTAACTTTTAACGTTTTTAGTAATCGTATGTCATGTTGAACGAAAGTTATTCAAAGAACATCGTCCAGATATATTATTTTTTTCTTTTTCTCTCAAATCAAGGCTTTTTTTACTACTATCAAAAATTCTTCCACTACAAACCTCTACGAACCTCCCGCAGTCAATTTTAATGTTTGTAGTAATCGTTGACGCCTCGAGAACAAGTAAATTTGTTTGAAAGAATACTCCAATTTTTTTTTAATTTTTCTATTTTACTACAAACGAATAAAATTGCACTACAATCCACTACTAACGATTATTCAACATAATCAATCGAAAAAAGTTGGATTTTTTAATTTGGGGGGATAACATTTTTTTTTTAATTTTTTTTTTTTTTTTTAATTACTACAAACGAAAAAAGTTTTACTACTATCCACTACTTACCGAACTCTTTTGAAAAACAGAAACACAAATATTTTTTTTCGAAATCGGGTGCCTAGTTCACAGAGCCATGGACTGTCTACTATTGGGAGAGCCAGAAGGGTATGTTAGTTGTACACACAGCTACACATCAAGCTATACAAAACAAGTTTACGCTGGCCTCTTATTGTATGGAGCCTGTAGCCTGTAGTAACAGTAATGGGTTTCTCTTCTATTGTTTATTTTATTTATTTACTTAAGTATTACCAACATATTACCATAAAATTAATAAACATAACTAATAAGCCTTCATTTCAACTCAATTACAACTGCTTCACACATGTCTAAGTAACATGTCATCATACCATCACGCCTAAACTAAAATGGAGTAGCCATATTGAGAATAAATTAAACAGGGCCTGTATAACGTTTTGGCAATGCAGGAAAATGATGGGGAAAAGATGGGGCTTATCCCCAAAAATCACCCTATGGCTGTACAAAACAGTGATCAGACCACTAGTCGCATACGGCGCCGTAGTTTGGTGGCCTAGAACTACACTCGAAACCGCAAAGAATAAACTACAGCGATTCCAGAGACTAGCATGCCTAGCATCCACGGGCTGTATGAGAACCACTCCAACCGCAGCGCTGGAAGCCATGCTGGACCTGCCACCGCTACACCTGTTTATACAACAAGAGGCAGCAATGGCAGCAGCACGTCTCAAGACACTGACGCTATGGAAAAGCAGCGGCACGCGACATACCAACATCTTGGACGAACTCCAAACCGATTACCCAATCATGCGTGCCATTAACGATCGCATCTCGAAGGAGTTCATCTTCGACAAGAAATACAAGATCCAGCTCTACGAGGATCATAGATGTGAGGGTCTAAACCCGACAGAGGTGAGTATCTTCACTGACGGATCAAAAACAAGCATGGGCACCGGATGTGGTATCTACTCAGAAGATCTGAACATTCGGATGGCCATACCACTAGGGCACCACAACACAATATTCCAAGCCGAATGTATGGGTATCCTAATGGCAACTACAGCCATTGCAGCAAGGGAGGTAAAGAATTACTCTATTCGAATACTCTCAGACAGCATGGCAGTCCTA
Organism: Subacronicta megacephala; assembly: GCA_958496365.1. Taxonomy (NCBI): domain Eukaryota; kingdom Metazoa; phylum Arthropoda; class Insecta; order Lepidoptera; family Noctuidae; genus Subacronicta; species Subacronicta megacephala. Next base: position 2,188,872 of record OY292522.1, read on the forward strand.
CAAGCCTTGAACAGCCACACGGTGAATACGGGGTTGACATACGAATGCCACCAAAGACTCAACCAGGTAGGTGAGCTAAATAAAATAACCATCCAATGGATCAAAGGACACAGCAACTCCCGAGGCAACGATGCAGCGGATGAGCTTGCCAGACGGGGATCAGCCGCAGGGGCTGTGGGCCCTGAACCCATAGTACCTTTCCCCTTCGGCCAGATACGCACCCTGGTAAGAAAACGGACTAGGGATAGACACAACGACTACTGGACAAACCACGGTGAGTGTAGGCAGGCTAAGGAGGCCCTCCCTTCCATTGACGACCGCATCACCAGGCAGCTAATGCAGCTGTCCAAACAACACTTGAGGATAGCCACTGCAGCCGTCACCGGCCATGGTCCTTTCAATAAACATCTTTCTGTTATAGGTATCACAGACAGTCCCCTTTGCAGAGCCTGCCTGGGGGCCGACGAGACAGCGGCCCACGTGCTACTGCACTGTCCTGGTGTCGCCACATACAGGGCAAAGCACCTCGGCAACCCGAGTACTCTCCGAGAGGCCGTAGGCAACATTGGGCGCTTGACGGCCTTTCTCGAGGAGTTGGGGTGGTTTGATTAAAACATAACATCGTCCCACCCACACGCAAAATACGCGCTTAGTCGTGGAGTTGCGGAAATAAGCCCGCCATACCAATACCAATACCAATATACCATCACGCCTGTATTCACCCACAGATCACCATTATGTTTCATCATCATCATGTCAGCCAAATGAAGTCCACTGCTGAACGAAGGCCTCCCTCGAAGACTTCCACAATGATCAGTTATATGCTGCCTGCATCCAACAACTCCCGGCCACCTTTACCAGGTTGTCTGTCTATCTTGTTGGAGGATGTATGTACGGTGGCCAGCACATCAAGTTGGGCACAAAATGTCAATTTTTCTCAGTTGATTTTGAACTTTATCTTCAACAATTTAAGGTTTAAAATCATTTGGAGAAATTTGACAGTTTTGTATACCTTGACCTGCTGGTGACTGTACCAGTATGTTTAGGTCCCATGTAATAGGGGGTGAGCCTTTCACTTATATCTGAGTATACATAGTACTTATTATAATTAAAGCAAAACAGAAAATTAATTACATTAAAAGGGTGCAAAACAATTATTAATTAACGAAAATATTATTTATAATGCTACTAGGCAGACAGGAATTCACCAGTTCACCTCTGCTTAACCTTTTGGAAAATACAGGTTTGATTGTAAATTTACCACTAAATATAACTATATGAATGGAGTAGGTATTTATGCGTCTAATAACTGTCAAAATATAAATTAACAAATTATTATCAATAACATCCTTAGCAAGTAATACATGATACTCTGTTTACAGAAATTGAGTAGGTAATATTATAAGAACCAAACATAAGTTTCTATCTATTTAGTTATTCAAATAAAACAAACAATCAAATAGTTGGAGATAAGGTCAGTGGTAGTGGTTGGTATGAAAGAACACATCTTGAACAAAGAAAAAGAAATAACTTTCTGGTTTTGAATACAAGGAGTCAATATATTACTCACAGATAGTCAGTCACTTCAGGATACTGCTTAGATGGCGAATTAGGAGAACTATCAGCACTGTTATGTTCCTGTAAAACATTTTTTTTTGGAATAAAACATCGCTAAAATATTATTTCAAAGTCCAAAACACTGTCGGTTGTCGGCACTGACCATTTTCGTTTTATTTCAATTATATGAATGCATTTTCGTTAGTTTATGTCAAATAACAAAAGATTTCCTTGTGTAATTTGATGATTTATTTTAATAATTGTATTTTTACAGTATTATCAAGACGTGATAACATCAAGAAAAATACACGCGATTCACGAAATTGACATTTTCATTTTGACAAGATGATGATGATGGATAGATTGAGTACTCAGAACGTAGACGGAGAAGTCAGAATAATAAAAGTTAGCCTAAAGTTATTGTCCAAAGGTGTAGTGACTTCACTGACTTTATCAAGCAAAGCACTTCTCCGAATCCTCCGAGTCCAACACTGACATTTCACATTTTTCACAATCTTGATCTTCACATGACGTTTCAAAATTGACGTTAGTGGGGGCCATTGTTGTTAGTGGTTGATATCGACAAAAGCACGATAATATACCGTGACCCATTACAACAAATCAATGAAATAATGTACGGCACTTATATATTTTTTATCTTATTATTTATGCTGCTGCAGAAAAATATTTCATTCACACTTAATTGCGTTATTACGTACTCGTCTAAATAATTAATTGGCGTGTCATCATCCCATTCCTGGGTTAAGTACGTACTATTAGCTAGCTAGCCTATGCCTGGATGTAAGACTGCAGGCCTCTCAAATTTTGCCACGTAAGTATGCCAGATTCATCTGGATCTGTCTAGTACAAATCTCAAGAAACCAGCCGCCGAATAGAGTTTTGTGAAATATCATCAAAGCTCGCCTGTGCGAACAATAAACCAAGAAAAATATTAATTTCGTGCCCAACCTTGACGCTTTAGCCTTAACATGAAGGAAGTAAATCGCGGTGCATGTCGTTTCGATTGGTCATTAGCTCGCTCTTTTGAAATACTAACCAATCAACAGCAACAATTTTAAAAAACAAATACAAAATGGCGGAGACTAGAGTCTACTAATAAGTATAAATGTAGTTTTTTTTTAAGTCTCGATATCGTTTTGTGTCGCGTCGCGTCTCGCTTGGCGTTGGTGTTGTATTGAACACTTGTACAGTGTGCAACAAAATCAACGTAGGTACAAAGAAAGATCTATTTTATGAAGTCTGTGGCGGGTCTATGGATCTTTCTCTTTTTAGTTATCGCTCTCGCTCTGTACAATTTTGTGAATTTTGTTTCAATAAGTGTTTTGTAATAGTATTTTAAGTATTTCTGCGTTTATGACGATCCTTATGAGTGATAAATGTATTCGATTACCACCGCTAAAATGGACTGCAACGCAATAACCGTTAGTGTGAACCTGTGCGACCCGACATCGCAAGCGCTGGCCTCCCTCGGGTTTCGATGACCATAAGCGTCAGCGGGAGCCATGATCGCCAACTTACCGCTTCTTTTTGCGAACGGCAACCCGACAGCACTGTCGTTAATCACGGCAGTGGAGCTGGAGAAGTTCATAACATTCATGGTGACATGTTCCTGGGGACACGACACTGCGAAAGACATCCGCCAGCCGCCTTGGTGGCCGAAGGATGTACCGTTTTCGCACCCCTTTGTGAGACCCTCCGAGGTGCCCAAGGATTGGGAGATGAGGTTAAAGAATTTAGTGAAGAAGTGTTACGAGTACCACAAGAGCGCGTTCCTGTTGGTGTTCTCTGCACAACTTGCGAGGTACCCTCACAACAGGCTCAGGTATGTTGACAACAGAGATCACACCACTTCTCTTTACTACCGGCCCAATGGTAGACTCCTAGTAACATTCAGAAATGAAAATATGCACTATGATAAAAGTACTCCTAAGAACATTGAAGATACAAAAGTTAAATCTACTGACATATACCTGTGTGACAACTGTGACAGTCATTTTGATAATCCGGACATACTCAGAGCTCATGAGAGACTATGTAATAATGAGAGCATCCCATCAAGTACTTGTAGTGGTGGACTACCTGAGTTTCTTTCTGCATTAAAACTTCAGCCATTGGGACAGAATCCTGAGGATACTACAAAAACCAATACTGATAACAGTTCCAAGCCGAAGAACCTTAGAAATACTACTAACATTGACCGAGGCCCACCATATCCATTCTCTTCTTTAGCTTATCTGCGCAATAATAAATCAAATTCTCAGAGAGATCTGAGCTATTCCAGAGAGAGGATTGAGAGGTATTGCTGTACAACAACTCCTGTAAATAAAAATTATAATGTAAAAATAAAAAATCAGCAGTTCGCTGTGAGGTACAGACGACCCATAAACTACTGGAGCAGGAAACATGTGTTTCCTGATCAGAGGAATAAAAAAATACTTGATATTAAAGCCCAGTTGCTTCTCCTCAAATGTAAACCGATCACAGTACATGTAGATAGAATGTCAGAAAAAAGTATACAGGAATACCTTGACAACTTGAGGAAAGAAGCAGAGAGTAAACGGCAGTGCATGGAAGACAAAGACATAGTGTTTGTTGATGGGCTTGAATGTGATCAGCCTGTGGATTCGGAGATGAAAATGTTGGACCCATTAAAGCGCTTGGACAATGACTGTGAAGTGATTGACTTGTGTTCAGATGATGAGACTCCTAGTGTGAATGAGAATTGTGATCCCCGCGCGGGCGTTACGTGTGTGATGCGCGGCGGTGCGGTGCTGCGGCGCACGGCGGCGACCCCGCAGGCGCTGCCCGCTGAGCCCTGCGGTGCTCGCCAGCGCCCTCTGTCTGCCGCTATACTCCAACCACACCCTGTCATTCTCATTACTCATACTCTGAACAATTTACAGACTATATCCATAGATTGAATTTGCATGTTATAATAATTTATCATTAGATACATTGCTAATTATTATTTATTATTTCTTCATGATTAAAATTTTAATGTCCAGAGTAAGTTTAATTTCAAGTCCAATAAGCCCAAAGTGGTTAAGAAACATTTCTCTTCGCCATTTTGTGTGTAGCGGTGGTTCAGTATAAGTAATACAAAATGGCCGACTAAACAAGGAATCGTTAAAATTATACCCTTACGAAATGGCGGATAAGATTATCTAAATAACAATAATTGAGAGAAATATATTTTTTGAGTCAATATGTTGTAAATTATAAATGAGAAAATGAATGAAACGAATTAATTGAGAAAAATTATTCGGGTACTGTGCGTCTGCGCATTTCGCAAACAACGGGGTGCGACCATTTCAGATTGCAAGAAATACAAAATGGCGAAAATTGATGTGGATGGTTTTGCGATCATTGTTTTAAAATTGTATGGCCTTAATTGAGTTTGTAAACTAGGTGTCTTCCATGACGCGTTAATATGAATATTATCACCGTTGACGATTTCCTCGTTATGAGTAGGGCATTATATTTAGCCGTAGCTACTCATGTTACATTTATTCTGGGCACAACATTTTATAATACATAAAGGTGTAATTTAGACAACTTTTTGGCGATAAGATGATATTTTTTAGGATTTTAACTAGCATTTTACTTAACCATATTAAAAAAAACTGGTCTATTTTAAATGATTTTTCTTGGCCGTTTTTTTAATCATTAGAGGTGGCCGCGTTGTGCACGTTAGAAGATTCTTGTGTGTCACCTACGTCGAATTGAGTGTTCGCCGCCGAGTCGAGCGGCATGTTATGTTCATGAGCATTAGGCATGAGCGTCCATCTAAGGATCTGAAATGTTTAAACTCCTTTGAGGACTAAAATGGGTCCTTTACGCCTCTATGCCTTACTAGGTATAATATCGTTCATACATGAATTACTAGCTTCGTTACAGAGCTCGTCTATACGAAATAAGTGTTGGATGTTGAAAATGTGTTGCAATGAGCTATTGTGTGCAGGAGCTACAACCGTGATAACATTTACTTTTTTCTTCTTATTGTTATTTAGAGCAAAGCTCATAACCCCCTTTGTTAATTATTGTACGTAATGATTGCGCTTCTTGGCATTGCGAAATTTAACGATGTATTTCGTGACTCTTGAAAGAAGTATTATAGGTAATTGGTAATAGGTGTTATTTATGGCCCTCAAAAAAATATATTGGACCTATTTTATTTAGGGTCTATATTATTACCTCCGAAATTTATAGAAATGGACAATAATCTTTTCTTAAATAATTTGTTTGGAAGATTAGAAAGGATCAGAAATTCTTTTACGTTATTCAACGCGTCTTCGCTGCGCAGGCTAGGCGTCTGAATAAAATACCGCCTACGCAAGCCACTTTGAACCACCTTGTTTTTAAAGTTTTGCATAAAAAGATACTAAGAATGATGATGTTGCAATATCATCAATAATCCGATTTCCGAGCTGCATTTTTATGTTTGCAAGTAAGCGTCATGTTAAGCGTTTATTTCTTGGTGTTTATGTAGGGTGTTTAGCGTGGACATCAATTCTTTTAAAATTTGCTTGCTTTTATACAATCCTATTATTTTTACTATTGAAGGCTTTGCGGCTCCTTTTTTAACGATCTTGGCATCCACGGGTAACTGTAACATGCAAACTGTTGGCCATTTTGCCGACTCTGAGTGTCGGTGTTAGTCTCTATAATATTCAATAAAATAAAGGGGGGGTATTCTTCAATCACTGAGATGTCGATGTAAGAAATACAATTCATTCAGAAGCAACTTGTTTAGTTACACTATGTAATAGATTTTATCAGTAATATGGCTTAGGATTATCGTTATTGAAACAGTCGATATCGTTTTAAACTAACAATTATTAAATAATTTTAATTAGTAGATTGCATATTCTTTGAATAACCTTGACTAGTTTTGTCCACACCTCTGTGTCTCCTTTACAATTTATTGTGTGCCGCCGTGTTTGTTTTGTTCGCCCACACCGATTAAAAAATCCTTCTGGACTTCTTCTGTTTCGAAGATCCGCAAGCTTCGAGCAACACGTGTTGCTCGAAGCTCGCAAGTGATTGGTATGTGGCTCCTAAACGAAAATCTTTAGTCGAGGTCAAAATGTGACCTGAGTTGAGTCCAGAACCTCGACCATTTTATTTCAATCAAATGTTTTGAGAGGATTAGAACGAGCTTTTATCATGCGACTGCATGGTGTCTTATAAGCATACGTATCGGCATTAGATTAGCATAGTCTAGTCTGGCCTCGAGGCGAGCATTGGACCAACATTATTAGCATTATTATCGCTCAGAAACTCTGAGTAAATTAGTAACGCAATTGCGGTTTTATGGTGGGGTTATAACTCATTTAAGGACTAGGGTGCACTTCTGAATATCAGAATAGTAGGCGGCGTCAGGCAAGCGGCACGCATACGAGAAGTAAGCGAAGATAACGAGCGTTACGTCACGTCGTTCCCGTGTTGTGACCACGAATTGCAGGCGTTCATCGGCCAAGCAGTGTCAGTATTAGGTTTCATTCCAAATGATTCGTAAAAATACATAAAATGTTGTAGACAGGGACCGACTGTTTATTTGAGATACTGAGAGAATTCTAAATATATATTCGTTAAATACTTTGCTGTGACCACACTGTATAATATTGCTGACATCACCCACATAGTTGCAAAGCTAAGGTGGAATTTAATCCGCATGAAATATTTACAAATCCAAGACTAAATGCTCTCAGAACATTCCTTGTAAAGTTTGTTCGAAATAATTGAGCACGTCTGAAGTTAGCCGTTCCGAACTGCCGCACACGTAAAATCGTTTAAGTATTTTGATGTATAAAAATCGAAATTAGTAAAGAAAATAATCACAAATTCAAAACAAATACGACCCTAATGGTCTTTACACCGACTCTTTCTATTAAAATTTACCACTGCTGAACCAACTGAGGACAACTTCAGACGTGCTTATATTTTGAACAAACTGTACTATTTAGAATTTTAGATGATACACTTTGGTGTGACCATTTTTCAGACTATCATTGGGTTCACTCCATTTTAAGGCCAGCTTATCGCCGTCCACAGCATTTTTTATTCATGGAATTTCAACGCAATGAGACTATGGCCGGCCTTGAAAGGAATAACATACTGATACAGAGAATTAAAACTATGGTTTGGGAAGTCTTGGTCTACAGCTATACATTATTGTGCCAACACGGCCAAACCTACACGTCAAGCTACACATGTCTGTGTGTGACCTCGCATTTCAAAAGCTTTATATACGATCAGAGGTCCACATTTAGTGGAAAAGTACCTATAGCTTGTAGAAAATATTTGCATAAATAGTTACCAAATTATTTGCAAACGCATATGGTAGATCAAATGGTAACTGACATAATATCGCATTCCATTCGCAACTTACCGAGGTAACTTATACTACGCTGGGTACTACACAGCCAGGAGCTCGGGTCGTTGACACCAGTGTGCAGTGCAGTTTGCGAAGCCTGCGCCCGTGACTAATAAGTACCTAGGTACTTATTACCTCAATGTGATTGATATTACCTCAATTTATTGTCTTACAATTTTCTTCTACTATTTCTTTGACGTATTAATTATTATACTTATCTAAAGCCTACTCTATTTTTAATTAGGTAACCTGCTGTTACTTAGGGATTATCAAGGTACATCCAACATACAGATGGAGAACTGTGTTTTTAATTAAAATGGCATCGGCCTTCATAAAACTGGATGTTTCTTGGATTTTCGCGAATTGTTCGGCTGTAACACATCCTAGGTACACACGGCTACAGATCAAGCTATACAAAACCAGTTTACGCTGGCCTCTTATTGTATGGGAAGTCTATACAATGCGAGATCAGCTTAAACTGAATTTATATAGGTTGACCTGTAGCTGTGTGTACTAGGAAAAAGTAATATTTTTCATAAAACCATATAAGGAGATTACAATAAGTATTTTACATAAGAATTTGTGTGTCTGTATGAGTGTTGGCTTTTCATCGTAAGTAGGACCGACAGTGATCGCGGTCATTACGGCAGGAGTCATCAGAAAGAGAATGACTATAGAATGACTGATATTGGTGATAAAGCACTTATGACCTTGAGGACTTGTAGAGCTATATTCAGTCAAGTGGAAGAATGGGCTGCAGAATGAATGCAGAATTCGCCTGTATTGATTTATTTAGGAATAAACAAACAATAAAACAATTTTTTTCTGCTTATTTTTAGAATTTTATAACAAGAAAAATTTACATTTATGGAAAATATGATGTAAGTACCTATTTTAAGTTGGATATTCAAATATCTTCATCTGTAGTAATTCTATGGTGAGAGTTTAGTGGCCGGCGGCTTTCTTCATCGGAACCATAGATTACCTCCTCATCCGAATCGTTGATCATAGAGAATGCTGGGTTGTCTTTAGTTATGGCCGTTTCTGAAACAATACATCATGGCGGGGTTGTCTATGGCAAATTTTTGAAAGTGGATCGAACATACAGTTTGTTAGAAATATGGAGGGTAGAAGAAAGGAGGATCGTCTTGTATGGGGGATTAGTCGAAAAAGTGTCCACTTGTATACAGCAAATTATTGTTCGAACACTCACCGAACTAGCGCTAGTGTAGCAAGTGGAAATGATATGAATGTAGCAGTTATAAGCAGAGTGAAGTGTGCTGAGTTGAAAAATTTAACATTTCTCTTGACTTCTGTAGTTAAGAAATATGCAGTATTTAAAATCTCAACTATTTACGTAGTCAACTGTAATTTAGTAAATAATAACCTATGAAACTCCTGAAATAAAAATAAATATTTTTTTAAAATTCTTCCACTTGCTACTATGGCGCCACCTTAATTTGCTCCCTTTCAATGGACACTTTTTAATACACTGAGATGGTCCTCCTTTCTTCTACCCTCCATAGTTAGAAATAAGTAAGCCGATCGGAAGTTAGCCGTTCCGAACTACCGCGGTGATAAAATCGTTAAATTAAGTGTTTTAATACATAAATATCGAAATTAGTAAACAAAATAATTAGAAATGTTAAACATATACGACTCTAATTACCTTTATTCCGACTCTTTCTATTAAAATTTACCACTTCTAAACCACTTGCAGACAATTTCCGGTCGGCTTACATATTTCGAACAAACTGTACATTCCAAGGATTTTTGAAAAACCAAGATTTAATAAGATTTTAATGTTACCAGAAATAGAAAAGAATAAAATTGCAACTTACTTTCTATTGAATTCTACACGCACAACAGTGCGGAAAGACCGTCTATTTTGTTATAGATTTTCAAATTATAATTTTATTAAAAACTGCAGGACAGGGACTGATTGCTAGGTACTCGTGACATTTAAAAAAGTTAAAGAATAATTACGCCCTAAACCTAAAAACAGTATTCAGAGCCCTATCGACTGGTAACACATAGTATGGTAGCATGTGTTGCCAGTACAATAACCCTAATGGTTTTATTTTTTATTTTTAAACAAATGAAAAATGAGTTTGGAAGTGAACGTCTACAACTACTTACTTCTCCTAAGGGAGGTCTTTCTCTACAATCTACATCATTCCATCCTTCATCTTCGAGGGTCCTCGGAACGCAATTAGGATAGTATTTTTTTAGGTAGGCAACATCTACAGTTCTAACAATATAATTTTGATCGACTGTCGTCCCTGGAAGCCGTCAAATGGTTACATTTGAAGTGCCTCTGGTCAAATTAAATTATAGAACAGGATTCGTTGTTTTTTTAAGATTTTTCTACAAACATTTTTGTTTCCAAGGTTCAGTCCAAACAAGACTTTTATTGCGAATTTGAATTTGACAACACTGCGCATAATACGCTTAAGTTAAGGCAGAGCCGTAAATAAATAAATAATAATTATACGGAAGTGTTATTGGAATAACGCAGTACCTAAATGACCTCATGGAATGGAGAAAGTATTTTTTACGAAGTTATTGGCACATTTAAGTTTTTAACACGGCTACACATCAAGCTATACATGTCCAGTATTATTTGAAAACGTCCCTATAACATCATGTGAAGTTATCAAAATTAAAAACTTACCGTGTATAGATCCGCCCCCAGGTGAGAACAGATAGGCGAGTATGTATATATAGAAGTTGAAGAGGCCGTACAGGGCCATGAATGGTGCGGAGGTATCGTAGTGTGAGGAGGCCTGGCTGGCCCAGTGGTCCTGGAGCGCGGCCGGGCCCCAGCCCTGCAGGGCCAGCGACCACAGGATCAGCGTCACTGAACCCACCGCTATTGATAGGCAACGTAGGCGGATATCTAGAAGATAACTACGTCATTATAATATACCATCACGCCTGTATTTCCCGAAGGCTTAGGCAGAGGTGTACTTAATGTACAGTCAGCATCAAATATATCGGCGCCTCAGATCAAATAAAAAGTTAAGATGGAACTTTGCGAACAGAGAAGTGAGGCTGGCCAAAACTACGCCTTGCCGTTTACAAACACAATTACACGCACACGGCTAGGCGAAGTTTTAGCCGGCCTCACTTCTTTGTTCACAAAGTTCCATCTTAACTTTTTATTTGATCTGAGATCGGCGCATACAAACTGTTCAAAATTATCTGAACTACTAAGCAAATTGAACTTTACCTCAACGAAACAAAGTATGTTTTAGAATGAACATCAAACATTCAGTAGTCATTCTGACATGTTTTTTACAACATTGATATAAAGTTTAATTACCCTAGTTGCTCCAATAATTATGACAGATTGTTCATGAACAGTCTGTCATAATTATGCTCCAATAATTATTCATAATTATAACTAGGGAAATTAAACGCTCCTCCTTTTCGTTCCGATATATTTGATGCTGACTGTACAACCACAGTTTGCCGGTATGTTTAGGTCACATGTAATAGGGTCGCCCCCTATTACATGTGACCTAAACATACCGGCAAACTGTTGTGTAGCCTATTGCCATTCACCGGGCACATCTCCAAACTCAGCTGCTGAGAAATTCCATAGAAAAACGTGATTCATTCGAAATTGATGTGATCATTTTTCGGAATCCAGTATCATTAGGTTCTCTAAAAGTTAAAGCCGACTTATCGCCGTTCACAGAAAATTTTTATTCGTGGAATTTCGGAAATTCAATGCAATGAGGCTATGGTGAGTCTATTGCCATTCACCGACATATCCAAACTCAGAGCTGCTACTGAGAAATTACTTAGAAAAACTCAATAACACTTTGCTTGACCTGGGAATTGAAACCAAGACCTCTAACAGTCGCGCTTAGGACCACTAGACCAATGAGGCAGTCAATTATAACAGTAATTCTCTGACGCACTGACTATAGTAGTCTCATGAGGGCAAAACATTTTGCTTTATGTCTACAATGTGACGCTTGACGGGTGAAAAGTTAATATAATAAAGCAGACGAGTTTGGTTAGTTGTTTTTAGACTTACCGAAAAAAGGCATATTCCTCAAATCACTATACGCTTTTATGATCAATATCAGTAAGTACAGGAAGTATATCGTGATTGCACAGAAGAACCATAGTTTCACGAGCTGAAAATTATTGGAAATTATTTTATTACACCTAGTCAACAAAGGAGGTCACTCCTTACATTATCAGGTATGACGCCAATAGATATTGTATGAATATTTTTATTTGCAGATTTGTGAAGTACCTACGTAATGTACTTCCAATTTGCAATTTCTAGCTGCAATCTTACGATAGTTTGAATTATAAATTAATTAATACCCAGTACAATCTCACCTCTAAAGCATTTAAATTGTGAGGTCAGCTTATAATGGTTATGTATGTATAACATAACATAATGTATGATTTAATGAAAAGAAACAACTGTGTCGGTATGTCTTCTTTACATTGAGGGAGTTAAGTCACATATGCTATAATAATATTATAACCCCGCGTGTCCACTGACGACAAAACATGTTGCAAACATCTATCTAACTCACAAAGAGTGAATGGGATAGGTAGTTTGCAACATGTTTTGTCGTCAGTCAGAACGCGGTGTAAAGAGGAAACATTTTGATTGTTTGTTTGCATTGAATAGGCTCTGAAACTACTGGACCGATTTGAAAAATTCTTTTACCAATAGAAAGCTACATTATTCCTGAGTGACACATACATACATACATATTGTCACGCCTGTCTCCCATGGGAGTAGGCAGAGACTATAGATTTCCACTTGCTACGATCCTGGCACACTACTTTCGCTTCATCTACATTCATTAATCTCTTCATGCATGACCGTCGGTTTAGGGTGACACGCTATATTTTATCCCGTAAAATGACAAGAAACGTATAACCCACGCGGGTAAAGCCGCGGGCGGAAAGCTTGTATGTTATAAAAAGTTCCCAATTGCTTCAAAACTTACAGGATAGTTAGGGTTCATCATGTAGTTGTTCGTGGGATCCATGTAGCTGTCAAACTTCTGCCAATACGACAAAATCATTGCGGGCATCACACATTGAAACACCAACACGTATTTGAACATGTAAAAGGACACGATGCCTCTGTCATTCTGCAAAGAATTAATAGAGAAAATAGGTATAAATTACAACATAACGTAGATACATAGATAGAATATTCTTTATTGTATTGTATAGATTAGTACAATGGGCGGTTTTATCGCTAAAAGCGATCTCTTACAGACAACCAAGGTTGAAAAGAACAACCTTTGGATGGACTGAAGAGAAGAGAAGTCAGGAACCATAACATACCATCATGACGGTATCACAGATGGATTAGGCAGAGGGGTAAGTATTATTTATTATCTTATTCTAGCCCATTCGTCTCACTGCTGGGCAAAAGCCTTTTTTCCCTCTTTGTGTGTTAAGTGTTTAATGCTCTTTAATCAGACCTAGAATAGGACAGATATAATAGCCGTTCCGTTCCTTCATATCCCAAAAGAATTTACTTCATCATCATCATCAATCATATCAGCCAAATGAAGTCCACTGCTGAACGAAGGCTTTCCCCATAGACTTCCACAACGACCGGTTATAGACCGCCTGCATCCAACGACTGGGAGTCGAACACATGATGTGATAAGGCAAAATTTAAGATTTAAAAATCTCTCAACATTTGCATTATAGCTCGACCGATTTTCATCAAACATAGCTAAGAACATTCCCGACTAATTCACCTTTCAAACAAAAACAAAATTGGTTCATCCGTTCGGGAGCTATGATGCCACAGACAGACACACACACACACACAGACACGTCAAACTTATAACACCCCGTCGTTTTTGCGTCGGGATTAAAAATAGGGATTCATAGTATGGATGCAATAAATCTTTTTTACGTACCTGTCTGAGTCCGTGATATTGGGCAAGCCACGATATCATCACTAAGCCTAAGAATATTGTCTGCGAAAAATCCCCGATCAGAGTCGCTATGGCAGTCCCCGGAAAAAATCTCAAAGGGTACAAGGGATCTGCAAGAAGAAAACATTTTTAAAGATATACATTTGTATTTAAGCGGAGTGTCGAATCCTGCCTAAGATCGTAATTTTCTCTTAGCTATAATTGATATAGTTTAGAGATATTTAGCCTTTGTTATTGTCAAATCTTTAAATAAATCGCTGCTGTGCCCGCGGTATCAACCACTTCAGCCCAGTCCTAAGGATGGTAGCGTGATGCTAGATAGCCTATAGCCTTTCTCTTGAATGTGGCTATCATACACAAAAAAAAATTTTCAAATACTACTGGTAGTTCCAGAGATAAGAGCGCGAGTGTTCAAACAAACAGACTATAAAAATGAAATATTCTTCATAAAGATATGAATTTTCTTCAATTAGAAAATTCATATTTGAACATTTCGCAATATTTAATGCTAAAAATTTATAAAATATAAGCATTTTCTTCATATTCTATTTGTATTAGGTACCATACTATAATACTTTTGTGATCTCCGCATTTTTTACTGTAAAAAGGCTTACAGATATATTTTTGTAATCTCCAATCAATTGACTATATCTAAAAGAATTACAACATTGCGACGTCCCAACTACTTTACAATTAATTACCGCTCATATTAAGGTCCCTGTCATACACGTGGGTGGAGTTTAAGTAATGTCTGTGACGAAGAACAAAGACTATGTTTGTATGCAGCTCGAAAAGAGCGCTTTATAAACCGGTTCTACGACGAGGCGCGATAACACCACTAGTTTGCAAGTACAGTCGCCAGCACATCAGGTTATTACAAAACTTTCAAATTACTCCAAATGATTTTAAACCATAAAATGCTTATGATTAAGTTCAAAATAAACTGGAAAAACATACCATCACGCGTGTATTCCCCGAAGGGTTAGGCAGAGTTATAATTATGTACACCTACACTTCGCCGCTATGGTGAGGTCCCATGTAATAGGGGGCGAGCCTATTGCCATTAACCGGGCACATATCCAGACTCCAAGTTGATACTGAGAATTTTATAGAGAAACCCAATAACACTGCTCGACCTGGGGATCGAACCCAGGAGCTTTAGCGTAGCAGTCGCGCTTAGGACCACTAGACTAATGAGACAGTCCAAGTTCAACTGAGAAAATTTGAAGTTTTGTGGTAGCTTGATGTGCTGGCGACCGCACTACTATTATTTATTTTGTGGTACAGTCACCATCAAATATATCGGAGCAAACAGACTGTTAATAATTATCTGATCAACTAGAGAAATTAAACCATATCTTAGCGACACCAAGGAAATCTTAATAGAAATAGTTTGATACCTACTATTAAAAGTTAGTAGCGACGGCGATAATATATAAATCCACTTTTGTTCTATTGACCAATCTGCCATTGGATATTTTCTCATCATGTAACCGAACCAGAACTGAAAAAAAAAACAATTATTATGGTGATCGTGACTTCAAACTTGGCTTTGCTCTACCGCGCACCCAGGCTACGTTTTGCGTAGTTTTGTTCAAATTAGATTTTTCTTAAACAATAAAAAGCTTGAGGAAAATAGTCTGTCAAAAAAAAAAAAAACTTACCGTCATAATGAATGACGTCATTACAAATATAAATCTAAACCACGTCTCCATTTGCGTAAAAGCTGGATTGTAGGTTTTGAACTGAAAACAAAAACAATATTTTTATAGTTAAATCCCTATTTTGTAGAATTGAAGTATCTGTGAGCAGAAGCGTCAGAGTACCTAACTACAGTTTGTTCCAAAAAAAAATCGCGTGTGTGAAGTAAGCCATTCCGAACTGCTGCGCCGGTAAAATCACTTCATTTAGGTAGTTCTATACCCTAAATAACGACATTAGTAAAGAAAATAATCACGAACTTGAGATATTTCCGACCCCAATTGTCTTTACACAGTCTCTTTAATAAAATTTTCCACTGCAAACCCACTTGCAGACAATTTCAGACGCGCTCATTAATTTGGAACAAACTGTAAGTAAGTACAGTTGATAAAAGAGTTTGGCGTACAGGCAGTGTGTGAAGTTTGCGTCTTGACATAGATTGTATTATAAATTATTATCCGCAAAAGGGTTTAGTACCTATGTAAATAACAAAAATCACCTACTGTTTGACACACATGAATGTGAGGGATGAAGGGGTAGAGGGAGATCAAAGAAAATATGGGATTGTGTTAAGTCAGATATGATGGAAATGATGAGATGACGATTAACAGGAATGAATGGAAGAAAAGGAAAAGCACCGACCCCAAATAAATTGGGAAAAGGGCAGGAAGATGATGATGACAAGATCGTTACAAAAAGTTTGTCTAAACACAGATGTCGCTATCTGCCTGTACACCTTACTGTTTTGTCGATTGTACATCAAGTACACTCACATAGAACGTAATGTCTCTAATAAAATATCGTTTGTGGAACTCCTGCAGTCCATAGAAGTTGACGTTAATTACGTAGTGCATGTAGTCCAATGATACAATGTGTAGCACCATCACCTCCTCGCAAACGCGTTTCTTGCACTTCAAGTGCTGAGTCCTGTAATTGTAGAGAACATACCGATAACTTTTTTTAAACTTTACTTTGCAATGTGGGTCGCACATGACTGCCTCATTAGTCTAGTGGTCCTAAGCGCGACTGCTAAGCTAGAGGTCCTGGGTTCGATCCCCAGGTCGAGCAAAGTGTTATTGGGTTTGTCTATGAAATTCCCAGTAGCAGCTCGGAGTCTGGATTTGTGCCCGGTTAATGGCAATAGGCTCGCCCCCTATTACATGGGACCTAAACATACAGGCGAAATGTGGGTGTACTAGAGTACACCTCTGCCTAACCCTTCGGGGAATTCAGGCGTGATGGTAATATGTGGGTCGCACATTACTGGTATTCTTGTTGACCCTTCGTACTAAGCTAAATGCTTGTGTTACGAGTGGATTCACGTCGGTAGTGCAATGAGTGAGTTTCGAATCGGCAAACACATGATCGCAAGTCCGACGCCCTAGTCATTAGGCCTCTGCCTCATATATTTAAGTATACATATATTTCACGCCTAGGCAGAGACTATAGATTTCCACTTTCTTCGATCCTGGCAGAGGCATACCAGTTTCGCTACATTATTATTTCCATACCATCACACCTGTATTCCCCGAAGGGGCGTTAGACGTTGGCGAGCCTATTACCATTCACCGGGCACATATCCAAACTCCTACTACTGAGAAATTCATAACACTTTGCTCGACCTGCGAATCGAACCCAAGACCTCTAGCGTAGCAGTCGCGCTTAGGACCACTATACAAATTTTTGAGAACGTTTGATACAAGATACAAGATCATTTATTTGTCAAACATGAGTATACACACACAGTAGGGCATGCAAGATGTTCATTACATAATTTTAACACGTCATGTTTTGCCTTAACGGCGTACAAACAGATATACATTTAATTAATTAATTATATTAATTTAGTTTCACTAATTTATTTTAAAATATTTGGTATTTAAAGAGAAAAGTCTGCATAATATAACTAAAAATTAATATCAGATGTCAACAAATTTTGTAGGTTCATTTAAGTTATATATTTTTATCATTCAAGAATTCCTCAATATTGTAATAGACTTTCTCCAATAGAATTCTTTTGCAATTTGTTTACATTACATTCGCCGAGGTCGGCCTTTTCTAAATCATCGTTGTTTTTTAAACTAATTTAGAGAAACCATATTTATGTAGCACCTTTTTTAATTACCTCTTTATATGACATTAAATCAAATATCATGAGTCTAATTCTCACCTATTCGGAGAGTCCGCTTCAGACAGCACTTCTTCTGTGGTATGGTCAGCCAACACGCCCTCTATTGAAATACTAACTTGGAAGCTCTTATCGAATATCTCCTCTGAAAATAAAATAATATAGATAAGCACAGGGCCACTTGACGTGTCCCCCACAAGTCTCAAATATGTAAATAGTACAGTCGCGAGCACATCAGTTTATACAAAACTGTCAAATTACTCCAAATGATTTTAAACCTTAAAATTTTAATGATTAAGTTCAAAATCAACTAAGAAATTTTGACATTTTGTTGTAACCTGATGTGACGCGACCGTACTTAGTTATGAAAAATATAGGTAATAATTTGCTCCGTCCGTCCCCAATTTAGAAAACAATTCTTGCTGCCATGCAGATAGGAATTTCGTAAGAAACTAGATAATCTGACTTGCTCGGTGGAAAGCATCTTGGGGTGTTACTGGCCACCGTTACCTCAGTCTGTCGTACCTAAAGCACCTTGATGTGCGTTTCGACACTTGACCGCGAGAGCCAGCCTTTATTTTGCAGTCCGTAGGGGCTCTTGAAGCTCACTAATGCATTAGCAACTTCTTCGATTATGCAGGTTAAATTGGTAAAATGACGATGAACCACGATACCCATTTTTTGTTCAAACGGCCCCATACTACGTTGCACTCAAGGGCACCATACTCCATTGCGCCCAACGGCCCCATAGTTTATTGACCCAAGGGCCCCACACTCCATTGTACCCAAGGGCCTAATACTCCATTGCATCCAAAGGCCTCATACTTCGTTGCGTCGAAGGGCCCCATACTTCGTTGCGTCCAAGGGCCCCATACTCCATTGCAACCAAGGGCCCCTCGATAGCCTAAGTTCTTCACAATTAGCGCTAGTCTCTACAGCATCTTACCGTCGTCATTGTTGGTGAGTATCTCGGCCATGAGCCACAGTTGCTGCGCGCGAAGCCCGAGCGCTCGGCTGTGCAGGTGGAACGGTCCCTGGTATATACTGCTGCCATTCGTCAGTACTGACGACGCGGAGATCGACGTCGTCATAGTCGGGGATGGCCCTATAATGTATACAGTACCTAGGTATATTTTTCTTTTTTATCCAGACTTTTTTTTATGTGATAAATCGGCATGCGAGCACGCAATCCACCTGATGGTAAGTAGCAACGCCGCCCATGGGCATCTGCAATACTAAAGGAGTTACAGAGGCGTTGCCGAGTCTATCTGAATGGTAAATTTAAAAATTTACTCATAATTATCTAATATTTTAGGTGTATGAGAACGACAATATCGAATGTATAAGTACAGTATTTACTTAGTACTTTTTTAAATCGTCGTACGTATCAAGCTATACAAAACCAGTATAGTCTGGCCTTGAATTGTGCGGAAAACGTTTACAATGGGAGGGCAGTCTAAACTGGTTTTTTATAGCGTTATGTGTAGGTCCACAGGTCCACTTATACAAGTTAATAATGCCAGTATAAGCTGATCTCGCATTGTATAGGTATTTTGTACAGTAGGTAAGAGGCCAGCGTAAACTGTATTTGAATAGCTTGACTTATAGCCGTACGTACGAGCTGGTAGCAAGCGATACAATTTCGGCACGTTCAGAAAAATAATAGTTCTGTTAATCTTTTTATTGACATTTCTGTATGTAAGTCAAGTAAGAGGCTCAATACCTTCCTCAGCCCCTTCCTTCTCCTTTTCTTTTTCCCCTTCCTTTTCCTTAGCTCGGCAACGCATCTGCAACTTCTTTGGTATTGCAGATGTCCATAGGCGGCGATGACTACTTACCATCAGGTAGCTCGCCTGCTCGTTTGCCGAGCGAGCTTTAGGCTATAGCCTACCATAAAACAGTAAACATTGCGCGCGGTAGGTCATTTAAGATTTAGGTACCTATTTCTTACCTGCAAGTCCTATAAAGACTCCCAAGCCAAAACAAGCGAAAAACGCAATAAAAACCATCACGAACTCCCCTTTGTGCATAGAATAGATTCTCATTTGAACAGACCTGAAATTAGGCAAAAGGTAACTTTAATAATAATACCATAGACTTAATAAATTATACCTAGAACTGAAATGAAAGTCAAGTCTTACAAAAAAATATTTAAACCCCGTTTAATCTAAACAACTGTTAAGTTAGTTAGTTTTCTTATCGCAGCTGTTTTTAAATAATATGGATTTAGTATAGAGAGTAAAACTCTCACGTTGAAGCTTATAAAAAAATTTGAGCATATGTTCCATACAAAAATGCGTTTAAACTCTGTTTAATCTAAACAATCATTATCTTCTTATCTTATTATTATCTTATCAGTCTTATTAAAAAAAATAAAACAATACTTGAAGCTTCACAATATTAGCTGGTTTTGTAATTTACACGTTAATCAAGTAAAACAATAACAGTGATAACAGCCTGTATTACTTAACAGGCGTTTAACAATCGCTTAAGAACAAAAAGCTTTAATTTTTTATACAAATAATAAAAAAAATACATTACATACCTTTCACAACGATCGTGGTGATATGCCGGAGCGATATATTTATTGAATTCGCTAAACAGATCACTAAATTGTGAAAGTGTGTTGCGTATCTTATAGTTCCAGCCGCCCGTCGGCAAATGATACGAATAACCAACGTTTGCTGTATCCATCTTAGCTAATTAACTACAATCACTTAACTAAAGTGCGGGTAAATCAAAATTACTACACGAAATAAATAACTGCGGAGTATGAAAGTGGTACAGGTATTGTTTGCCCTACATTTGGTACGGCTTGTTTACAAGCAGATTATTGATTTTCCTGCGGGCATGGGGATGCCATTGTGAGCACGATAGGGAGGTAAAATGACGTGGCATGCTTAAAAAGGCAATGAAAATGTATCAAACGCAATATTATACAAAATAAATACTGGATTAGTTCATTTGTAATCCAGCATAAACTGCATTAAATTTCTTCTCAAACATAGCACAGTATTACTGCCATCTAGCGGCAAAACTAAGATTTATTTTTTTAGTTATTTCGAAATTAATAACTCTGCGTGTCTGAAGTTGTCCGCAAGTGATAAATTTTATAACTTAAAGACAATCGGGGTCGTAAATGTTTCGCAATGGCGAATATTTTCCTTACGTATTTATGTATGAAAAAATACTTAACTGCGCGGCAGTTTGGAACGGCTAATTTCCTTCTCGCGCAGTTCCTTCGAATGCTCCTAACGAACCTTCCTATACTTAATGTCACATAGAAGCACAACGTGATTATATCTGTAAATACCAACTATTTTCTTTTAGAGGCAACAAGTGAGTTTTGTTCCATAGTTTGAGATTATTTCCTAAGACCATAGATTATACCCATCTCTTAATAGTAGGTATACTGTTGGAGCGTGGCTTTGGGTCAAAGTAAATATTTACAGAGTCAGAGTAACATAAGGGTAAAACACATATCGGCTGGGGTCACAGAGGAATGACAACTCGCTCCCTTGGCTCCAGCAAGAAGTGGTTAGGCGATACACCCGTGTGATTTTAGTCGGTACCTAGGTCACCCACCATGGATAGAGTCCGACACGGCCCGTCGCCTTTCCCGGACGGAAGTCCATGAGTATTTCCACACGATAATAAAATATGTTATGATCGGGCAGGGATTAGACGTCACTATCACCATAACTATAGGCCGACCGTTTAACTCGCGTATCGCGTATATTCTCGGCCACAATTTAAAATTTCTTCTTCTCTGAGTTTCGCATTCAAAATTTTTAACGTAGGAACCTTCTTAAAAACCGTATAAAATTGAGTTATTTTTCTTCTAACAACGCCCTCTGTAAAATAAACTTCAATTTTTTTCTTTCGGATTTGTTTAATTTTTTTTGGTGATTTAAAATTTACATTATTTTGTTCATCTTTCAGTTCATTTCCTTCTTTTATTATTTTACATATGGTAGTCACCGAAAGTCCTGTAGCTTTAGCAACAAGTTTGTTTAGGTTTACGTCTTCAAGATACTCTGTAGAATTATGATCTTGTTTTCTGGCTTTAAAAAAGGAATATAGGTACATTGTATGCTATTTGTTTAGCTTGCTTGTTAATTTTGTTCGCAAAACTGGAAGAGCGATTCATCTTGAGATTTATCTCGGCAGTCGTATACCTTGTGCGTTAATGTCCAAGCGTCCGTAACAAAAATACTAACCGCGCGCTGCGAGCACAGCCAGCGCACTGCCGCACTTGACGTAAGCTCTCTGCTCCGCGCACCTCTTTCACCCATCCGCTAACATCTCCCCCCGCTCCCTTCTTACCGCGCAGGCGATACGCGAGTTAAACAGTCGGCCTATAGCTGACAAGTGTCTGACGTGGCGTCCGTAATACATGTCTGTCGCCTCCGAGCAGACAGGAACGAAGTGATTTCTTTTGGGAAGTAAATTATAATTTCGGGAACTTTGACAACGTTATTGGACTAGGTGGCGAGACGCCGAATGCCTCCAGCTAGGAGCAACTAAGCAACAGCAGCTAAGGGCGTATCCTAAAGGTACTTGGGCCTCGGCTTAGGGCATCGCTGGGAACAGCTGGATTAGAATTTAAATTATTTAGGAGGGCGAATTTAGAGCTACTGGATCTGCGCGGGCTGGCTCAGGGCGAGAGAGCGAAGTGACGTATAGGTTTTTTTTATTCACAACCAAGACATGTCACTGTTGCAAATATCTACCTATCCCACTCACTCTGAGAGTTAAATAGTTGTTTGCAACATGTTTTATTGTCATAAGGCGGGATAAGAATATTATTGGCGGGTATTCTTGACAACTCCAATCTCAATACACTAGTAATAGGATAGCTTAGTTACCTATACTCCATTTGGTTAGGTACTTAACTAAATGTAAACAAATCATAAAAAGGCTCTTTTATAGGACCATTTTTCATTTCGAAATAAAACGTCACCAAAATAAATAAGGGTGTCCTCCTCGACAGTAAGCTAACCTTTATACCACACGTTGACTCTATTGTGGCCAAGGCAGCTAAAACACTGGGATTTGTTAAGAGAACCTGCTACGATTTTAAAACTGTTCAAGCTCTAACAGTACTCTACAATACACTTGTACGTAGTACTTTAGAATATGCATCACCTGTGTGGAATTCCATTTACAACACACAAGCGAATCGTATTGAACGTATCCAAAAGAGCTTTACACGCTACCTGCGGTATAAGGCTAACAGCTGCCCCCTAGACGCTGATTATTCTGAAAGGCTCAGCCACTTCAATATGTCATCTCTAAAAAGTCGAAGGCAAACGCATGATTTAATATTACTCTATAAAATCGTCAACGGATCTATACAGGTTTCAAGACTTCTAGCAGAAATAAATATATCAGTTCCTCGTCATTGTTTACCCAGAACTGAACGTAAGCTGAACGTGTTCGCTCCCTGCACCGCAAGAACGAATCTCGGCCGCTCAGCCCCAATGAATCGGTTCATGAGGACGTACAATGAGTACTATACGCGTTCCAACAGCATTGACATCTACGCCAACACATTGTTACAATTTCGTAAACAATTACATCCTCTCCAACTCGTGTAATAATCTAACCAGTTCAATTCAGTCAATTATAGTGTTTATGAATTCAAGTCTACCTTAATTTAATTTTATTACGATCATTATATAAGTAAGTGCTGTGCACACCTATAAGTGACAAGCTCACCCTAGATTATAAGATTAATGATAAGATACGATAAAAATGTATTAGTGAGTAAGTCGTTGGAGTGCCTTAATTTAAATAAATAAATAAATAAATAAATAAATAAATAAATAAATAAATAAATAAATAAATAAATAATTTAATAATTCAAAATCACATTTTCCTTTTATATACTAGCATATATAACTTCTTTGTTTAATATTAAATGGTAATCATTATTCTTAAGCTTGCGAACAATTAATTAAATCAAAATTTATAATTATGACACAAAGTATTGCAAAGTGCCTACTCAAAAGAATCTAAAAATACAGATATTCAAAACATTTTTCCACGTAGTAGACTTTTGATACCTCGGAAAAATTAGAGAAGTAGTATTGCGAGGAAGCGGAGCAAAATAATAAACCGATATTATACTTAGTCGGGTAACCAGACGCCATACGTAACAGTTTGTATTTACTTTACTTTCGGTCGTTTTTGTGTTTCTTTTGCCGCAAATTGTGTTAATCAGTTATTATTTTGTTTGTTCTTTGTTTTTATTGATTGTTAGTTGTGTTGTTATTAATTTCACTCCCAATTCTTATGATACCATTGTAATAAAATGTTGAACAGCTCTGAACGCCGCCATTTTTATTGTTTACCTTTAGTTAAGTACCTAACCAAATTGAGTATAGTGTAGGGATTTGCAAAATGCAATTGTATCGTGTGAAATGCAAACCCGTGGTTGGAATAATAAGCGTTCATTCTAAGAATGTCGTTACCTCCCGTCCTACTTCCTCACCGCTCGCGGCCGTGTATTTATTTATAAGATTGCTACTAAAAAGGCAACTGAAGGAAATAAAGTCGTTTGTGTAATCATTAAATTATTTAATCAACAGTAAGCCTTCACATGCAAACACTTATGATAAAAGTTTAGACAAATACATTATAACAAATATGATTATCTAAATTCGAGTGGTTTTAAAATAAATAGGAACAATTATATAAATAATGTACAGACAGCAACACAATCGATATTTTCTAAAATATTTTGTATAAAAATACATAGCACACATTAATACATTAAATATTTCTAGAGATAATAAAACTAGGAAAATATATAGTTAGGTTTTATATTGGTTGTGTTGTTAACTGTACTTAATACATACAAACGACAAAGGAATGTAAGACGTACTAAAAATGATGTACTAATAGGTACTCTTTAGGCATTATTATTCTATTTGTTAAATAAAGTTGCCTAAAATGATTTTGTAAAGTCAAAAGTTATACTTTGACGTAGGTACTAAAGATAATTTTCCTATTGCAAATGTTTTTGTCATAATACTCGTATTTACATTGTTGAAAACCCGCTGGAAACAGTTTTAAAATGACTATTTTGTCTCTGTAAATTTTAATATAATAATGTGTATTAACACGTTGTTAGACAAGAACGGCGCTATACACAACGATTAGCGCTACCTCTTTCACACAAACGCAAAGGGATAACACTATTATACAGCGCTTGTCAAATTAAAATACATATATGTATTTTGTGCGAAATTTATAAAGAAACTAATAAGATCAAAATTACAGATCTAAAAATTTAATATTATGGCCACACAATTATTATGGTAACATTAATATTTAAAACTTAATTGTACCTACTCTGTTTCTGATTGTTTACGATTTTATTAACGTTTTGGGACAGAAAACCGTCCTGGGCGACGCCACAAAATTTGGATAAAAACGTTAAAATTCGAATGCAACATTGCGTCTAAATCGCACAACAATCTGCAAAGAACTCTCGCAAATTTCTGATTTTGTACTAACGAAAATAATACATTTTTATTTTTATAGATAGCCAACTAAAGTAGTCTAGAATTGAGCTTCTAATTTCGAGGTACGGCGCTGAAATGGTCAAAGTAAGATTTTTTTTTTGAAAATTCATTTTATTAGTAGCATTTCGTCCTGCAAGTAGTAAGTTGGTTAAACGAATGAGAATTAGAATGTCTACACAAATAAAACCGCAAACTATCTAAAACATTAATGTGCCTCAGTTTAAATTTGTACTAATTCTAGAATGTGATTGATTCGATTAAAAACTAGCAAAGGGATATTTTAAAAATATCTAATATCGATACATACTTTTTTAAAATTAAAATTAATTTAATAAGTACACTGAGTTGGCCAAATAATATATATTTTTTTACAATATGTAAGCTTAGGCTGCACATTGCACTAATTTGGCAAATATTATAAAAAATGATACTTTAAAAGCTATAAACGCTAATAAATAATATCTTAAGTAGGAATGAATACACATAAATTGATAGAGAATAACCTCCTTATTAGTAAACATTTTACAATTTGTGTATAGAGTTAAGACTGTTTTGTAGAAATACAAAATTTTATTCGAACGAAACCAAAAAGTGTGTTCAAATACACAGATTGTACAATATTTGTTGGTACGGGAGTAATAATATAAGTATTTTTAAAATAGAAGTCTTAAAATACATTTTAGGAAAATAAATTAGACTAAAAAGTATCGATATTCGTAGAGATGTTCGATAGTTCTATCGACTTTATAAACAATTAACTATTCGTAATTTTATTATGCTGGTTGATTATTAAAATTAAAATCAAATTTCCATTATACTGTTCTGATTACTAATTAAGAGTAATACTTTGAAAGTATGTGGATTTGACTGGGCGGCGATAAAACTTTATCGATATTTTTAAAATGTAAAACCTTGCATAATTTATTTAAATAGATAAAATTATCTAAACTTTTTATTTTATTCTATTTGACACAGAAAAATTAACAATACGTTTCTATTATCTGTAAATATGGCGACTAGTTCGCTTCTTAGGTATTCTTATATCGTAGATCTGATCTACAGGCCAAAGTATCGACTTATAAACAGCGTTACGTCTAGTTTGACCGATTACAAAGTAATACGTTTAGACTGATATAATAATAAGTAGGTTAGTTGACTGAATTATATTTTTATTAAGATCGGTTCAAAAATAAGGAAGTTATAAGCATTTAATTTCATGCTAGACAGAGACAGTGCGATAGCACGGTGTGACACCAAACCGTGAGTGCGTCATACAAATTTTATACTAACGCTTGTTTTGCCAGAAAAGGACCGCGCACCCCTTTCTATCCCCACTAAAAACTTTAAATGTTTATATCTTTGAACTGTAAGAGTGGATTTTTAATGGATATAGGTAACATTCGATACTCAAAAATTTTGTAATTTGATAAATTGTAACTTTAATACTCAATTTATGTTAGGTGGAATTTAGTTTAGCGTATACAGTTTTCGTATAAGGTACGTACGGCTACACATCAAGCTATACAAAACCAGTTTACGCTGGCCTCTTTATTGTATGGGAAGCCTATACAATGCGAGATCAGCTTAAACTGTATTTGTATAGGTTGACCTGTAACTGTGTGTACGATGGGGCTACCATATCCGTGTGAATAAAAACCCCAAATTATATATTTTTTTAAATTGTCGATTTTTTTTAGTATACGTAGGTATATTTATCTGTATTTTTTCAAATTTCAAAAAGGCCTGTTCATTTTACTATACAAACATCAGTCGACTAACCTATTGCAGTTGCGTAGCTTGCCCTCGATGGGCTCTGTATACATATTCTGTTGAGTGGTCCTTCCATCCGACAGCGGCGAAGCCCAAAATGGGGGGTGAAATTTTTGCTTACACACGTTGGGGCCTTTTTTAACCCGTATACAGATACGGTAGTAGCTACGCCCCTGAACAATTGTACACCATATTCATTTAAGCAAGAGACAAAATGTAGGTAAGCTTATTTTTTACTAAATCAATTATTGTATGTGAAGTCTCCTTTTTTCATATTAATAAATAAATAAATAAACTTAATTTCCAATAAACAAAGGTTGCATACTGCATTTATGATTTATTTTTAAATATTTAGTACACACGGCTACACATAAAGCTATACAAATCCAGTTTTCGCTGGCCTCTTATTGTATGGAAAACCTAAACAATGCGAGATCGAGAATGCGGAATAGTATAGATTGACTTGTAGCCGTGTGAACTTGGGTTTAATAGATGGCCAAGATAGTTAAGATATCAGTAGTTCTTTAAGGTAAAGGATAGACACCTCATAACAAAGGCACATATAAAATTTTTTTTTAATCCCCGACGCAAAAACGACGGGGTGTTACAAGTTTGACGTGCCTGTGTGTGTCGAAAATCGGTCGAGATATAAAGCAATTGTCTGGGTTTTTTTTTATTTATAATTAATTTAGTCTCTCACTCCAGTGAATATAGTTGAAAATAATATCTAGTCTTCTAAGTGACATTCTGAATGTCTAGACTTGTAAAATACTAGGCAGTGTGCACATACTAAGTCGCTGGCGTAATGGTGGTGACGTCAGGCGGTGTTGTGACGTCAGCGGGCCCGGTGACGTCACCGGCCGTGGTCGCGTTCTGCTCGGCGCGCGCTATTGGTATCGGTGGTAATGTGCTGGTATTGGAGTCTGATGATTTACCTGCGTGAAGGGAGTAAGTATTTTAATCAGTAATAATGTAGAAAATGACAGTTGAAACTGTCTCTCCTTGGGCGCTATTTTTTTTTCGTAAATTGTACGTATGTAACACATTCTGGGTTCATATTAGTAAGTAGTCGTATTCAAATTTTACATTTTCAAATTTCGTGCGTAGTTTGATGATAACTCTGGACACAGTGGACGCCATATTGCGCTGTGGTCAAGACGTTAATTCGCTGTGTAATAAACAAATACCACTGAGTCACCATCATCAAAGAGTTTATCTTGGTAAATTTGTGTTGTTTTCCTTTACCAAACCGTCTTCCATGTTAACATTTCGATTAACAAAAATAATTAAAGTACAAAGCCTATATTCATTGACACTATTAATTAGTATACATAGACGGATGACGTAATAACATGGCGGCAACTATTCATGGTGTTATAAAACTGAAAACTTTGAATTTAATTTTAAAATGACTGCTTTTTGCTTAAACTATCTCAATAATATAACATACCATCACCACCTGTATTCCTCGAAGGGTAAGGCAGAGGTGTATTTATGTAGACCTACACTTTGCCGGTATGATTAGGTCCCATGTAATAACATTTGGCTCGACCTGGAAATCGAACCCAAGACCTCTAGCGTTGCAGTCGCGTTTAGGACCACTAGACTGATGAGGCAGTCAATAATATATCTATAGTTTTTTTTCTCATATAGAGTAAAAGGATGATGATGATGAATAATAATGTTTTAATAATGTCTTAGTATTGTTCCAATGTCTATATTTTTTCTTTTTAAATATTGTTAAAAAATCTACTATTTGCATTTAAGATACTGTTTTAATTTAATTTAATCTTATTGTTTAAATTGTAAATATTCTTCTTTTAATTTGCATGATGTGGTCTCCTTTGATTGAGAGGACACAAAGTAACTTCAAAAATGCTGTGTATAAGTAGTATGTAAGGTTTACTTCTTGTTGGAGATCCAAATAAAAATAAATAAATAATTAAATACGTGAGGGTGATAGCTTTGTGATATGACCATTGGACTGCCAAGTCAAAGGTCTCGAGTTCGAATCCAAGGCACGCACCTCTGTCTTTTCGAAGTCATGTGCGTATTAATAATTAATTATCACGCGCTGAAACGGTGAAGGAAAACATCGTGAGGAAACCTGCATGCCCGAGAGATTTTCTTGATGGCATGTGAAGTCTGCCAACCCGCAGTAGGCTAGCGTTGTGGACTATAGCCTAATCCTTCTCGTTCTGAGAGGAGACCCGTGCCCAGCAGTGGAACAATGTAATGGGTTGATGATGAAATAATTAAAACAGTATGCATACCTGACACATAGTTCTGGAACCACTTGCCGATGCCGGCGGAGTACTTCTTGACCCAGTCGATCCTGAGCGTAGCTGTGTCTACCAGCTTCTGAAGAGTCTGTGACATCGGCATCAGTTGCTCTTTGTGTTGGAGCGCGAAGTTTTTAAGCTGTAAGGTTTGATAATGATTAACATAACACATCATCACGCCAATTCTGCGGCCAGATGATTAAAAACCGGTCAAGTGCGAGTCGGACTTGCGCACGGGGGGTCCGTACCATTACGATTTATGACGTATTAAAAACTACTTACTAGATCTCGTTCAAACCAATTTTCCGTGGAAGTTTACATGGTAATGTACATCATATTTTTTTTGTTTGTTTTATCATATTCTTATTTTAGAAGTTACAGGGGGACACACACGTTTTACCACTTTGGAAGTGTCTCTCGCGCAAACTATTCAGTTTAGAAAAAAAAAAGATATTAGAAACCTCAATATCATTTTTAAAGACCTATCCATAGATAGTCAGTCTATCAGTTCTAAGTTCTAAGAACCCTCAAAATTAATTGTTTTATTTTTTTATTTTTGTGTGAAAATCTTAATGCAGTTCACATAATACTTACCAAGTTTCAACAGCATAGTTCTTATATGTTCGGAAAAAACAGACAGACAGACATGACGAATCGAAATAAGGGTTTCGTTTTTTGCCATTGGGTACGGAACCCTAAAAAGATTCCTATTTGAAGTGGGAATAATCGATGAACGATAAAATTACAATTATTAGCTATAAATAAAACTGTTTATTTATATCATATCTACTTACTCTGCTTAGTTCCTCTTCAGTAGTGATGAAGCCAAAGGCTCCGCTTAACACAGCTGGGAACATGAAGGCATCCATCGCAGTGAACTTTTCATACACCTAGGAAAGATATTTAAAGAAATAATAATGCCCAGCAGTACGAAATTCAACGGTAAATCATTCAAGTTATAAGCCTGAAGTTTATTGAGATTAAGAAGAATGAGGTACACTTCACTCATTATTCAATATTCACACTATATAGTATCGCATACCATCCACCAGTATTCCTGAAAGATAAGGGAAAGGTGTACCAATGTACAGTAAGTTATAGCTGTCACCTGACCCACTTAGACGCCGCCGGCCCATCTAGGGTGGGTCACGTAACAGCTATAAGCCACTGTACACCCACATTTCGCCGGTATGTTGAGGTTTTATGTTATAGAGGGCCCATTGCCATTAACCGGGCACAAATCAAAATTCTCATTATGATATTATGTATTTTGTTTAACATGGGCTGTTTGAACGTAAACAATAAATGATTTATTTAATTAAATCGTATTTGTAAAACACAACCGTATTTGTAACATACAAATTTCTAAGAAAGAAAGATTTCTATACTCCCTATAAACATTAATAATAATATTGAATCTGAGTCCTGCTTAGAAAGGGGTACAACGTTTTAAGTTCACATATTCTTTGAGTTTGTTTTGATATTTATTTATTAGTAATAATGTATTTGAACGCCATACGTGGCAGAATGTTTGGAAAAATAATAATGTAGGACTTATTATTACATTGATAGTGATGTGTTACCTGGTGGAAGTTCTTCAGCAGGAAGTCCTGCGCGAGCCTGGCCCCCAGCGGCGGCTCCACGCTCCAGGCCGCTACAGCGTACTGCTTCGGGATCTCCGACAACGATCTCTCTAGCAGCCTGCCCGTTACATATCAATATATTATAATTATCTAATTCACTAATTATGATTTTATTTTATTTGATAGAAGAAATGATTTTTGTAACCCCGCGTTCCCACTGATGACAAAACATGTTGCAAAAATCTATCTTATAGTATCTGACTCTCACAGAGTGAGTGGGCAAAATGTTTTGTCGTCAGATTAACGTGGGGTTACAATACAAGTGTTAAAACATGGTATAAGGTAATAACATTAGAAGCTTAGGTAGATTAACAGCTTCATGAAAAAGTTGAGCAAAAATAAAGTTTAAAAACCATGCTGGAATTCACGCTCAGAATTTTTTGCAAATTTTATCCCATCCTGTTTAGCATTTTTACAGGCAGGAATGGCACAAATCAGTATTATTAAATAAAATTCGATCACACACAGATTAAGACGTTATCATGATGTTAAAAGAGTTTTTATGGTATTTTATGATTTTTATGGTATAACTTGGCAAATGAGCAGGCGAGCCACTTGATGGTAAGTAGTCATCGCCGCCCAAGGACATCTGCAAAACCAAAAGAGTTGCAGTTACGTTGCCGAGCCTATTTAAGGAAAAGGGAGTGGAAGGAGAAAATAATAAGGAAGGGGATATTCTGTGGGAGGGTAGTACTTCCCCATCGACCCATTCACACCTTAAAAATGTGATTGAATGTTGCCATCTCAAAAATAACCTAGTGAGCCTGATAGCCTAGTGAGATGACCATTGGACTGCCAAGTCAATCGTCTCGAGTTCGAATCCAAGGCACGGAATTCTGACCTTTCGAAGTCATGTGAGTATTAATAATTAATTTTCACGCGCTTAAACGATGGCTTGGAAGATTTTCTGTGTGTGAAGTTCGCCAACCCGCAGTAGGCTAGCGTGATGAACTGTAGCTTAATCCCTCTTATGCCGAGAGGAGATCCATGCCCAGCAGTGAGACATTGCAATGGGGTGATGACAATAATATACTCACAGAGTAATAAGCGACTCTTCTCTGACGCTTGGAAGGTTGTTGATGATGAGGCTCTTGACGTTGGGGTCAGTGGAGTTCATGAACACCCCCCACAGGAATTCGAACTCCCTTCGCCCCCCATGGCGTAGTGCCATGTTGTACACTAACGAGCGCAGGTAACTTGGGATTCTGTATCAACAAAATTGACGTATTATTACATAGACGCGTTATTCACGAACATTACGGCTATCGAAAAAAGCACAACTATTAGATAGCGTCTAATACGTGCGAAGAAGGAGAAAGAAAATAAATCGGTGTACCTGCTGTTACAAAGAGACGAATATTCATCTTTAGTTACTTTTTTTTATCAGTCCGGTTGATCCCACTGCTGGGCAAAGGCTTTCCTACCTTCTTTTCAATCCTCATGGAATGAAAGGAAGGTAGGGAGTGGGATTAACAGGGCTGATAAAAAAAATTATTACGTTACGATTAAGTGCTGCACTAAACGTGATCCGGGCAATTGCCTTGATTTCTTGTTTCCATATTAGAGAGCGTGTAACCTATCTAGTTTATAATATACGTTGACAATAATGAAGCATTATTTAGGTATAGAAAAACTAAGTGCACTTTGTTTAACGCCGTTGTTTCATTTCCACAAAAACTTACGGGTTATTATTGATATCTGGTTGTTTGGTCCAGTTGTCGAACTGTTCCCGGGCCCAGTTGAGGCAGCGCGGCGACTCCACGTAGCACTCCCACATGACGAGGTTCTCTATGAGGAAGGCCTCGTTATCGTCCTTAGGCTTGCTCAACCCATAGTTGACACGCTCCAGCTGTTTAGCTAGGATTATTCGCATATAATCCTGGAAGCAAAAAGGTGATACTATTATAGACTTTTTAGTCATGGTCGATTTAGATTTCCAAGTCGAGAAAACTGTTGTTGGGTTTTTCTATGAAATTGTCATTAGCGGCTCGGAGACTGGATATGAGCCCGGTGAATGGTAATAGGAGGCTCGATCGGTCGCTCCCTATTACATGGGACCTAAACAAACAGGCGAACTGTGAATGTACATTACCAATACAGCTTTACCAATGAGCGCGCAAGATGTATTCCGTCGCATGCCATTTCAAAATTTGACGGTTTTACTTCCGCAGATTATAATGTGTCGAAAAATCATGAATTAAATTGTAAGCAGTACGTTGAGTTCACAATCTATCGACAGTTTACAATGTTGCTTAGATAGATTATTATGTATTTACAATTTTACGGTGACATTCATATACTTGAACAAGGCCCTGAACTTGTCCCTAGGCCAAAGTAACAATTTACAGAGTCAGGATTACATCGGAACAAATACAATAATTTACACGTAATGATCGGACAGAGATTTGACGTCACTATTACAATTACTAGCGGGCGACACACGTCCGTAGCCTCCGAGCTCCCGAGCAAAAGTAGCAATAACCTTATGACTTAGATGTCGATAAAGTGAGACATTACTAGAAATAATACCCACTTTAGCTCTTATCTAATAAAAAAATGGATTGAGTAGTAGCTCACCTGGAAATAGATATATCCCGAAGATGCCCTCAGATTATGTCTCAAAAACGCCATATTATTTAGCAGTAAATCCCACACCATTTTGTTTTCCTCTCCGTTGATGACACAGGTGGTCAAACCTAGGGCGTAACTGTAGTCTAATTGGGCAGCTTTCGCCAGATTGAAGGCATCGTCGATAAGCTGTGACTTCGTTATAGGTGAAGTTATTTGTCCGGCTTTCAGAGCTTCGCTGAGTAGTTGCCAGTTCTTTTTATCGTAGTTTACTCGGTAGTATCCTAGGGAAGACATTAATGCTTACTTATAGATCAGAGGCCCAAGTCTACTATTACAATTGTATCAGGGTTGTTGCAATGACTGACAGATTTAGTAGAAAAATCTGTCAAAATTCAACAATTCTGAAGTAATGTAATGACGATATCACACAATAGCAGACTTGGTAGCCAGAAACCTTGCTCGAAATTTATTTTTTTATTTATATTTTCTTTTTTGTTCACCAAAATAATAATACACGTTAATAAATTAATCTTGATACAAAGGTACAATTTGCGGCCTTATCGCTATTTGCGATTTCTTCTAGGCAACCTTAGAATGGACTAGACTGAACCAAAAAACGTGGGCTTGATGGTGCAAAAAGGTAATTCGCTATCAGTCATCCGCCATATTCACTTGGCCAATAGCAATGGAACTATATTGGTTCAAACATTAATAGCGTCATATTTTTTTCTATTTCATTCAAAATTCCCTACATATATTGAACTATGTTTGAAAACTCACCGATGGCATCAACATTGACGTATAACGCTTGCGTGGCATTGATGGGCACGCTGGCGGTGCTGATGCGTCCCTTGAGCCAGGACTTGGGCTTCGTGGTCCAGTCCTCAGTAGACCCTATCACGGCGTAGCTGAGGGGGATGTGCCATAGCTGGTCTATCATCTTCTGGTAGGGCTCTTTAGCTGACGTGAAGAGGCGCTGGGAAATTAACGTAAGGTTGTAGCGACATCTCGTTAACTACGTCGCGACATATCCTTACTTTTCAATCGACTTCAAAAAAGAAGGAGGTTCTTAATTCGTCTGTGTTGGAATTTACTTGATATTAAATTACAAAAATAATCTATTCTTACTAGTAGATCTTGTATGATTAATACTGGCAACACTGTCACTAAATGATGTTTTATAAAAGGAATGGCTGCCCTCGGTTTCGTTTTCATTTCAATCGTTACTGTGCTAATAAACGGACGTTATAACCTTCCTTTTGAATATAAGCAATTCAAATATAAAGTCAAAAGTATACAATTCAAATTCACTCTGTGCTTTTTATTTCACGTCCATAACCCTAATTCCAACAGTCTGTATGTTTTTTCTTGTATGCCTGTTACGCGATAACTCCGCAAATTATGGATCGATTTTAATGATTATTTTTTTGTTTGGTAGGTCATACAGGCTTTCCATTAATTTTTTTTCGAAATCAGTTGAGCGGTTTTAAAAAAGCAACGAAAATCTAATCCTCGCTGTCTCATTGGAGCAGTGCGTTTAATTGGATTACAAGTATTACATATAAACTAAACTTTCCAAAAAAAGTTAAACTTTCTTTCTGCCATTATTATAGGGACGGATAGAAAAACTGCAACTCTTTGTGGATAAGTATGCCGCCTGCTTGAAAAATTGACACAATTTTCCGATAGTGTCAACAAAATTTCGTGTTACTATAACAAGGAGTTTTGGGAGAAAATATAAATATATAATGAGATGCACATTATATTAAACATATCCTGAAGTCTTTCATCCTCGAAGGCAGTACCAATGTGCACCCACTAGAGGGCGAGTTTTTATTTTTTTCATAAGATACATTATTCAGTCATTATTTCCCAAGTACAGTCGCAAGCACATTAGGTTATACAGAACTGACAAATTTCTCCAAATGATTTTAAACTTGAACTTAAAATCGACTGATATTTTTTTTCATTTTATGGAAACCTGATGTGCTGGCGACCGCACATTATCTTCACACAAATACGGAAAGTCTTCAAATAAATATTTGTATTTGAGAAGTTAGAATGTTCATAAGAATCTTCGCAGGGTTTACCCTATTTATAGGAATAACATGTTACGCCAAATATTTACCTGTTCAAACTCAACTTTTCCCTGTTCGTAGTTCCTGTTTACATTGACGACAGGGTACCCAGCCTGTTTGGTCCATGAGTTCATGAAATCTACCACGTGGAGGTCCTTCAGCAATGGATCAGACTTAGTGGCTTTCGCCATTGCGTACCATAGGTCATTCTCTTCCGCATTTGTGTATTTCCTAGGAAAAAATATTGAGAAAATGGTGTAAAATTCGATGATAAAGAATAGGAATGTGTGATGGAGTTGCAAGAATTAAATTACTACAAAAATTTGCTGCTAACGTAGGGACAAATTTATATAGATATATTCGTCCAGATGAAATGCAAAGAGGAAGTGTTGCTAGCCTTACAAGCCATAAAATATTGGAGTTGCAAATCAGTTTATGTAATGGTCTTAACAACAGAACAAGCTAGAAACTCTTTTGTTAATCTTAGTAACGGGATATATTGAGGGCTACTATTCTCTCCTTTCAATATCAAAATAACAGGTAGTATTAATAAAACATCAGAATCAGATCATCAGCAAATCAGTTAATTTTGTATCGTAGTGACATAGGAATAACACAGAGTATTACCATGAAATGGTTTTATTATACACTCTCAGATCAAATAAAAAGTTAAGATGGAACTTTGCGAACCATCGTTCTATCTTAACTTTTTATTTGATCTGAGTATACACTCTTTCTTCTTTCAGATGATGATTTCTTTTATATTGGATCAGAAAGTTTGTAATCACTAGCTAGATAGCTTTGTTACCACTTTTGGTACACGAGCAAGTAAACACAAAGTCCTAAACATCACTCACCAATCATTCAAATAAATAACCAGTCCCTGATGGAACAGGTCCTCAGAGATTGTATGGTTCAGCATGCGTATCAGGTTAGCTCCCTTGGTGTATGATATTTCGTCAAACTTCTGGGATATTTCGGAAGCATCTTCCACTTTGCGGGACACAGGAGAGGTGTTCTTGAGGGCGTCAGACCGAAGGAGGTCCATTTTGTCACGGGAGAAAGATTCGAACATGTTCCATTCGGGTTCCACCTGAAAAATGGCTTATGAGAACAGAATGGCCTAGAATCTCTACTAATATTATAAAGCTGAAGAGTTTGTTTGTTTACTTGAACGCGCTAATCTCAGGAACTACGGGTCCGATTTGAAAAATTCTTTCAGTGTTAGATAGCCCATTTATCGAGGAAGGCTATAGGCTATATATCATCACGCTAAAACCAATAGGAGCGGAGCATAAATGAAAAATGTTGCAAAAACGGGAAAAAAATTAATGCAGAAAAGCCGAGAAACCACGCGGGCGAAGCCGTGGGCGGAAAGCTATTTCAAATAAGAAAGAAAGAAGAAAGAAAAATATATTTATTGACACAGTCACGGACAATAACTTAAAAAAAAGAACTAAAGAGTATATACAAAAAAAAGACATAAGTAATAAACAAACGCATTGTGTGCCCCAAGGCTTTGCCAAATGGCCCAGATCAACTAAAAGCCAAAGATAAGATAACAATAACCAGACAACAGGTATCCGTATAAAAATTGGTTAAGCCGTTTTGGAGATAAAGGATGATAGTTGATGATACCATGCTTACACCTTGTCCGTTTCATCGTGGGTAAAAGTAACCGCGTTTCCCCTAACGACAAAACATGTTGCAAACATTGATCTATCAAAAAAGAGTGAATGGGATAGGTAGCTGTTTGCTCAGATCAAATAAAAAGTTAAGATGGAACTTTGCGAACAAAGAAGTGAGGCCGGCTAAAATACGCCTTGCCGTGTAATAACACAATTACACGCACACACGTATACCGGAACTACGCCTTATCTTGTCAGTCGAGTTGAGCTATCGAAAGCTCGACTGACAAGATAAGGCATAGTTTTAGCCGGCCTCACTTTTTTGTTCGCAAAGTTCCATCTTAAATTTTTATTTGATCTCAGCCTGTTTGCAACATGTTTTGTCGTCAGTGGCAACGCTGGGTACTTACATGATCGACTCCAACATACTCAATGTAGGTCGCGAACCCTTCGTTGAGCCAAAGGTCGGTCCACCATTGCATTGTGACGAGGTTCCCGAACCACTGGTGCGCCAACTCGTGAGCTATGTCAATAGCTACGTTTTGCTTGTCACGGGGCACGCTTTCTGCTTCGTCGAAAAGTAACGTTGTTTCTCTGTTAGGGAGGGTGAAGAGCCTGTTATGTTTTGAATTGATAATACTTAAAAGCGGAGGAGTGCCAACCCGCAGTAGACTGCCGTGGCGGACCGTCCAGCCCAATCCCTCTCGGACTGAGAGGAGACCCGTGCCCAGCAGTGGGACAATGTAATGGGTTGATGATGATGAAAAGCGGAGGATAGGGTAAATTGGCGCACACTAGGGGAAGCCTACGTTCAGCAGTGGACTAGTATAGGCTTATGATGATGATGAATACTTAAAAGGTAAATTAATATGAGGACGTCACATTGCGAAAAACTCTACATTCAAGGTTATTAAAAAAAGGTTTACCAATTCATCCCAAAACAGGTACATTACAAATGATACTTATTTCTGTAAAGAGATCTTTTACAGACACTTTAACAAGTCAAAGTTTTCCATTTTTTAAAACGTGATAACGCTGAAATCAGCTCTAAGAATAATGTTCTCTTTTAAACTCCAGGCAAGATGTTCGACTTTTACAAAGTAAGGCAATATTTGAACAGGCCTTTTGACGAAAGGGCCATAGCAGCGTTGAGTTGACTTGTCATCGTGTACAGTGGGTTATAGCTGTTACCCGACCCACCGAGACCCCGCCGTCCCACCTAGGGTGGGTCAGGTAACAGCTAAAACCCACTGTACCTCAACAATTATTTAAGGAGCTCAACGACCAAAAAACTCGAGGTAATATTAGGACTAATATATAACAACACAAGTTTACACGTTGTTTATATGAAAACCACAGACCGTGACGTAACCTGTCTAATGTAATTGAACTTTGTCAAGTACCGCAAAACGGTTATGTTAAGTATGTTAATTATTATGTCATTATTACGTCAATTGGTTATCTGCACCGAGTAATCTTTTTATAGAGCAGACTATTTTACACGAATATGAACGTATTAACTATTTGCAACTAAATGACTGCCTCATTAGTCGTTAGTTTAGTGGTTTCAAGTGCGACTGCTTCGCTAGAGGTCCTAAGTTCGATTACCAGGTGCTCGACCTGGTAATCGAACTCAGGACCTCAGTCATCATCATCATCATCATCAACCCATTACATTGTCCCACTGCTGGGCACGGGTCTCCTCTCAGTACGAGAGGGATTAGGCTATAGTCCGCCACGCTAGCCTACTGCGGGTTGGCAGACTTCACACGCCGTCAAGAAAATCTCTCAGGCATGCAGGTTTCCTCACGATGTTTTCCTTCACCGTTTAAGCGCGTGATAATTAATTATTAATACGCACATGACTTCGAAAAGTCAGAGGTGCGTGCCTTGGATTCGAACTGGATTGAGGTCGAGCAGTGTTAACCAAAAATTTTTTTCGGCCGTATAGTTGTGTATGTCTTATAAAAAATAGCAGAAAAATATATAAGTAAATATAGTCGGTCTTCTGAACAAAAAAAACAGCTATTATAGTTGTAAGATATAAATCTAAGCGATTAAGATTTTGGGGTGACTGGAAACGAGTGTTATATAGGATTAGTGTGGTGCATGAGTTTGTGACGTCACAATTACCTATAGTCCTGTTTCCATTTAGCATAAAATTAAAACACTAAACATTATTTATGAAGCAATTTAGTTTCGGTTGTTGATCGGCTCCGTTAACGATGAACATTCCAACACATCCGATTTCCTTAAAGTGTTAGGCAGAGGTGTACTAATGTACAACCACAGTTCGCCGGTATGATTAGGCAAACTACGAGCTGCTACAGAGAATTTTATAGAAACATCCAATAACACACCCAATATCGAACACAGGACCTTTAGTGTATCAGTCACGCTTGTAGCAACTCGACTAATGAGGCGGTTACAGTAGACATATTTTAAATCAATACTACTCACCTAAAAGTAACCAAACCCCAATTTTCCATAGCACCACTGGAAAAGTCAGGAATGGCTATCAAATCCATCTTATCCAGCGCATAAGGGACTCCAAACACATCTTCATAGTAAGCCAAAAGTTTTGGAGTAATGGTCGAAGCGTATTTCGCCTTAGAAATAAGCTCTGGCCTTGTCCATATCTTGATTGGGATGGTGACGTTGTCTTTGCTCGTGTAGCTGGTCTCTAAGGACTTGAAGTCGGAAAGTACGTATGCTACTAGATAAGTGGACATGCTGACTGATCTGTCAAAGTGGGTCCATTGCCATCCAGGTTGGTCGGGACTGTGGAAAGAGAATGATAACATTACATACCATTACGCCTGTATCTTTCCCGAAGGGTTGAGCAGAGGTGTAATGAACAGTCACAATTAAATATATCGGAGCAAACAGATTTTTCATAATTATCTGAGCAACTAGAGAAATTAAACCATATCTCAGCGATTCAAAGTATGTTTTAGAATGAACACTACACATGGCAGCTGTCATTCTAACATGTATTTTATCCCATTGAGATAACGTTTAATTTCCCTAGTTGCTCAGATGATTATGAACAGTCTGTTCGCTCAGATATATTTGATGCCAACTGTACACCCACACTTCGCCGGTATATTTAGATTCCATGTAATAGGGAGCCTATTGCCATTAACCGGGCACAAATCCAGACTCCGAGGTGCTACTGAGAATTTTATAGAAAAACCCAATAAAACTTTGCTCGACCTGGGGATAGAACCAAGGACCTCTAGCGTAGCAGTCACGCTTAGGAACACTAGACTAATGAAGTACCCTAGTTAGAGAGAATAGTTATAACACGATAAAGTAGAAAGTGGCGACCTGTAGTTTCTGTCAACCGCTGTGGGAAAAAGGCGTGAGTGTATGTACAGATAAAAAAATAAACTAAAAATTAGTAGTAGTGCATGAATGGCACGGCACGGCTGAGGAAGTACGGGTAGTACACAGAATACCGTCGTCAAGTAGCAGTATGCCCAATTCCTCCCTCAGTCCCCTTCCATCACCTTTTCTCATTCCCCTTTCTTTTCCTTAGCTCGCCATCGCATCTGCAACTCCTTTGGTATTGCAGATGTCCATGGGCGGCGATAACTACTTACCATCGAGTGGCTCGCTTATTCGTTTGTCGAGTTATCCCATAAAAAAAGAGCTGCCAGACTCATGCCATCTCCCTCTTACCGTAGACGGTATAGTACTGCGAGGGAGAGAGATGGAACGATCTATGCGGACGATAGGATATACCGGACAGAAGCAAAATTTATTAAAATAGATTCAGCTGTTTAGGCGTGAAATTGTAACAAACAGACAGTTATTTTTGCATTTTAAATATTATTATTATAGGTTATTTTTAAACAGCTGAGGCTAAAGCTTTTGTTAAGTTGATGACTTCACCACAACAATTTATTAATCAAGGATTTTTTTTTATCTCAATTTGCATGGTTCTAACTAATTATATGTAAAAATAATAAAGCATATGTAAAAAATATATTTAATATTCTAAAACAAGTCAATTAATTGCATTGAACGAAACAATTAGAAATATTGTATGTATTTTTAGATTACAATGTTGTTGAAGAAATGAGTTACAAGTTTTAAAATTAACTAATTAAAAACTCGATTGATTTTTTATTATTTGTGCGTGTGTGAATCATTGATGCATATCAAATCGATTTTATAGTATTTTTCGACACTTTTAGATTTAAATTTGAAAAGCAACCAACCTTTAGGTTTAAATTTGAAAAGCAACCAACCTTAGTTTTTGTTTCAAGATTATTCAAAAAGTAAGAGATCGTCATCCTTAGATACGATATAGGGCTACCGAGGATAGTGGTCGGTAGGCCAATATTTAAATTCTATCATACTATAAAATATAAACAGGCCAATCCTCGTCCCTCAAACTATGATCAGCATTTAGTCTAACCATAATTATGCGGTAAAATATCAGTGTTTTAAAAAGCGATCTCTGCAAATCGAAACGGATAATATAGCCAATATCGATATTCTAAGGATAAACTAATTGTAAGGCTTTTTGACCTTCTACCTTGTATTAGAATGATAACTGGGAATATCTGAGGAAAAAATGGTAACCCATCAAAAGAAGGACCGCGGCAAGCACAGCTTAATCTGTAGATCGATTGATCAGCGTAGTTATTACTTAGCCACGAAAAGTTCATCATTAGCTAGTAATTGTTATTTAAATTTAGAACATAAACATATGCATGCATTCGCAATTTACAGTAATCAATACACTTACATTGGCTCCTGGCTCACAATCTTCATATTGGACAGCGCCGTGATATTTTGGGGATGAGCAATGCTGATCTCAAACTTGGCCTTGAAAGCCGGCTCGTCGAAACAAGGAAACGCGGAGCGCGCCGATGTGGGTTCGAACTGGGTGACCCCTAGGTTTCTGGAAGATAACAGTTTCATATTATATTTAGCGGCACACTGTTCCTGATTCGATATTTTTGGTGAGGAAGGTTTGTTATAGTGTATAGTCGGAATAAGAAGCAATTAAAAACCTACCCTCGGTATATCATTCGATTAAAAATATAATTTAGATGGTACAAAAAAAAATGTGAGAGGGGGCTCTCACTTAAGTTCGGGGGGTGACGGGGGGGGGGTAAAGGGGGTTGTTAATGTTTCCACAACAGAAACAAAGTCGCACTTCAGTATCGTCAATATGAGGCTGATAAAACAAAGCTACATGACCATATTTTACCTATACTTACTATCCCTACAAAAATAATTATTTTATGTAGAGATCAAATCGTTTATGATGAATGAAATATAATTCAGGTCACATTTATCAGTAAAATTTGTAAACAAATAGATCATACGATAAAACACAACTTACTACACAATCTTTTATATTACGTCATATGATATTTAGATAAGGGGGCACATTAGAAATTAATTTTTAAACTTGATATCTATTTTTTTATATTTAATATGCCTACATTGACTCTCAAGGTTCTGATGATATATTTTGTGATGCATTACAAAACACACACAAAATATTTATCAGCTGGTAACATTTACCAAGCATAATAAATGTGCTTAAAAAACAATCCCTTAGATAGGGCCAACTATTCCAGGAACTCTGGGAGAAATATCCTCCAATAAATAGGAACATTAATAAGAAACACCTACTTAGTTCAAAAATTAACTTTACTACTCTTGCTATTAAGAACTATTTATTTTAACAATGAATTATAAATAGCTGTGCATATGTCTGAGGCTTTGTTGTGGTAATTCTCTAATAAAGGTCAAAATTCCATGAACACTGACAACAGACAGAGGGCGAAAGGCCATAAATATTAAAGTTTCTACTCACTTGACTTCATGCTTGTCGTTAGTGTATGTGCTCTTATAGAATCCAGTTAAAGAATTTGAGATTTTCCCCTCAAACGACAATTGTAATATGTAGTCCACGTCTGCTTTTAATGAAGACTCTAATGGCAGTATCAGCCTGTCTCCTGTGCCTTGTATTATTGATAATATTCTTATGCTCCGTACTGCACTGCGGGTTATTTCCATGTCAACTGGTGTGGTAGACGTAGTGGTTTCTGTTCTTAGAGTGGTATCATTGCTGATGACTGCAGTAGTCTCCTCTACATTAGCAATCGTTGCATTTTGTACAACAGTTGTTGTTGTTGTTGTTGGAGCCTCGGTAGCAGTCACATTCACATTGTCAGCTGTTGTTGCAGGAGCATCACTCACGTCCCGTTTGACTTTGGACGACCGCAATGTCTCAACCTTTTCATATATCTGCTCTGTAAGCTTAGCATTGCTATTAATACTGAGATTTTTGGAATGTAATACAATTTCTTTAACACTTCTGCTGGCACGTATCGTTATGAAAACATCACCAGAATATACAGAGTTATCTAGGTCAGTTTTAAGTTTCAGTCTGTAGAAACTTGGCACTACATAGGAAGGAAGTCTAAGGTCTGGCGATGGTGCGCCTGTTTGTCCAAATGGTTCTGTTTCATCCCAAAAGTCTACCGTTTGTTGTGAGGTCTGAAATAATTTTATTTTTTATTATTGCGTACAGTCAGCATCAAATATATCTGCACATAAAAACTGCTAGAAATGATCAGGGGACCTAAGGAAATAAGACATTATTCAACAACATAAGCAATAATTTATAATGAACGCCATACACAACAGCTGTCATTCAGGAATGGCTTTTATCCCATGAAGATAAAATTTAATTAACATAGTTGCTCCTATGATTACTGACAGTACCACAAAGGAGCTTAATAAGTGTAATATGTGTGTGTCTTTAAATTCGGATATTTTGTTGTCTGTTGTTGAACCAAAATAAGAAATTTGAATTAAACCAATTCAATCTAGGGCATTAATATTTTCGAGGAGTTTGTTCCACTCTCAACTAGGTACATGGTTTGGTAAGATTAGGTGGGTCTAGGTTTATAATGTAATTTACTTTAGCTGATGTTCTTCACAATTTCAATTGGTATCCTCATAAATGTTTTTGAAATCAAAATCCCATTAAGTGACTATGAAAGTTTATGGAGATATTTTTGCTGATTTAAATCTAACCAGTTTCGCTTTAATACTAACATAAATATTCTATGTAAATAATTTATTATTTATTTATTAAGGCATATCAACAATAAAAACATAAACATTGGTAAGTTGCAAATAGTGGGATACGGACATAATGTTAAAATCAATAAAATATATGCACAGCATTTACAATATTTAAAGTTGAGTAGAAAGTCTAAC
Source organism: Subacronicta megacephala (assembly GCA_958496365.1). Lineage (NCBI taxonomy): Eukaryota > Metazoa > Arthropoda > Insecta > Lepidoptera > Noctuidae > Subacronicta > Subacronicta megacephala. The sequence goes on from OY292522.1 coordinate 2,233,358, forward strand.
AATATTTCACTCTGGACCACACGCAATGTCGATAAAAATATTTAATAAAATACCCCAGGAAATAAAAGATACATTAAATTTTAACATTTTTAAAATAAAATTAAATAAATACTTAAAGGAAAAATGCTACTACAACCTACAAGAGTTTTTCGAGGACAGAACGAAATACAAATAAAATAATGACTTTGTCCAATTTAAATAGGTAATAATTTTATACTAATTCTAATAATTAGTATAAAAATAAATTCTTAAAATCTATTTTTCTTAATCTAATTTAGATTAGATTAAGAAAAATAGATTTTAAGAATTTAATTTTTAAGAATTTTCTTTAGTAAAAAATTGCAGCACCCTTGCAGGGTTTCATATTGATACTGATGTGTATTTTGTAACAACCTATGTACATATAAAAGCAATAAAGATTTGAATTTGAATTTGAAAAACTAATATTAAAATAATAAATTTATGAAAGACACACACATACATATGCATTAGATCACTACCCAACCTTCCTTTTGTGGGTGTTACAGGGATGAGGTTTTTTCTTTGATTTTTTAAACTTCTATTATAATAGGTTTGTTCTCTAAATGTTCTTTTTATATCCTATGATCCATATAGAGACTATGATCACTGACTAGATCCATTTATGAGACTTCTTTCAGAAGTTGGGAAAGATATGTAAGATAGAATAGCCTTAGACATTAAATGTTTTATTCACATTTTATGTCCCAAAAAAATCTGTTTTGGTCTCATGAAACTGGTACAGGCATAGCTGAATGAAACAGTAGGCGCAATTAATAGGAAGATTGTTTTCACAGCAATGCATTTTATATTTAAATAGCAAAAATTTAACTTTTTTGCTTTCATAAGGCTACAATATGGACTAAATTTTATTAATATAATGCCTTATTATAGCGATTTAGGGCTACTCCCTGACCAAGTTATTAAAAATGACTTTAATAATTACCACGATTATTATTTTCTGATTTTAATTTAATTACAACCAACATATTTTTTTAAATACATTTCAGTTTAGAAGTAATTTATATCCGTTAAGAGTGACTAAACTAAAACACAGATCTATTCATATAATTAAATTATTATCGATCTATACTTACATTCTCATTTCCATAAATAATTACTCCTTTAAATATAAATAAAACAAGAACCGATTTTAAAAACATTTTGTGAGTTAATAAAAAATATCACAGGTTATAAAAAGCAGTATTAATTACTGAAAAGTATTAGTTTATTGTTATGTGTTTCGCATTTTTGCACTAGCGATGAAATTAACGAGCGTTTTATTTATTTATTTGCAGATAATAAAATATTACACTCCTTCGACCATTCAAAGATCGATTGTCATTTTGACGTTTTAGTTTTTTCTGAACGAGATATATTCGGCAAAGGCCGCGTTTACTCCGGACAGAGTAGTTCAGACAGTGATTATTAATACCGCTTCAATCCGCAGAAGGCAGGCATGTAACTGCGGAATTAAGTTCGATAAAAAAACATACAAAAGACTGTAGCTTTTAATTAAAATTGATAAGAAATATTATGACAACATAGCAATTGAACTTGAAATCTGACAACGTTTCATGGAGTTAGTGGCAAATTAGATAACACCGAATTGGAACACTTTTTTTAGATTATGAAGCTACTTATTAACGGAAGAGTGAGTAAGCTTGTACTTGCCTTGAAGTAGGTGATAAAATGCACAATTACGCCGACTATGACTGCGATTACGACTGCAAAAATTATGAAGGTAATGCATATGCAATTGGATATAAATATTCCTCCTTTTCTGCCATATTGGATGTCTTCAGGTGTTTGGGTTTCATACGCCAGGAACTGTTGCCGGCTCGTGGACAGGGTCATGTTGTTAATTCATTCTGAAACAATTACGCTGTTAACGTATCGATAAGAAACTACGTTTATGTATCTAGGTTAAAGAAACACGAGGTTTTACTGCACTACCGACTCGCTTAGCTAACGTTCCTATAGTAAAAAATTTACGTCATGTAAATTCAAACATTCAATACTGTGAAAATTATTCCCATCTAGGCCATACTACCTAAAAGGCTTTTATTTTAATGGTCTAACGACCTTCACTTACATATTATGTAATTAGAAGCAATAAACTCTTTAGACATAATGTAATGTTTGTTTTAATTTACATATTTAATACTAACTTGCATTATTACTTCGTTGCTAACGACTTATGAATGGCGCCTTAGAATTCGTCATTCGATTTCTTAAGTATTTTAGAATCTCAATGTAGTTTCCATGTTAAACTTTTAGGTGAATCATCGGACGTGATTCGCATTATCTTATAGATTGGATTGACACGTGATGGTGAAGTCATAGTGGGTAGTATGTCGAATTGTTGATTATGATATAATTGTAGGTAATTTCTATGTGGGTAGATGTAGGTAGACAACTAGGTACACAGGCTCCAGTTTAGCCTGACCTCCCATTGTAAAGCTTTTCCACACAATTCAAGGCCAGCGTATACTGGTTTGTATAGCTTGCGGCGTAGCCGTGGGTACGACGTCAATTCAACGAATTCCATATCCGTGACTATAGGGTTAGGGACGGCAACTGCTTATTTCAGTTGGTAGGTACGAGTCCGGCATACTCTGCCGTCTTCTCAGGTGGCAGACGAGGCATTACGAGTGTGAGTAGAGAGGAGAAACTTTGAATATTTGCTCTCGGACAGAAAGCTGCTTGCTTGCTGCTAAGGTCTACGTAGCTTCGGTAGATGTTAGTAGGTAGCTTAGTTGGCAAAACTGCCAGCGTAACAAAACAAAAGCTGAAAATACGAGGAAACTGTGTCATTTGGTCCAGGCACCATGCAAGCCTGCAGGGGTTTAAACCATCCCAGGATTGTGCCCTAATAGGCGTTGCACAGGGGGGTTCTGGGTTGGTCTGTTCAGAGGAAACAAACAGTGCCCCTCCATGTGGTGATGGTGACCACCGGGCCGGTTTAAGTGAGTAAAAATCCCACACTGTCCGCTCTAATCCCCAAAGACCAGTCGCCTTTTGAAGGTTCCCCCCGTAAATAAAATAAGGGGTATTAACCATAGAGGACGCTTACAATGCCGCTTAAGCCCTTTGAGTTCTATATCTCTTGATATAGTGAGTATAACGTCATTATAGTTATCACGTAACATGAGACGCATACGCTTGTGTGCACATGAAAACGATGACGTCATAGGAAGCGGGTGAGTCTTACGTCATCAAAGAAATCAACAGTCTTATTAGAACTTCATGCGAATTCGCGGGAACAGATAACATGTGCTTATGGTGGCCCAGTATGCGGCCCATATGTTTGCGTTTGTTGACAATGCGTTCTTTGATAAGCGTAGAAAACGCATAAGAAACAAGATTCGAATGTACTTAATTTTAATTTCAGACTCTAAAGGATAGCTCTTTTGCATCGGACCAATTTTTTTATAAAGAGGTCTTATACACAGACGTACATACTTTTTGGTGTAGTGGTCGAAAGCGAAGCTTCTGAGGACCTAGACTGATCGAATAAAAGATCTGCAGCCCATTACTGGACAGGATCGTCTTAGACCATCCAAGGGTCCTTTGGGAAAAATAGGGTTTGGAGCCCAGTTAGAACGTAAAAATTGGAGTAATTTTATGATTCTTTTTTATAGAACAAGCAACTTTTTTATAGCTCATTTCCTAAAGGAAAATACGGAATTCGACATAGGTTCTCGAAACGTGCTCATTATCAATCGACATCCGAAGCTACGTTTGGAATATTTTTTGACTTTTATGTTGGTAGTTAAGTAATAAGTGGTAGGTTGGTGGTTATCCCCATCTAACACCAGAGCGGTTGCTGATACGTTGCTGAGTTTTAAAACAGACTGCCTGTGCCGCAGTAATCGAAAGGAGGAACTGGTTCTGAGGCGTAAAAGTCTGAACACACACAAATTTCTACTCGTTAGGGTGGTCGACAGCTAATCAGACCCCAGGAGGTCTTCCCACCGAGTCGGATATTTTTTTTCCGTTTAAAAGGTGCCGATTGATGATCTGAATGTCAGTGAGTAATGGCATTCGCGCCCCATACGAGTCCTTATTTCAGGACATCAGGCTTACAGGCTGAGGATACACTTTTGGTTATACGCAATCTCCATAAAGAATTAAATGTTCCTCACATGTCACAGTCTAACAATAACTGCTATTAATAAACAGTCAATTTGTCATTATGCAGCTAGGTACAGTACTGAAGATAGGCAATTACAAATCCATTATGTACCTATGTGTGGTTAGTCGGTTACGTCAAAGTGTACAATTATTTTACGCTGTGGTTATGGAACGGTTTGTGTTATTGTTCATGGCAATCATAAGTTAGTCACTGTATACAAGACTAATAAAAACTGCTGCGTTTGCTAGAACAATTGGTTTTAAAAATAGATTGTGTATGGAATTTCCTATTAATTATTTGTAGCCTAAGTAGGAATTTATTTGTAAAATCAGCATCGATTTATTTGGACTTAAACAAATAAGAATTATATTAAAACCAGCTTTTTCCCTGCGGTTTCACTCGCGTTCCAAATAGATTTACCTACTTATTTGATGGATTTGTGTGTAGTGATAACCTAGTGATATGACCATTGGACTGCCAAGTCAAAGGTCTCGAGTTCGAATCCAAGGCACGCACCTCTGACTTTTCGAAGTCATGTGCGTATTAATAATTAATTATCAGGCGCTTAAACGGTGAAGGAAAACATCGTGAGGAAACTTGCACGCCTGAGAGATTTTCTTGACGGCGTGTGAAGTCTGCCAACCCGTAGTAGGCTAGCGTGGTGGACTATAGCCTAATCCCTCTCGTACTGCGAGGAGACCCGTGCCCAGCAGTGGGACAATGTAATGGGTTGATGATGATTTGATGGATTTACCGACTTACTTGATGGATTTACCTACTTACTTGATGGATTTACCGACTTAATTGATGGATTTACCTACTTACTTGATGGATTTACCGACTTACTTGATGGATTTACCTACTTACTTGATGGATTTACCGACTTACTTGATGGATTTACCTACTTACTTGATGGATTTACCTACATAGTTGATGGATTTGCCTACATAAAAAATCTGTGAAAACCGTATAATTGTATACGGTGCACAAGTCTTTGCATGATGCGCGTACAAAGAGATACTGACAGAGAAACAAAAATTCCAAAGATAATTGTTCTAGCTCCTATTGATCTTATCATCATCATCATCATATCAGGCTTTCGCCGTCCACTGCTGAACATAGGCCTCCCAAAGAGCGCCAACCATCCCGGTCTTGGGCAGCTCGCATCCATCCGCTGCCAGCCACCTTATTCAAAGGTCCATCGCGTCGCAGGACGTCCCACACTACGCTTGTCCATCGATCGTCTGTCCATCTTCAGCCATGGCCAACCCCCGTCCACTTCAGCGTACCTACTTATTGTTCGCGCAATGTCAGTGACTTTAGTTCTTTGCTCTTATGCATCCTTTTTTTTTTCTATACATCCAATGTACAAACATCTGTCAGTTACAATTTTGTTATATTAGTATGAATAGGATAATGATATATAATCAAATCAAAATGTTTTTATTTTCAATTAGACCATTATTACTGGTAATTTAGAAATGTTATTGACCGGATTGATTTTTTTTTTTATGGGATAACTCCGCAAACGAGCAGGCGAGCTACCTGACGGTAAATAGTCATCGCCGCCTGCAATACCAAAGGAATTGACGATACGTTGCCGGGCCAATTTAAGGTAAATGGAGGGGAAAGAGAAAAGCAGATGGAAGGGGCCGAGGGACTGAGGGAGGAATTAGGCCATTGGCGCTCCACACCCATCGTACGAAACGCAATAGTATGCATTAATAGTTCTATGTCTGTTTTACCATGCCTAAACCACTGAACAGATTTCGATCTTGTATGTCTCAAAACATTTTGTAAATATTCCTTTTTGGGCGCAAGTACACTGTACTATTATTTATTCTGTGGCGTAAGTGAAATCGGGGAACAGCTAGTATTGATATTATCCCAAAATGATGTCTGCTTGTACAGTCGCAATCACATCAGATTATACAAAACTGTCAAATTTCTTCAAATGATTTTATACCTTAAAATGTGGATGATTAAGTTCAAAATCGACTGAGAAGATTCGACATATTGTGGTTACGTGACGTGCTGGCGACTGTACGTCAGTCTCGTGTTACATGATAACGGCCATTGTCATTTAAAATAGGACAATAACCTTCACAAATTCTTTCAATTGCAAATTTTTGGCAAAGCTGAACTAATTTTCAGGATTGACAGACAACATGACGTTTGTATGTATGTCCTAGCGTATGTCAAAAACGGCTACTTCCTAATTGTTGCGAATCTTTTTGACGCTGCTTATGTCATTTTGACGGACACTTTTGTATGAGATTCCTTTGATTTTGGTTGTAGACTGGTAAAATAAGGTAAGGGATATCTTGTTAAAGTAACCCAGACGAATTTGTATAGATCTCTGATCTTTCATTAAAGATACCAGACAGCGCAAAAGTAAACAATGAAAAGTTTTACACGTAAAAGACAAAAATATACCTGATTATTTCCGAACAGATTTTCAAATGTGATGCATACGTATTGCAGAGTTAAGTATACTTAGTGAGAGTTTTTCTTATTAAATTAAATTACGGTCACCGCACATCAGGTTAGGTACTACAAAATGTCAAAATGTCAAAAGACAACAGACAAAAACAAAGTCACCGGCCAAACGACAGGAACGTAATGATTCTATTATTTTAATGACTCATTAGAATTTATTTTGACACATTGAGAGACAGCTCGCATGGTGTAAACAGGGGTTTCCTTAAAACATGTTGTTCTATGTTCTATGTGATCTGAGCCCATATAAATATGTTGTATAATTATTAATTTTTAATCGTTAAAACTATATGTCAACATTATAATAATGTGTGAAGGTCCGTATAGTTATATTCCATTTTACAGTTAATTTTTCCGTTTAGTTAAAAAAATTAAAACATCGGATCGTAAAAGTGTTCTCTTTATAAAAATAAATATCAAAGATCTATTTATATAAATAAATATATAATTTATTGTTAATTTCTGATTTCCAGCTATTATTTCAACACGAAGGCAAAATTATTTCGTAGGGTGGTTCCCTTCTTACACGGTCGTGTGAAAGTTGCGAATTCTATGGTCGTGATAATTTAAGGTATTTGCGGTTTATAATCGGTAAGAGTGTTACGTAAACCGCCGCCGACCCCGGAGAACTTTTCTTAACCACAACAATAAAGTAGGGCGGTTCTCTGGGGCGCTCCAGGACAAAGGGCGCTAAAGAATACCTTGATCAGGACACTCGGATAGCCAATTATGGCGATGTGTAAATCCATCATTCTAATCTCATCCCTTAATCCAATCCAATTAGTTTGGATTTAGTGCCTATGAGGTAAGTATTCATATAATGGCATTTGGGAGTTTAATTTCAATATCGCAGGACCAATTGTTAAAATATGGTGTCCATTAAAATATTAATTATTTAAGTGAAAAATCGAAATACTTCGAAACTTCACTTCGAAAATTTCTAGTGAAAGAAAAGGGTCTCTAGTAAGATTGGAAGCTGACCCCAAAATGGAAATAAGGATGACTGATGTAGGGTCCTGACCCGTCGAATCAAGCTCCAGTTTGTCAGTATCTGCCTACGTCAGCCATACAACATAATATTTATCTTCATTCTTATTTATCAAAGCATGTCCATACTTATCCGGTGTTATAATCATATTGCATATATAATTGGCGGTCGGTGGATTTGATTGGTCATAAGTAACTACTATAATATATTTAAGTAATATTGTAAACACATACATAGATTTTAAGAAGTGTAAATTTATTGGTCATAGGGTATGGTCCATTATATATGGTATAGGTCCCAATCGTGACTGTTACGCTAGAGGTCTTGGGTTTGATCCCCAGGTCGAGCAAAGTGTTATTGGGTTGTTTTATGAAATTCTCAGTAGCAGCTCGGAGTCTGAATTCGTGCCTAGTGAATGGCAATAGGCTCGGCCTCTATTGCATGGGGCCTAAACATACCGGCGAACTGTGGGTATACATAAAGTACCTACACCTCAGCCTAACCCTTCGGGGAATACAGGCGTGATGGTATGTTATGTTAGGTAGCACAAGCATAAAGCATAATCGGCCTATAATGTTCCTACTGCTAAGTCGCGGCCATTAATACTGGGCCACCACCTTTTTGATATGCTGAAGAGTGAAGATATTATATAGGTAGGTGAGCAAAATTACTTAGCTACTTTGCAATATGAAAGTCGAAAAGGTACTTCAAATGACAAATTATCTTTTCCTTGGCAAAAATAGTAGGTATCTTAGTCATTGCTATATACGAAATTAAATGCAAATGAGAAGACATTTACTAAGTATTTTAAGACGTTTGATGTATGTAATAGATACCTAAGTAGCTGAAAAACACAACAAAACTGTTTAATTGGTCTTAATTCTTTCACGAACATATCTTAAAAATGTTTGTAGCCAGCGAATGGAAAATAACTAGTCACTTTTATTCTGCCTGTACAACACTCTCATTGATCGATCACCTGCTGGTGTGAGATCCTGGTTTCGATTATTTAGTTTTTCTATGAAATTCCCTTTGGCAGCTCGGAGTTTGAATTTTTTCCCAGTTAGTGATAATAGGCTCACCACACATAAGGTGTACCTAATATAGTCATACTACATAATAAAGAGCCTAACAGAAGAGTAGTAAAAAGTATTGAGATAAGAAGAGATATAGGTATATCTTTAGGTTTTTCTATGAAATTCTCAGTAGCAGCTCGGAGTCTCGATTTGTGCCCAGAGAATGGCAATAGGCTCGCTATTACATGGGAGCTTAACATACCGGCGAACTGTGAGTGTTCGTTAAGTACAACTCCGCCTAACTATTCAGGGAATACAGGCGTGATGGTAGGTATGTGATGGTATGAGATATATCTCGACTGTATTGGGCTCGTGTATAAACTCATTGATATGTCAACGGATAGACGTCAATACGTCCTTACAAACACCTCTCTCCGTACATTCCTAGGCCCGCTGTTTATATACAAGTGGTCCCCAAGAGCTAAAATATGGTATTCGCGAAAAGGTGTTATTATTTCGATGGCTGCTACGTAAATAATCGTATGCAACAATAATGCTATGCTATAAAAAACTAAAAATAATTCGTATTTCATTCCTACTTCATATTGAAGATTCCTTTATTATCTATGCATAGTGTTAATTTTAAAACAAAAGGTTTAAATTCAACGATACAATGCAAGAAAACATCTTTAAAGCTCTGTCCTGAAAAGTTTGCATAAACACTATACGATTATATACGTAGGAGACATCGATTTGTGTAATATTTTGACATTTATACATTAATACATTGAACTCGAATATAATATAACTATTGTCTGGACTTTAAAAGATACCATGATTCTCTGAGTTTGTTTCGACGTTTCTTCTCAAAGGTCGTCAGATAGGAAACGTCGACGCCATATAGTTAAAAATAATGTAAAAAAAAACGACTTGTAAAAAAGATCTATTTACAGAAATAAAATATCATTTCATATCATTTGATCATTTGAATCTCTACTGTAGAAGAAAATTGCTTAAAAATGCGGGTGTATATAAATGCACCTTTGCGCAACCTTGGAGGGATATAGGCTCGAAGATTTCTATTATATTCAAAGGTTACTATTGTACTGCGCAGAATGGCCAACGATATAGGGACTATGTCCAATGTATCGCTGCGTGTCCAATGCACATGCGGGTACGCCGATAACGCAGCACTGCGCCGATCAATTTACTATGTTATGGAAAAATTAAGTATTGTGATTCATTTCACTGATATTTGGTTGGAAAGTTTGATAATGTGTTCAGTTTTTAGATTGGCCAATATTGTGAACCAGCTTCTGTCCAATTCATTGTCTAAGACGACGTTAGAATTTGATCAAAATAGTGATTTTAACCCGTTAAGCACCATATTGTAGACACAATGCAAAATGTATTTCTTGCCCTCATGAGGAAACTACGTGCGTCAGTGAATTAATGTTAGTTCAGGTTAGCTGTGTGTCAAATTTCATCCAAATCTGTCCAGTCGTTTTTGCGTGATTGAGTCGCGGACAGAATTATGTCTGTGAAACGCAATTTTGAGGCTAATAAAAACAGATGACACTATTTAATCTGCAGAGCGCTTCCCTCTTACAAATGAAGAACGATTTTGTTAACATTTTGTTGTATGGCCTCTGCACAGGTAACACAAGTACCTAATCAGGTAAAACCATTCATTTTCTCTACGATATGATACAAATATTTGTCTCTTTGATGAGTTACCCAATAGGAAATGTCGAACAATGAAGAGTGGGTTCCTATCATTAAATTGTTTCGGAGTCCAAATTGGTCAATTTTGTCGGCAAGAGGAAGAAATAGGTGTGGGAAAGACATCAGGACTTCTTCCGGTGGACCTTTTAAATTATTAACATATCACATTTTTTTCCATTAAACACAATAACTTGTGAAATCAGCTTAGAATTATACAACGACTAGCTTTCCGCCAACGGCTTCGGCCGCGTGTTTTCTCATACAAACTTTCATCCCCTATTTTATCCCCTTGGGGGTAGAATTGATCAAAATCCTTTCTTAGCGGATGCCTACGTCATAACATCTACCTGTATGCCAAATTTTAGCCCTATCCGTCCAGTGGTTTGAGCTGTGTGTTATCAACACACAGCTCAAACGGCACTCACATGGCAGCGATCACTATGTCAGTCAGTCAGTCAGTCAGGCACCTTTGAGTTATATATATTTAGATTTTGACAGACGACCACGTTTTTTTTAAAGTGAAATGTTTCTATACATCTACTACGAAGCTGAAGAAATCTTTGATTCCTTATATAACAATACACTAGCAAACTTACTACAAGCAGCTAGTTCAATCTATGTTAAACTGCTGAAGCCTAACTAATTGCATTTAAAACTATTTTCTGAAAAAAAAAAAAAATACTTTTGTTATTTCAATATTAGCAAACGTCTTCAGGAAGGCGTTTTAAACGGGTCATTTTATTGCACTATGTCCGTAGATGACACTTGGTCCTAAGTAGTGATATCACCTTCGTGATTATCACAATAATTCATTTCCCTTATTCCAGCGTTTGGTGGGATGCTACAAGCACTTAAGAGAACACTCTTATGTGCTTGTAGCATCCGTCGTCGTAGGCAACAGCCTACGGATCTTGTTATTTTCTCGTCATGTCTGTCCTTGTGTCTTCCTAGTTTATAAGAATACAGAACTGTCTTTTACGATTTCATAGGAGGATATTCCAGAACAGATCCCTGTGAAGCATTCGGAATTAAGTAAGAATAAATAAAAAAAAATAGTATTATTCAATTTACAAGTATGTTTTACGGAGATATTTTCTTGTAGTTTCTACACTAGGTCAAGCCTGTCTGATGGAAACTTGAGTCAGTTTTTGATTAGGATTTTTTTTTTAAAAAAAAGCTTACTAGCAATGTGGGTCACACATTACTAGTATTCTTGTTAACCCCTCGTGCTAAGCTAAATGCTTGTGTCACGAGTGGGTTCACGTCGGTAGTGCAATGGGTGGGGTTCGAACCGGCAACCATATGATCGCAAGTCCGACGCCCTAGCCATTAGGCTACCGACGCTTCTAAATTTAAAATAAACTGAATTAAAAACCTCGACTTAGACTTTGGAATACTAAACAGACAATAACATAACAGTAATATCATAAGTACCTATTTATGATAATATTTTAATTCGGATATTGATTGGGATATTGTTCGGTGAATGAGAAAAGCAGAGGATCAAGATTGATAGCACGAACTTAAAGATGATGATAATTATGTGATTATTATTATTTGAAACAAGATGTATCCTGCAGGGTCTATTTTTGCCGATCTTTACCAAAAATAGGATCACTCGGTGAGCTTGTCTGAATAATTTCCTGAATGTGAAATGTCAACAAAATCGGTCCAGTCGTTATTCGTCGATTATTATAATTATATAGATGACATTTATGTTCAAATTAATTCACTGACTGCCTCATTAGTCTAGTGGTCCTAAGCGCGACTGCTACGCTAGAGGTCCTGGGTTCGATCCCCAGGTCGAGCAAAGTGTTATTGGGTTTTTCCATGAAATTCTCAGTATTAGCTCGGAGTCTGGATTTGTGCCCGGTTAATGGCAATAGGCTCGCCCCCTATTTCATGGGACCTAAACATACCGCCAAAATGTGGGTGTACAGTAGTATGCCATGTTATGTTATGTTAATTCACTGACGCAACTAGTGGTCTCATGAGGGCAAAACGATAGATTTTGCATTGTGTCTTCACCATGGCGCTTGACGGTTTGCCCGGTAAAGGAAAAAGTTATTATTATATCCAGGTAAATTTATTTTTGTTTACAAATAACTTATGAAGGTATGGCGGTAACAGGAGGTGGTTAACCCCGTGTTATGTCCATACATTACTTTATAATTAGTTTGTTATTTATCTATCCTTGTTGCTATTATTTTCCTTTTTCTTAAATATTTACATGTTTATAAACGACTTTACCCGAATACGTGAAAATTTGTGTTTGTAAACACACCCATAATACAAGAAAATGTTCTAGTTGGGGCAGTGTCTTTTTGGATGAAATAAGAAAAGTGGATAGGTAGCTGTGAAATCAAAATTGGTACTACTTCGGATTTCTATACCGCTATGTACAGTTGACAAAAGAGTTAGTTATACAGCTAGGTCCTAGCAAGCAATATGTGTGTGTGCGACACACGTGTTTTTTATAAGTATGTGACGCAATACTTCTCCTATCGGTAGTTGTAGTTACTGCTGGACCGCAGTCAGTCATGGTCATGGCAAATAAAAAACGGTATACATATCGATAGGTCCGGAAAAGGTATTATATGTTAAAATGATCTTGATATTTGCAGTGCGAAACTTTAAACTTACTTTCATACTACAAATTTTCACGTAACTATTTCACATATTTTCACGTAGAAAGACGCTGAAACATAAGTGAAAATATAATTATTATTATTCTTTTTTCAAAAAAAAAACTTAAGTTTAAGGTATGCACTGCAACTAGATCATTTTAACATTGATTTAATGATTGTTTTTTTTTCTTGGTCTTGGTTGGTTTCGACACTTTTGACGAAGATTGTGTTATTTTCTCGTTAGTATAGTGGTCCCATGCGCGATTGCTACGCTAGATGTCCTGGTAAAGTGTTATTGAGTTTTTCTATGAAAGAATCTGTAGCAGCTCGGAGTCTGGAATTGTGCCCGGTTAATGGCAATAGGCTCGCCACCTATTACATGGGACCTAAACATACCGGCGAAGCGTGGGTGTACATTGGTAAACCTCTACCTAATCCTACGGAGAATACATGCGTGTTGGTATGTTATGTTTTGCATTACGCAGTACAATGTGTCAAAATGCAGGTGGTGTTTGCCTGCATACCTAACCCTTTCATCGACTGTACATGTATATCTATCGCATTGATATCATGGTACATGATACTTCAGCATGGCCTACGTGTATCATGGTATGTATATCTGTTGTTTACCAAAGTTTTTGTTTGTTAAATATAGTGATGATTGCATGGCGCTACGAATAGATTAATTGTGCGGCTAATTGAACCAGATGGCCGTTGTGTATTAATGCTAACACAATATTATCTTAAAGACTTTGAAATTAGTTTCATTTATGAATAACAGCGGCGAAAATTTGAATAAATTTCATACATTGTACCACCCGCCCCTTTTTATATACCATGAATACATACGATCATGCCTGTATTACTCGAAGGGATAGGCAGAGGTGTACAATATATACCAAAAGTATATAAAATCCGAGCTGCCACTGAATTTCACAGACAAACGCAATAACACTTTGCTCGACCTGGGAATCGAACTCAGGACCCCGAGTGTAGCAGTCGCGCTTAAGACCACTAGACTAATGAGGCAGCTCTTTTCCCCTTTTTAGCTCCAATTAGTAAGGGTTTAAATAGATAACTAAACAAATCCTAATCCATCAAAGGTCATTCAAAACTACAGTTAACATTATGTAGTAACCTTCAAATACTTATGTTGATTTTACTACATTAGTAAGCTAAGACGGGCTGGTTTAACATCACACATAACATACCATCACCCCTGATTCCTAGAAGGGATAAGCAGAGTTGTATTGATGAACACACACATTTCGCATATATGTTTTTAGATAGCATGAAATAGGGGGCGAGCCGGGCACAAAAATTCACTGCTCGACTCTGTTATCGAACTTAGAAACACACTCTTAGTAGCTTCTCTCACGATATTAATGAGTGCTGGTTGGTAAGTATATCAAAAAGGATGGTTGGAATTTTGGTGCTGTATTGTTTTTCACTGCGACCCTGTAATCCTTTCTTGAAAACTACCCACCAAGAATTTTATATACCTAATAAACTAAATAAAAACGAATATAATACCTACCTACGAGTACTAATGCTTCTTGATTGAAATAATTTTGGTAACGTTTTTAAAGGCAGAACTACAAAGAAGGTTTAAGTATCATTTTATTAAAAACCTTAGGTGACTGCGGTTTCAGTTCACTTGATAATATTTTTTAGCTGGCTATTGGATTACAACACTTTCTCATTCGACACAAAAACACACATTCTTTTCAAATGATCGATAACTACAAACGGTACATTAAAATAAATATTCACCCGTAACGAATAAAATATTCTACAGCTGGTGTTTTCACTGAATTTAATTGTATTTGTAATTACTAATTTAAATAATTGTATTGTATTGCTGCCGTCGACTAGCACACTGGTTAAATATTAGATAAATTATTCATTAAATACAAGCTGACAATGTTATCTTATTACCACGCTATTTAATATCCTCCTTAACAATTATTATAACAATATAAATTAAAACTATTTAGTTTAAAAAAAAGTTGTCCTACCGTCACAGTCCAAAATGATGATTCCAAAAAAAAAAAAAAACACTGTTCACTTAAAACCAATAAAAAATATTAACACAAAACTCCTTGGTGAAATTAGAAACAATTCTGAATTCGGAATTCAAATAAACCGAACGACGACGAGCTGTGTGCACGACTCCAATCTATGTCGATAATGCACGTTCCTACCGTGAGCGCAATTTACGTATTCGAAGACCAGTTTACGTTGATCCCTCGCACACCTGTGTTTTCTAGCTGCAGCTGTGTCAATATAAAGTTGTATTTAATAACGCGTGAGTTCTTTTTCACTGGCCAATGAATGGTAAGAAAAGTAGCTACATTCGACCTTGTACTGTAGTTTTGTCTGCCGAAGACATAACAAATCTCCTTAAACATTATATAAATCTGGTAGTAATTTGGGATTTTTTATATTTAATTTCGGTTCTAAGTGAACATATTATTTTACAACCAACTACCAAGTTTTTTAAGAAATAGAATTGAAATTTGGTTGTTTTGGGAACCTTATATTAATTTATGTACCTAATAGGTATTTTAATGCTCATGGCTTGATTAAAATTTTAACATTTTACAAAATCAACCTTTTATTTCGTTAACTTCCTTATCTTTCTGAGAAAGTATACCGATGACGAATACTTTTCGTCTAAATCCAATTAATGACGTCGATACTGAGTGGTTTTTATTTGTTTCTTAGCGTGAACTCGGTTACCTTTGCACGTATTTACAGATTTATGAATAATTCTTTCCGGATTTCTGCCTATTTACCTTGGCCTTAGTCTATGTTCGCGCACAAGGCCTCATAGGAACAACGGATTATCTTGCAACAACGCCCGTCTATGGGTAGATTAGGCTTAGTATTCAAGTGTCTTTACTGATTTATTTTGTTTCACTTTGATTAAGAATCTTTTTGTATTTTTTAGGCATTTTCCATGCAAAGAAAAGGAAAGATACAACCGCGGGCAGGATTCGAACCTGCGTCTTCTGGTTCCTGCCCGCGGTCGTATCTTTCCTTCCCTAAAAGAATAACTTAATAATCTTTGCATGGAAAATGCCTAAAAAATACAAAAATATAGTTAAAAGGTAAGGTGGCATCGTACGACATTGTACTTGCTGTAAAGCATGTCATGTCGGTTGAGAAGCACATTTTCAACAGATGTCACTGACGTCGCCTCAAAGACGTAAATTAAAAAATGTGAAGGCAAATTTCGACATGGCGTGTGGGGGTCGTGGTGGCTTAGCGGTCATAGCGTCTGGTGTACTTAACCAGAAGACGCAGGTTCGACTCCTGCCCGCGGTCGTATCTTTCCTTCACTAAAAGAATAACTTTGATTAAGAAGTTTCAGTTTCTATGCTTGAATTTAACCAGTTTCAGATCTAATAATAATAATGACGTAATAATATAAAATAATTACAAATGAAAGTTGATGAATTCACTTTGGTAACATTTTTATTCCCATCAGAAATCTACCTACCTCTAATATTGTAGAAGATGATTTTATTTTATAGTTATATAACTTATTTTATTTATAAAAATAAGTATAAACCGTGCCTTATTTTGTAACGAATGCTCGGAAGTTTTTTTTCTTAAATCGACTTTAAATTTATCTTAATTTTTACAAACCAAACGCTTGAAGTTTTTTTTTAAAGTTATAGAAAGTATTTTATCCTGCATTCTTGCAAAGGCCTCACCCAGTGTTGCCATTAGGAAACTAACGATTTTTATCAGAACCAGCAGCTCCAAGCAGGTACTTTGCGATTAGTCGTTTCCTTATGTTTATCACGATTATGTCAAGACGTGCGCCTGCGTTGCGTGGGCTACAATATGCGGAGACTTCTACTTACGGATGTTTTAAGCATTGAATTGGTTGGCGTTGGTTAACCAAGGCCATGGAGTTTCTTGCCAGATTCAAGATAGTAGTAGTAGTAGTGTTGAAAGAAAGAAAGAAAGAAATTTATTTTTTGAACCTTAAAGCCTAATTAAATAAATAACATCATGAAATTTAAACTTATAACACTGAAAATAAAAACTAAATTAAACTTATTAAAAACTTATATCTAAAGAAAAAACGGCTTCGCATGGTCAAAAAAATGGCGCCTATCTCAGCTGGTGTTACGTGGCATGTCTACATGCCCAACATGAATGGGTCGGCACGACCGGGAAAGTACTATCAACCCTTTCACAGAATATCAACGTCAAGTAGCATGCATACTCTTGCATTTCGTACGGTGAGTGTGGAGCGCCGGAGGCCCAATTCCTTCTTCAGTCCCCTTGCTTATCCCTTTTCCGTTAAAATTCGGCAACGCATCTGTGACTCCTTTGGTTTTGCAGATGTTCATAGGTGACGGCGACGATGACTACTTACCATCAAGTAGCTTGTCTGCTCGTTTGCCGATTTCGGGACCATGAACAATAAGTGAAAACAACAAAGCGGAGGGTTGAATACGGCATATTGGAGGGGACCAGGGTAAATTTTATTAAATTCACTACAGCGGTGTAGGTGTAGCGGTTAAGGTAGTTAACCGCGTTACTGCTATTACGTCGAGTTTTGTGGGCTCGATTTCCTATTCCTGTTTCGAGTACACAATCGTACACAAAGTACCTATACCCACTTTCTCGTGTATGTTTTTTTAGGGAGTGAAAACGTCTTTCAATTCTTTCAAAAGCCTACAGCAGTCCCAAACTCCAAATTCAACAATAATATATTAAAACTCTGTATTAAAATATCACCGCGTTTTTTTTCTACAATAAGGAAGCGTGTTACTTCCTTCAGGTGGTCGTTAGGATGAAATTTCAGCCGCTATCAGTACTTAAGGCTTAATGTGATTAAAATTGCACGTCTGCCCTTGGGGATCAATTTGTATAAAACTTAGTTTAAGAGTTGCTAAGGCACTTATGAAATAAACAACTTGTTTAACGAGATATAAAAAAACATCTCATGGATACCCTCCATAGATGCAATCAAAATTGATTGTAAATGTCATAAGTGTCAATTATGACAAATGTCAAATTAATGTCACATATGTCAACCTTTTTTTGGAATTTCGGTACTGTTTTATTTTAATTAGAAATTAGCCTTCTAATGTTACTTAGGTATCTATTAGTCTATTCTTGCGTATGATATGAGTAGGTATTCCAGTATGGGATCAACATTGAAACCTCATTTATCTAGTTTGGTCGAATGCCAAGGCAACACGTACTTATGCTTCAAACAATAGGATATTGGAATAATTAACCACAGCTGCAGGCTTTCCTTAATGACGACCTTCCTCATCAGCTATAGCTAATGAATATTAAATTTTGTTTATAGTCACCACAAACATAGCTATCGAAATTATTAAGTCGTGGATTTAATTCAACGACGCTCTTACCAACAATAGATTTGCATTGTATCTATGATATGGGACTCGAAGGGTATTATTGAGTATTTCTGTTAAACATTTTCTGTAGTTTGATATCTTTCGTCGATTTGTACACACATCAAGCTATACCTACTACCGCTATAAGACCGTATACTTGATAAAAATAACTATTTTTCATACATGTCTCAATGCGGTCTGTGTACTTCTGTAAAGGAAGATGTAATTATTTTTCACGTATAGGGTATGGGTTTCATAGGAAAAGTTGTTGAGAACGTCGCGTCGGGTAAGAGATGTAGGTGACTAAATCAGCAAAAAAAAAGAACTACTTACTCTCCGTATAATTAGCTGTATTTCCAGATAGAAGAAAACGTCGGGAAAATCTATATTACTGTCCCTTAAGAGGAGTGTCCCTCGCGAACGGAACAATGTTGCACAGTTGTCGCTGTCTCTATCCCTCGCGATGCGAACGCGTGCCCGAGAGGAGAAACAACAACATTTTCACGCGTATTTCGTATGTTCCGAATTTTGGAGATTACTCCTATAATATTGCTAATATGTAAAAAAAAATCTTGTAAAAAAATATTCACTATATTATCTGGGTTTCCTTCGAATCAGAATGTTTCTGTATTGATACATTGTCGAGAAATACTAGCATAAAGTTGGGCCGTTTTTCAAAGAAAATTGCCAATCTTTGAGCTCGTGTAACTTTTTAACCGTATATTGAAATGAAATTTTATATTACAGAAACACGTATATTAATGATAAGATTGTTACTGCAAAATTTCAATGACTTTCATTGTTTAAAATTCAAGCAAGGGCCAAACTGCGTTTGTATGGGGCGCGAAGCGGATACTATCCTCTTAATGAAGCGTCAATCTTACTTAGCATTTTATGCGCGTGTCCTCATTTCAACAATAATTATGATTGACAAGAAAAAATTCATGTGTGGCTCTTTGATATCATATACTAGGAAATGCAATAAGAATCACATACTTAACTAGGGTACTTAAAATTATTATATAACGTCAAGTTCAATGCCATGCATTTTATACGAGTTTAATAATGCATATAGACAATATGTAAATAATTCAGGAACTGTAAGAAAATAAATGCTTTGGCACGTGGTTAAATTTACAATGCTTCAAAAATACATAACATTAACCAAAGTAGTTTTTAGGTGACATAATCATTCATTTACTATACCTATAATTCGTTTACTATAGCATTCATACCTACATTGAATACATTTTAAATCATATTTTACCTCCCTGGACATAAATACTAAGTTCTGAAAGAGTAAATTGGTCTGGAAAAAGATGATGGATGATGATGACTCATATTCGGAATACCGCTGTGTTTCGATATTATGATTGACCTAAGTACCTATTTTATATTTATAACAGTAAACTTTTAAATAAATCAAAATAAAAAACGCTTCCATTAAATTTTTCATTAGCTACACCTCAAGTCCATTAACATTAATTAAAACCGCATCCAATTAATTTGCAATCAAAAACGGACTTAGACGGTATTAGAGACTTCTCTTAAAATTAAAATGATTGTTATTTATTATCTTGGAACAATTTGTTTTACAATTGTTCTATTTATCTTTCAACCTATGTCAAGGTCGGTAGATCATTTCATCAGCATAATAATACGTAATAACAAAATGTTCGCCATTGTTCGCATTCAAAATCTATTTTTCTAGACTTTAGACTTGCATGTAAAATACAACAAAAGTGAAACCGCGTTCAAACCATAATTAAAATTATTTATGTCCAAAACAGTTACGGATCTTTTGTTTTCGCCAACGATTTCCGAAACCGTTTTGGATAGAACAATATTATTATTTTGGTTTGAAGGTTGAATTTTTTTGATCAAATAATAATTTATTTAAAATTTTTCAAAATAGGCGAATAGTTTCAAATTCCTACTAGGTTTTATCTATGTTGACGATGTCATCATTTTTCGAATGGTACACGTTATTGTTGTTTTTAAAATGTTGACTTTAAACTTTGTGAAGTTGTTTACTTCACAAAATTTAAATAGGACCAAACGGGGAGTATACTCTCCCAAACAAAGAAGAATTGCATAAAACTGTTCATAACTCCAGAACTCCATAGAGTTCTGCGGAAACAATCATAAAAAATACTACGGAATTCAGAACCTTATTTTTTAAGCGTATTAAAAAAGTGGAATATTGCAGGTTTATGTCCTTTTCGCTTTTGTTTTGGATCGCACACTACACATGCAAAAAATAGACTACCTAGATCTACCCACAGAATATCTACGTCAAGTAGCCTACTGTTGAGTTTCGTACGGTAAGTGTGGAGCGCCTGAAGCCGAATTTCTCCCTCAGTCCCCTACCTTCTCCTTTTGTCCTTCCTCTCTCTATTTCTTAAATAGACTCGGCAACTCATCTGAAACTCCTTATTGCAGATGTCCATGGGCGACGACGATTACTTACCATCAGGTAGCTCGCCTGCTCGTTTGCTTACTCACAAATCAGTAATTCGTATATTTTATCTTTTTTATGTTCGTATTCGTTTGTCGAACTTGCGGGTGAAGGTCGTCTGTTCGCGGTACTGGGTTATCGCCGACCATTGTTCAGTAATGGTACAGGTTAAAGGGGCATCTCCGTAATTGATATGAATCCGTTTGAAGTCGCGTAGTATTGGACGCAACTCAGTATCAGTTTTAAATCTATAATTCTATATATAATAAATACTCAGATCAAATAAAAAGTTAAGATGGAACTTTGCGAACAAAGAAGTGAGGCCGGCTAAAACTACGACATGCCGTTTACAAACACAATTTTACACTATATAACAATACCGAAACTACCCCTTATCTTGTCAGTCGAGCTTTCGATAGCTTGATATCTCGACTAGTCGATAGTGTAAAATTGTGTTTGTAAACGGCATGGCGTAGTTTTAGCCGGCCTCACTTCTTTGTTCGCAAAGTTCCATCTTAACTTTTTATTTGATCTGAGAATAAATATTATAAAGTATATTTAGGAATGTTTGAGAGTTTGTGACGTTGTAGTATTCTTTATTGTATAACACTGTGTAAACGAAGGTGACTTTAAACTAGAATATCATTGGATGCAATAGGCTATAGTCCACTACGATAGCCTGCCGCGTGTTGGCAGATTTCACACGCAGTCGAGAAAATGACGATATTTTCCTTCACCAATTTAAGCCAGTGATAATAAATTATTAATACGTACATGATTACGAAAAGTCAGAGGTGAGTGCATTGGATTTGAACTCACACAAGGCATAATTTTAATTTAGTTAATTAAAGTTACTATCTTCAATATAACGTTTATAATGAGCCTTACACACTTTTCCACATAAAAACTCATTTGTATTTTATCAACCTGACTTGACACTACGAGAAAAAATCTGGTGGTCTATTCCTATCCGAATATACGTGCAGTTCATACCAAATTAGCTCACAGTTCAAGATGTCTGATGATGCGTGATAAAAGAATTGAAAACAAATTGACGGCACCGTGTGACGCGTAAATAACATTAGCAATATTAGATGTAAGAGGTTCACAACAGTTGAGTCGTCAGTGCAAATGAGGAATATCCTGCTGGCAATTGAGGGGGACCGTATGGATGGGACAACCAGTGGCAATCTGCACGTCGAGTTGGACCGATCACGTAAGTTAAAACCTCTTTTAATTCTTACCTTTTTAAAAAATCTAGTTCTTTATTCAAATATTTTAAATAATGTTGTCAAGTTTGTCAAGAAGGTCGGATAGGTTTGTTTTTTTTTGACGCAGTTTCTGGATTGTGCCTGGAATCGTTTTAATACGGTGTCGGTGGACTAGTAACCTCTTTATTCATTTGTATTGTTACGTCCTCTAAATGGTGTGATCACACCTGAGTGATCCTTTTGTGTCCTTCATCGAAGTATCTAGTCTTCTTCTTCTGTTTTTATTACTTTAGTTTATAAGACTGTGATGGTTCTTTTCTACATGTTTGTCTAGCAGCAATAATTAACGTCGCGATTTTATGTAATTACGTTAATGAACAATGAATATACTGGAGTTCAGGTACAATGTGGTTCTTAGTAACCAGGTTCGGTTCTCAGGTGTTTTTTGTATCCACAAAAAATCATGTGTTTCATGTGGCGGAATTCTTTGATGATTGTTGAGCTTTGTATGGATTATAGGGCTGAAATTTTTAATTTAATGTGGAGTGATTCTGATGACACCAAAGTAAATTATCTATTATCAGATAACCGGTTAGTCAAACTCGAATACAATCCAGTTAACTTATTAATTAGTAATACAACTGCCTCATTGCTTCAGCGGTCGTAAGTACGATGCTGGACTTAAAGACCTGTGTTCAATTCTCATGTAAAGTAAAATGTCGTATGGTTTAGATAAATACGTACATGTACTATCCTGGTATATTATGTAAAAACTGACTTGCTGTTAAGTAGTAAATGTACAATTTTTGTTATGTTATTTTGTTTCCTGCGCTACCTGGATGTTTATTCTGATACAATAATTGTTTTATAGCAGTTCACACTTCTTTGTGATCATATCTTGCTTAAGCATGAGCACTTACTAATCCGACAGCCTAAGAATCACCACCTCTAGAGTAGATGTTCTATCTTATTCAACCCTCTTTGTCTTCGGCTTTCCTTTAAGCTGAATCTTGGATTTCGGAGGGTCTCAAAGTGTCTATTTTGATGATATAATTCAAGGACATATGGGTGCACATCGTGCTATAATTGCCAGTATAAGATTACTTCTCATTATCCGAGTAGTTGCAGTAGTGTCTCGCTAGCGTGTCTACATGCCAGCATGAATGGGTAGGCACGACCCTTCCACAGAATTTCAACGTCGTAGTAGCAGTATGCATATTGTTGCATATCGTTTGATGAGTGTGGAGCGCTGGTGACCCAATCTCTCCTTCAGTCTCTTTCCTTCTCCTTTATCTCCCTTTTTCCTAACGCAGCTTGGTGTGTATTTTGCTTCGCATTGTATACACAATGAAGACAGCCAGTCTGCGAGTGTCCCTGGGCGGCGATAACTATTTACCAACAGGTGGCTCGACTTGACGTATAAAAATACCCTTGTATTATCGCCCTGCTGGGTATCATTTCTTTTTTAATTAACTATCTATGTTGCTTTCCTTTCTCATCCAATCTTACTTCTACTATATTTCTTGTATCAACTCACCTTGATCGCGTATAAGACTTATTAAAACGCAACAAACTGAAATACCTGACGACAATTTCTTAACGCTTTATGGTTTTCCAGGTATAAAGAAAAATAAACAGAGGCAAAGACAACGATGTTCAGCCGCATTCTTCTCATCGTGTGCCTGTGCCTCCGAATCGCGAACTCTTTGCCGCCGGATAAGGTACGTGACGTCACATCCTGATTGCCTCTGACTCTTGATGTTGACACGGATTACTATAGAGTATGTAGACTACTAGAATTTGTAGCTGGTTTTATTATTGTCACGATTCAGTGGTAATGAACAATGCGGTTTCTCACTTGACTGGAACCGTAAAATTTCTTTTTCTTTTTATAGCTTATCGTTGTTTGCTATTTCAATATGAGTTAGAGAAGTTAATTTTTTTTATAAAGATATTTATTAAATATCAACAATAGTGGTTAAATTGCCCGAAAATATCTTTGAAAATTATGTTCTTAATTAATGTAAAGACTTTGAAGGGGTTGATGACGTGGCGATGGTGGGTGGCGATAGATTTGAGTTTATGCCGAGGTATTCTCGGCAAAAAAAACTAACCAAACCTATCTAATACTAATCTAACCAAAGACCTCTAGCGTAGCTATTGTGCTAATGGTCTAATAGATGAGGCAGTTACACTGGTAATACTTACAAATACCGTTTCTTAAGTTTAGGTTATGTTAGGTTAGTCTCTGCTCGGGTCGCAGAGGGATGACAACTCTCGTGGCCCCAGGAAATGGTGGAAAGGCGAAACCTCCGTGTGATTTTAGTCGGTAAGTCACCCACCATCGGTGGAATTTGTCACGCCCCATCGCCTTCCTCGGGTGGCGGAAGTCTATGATAATTAACGTAAATTTAAATAAAATATTTAAAAAACCCCCGACAATTGCATTATATCTCGATCGATTTTCATCAAACATAGCTAAGAACACTACCGACGAATTTACCTTAAAAAAAACAAAATCAAAATCGGTTCATCCGTTCAGGAGCTACGATGCCACAGACAGACACACAAACAGACACAGACACGTCAAACTGTCACCCCGTTGTTTTTGCGTCGGGGTTAAAAAGAGATTAGATTATTCTAACTTACAAATCCTCTTTCTCAAAATTTTCATTTCGTCAGTCTAAAGGCATTCACATGATCGTGTAAGTACTGGTCAGACGTAGAACAAATATTGACTAAAGATTAGTTGTGGCAAGTTTATGCGGTCATTTTACTGAGAAAGACTTAGGCATCATATAATATTATGAAAATATATAATGTAAACATTCGGCTCAGTAGTGGTTGGATTAGCTTCAATTTGGAAATACGAGTTCTCAGTTATACGTGAGAAATAACATGTCGGTATCCCTAGAGGGGGTTAGGTTTAGGCAGAAGTGTAGGTGTGAAGGAAGTAGTGTTACCACTCCAACCAAAGGTTGGAATCCTTTAAGCAGGTGTTTTGCTTTACTGGACCCAAATCCAATCTGTGACCAGCTTCTGATAAATGTCCTCGAAAAACTAAATTTAATAAACGAATTTATTATATTATTACCACATTTATAAAATAAGAAACTGTCGTTCAAGTATATTGTTACCGCACAGACCTAACCATTGCTTCTGCAAACACTAGGTTTAAAGAAAATCTCACGAGATTCTCAAGAAAACAAGATTAACGAAGGTAACTCCTTTTGTTTGCACATTTATTTTAATTAATTATATCCACATTAAAAATATCTATATTTAACAAGTTTCATTTATACACTCATTCTTGAATGATTTGACAAAAATGCCTATATGTTAATAATGTTTAAAATAATTCTCGTTAATGAAAAAAATAATTGAATCCAATATTTATAATTTCATGAAATTCTAATTCAATTATGTGTTTCTCATATTTATTTAATTTTTATCGACATTAACTAATTTGTGAACTTTTTAAGTCTCCTTTTTCCTTCCTCCTTTCCCTTTATTTTGATGGTACTGGTGTATACAATTGTTGGCTCTACCTTAATTAATAAACACCTCCGTCTAAAGGCTCGTAGCTAAGCAAAAGCCTAGCTGAACTAGCCATCGAAATTAATCCAGAGATCATTAGTAATTCTTCAACACCGACCATTTTTTAGGGGTCCATACTTCCCCCGTTCCCCTACCACGCCCATGGATGACGTAGATATTACCTACAAGTGGTGTCAAAAGGTTAACATAAAGCTGGGTTTTATAAGTGTTCGGAATCGAAATGAAAACAAAAGAAAGGTATTTCGAAATAAGAACTTTGTTTGTTTAATATTGTCTTGGTTCAGAAATGTAGATAATATTTCAACAATCACAGCAAAGGTATTCTAAACATGACGTCACTGCAGACGGGAGTAAACATTGACCATCGCTCATTAATTTAGTCTCATTAGTGACTGTTAGTGTTGCAACAAATATGTGTGTAATTAGGCCCGATGAGCTGGCAATCAGGCCTTATTAGCGACTATTAAAAGTTAACAGATTTTTATAGCACTGCTTCAATCTATTTAAGCTCTCCAAAAGGCTGACGAATAAATAAATTAGGTAGGTATGCGTCATAATCTTATACGAAAAAGACATCACTTAAAGGGACCAGTGGGTAATTCTGCTACTTTAAATATGATTGTTTGGTAATCATTTTTTAAGTGGGTATCAAATTTCACTGGTATCATCAACCCATATACTGTTCAACGGCATATCCCTTCACTGCTGGGCACGGGTTTCCTGCCAGAATGAGAGGGATTAGGCTATAGCCTTCCACGCTAGCCTAGCTACTGTTGGCTCGAATAGGCTATAGGTCTCCACGTTAGCCTACTGTGGGTTGGCAAACTTATTTCTAATACCTTGTAAGACTTTAAACAAACACATACATACACATACCATCACGCCT
This sequence comes from Subacronicta megacephala, assembly GCA_958496365.1. Lineage (NCBI taxonomy): Eukaryota > Metazoa > Arthropoda > Insecta > Lepidoptera > Noctuidae > Subacronicta > Subacronicta megacephala. The sequence continues at coordinate 2,259,872 of OY292522.1, forward strand.
GTATTCCCCGAAGAGTTAGACAGAGGTGTACAAATGTACACTCACATTTCGCCGGTATGTTTAGGTCCCATGTAATAGGGGGCGAGTCTATTGCCATTAACCGGGCACAAATCCAGACTCCGAGCTGCTACTGGGAATTTCATAGAAAAACCCAATAACACTTTGCTCGACCTGGGAATCGAACCCAGGACCTCTAGCGTAGCAGTCGCGCTTGGGACCACTAGACTAACGAGGCAGTCTTTAAACAATTTATAAAAAAAAAACAAATAGGATTTATAGCATAACCGTCCCACTTTTATTTCACAACTTTTTAAATTAATAACTGAATACCTAGTATATAAAGGGTCTTACTGTTCGAAAATCAACAAACACTATATAATATTTCTGGCTGCTATCCAGATATATTCATAAAAATTTGAATCCCAGATCTGCATACAGTGTTTATTATCAGCGTGGAAGTTTTATGGATATTTGTTAACCTCACCTTGATCTAAAGATACACTACTGCATTAAAATTACGAACACAGACTGCATAGGATATTGGAACATTTTATATTGAATATAATTTAATACAAGCAAGCAGAGGTAACCTTGAGTTCCAATCCAAAGCACACACCTCTGACTTTTCGTAATAATGTGCGTTTCACTAGTCTTACAACTTAACAACAGGGACAGACGCTAAATGACGAAGGGGTATCTAGCTATCAATGTTGATTTTAACAAAAACAATTGGCTCAATTTAACAACCTTTGCGAGATATCCTCTTTATTTCCCACTTGCTGACTCGTGCCCACTTCGTTGGGCGGTAAACATTTAACTTTACCGACTCTCCGACTTACTATACGAATCCGACTACCACGAAAAAGTATTTTCATTTTTCTGGTTAATATACGTACGTAGCTTTCTATTGGTGAATGAATTTTCAAAATTGGTTCAGGCGATCCAGAGATTATCCCTTACAACCTCACAAACTTTACCTCTTTATAATATTAATATAGTTTTTTTTTATTACCAGGTCCCGATCCATATAATCAAAGCTCGCAGCATAGACCTCAATAATGCACACGGTCTTTCCATGGAGACCCGTTTGGACAAGGTGGTGGAACCGACGAGCTACCGTCTAGACCTGGAACCATACTTAGAAGACGGTCTCTTCAAGGGCCATGTGGCTATCAACGTGATCTGGCTCAAAGATGGTAACGAGATCAACATACACTGTGCACATGAAATTGAAATCTTGGAGTCCGAAGTTAGAGCTCATTTTCCTGATGACACGTGAGTGATAAGTGTTAGCATAATAATAGTAGTTTAATGTTTTTCGGTGTCTTTGATGAACTAATCTGAACTGGAAGGATCAGGCTTTACATTGGTCAAAACAATGGCCCTGAAGATCTAAAAAAAAATGCGTTCATTTTCATGTTTTATTGCGATGTTTTCAATTGATGGTCGAAGTGTTGGTTCGATCATCATCTATTTTCAATCTCAGATTAAATAAAAAGTTAAGATGGAACTTTGCGAACAAAGAAGTGAGGCCGGCTAAAACTACGCCTTGCCGTGTACAACACACAATTACACGCACACGTACGTATACCGAAACTACGTCTTATATTGTCAGTCGAGCTATCGAGCTATCGAAAGCTCGACTGACAAGATAAGGCGTAGTTGACTAATACATGTGTGCGTGTAATTGTGTGTTGTACACGGGAAGGCGTAGTTTTAGCCGGCCTTACTTCTTTGTTCGCAAAGTTCCAGCTTAATTTTTTATTTGATCTGAGTTTTGAATGAAAAAAATACTGATGTTTGGTCCTTATTGCAATTCAAAGTACCGTGTATAATATATATTATATTCCTTTAAAATTTTAGTAAGGAGTCGCGAAGAATAACTATCAGCAGACTGGCTATGGATCCCAAGAAGCCAATAGCAACTCTATACCTCGAGAGAAATGTCCCTAAGAGCTCCACCGGGGTCTTAAAGTTCAGCTTTAAGGGTAATCTGGAGACATCGTCCACTGAAGCGTTCTTCAAAACTAGCTACGTCACTGAACAAGAGGTGGAAAGGTGAGTGGACTCCTTCGTTTTTCTAAAATCTAAATGCTCAACTATATAGTATCTCAATATTTTTGACGCTTTAAAGCGTTTTGCAGTAAAACATCGTGAAACGAATAATGCACAGGACTCATTCGTTTATAACATTTAAGTCTCATTTGGTCATCGACGAAAGTTCACATAAGTTAGACATTTTACTTTAATGCATTTAGTGAATTATTGAAGTTGTTTATTAGTTTTGCCTCATTAGTCTTGTGGCCCTAAGCGGACTGCTACGCTAGAGGTCCTGGGTTCAATCCCCAGGTCGAGCAGTGTTATTGGATTTTTCTATAAAATTCTCAGTAGCAGGTAGGAGTACGCATTTGAGCCCGCTTAATGGCAATAGGCTCGCCCCCCAATACGTGTTACCTTCGTGTTCAACATACTGGCAAAGTCTGGGTGCACATCTCTAATTAACCCTTCGGGGAATACAGGCGTGATGATATATTTATTCATTTTCTCATATGGAATATTCTGAATTCTATCATGCGGTACATTTTACGAGCCGATTGAGTGAAATCACTCATGAAATTCACCGCAAATTTCAATTTAACCCTCTACAGCAGGCACGTAGCGCATCACTTAAAGTAAATTACTTGGAACTCATTTGATCATGTGTAATGCAAGTGGCTTACTTTAAATATCAAGTTTATTTATATGAGATTAGAGTTTAAATTATCGTAAGTGTTGCTTTGGATTTCACTTGGGCGTAAATGACGGGCCTTCATATCTAAGGTACGTATCGGCTACACATCAAGCTATACAAAACGCTGGCCTCTTATTGTATGGGAAGCCTATACAATGCGAGATCAGCTTAAACTGGTTTGTATAGGTTGACCTGCAGCCTGTGTACTGTAATTGCTAACACATTTACCAGCTCTAATAAAAAACATTACAACATTCATGAACGTTCACTCTTAGACCAATGTTTAACTATCTCTAAGAAAATATGAAAAGGTTTCTGCTCTCCTCAGGGTCGTAGCAGCAACTCAGCTCCGCCCGAACAACGCTCGCCGCATGTTCCCATGCTTCGACGAGCCAGGGTATAAGACTCCGTTTGAGCTAAGCGTGGTGCGGCCCAGGAACATGGTCGCGCTGAGTAATGTGCCCGTCGCGAGGACTGAGAATATGTGAGTGATTCATCTGCCAATTTTATAAGTATTTCTGACGACTTTAATAATTTTAGTGAAGTGTGCAGTAATAGGTGTGTAGCGACATCTATCGTTGCTGTAACAAATTCTGAATCGCGCCAGCAACATTTACTGTGCAACTTGCATATATTCATTGCTCGACATTACCTATTTGTCAGGCTGCGGCCAACAAGTTAAAACACTTGCGTTGTCGGAGGTCCCCTTCGATTGGACCTCGCACCTCGTTCCTCCTCGAGGTGTAATAAAGGAGTATTTAATTAAAAGTGTGAAGAAGAACCTACTATTAGTGAAGAACTGACGCTTTTGTAAAAATAAATTTGGAACAGGATTAATGTTTCTTTTTATTTGGCAATGAATATTACGTGTTCTGAAATGAAAATGGATAGTTGAATTCCAGTGATGATTCTTGTAAGGATGCAAGTTAATGGAACTGTATGCATGATCAATCACTTTTCTTTTTTTTTTATCAGCCCGGTTGATCCCACTGCTGGGCAAAGGCCTCCCTACCTTCCTGCCATTCCTCACGGTTTAAGGCTTTGACTGCCCAATCTATTAAATAGGAGTCCAGTTCGTCCCGCCATCTCCGCCTGGGCCTCCCACTTCGTCTAACACTTTTCATTAGTCTTAATTAAATATTGTATTACGAAAACATTCTGAGGAGAAACTTTATTATATTTACTTGTAAAGCAAAACAATACGTATATTTTTAATCTTCAGTCCAGATGAGCCGGATGCGGTATGTGACCACTTCGAGAAGACACCCCCGATGTCCACCTTCACACTTGGGCTGGTTATAGCTGATCTGAATCAGCTGGGAAACTCCACTCTAGTCAAGGATGATATTGGAAATGAGATTGGTGAGTACTGAAGATTATTCACAGGTGTATTGAAGTTTACCCACAGTTTGTCAGTAAGCTGCTAGTGCCATGTAATCATTGCCTATTGTCATCAAACGGGCACAAATTTAGGGTACTTTGAGACTACAATTAAGAATTTCCTTACGGAAAAACTCAATTAAACTGTCTAACCTAGAAATGGAACATAAGAGATTATACTCTATTTTATCTCGTTTGCTTTTCTGACTATTGGTGACACATAAATATAAAAAAACTCACGCACTAAAGCGAACACACTGTCATAAATGCTCATTCTTATTCTCTATGAAAATTAGCTATTCTTCTGCTTCTTTTCTAGAAATCCGTGTCTGGGGACGACCGGAATACCTAGAGGCTTTGACGGGCATCGATGAGAAGGTGAAACTCGTGTTTAAAGAGTTGGCTTCCTTCTGGAGAGTACCTCTACCTCTAAAGCGTTTGGACATCGTAGCGCTCCCTAATTATCAAGGAGTGAAGCCTGCTGATAACTGGGGACTTATTGTGTTCAGGTCAGTATAATTTAGCTCATACATTTTGATGGGAAAGACACAAATTGCGAGAAGTCGCGAGTCTATATCCAGTTAATGAGGATATTACTAGAACCTAGAACTGAAAAACTCTAAGATTGATTGCATCGGAGATCCTGAGGCCGTAGTTTGTCTGGTAAAATCTAAGATAACTTCACTTCACACAGTTTTTATTAGCAATCAAATGTTAGAATAGAAATGTAAACGGTTAGAATGCATATTTCTTTACTGTTTTGTAGGGAGAGTGACCTAAGCAGCCGTGGCTACATCCAACTAGCTCAGGAGTTGTCGTACCAGTGGCTCGGCGCGTTCACCACGCCTGCCTGGTGGTCTGATGCTCATCTCAACAAGGCTCTTGTCGGATACATTGCTGCAGCGACGGCTTTTAAGGTGCGTTTATTAAAATCAAGCGTTTATTAAAGGCAAACCTAGAAGCCTTACTTTTACAAAAATAATACATTTATTTCTGTTTTTTTGGCCATTTAAAGGTATTGATTTAAATTTTTCTTGAGTGTTGGGAACACCGGTGTTTTCTAACTGATGACCTCTGAGAAGAACAGCTGGATTCTTGGTTTATGGTAATTTTTTCGTCCACCCTAAATTTAACTCCCAACAGATCAACAACGGTTCAGAAATGGAGGGCAAATGGCCGCTAACCGTCCTTTACTCCCTATACTACGAGTTCAGCAAGCGGTACCCGCACTCTCGCATCACGGGCATGAAGCAGGAGACGGCTTGCACCAAGATCGAGCTGCTGTTCCGCATGTTCAACTATACGCTAGGAGAGGAGACTTTCAAGAAAGGTCTAAGGATGTTCTTGGAGTCACGGTAAGCTGGTCGATGTTTGCTCCATAAATATGGAGTTACCCAATATCAGCGGCGGTAGCCTAATGGCTAAGGCGTCGGAATTACGATTATGTGGTTGTCGGTGCGAAACCAATCCACTACCGTCGTGAACCCACTCGTATTAGAAGCATTTAGCTTAGTATGACGGGTTAACAAGAATACAAGTAATGTGTGACACACATTGCTAGAAAGCTTAATTTTAAAAAAAAAATGTGGGGAATTTATCAGCAGGCTGTTGACCCTAGGGCGGAAGATTATGAGCGGCAAATTTAGGGTCATTTTTTATTAGCCTTATAAATTTGCAAATGCAAAAAAACCAATCATATTTGACGGCAATATTTTTCTGCATCCCTTCTATAAGTAACTTTAATTATCCGTGAGTGGAATGTCCTTTAGAAGGTACAACAACCTTTTTTCTTCACGTAGTAATATAGCCGTGCAGTGATAGCCTAGTGATATGACCATTGGACTGCCAAGTCAAAGGTCTCGAGTTCGAATCCAAGGCACGCACCTCTATCTTTTCCAAGTCATGTGCGTGTTAATAATTAATTATCACGCGCTTAAACGGTGAAGGAAAACATCGTGAGGAAACCTGCATGCCTGAGAGAATTTCTTGACGGCATGTGAAGTCTGCCAACCCGCAGTAGGCTAGCGTGGTGGACTATAGCCTAATCCCTCTCGTTCTGATGGGAGACCCGTGCCCAGCAGTGGGACAATGTAAGGGGTTGATGATGATGAATAATATGTGTTTAATACATACACGAACTAAACATACCTGCGAAATGTGGGTGTACATTATTACACCTCTGCCTAACCCTTCGGGGTATACAGGCGTGCTGGTATGTTCATCCTATGATAATATTTTTTAGGAAATTTAAGACCTTCTCCGGCGATGATATTTGGAACGCCTTGAATACGGCTGCGCACGAAGCTGGCAAGATTCCGAAGGAGGTGGACATCAAGACTGTTGCCAAGAGCTGGACAGAGAAGGACAGGCTCCCGCTCATCAATGTCGTCAGGCAGTATGATAGCAACACTGCTGTTGTCAGCCAGGTGAGAAATTATCTTCATATCAATGACTGCTTCATTAGTCTAGCGGTTCCAAGCGCGACTGCAAGAGCAAAGTGGTATTAGGTTTTTATGGAATTAATAGCAGCTTAGTAGCAGCACGGAGTTTAGATATATGCCTGGTCAATTACAATACGCTCGCCCCTTATTAAATTGGACCTAAACATACCGGCAAATTGTACATTAGTACACCTCTGTCTTAACCTTTGGGAAAAATAGACATGATGGTACCTATTTATGATAATTTCAACGACGACGCTAATCAATAAAACCGTTATTATGTTTGTGCTAATACAGTCACAAAATATACAGCGCTTACTAACCTTGCTTGCCTAGTTCATTAACAGTAAGATAGATGGCGTTAGTTGTAACGTTTTGAAGGTTGGAAGCAAAAATAATTACCTTCATTGTACAAAAGAGATTAAAGTTACATAAATGAATAATACAAATAAACATAACATAACATACCATCACGCCTGTATTCCCCGAAGGGTTAGGCAGAGGTGTACTAAGGTACACCCACATTTTGCCGGCATATTTAGGTCCTATGTAATAAGGAGCGACCCTATTGCCATTAACCGGGCACAAATCCAGACTCTGAGCTGCTACTAGGATATTCATAGAAAAGCCATTAACACTTTGTTCATGAATACATAGATGAGAAAATTCCTGTTGTAGCCATATTCTTTGATATGAGCAAGGCTTTTGATTTTGTAGATCATGAGATCTTGCTCACCAAATGTGAAAAATATGGCATTAGGGGTGTAGCTTTAGATTGGATACAAAGTTTTCTTACCAATCGTAAACAATGTGTTGAAATTACTAGTTTAAATGACAGAAATGAATGCAGTGTACACAAATCTATATACAAGGTCAACAAATTCGGAGTTCCACAAGGTAGCGTTTTAGGCCCCTTATTATTCTTATTGTACATTAATGACTTACCAGACTCAATAAATTGTCAAAGTGTACTATTCGCAGACGACATATCTGTTATAGTGCCTTACAAGGATAAAGAAACAACTCACGAAATTCAAATAAGTAAAGAAGTACAATTAGTATTAAGATGGTTAAAAGCAAACAAATTAAATGTAAATCTATCAAAAACGAAATTCATAAAATTTGGTACGTATAAAAGTAAATACTCTGATAAAAATAACATTAACATAAAAATAGGAAATGACATTATAGAAGAAGCTGATAGTATAACATTTTTAGGTATAAGTCTTGATAGCTTTTGCAACTGGAAACAACATATAAATGATGTTTGCCTCAAATTAAGCAGATTTGTCTACGCCCTGAGAAAGCTTCGAATCAGGTCAGATGAAAAGACTGCAGGTATAGCATATAAAGGCTATGTAGAGTCAATCCTTAGGTATGGGTTAATAATATGGGGGAATTCCACTGATATCAGTCAAGCATTCATCGCACAAAAGAAATGTTTACGAGCTATTTGTGGAGTAGATCCACTAGACTCCTGTAAACCCCTATTTAAAAAACTAAACTTGATGACATTGACCTGCATGTATGTTCTTGAAGTATCAGTGTTTGTAAGGAAGTATAATGACTTTTTTAAATTCAAAGGGGATCACGTTACTAAATACAGACCAAGAGATCCTACTAAAATCATCATTCCATTTTGCAGAACAAGTTTAAATAAAAAGAATGTGTATCACATGAGCATATCAGTTTTTAATAAACTGCCAAAGAGTCTGAGGGAACTTCCATTTAAATATTTTAAAATAAAGTTAAGAAAATGGCTAGTGGATAAGTGCTTTTATACCATAGAAGAGTTCATGCAACATAAAACAACTGTATCTGATTATTTGTAAAAATAATAATTAATATAATGTGATATATAACAGTAATAAATATGCTAAATATTAAATAAATATACTAAATAATAATATAGCCTGACATTTGTTAGTAACATAATATATAATTTAATAAATTTTGTTAGTAATGTAATATTAGTAATATAAATTATAATACATATCAATACATCATTATAAATTTTTGCATGCCTATTACAGGCAGAATATAGCTTGAACTATGCACCATTGTTAAATCTGGTACCACCTGTATTCTGTGCAAATAAATGTTTTCTTTCTTTCTTTCTTTCTTTCTTTTCTTTCTTTCTTTCGACCTGGGAATCGAACCCAGGACCTCTTGCGTAGCAGTCGCGCTTAGGACCTCTAGACTTAAGCGAATGTTAGATTCCAACCTACTTAAAACTGCACGTGCCTTTTCATGCTCTAAATCTAATTACATTTCCATGCATTTTAATGAAATTCTTATTCATCATTATCGTCAGCCCATAGAAATAGGTAAATAAAATTGTAAATTCGATTTGAAAAATAATTGGCAATATTTTATTGATATTGATGTTCCATGGTGAAAATCATGCCCCATTGGCAAAGTTATCCTGAAATAAAAAAAAATGATCATTTGCCTCATCATCATCATCAACCCATTACATTGTCCCACTGCTGGGCACGGGTCTCCTCTCAGAACGAGAGGGATTAGGCTATAGTCCACCACGCTTGCCTACTGCGGGTTGGCAGACTTCACACACCGTCAAGAAAATCTCTCAGGTGTGCAGGTTTCCTCACGATGTTTTCCTTCACCGTTTAAGCGCGTGATAATTAATTATTAATACACACATGACTTCGAAAAGTCAGAGGTGCGTGCCTTGGATTCGAACTCGAGACCTTTGACTTGGCAGTCCAATGGTCGTATCACTACGCTATCACTGCACAGGCTATCACTGCACAGGCTATCATTGCACAGGCTATCACTGCACAGGCTATCACTGCACATCCTCATCTAAAATCTTTATTTATGACGATACAAACGTCGACGACGAAACAAAAACATTAGATTTTATGCTAATAACAAAGTATATTTTGTAAAATTTTATTTATGTACACATTGGTACTCATACAAAACTATACAAAACCAGTTTAGACTGACCGACTTACAGTTAAGGTTTTCCACACAATTCAAGGCCAGTCTATAATGGTTTTGTATAGCTGGATGTGGATGTGTAGCCGTGCTTAACTAATTACCACAGAAAGTATACCTTCGCGAAAGGCCCCACGATGTTCCCGAAGCTGGAAAGATGTCCTGGTGGGCCCCCATTGTGGTGGCCCGGGAAGACAACCTGGACATGAGGAACACCAACCCAGCGGCCTGGATGAAAGACAGGAAGGACCTTAAGATCAGCGACATGCCGGGAAAAGACAAGTTTATTGTTGTTAACCCTGAGGAGATTGGTAAGTTAAAATCCGCATTTGGTGCCAGGGATGGCGAACCCTTTTTCATATACGTGCCATTTTTGCTTTCTAAACCACAAACTGACAAACCACAGAATACGTAAAAGTACAGGTAACCTCACCGAAAAGAGGCCTGTCAAAGATTAAAATTAAATAATAATAATGTATTATATAAGTATAGTGTCTGTGTGTGTGTCTCGGAATGTGTGTCCAAATAAATCATTTTACATTTTATTTCATTTCAAGTGCCGTCAAACAGTCTTGAGTTTAAAAATAAACACTAACAACTTTAGTACGAATTCTACGTATAGTATTTAAGTCGTGCAATCTGTCGAAAAAAATAATTGCACCTAAATTCCTAAGTCCCACCAAAAGTATTTTTTATGTGCCAAAAATGGCACGCGTGCTATTAGTTCGCCATCACTGGCCTAGCCTAATGTCTGAGAGTCACCATATAAACTGTTGTTGTACATCGAAATTTCTATCAAATGAAATTGTTTTATCCGTGTTGGTAAGTGGTAAGTAGACAGTTTTGTTCTGAAAATGTTGAATTGCCATATCTTATTTTACACAGCGATTCGAAATGAGCCGCCATTTGAACTATTTAGTATATTGAAATAGCTATCTGATACTTATTGGTCGGCAGCCCAACTTTCAATTTTTTGCTGATTGAATTTCCAACTTATTCCGACAAAGAAATGATTTCGTAGTCAGAAATATGCTAGCATCATTAAAAAACAATATGGCTATTCTACTTTCATTATAAAACAGAATTGTAGACGACAGAAGCTATTGAGATTCACTTTAATATAATACTCCATTCAGTCTGTTTGTCCAAAACGGAATAGAGAAATGGCCGGACTAGTTATTTGCATATCTTTGTATTGTAATCTTGACTTATGAAGTGATCCCGATGTTGATTGTAATTCTTGCTTCAATGAAATTCGCTATGAATATTTTGTGCCTTATTTGGGACTATTCTCTCGAATATTCTTTTAGATTTGGAAATGCCTTTTGAGGGAAATGAGCTTTTGTTTTTTCATTCGGATGGAATGGAATAAAAAAAAACAAAAAAGCGAAGTTAAAGTAGTAATAGTCGTTAAGTTTTATAATATTTTCTAGATATAAGTACACCTCTGCTAAATACAGGCGTCATGTTAGGGACTAAAATATATAAAGTAAACCCATTATAGTTGTTATAAACTTTTAAAGGACCCATGTGGATATAAAATAAAGAATAATGATATAAGTTTTAATATTTTCTAATGAAAGTTGGTCTCATTATGTAATTATTATATTATCATAAATATATTATACTAGAGAGTTGCTCGCGATTTAATTATCCCGGGGACAATAAATAGCGTATGTTAATTTGGAATAATGTAGTTTTCTAATGGGTAAAATAATATTAATACCTATCGGTTAAATACTTAGATTATCAAGTAGGTACATAATCAAAGGTTCAATAGTTCCATCAATTACAAACAAACTAATCTTTGCTCTCTTTATTACATATAAAGACTTTATTATTATAATTTTTGTGATCAAAATACTCCACCAATCATCAAAGGCAAAATATTACTGAAAAAAATCTATTTGTAGGTTTTTGAATACAGAGTATGTTTAAGATAACTTTAAAATATGCCGGTTATTGTTACACGATAGCTCATTGTCACTCATACAATAGGAATAGATACTGTTATACACAACTATATAGATAACCGGAATTATACCAACGAAGTGTTGCCAATTCACACTTTAAATAATTTAGTTATAATATATTATATTGATTCTAACATTCTAACACTATTTTCTTTTCCTTAGCGCCTTACCCTGTAAACTACGACCAAGATAACTGGAACCTTCTATCAAACTTCCTCCAAAGCAATAAGAGGTCTATGATGCCGGAACTGACGCGAGCCAAGCTGCTCCATGACGCGTGGAACTTGGCGTATGCTGGTGAACTGTCCTTCGCGACTGCCTTCAATATGACACTGTTCTTGAAGCACGAGAGGCATCATTTGGTATGGGACCCTGTGTTCACAATGATCGATCATATTGGAAGGCCTATCTGTCAGTGCCTGCAAGGGAAGTTCCAGGTAATGTTTCGTGAAATTTCTAGCAATTTTTTAAAGACTTCTTCGTTTAACTTATAGAACTACAGACCAATTATAGTCTAGCAGGGGTAGTTAGGGGAAGTTCATAATATAGAGGAGTGCAGAAAAATATTCGGTATATTTAGGTCCCATGTAATAGGGAGCGAGTCTATTGGCTTAAACTGGACACAAATCGAAACTCCGAGCTGCTACTGAGAATTTCACAGACCTAATAACACTTCGCTCGACCTGGGAATTGAATAGGACCTCTAGTGGTTGCCCGGCGGTCAAAAGTCGACTACTTTCGATCGCCGGACGACCACAAGTAGCTATAATTACGAGCACTAGTACCTAATAACTGCCTCATTAGTCTAGTGGTCTCAAGTGCGACAGTTACGCTAGAGGTCCTGTTCGATTCCAAGGTCGAGCGAAGCAGTAGCTAGTTTGCAGTAGCTGCATGGAGTTTCGATTTATGTCCGGTTAATGATTAATGACAAAAGACTCGCTCTCTATTATATATGACCTAAATATACCGGTGGACTGTTACTGTAAGTGTATTAGATAAGTAGGTACGATCGCCAGCACAACAAGTTACTACAAAATGACAAATTTTCTCACTAAATTTTGAACTTAATTATTAATATTTTAAGGTTTAAAATCATTTGAAGAAATTTGACAGTTTTGTATAACCTTTTCAGAACTTGACCTAAAAATTTTAGAAATAATCCCAGATTTATTTTAGGCATACGTCAGGATCCTTCTAAGTCCTCTCTATGAGGAGTTGGCCAAAGATGAGAAAGAAGACGAGGAGACCTGGCGCAAGAACCTCAGGTCTTTGACGAAGTCATTCCTCTGTAAGGCAGGGTACAAGCCTTGTATTAGAGACGCTCAGGAGCAGTACAGTAAATGGATGCAGGCAAAGAATCCTGATGAGGGAAATCCGTAAGTTATTTTTTTTAAAGAGAGTATTTTTAACCAGTTTTTATTATTGGCTCACTGCCTCAGTAGTCAAGTTATCTCAAGCGTCACTGCTACGATAGAGCTCCCTTTTTTCTTAAAAAAGCTTACTAGCAATGTGGGTCGATTGCTAGTATTTTTGTTAACCTCGCCTGCTAAGCTAGATGCTTGTGCTACGAGTGGGTTCACGTCGGTAGAGCAATGGGTGAGTTTCAAACCGGCAACCACATGATCGCAAGTCCGACGCCCCAGCTATTAGGCTACCGCTGCTTAATTTTCTGAATGTTTTGCATCCGTTATTATTTTCCTTAGTAATTTCGATATTAAAACACTAAATTAAGTGGCTTTACCTTCGCACTAGTTCGAATAGGCTAACTACAGACGCGTAAAGTTATTTCGAACCAATTGTATAAGGTATATATGTCAGCCTATTGCGATCAACTGCTGAACGTAGGCTTCCCCAAAGAGCGCCAGTCATCCCGGTCTTAGGCAGTTCATATCCATCCGCTGCCATAAGGTAGATAAATGATAATAATTTATCCGTAAAAAGATAGGTAGGCTGTTTATCCTGATTGAAAGAAGCCAAACGATTATCCCTTCCGTCTTCACGTTTGTGATTCAAAATATTGTACTCAATTAACTTCAACATGTGACCCAAGGAATATTTTCGAGTGTGTACCCAACTGGACCCATATCGGTATATAGTCCCTTACCAGAATAGATTTCTTTTATGTAATCCATCACGCATGTAATTTTGTTTATTACACTTTTGCCTTTGCATGTTCACTTTCCCGTTTAATATATGGTCATTGAATGTTGAGAATAATAAAGAAATTATCTGTACATTTATTTGTTCTGTATCTGTATATTTATTTATTTAACTACCTGCTACGTTAGATAGTAGTGACTCATAAGATAACTAGATTAATAAGGCAGTCGCAGATAAAATAATATTTTGTTTTTAAAGGCAATTGAAGGACAATATATGTTTTTAGTCGAGTCTATTTAGGGAAAAGGAAAGGGAAATGGGAAAAGGAGAAGGAAGGGGACTGAGGAAGAAATTGAGCCTTCGGCGCTCCACACTCACCATACGAAATGCAACAGTATGCACACTTGACGTCGATATTCTGTGGGAGGGTAGTATGTGGCATGTAGACATGCCAGTGAGGCACTACTACTACAATGGATTGGCCTTTTTAGGAAAGAGCAACAGTATATTTGAATACTGTGTCAGTATCAACCTTTATACCAACTTATTCTTTGCCAAATAGTCCTTTTGACGCGAATGAAATCGCCGGGAAAAACTAGTAAGTATGATTATAAAAAGTCCCATTTCACGACCTATATCACATAATATTAAAGGCAAGACGGATTGAATGGAGTTCACAAAGCATATTAAGGGTTTGTACGTTGTTATGTTAGGGACCTATTCAGTCGGGCACAAAATGGCCCTCGCCTTCGTATTGTCATCTTATTGTTTGCTGACTGAGCCATCTATTCTGTATGCTTGATATAATAGTTGAATGGACAAACGTACAAGTGGTGGACTATTTGTAGTTGGGACTACATTATGCTAGAAATAACGAAGTGCAACGTAACTGTATAAGTGTCAATTGTGTTGTTTTAAATAAAATATATTTTCTTTCTTTCTTTCTTTCTTTCTAAATGGACTTTTATAAATTTTAACGTAATTTTATAATTCTAACTTTACAGTAAATTGTCTTTATGCCTTCAATCTATAAAATATAAAAATTAATACCATTTTCTTTGGTCACGCCATAGCTTGAGAATGACTTTATCGATTGTATTCATATTTTTTTAAGTTTCTTTAAAAAACACATCTTTGAAAATTTTAGAAAAAATCCACAGAACATCCGAAAATATAGTTTTATTATAATTTATTCTAGTTCAAATTTAATATACATAGCTAAGACAGGATAACGTTTGTCGGTTCAGCTAGTATTTAATATTTTTTTTTTAATATGATTAAGGATTAAAAAATAATCTTGCTTCTTCATTCTTGCAATCCTTAATGCATATTATTCGCAATAACGGCTGCTGAGCGTATTCCTATATTCGATAAACATTTTTTGGCTTATCACACAGGAAATCCATAGTAGTAGCTCGGAGATTGGATCGGAGCCTGGTTGATGACAATAAGTTCACCTTGGAACCTAATACATGGAACTAATATAGTGGCACAATATGTGTGAACAATAATTCACCTCTGCCTAGCATTTCGGAGATAGGGTGTGATGATATTTAATCAGAGTTCATTCCACAGCCTATCAAACCAGTACATCTGCCCCGTATTCAAGTGGGGTACAATGAAAGAGTGGGAGTTTGGGCTGCAAAGAGTCATCAACTTCCCATCATCTCGGAAGCAGAGCGAGAGGACCTACATCCTCAAGACCTTGGCTGGTTGCCCTGAGTCCGAGGCCAAGATCAACAGGCTCCTGAATATAACCATGCTGGAGGGCAATGGCAATTTCTCGGAGACGGATATGTTCTTGATATTCAGCATGTTGACTGGTTCAGCGTCAGGATATACGACGCTATTCCACTTCCTGAGTAACAATTGGGATGTTCTAAAAGAGAGGTAAGCAAAACTATACAACTTGTATTTGTTAACACATCAAGCTATACAAATACAGTTTACCTCCCATTGTAAAGGTTTTCCGTACGACTCAAGGCTAGCCTATACTGGTTTTGTATAGCTCGATGTGTAGCCGTGCGTACATATAGGGGTGTAAAGAAAGAAAGAAAAACTTAAATATATGTTTAGTTTATGTTTCTAGTACACCACGGACTACCCCCCTTATTTTTATCACATTTTTTGTTTCTGTCCATCCAAAGGTTGTCTGGAAGATATCGCTTTTAGCGATAAGACCGCCATTGTACCCTTAGCTTAAGCATTTCCTTATTAATGTTGCTTCTTATTAATGGTGTACAATAAAGATTATTCTATTCTATTCTATATTTAGTAGACATGCCATGAGACATGGTGCATAGAAATTACAAAAAGTCGAGCAGTGTTATTGAGATTTTCAATGAAATTCTTTGTAGCAGCTCGGACTCTGGATTTGTGTCTAGT
The DNA here is from genome assembly GCA_958496365.1 of Subacronicta megacephala. NCBI lineage: Eukaryota > Metazoa > Arthropoda > Insecta > Lepidoptera > Noctuidae > Subacronicta > Subacronicta megacephala. The sequence continues at coordinate 2,275,846 of OY292522.1, forward strand.
TAATGGCAATAGGCTCTTCCCCAATTACATTGGACCTAAACATTCCGGCGAAGCGTGGGTGTACATTATTACACTTCTGCCTAACACTTCGGGGAATACGGGCGTGATGGTATGTTATGTATTGGTCACTCCAATTTCACAGTCATTAAATGCAAATTCACTGCAATTCCACCAATACCGACGTCATACAGTAACAAACAGGTTTTACGGAATCACTCATTGCTTCTTAAATTCTGACGGTCATTGTATTACTTATAAATACATAATGTATTTCTTTAAGGTATTTGAATATTGCTTAAAAACTTCCTACAATAAATTGTCATCTGCCTATTTCATTGAATTGTCATGTACTGAGTTACAAGAAGACACACATCTTTGGCGAATTATGTAAATCTGGTTAGACGTTCTTGTTGAAATTGACATTATATTGTTAAAAGAAAAACTGCTGCAGTTAAAAAAACGATAAGGATTTAAAATTATACTGCCTACATATAAAAGTATACAGGAGTGCTACGAAACAGGTTACCTAATGACTGAAATGGCCTTTGAAGAATGAGCAATTCAGTTGCGGCTTTTAAAACTTTTGATAGGGTCGCGAATATTATTTTTTTAATGTTTTGGAAAATATAACACAACATTTTTATTATCTTTGATTTAACTTGTTCATTATTATATTCTTACTAACATAGTTTCTAAGCACTACTAACACACTATGGATGTACATCTGAAATAAATAAAAATAAATAAATAATGTGACTATAGAAAATCTATGCATTGTTCAATAACTATTTTTTATTTTTGCAATTACCACCGTTCTCGTCAGTGTGAACATAGTCTAAGGGTAATCTCGTTTGCATTGCTCAAAGGGTTTAGCAGTGAAGTGCACAGGTAGAGAAGTAGCAGGCTTAATGGCTATGCTCCGCAGCCGCCAATTTCCCTCATTTGTGTCTAGCCATATCTAGACTATATTTGTAGCTGAGAGGTAAAAGGCAATCAGTTGTATGTAGCAGTTTGTATTTTTTAAAGTTTTTTCTTAAAAGTAGACTTATTCCCTTTCACCTCTCAGCTACAAACTTTTAGTCACTTTAGTCAGAACGAAGATCATCCCCCAGTGGTAGGCAGAACTACAGACCGCTATTTGCTACGATTCTTGCATACTTCTTTTGCTTCTTTCGAAATTCATTTTGTCATAAGCATTTTGAAGGACCCTACCGATAATATCGGCTTATATTATTTTAGGGCGACAATTCCAAGCGCTGCGACAGCCATACGCTTTATAAATTTGTGTTTCATCTTTTGCTATGATAATTGATATTAGATGCTATATATATATCAGACACTATTACAAGTCAATGCTTAAATATCAAAGATTATTTAAATCATAATTCTTTATACTTGTGCATTTTAGATAATATAGGTATGCATTTTACAATAGAGCCGCGTAATGTATTGTTGTTTTTTTGTATTTTATTTGCATGTTGTATGTAATGTATTTATAGAGCTGAAGATCGGGTTCTGTAGCGATAACTTAAAGAAGCCTACTTCCAGCACTGGACGTACATGAGTGATGATGATAATGAATGTATTTCCAGGTACTCAAGCCGAACAAATCTCTGGGACAACCTCATTACATCAGCAACAGCAGAGTTCACGACGGAAGAGGGACTCAAACTAGTATCACAGTTGTACACGAGTCATCAAGGCCAGTTCGGCTCCGCTGAGCACATCATAGAGAAGTCCATGAGGAACATCAGAGAGGAAGCCAAGTGGTCCGCAGAAAACCTGCCGGTGATTGAGGCGTGGCTGGACAAATACCTAGCCAGTACTGACGTGAAAGATGATAAGTTTATAAATAACTGATTTTATAATATTATTTATTTATGAATTATGTAATTAATTATTATATTTTATTATAAACGTTTATTAGTGACGTTTTATTTGTTAATACCGACTACTATATATATATAAAACTTAACTACGAAAAAATCTATTGAACATTTTTAAAATTATCGTATGTCCAGAATAAATTAAGTACTTTCCAGCTTATACTCGTAGCCTTTGTCGCATGTCACCATAATTATATTTCAGTTGTTAGCCACAGGTCAAAGCGCCGATATCTTTAGGTTCTATGTAATAGGGGCGAGCCTATTGCCATTACCGGGCACAAATCCAGACTTAGAGCTGCGCATGAGAACTTCATAGAAAGACTCAAGAATACTTTGGTCGGCCTGGGAAACGAACAGAACCTCTAGCGTAACTGTCGCGCTTGAGACCACTAGACTAATGAAGCAGATACTAGGAACTAGTGGTCGAAGTTACTAGGTACTAGTGGTCGTAGTTATAGGAACTAGTGGTCGCCCGGCCGGCAGTCGAAAGTCGACAAATATTTTTCTGCACTCCTGCTCCTGCTCCTGCCAAATCTCTCACGCGCATGTGCTTAAAAAGGGCGGTCAACATTTATGCATGAATGAAAGACATAAATTATGTATATATGTATGTTGACATCTGTTGAAGGATGACGGTTGTTGGATCGGCCAATGTAATAATTTTCAAACCTCGTTATAATATTATATCTTTTCGGCCGTGGTTTCGCCCGCGTGGACGATACGTTTCTTTTCCTTTTACAGGGTATATATAACCTATTTCACTCAGGAATAATGTAGGTAGCGTTCTATTGGTGATAGAATTTTCAAAATCGGTTTATTAGATCCAGAGATTCCCCATATAACGTCACCAACTCACAAACTTTACCTCTTTAGTAATAGATATAATGTATAAATATTGATTCACCCCTTATTTAAAGCGAAGCTGTTTACGCGAATGCTTTTATGTATTATCGGCCGAACGCAGGCAATATTAATTACATTATTTCCACTAAAATGAACTCTATGAATAAGATGGTACTGCGGTAGTTATCAAAGATATTAATGAGAGCGTCAGACGGAAACAGATTCGTTGCTCGCGATTGTGAAGCGGTTCTTTTCGGTTTCAAATTCTATTAAACCAATAGATTCGTTTTATAATTTACCACCACGCTTGCATTCCTCGAATGGCTAAGGCAGAGGTGTACTAATATACCCACATTTTTCTAGTAAGTATGTTTAGGTCCCATGTAATAGGGGTGACACTATTGCCATTAAACCGGAAAAATTCTAAACTTTGAGCTGCTACTTAGAATTTATTCGACTTGGTATAAGTACGATACGAAGCTGGAAAATTTTACATAACTTCTAAGTATTAAAATTCGATACTGGTAGCGTCATCTATTGAGATTTATTTGAAGTATTTTTCACTTTTCACACTGCCAGCTGCCTTTAGCAAGTCGTCACTCCATCTGGCCTTCGGGCGCCCAACACTACGCTTGCCTAGACGCGATATCCGCGGTTTTATTACTTCATACATTGTCCCACTGCTGGGCACAGGTCTCCTCTCAGAATTAGAGGGATTAGGCTATAGTCCGCCAAGCTAGCCTACTGCGGGTTGACGTGCAGGTTTCCTCACAATGATTTTCCTTCACCGTTTAAGCGCGTGATAATGAGGTAATAATACGCACATGACTTGGAAGAGTCAGAGGTGCATGCCTTGGATTCGAACTCGAGACCTTTGACATGGCAGTCATATGGTCACATCACAAGGCTATCACTGCACTAGGTTTTGTTACTTATCTTAACAAAATATATGAAAACTACACAGCAGTAACGTTAAACGCAATCAAGTGAACAGTACTGACCTTAAATAGATAACAGTTTTGACCGGCGCCAAACATTCTTAGAAGTGATTCCTAGTATATGTTCACGGGTTCATAGATAACCTTTACTTGCCATAAGGTCGGTTACACACTATTGTGTTTCACAGTCGGGCGGTGTAGGCCTTTGTAGAGGTCGGGCGTATGACATTTTAGTTAATGGGGACTTTGAAGGGCGTGTGACGTATTCAGAACCTTGGTTAGATTAATTAATAGGATGTACTTTTTGTGCAGTGATAGCCTCGCGATATGATCGTAACCCCGCGTTCCTACTAACGAAAAAATATGTTGAAAACATCTATCTTACTCTATCTAACTCTCGAAGAGGGAGAGGGATAGGTAGCTGTTTGCAACATGTTTTGTCGACAGTGGGAACCGGGGAAGACTGCCATTTTTTTTAGGTATAACTCGGCAAACGATTAGGCGAGCTACCTGATGGTAAGTAGTCATCGCTGCCTATGGACATCTGCAATACCAGAGGAGTCGCAAATGCGATGCAGAGTCTATTTAAGTAAAAGGAAGGGAAGGAGAAGGAAGGGGACCGAGGGAGGCATTGGGCTTCCGGCGCTCCACACTCACTATACGAATTGCAACAGTATGCAAACTGCTACTTGACGTGGATATTCTGTGAGAGGGTAGGACTTTACTGGTCGTGCTGACCCATGTTGACATGCCAGCGAGACATTACCTTTTTTTTTTATGGGATAACTCGGCAAACGAGCAGGCGAGCTACCTGATGGTAAGTAGTCATCGCCGCCCATGGACATCTGCAAAACCAAAGGAGTTGCAGATGCGTTGCCGAGCCTATTTAGGGAAAGGGAGGGGAAGGAGAAAAGGAGAAGAAAGGGGATTGGGGGAGGAATTGGGCCTCCGGCCCTCTCGCTCACCGAACGAAGCGCAGTAACGAAACGCTACTACTCGGACGTCGGTCTTCTGCGAGAGTGTGGTACTTCCCCGGTCAAGCCGGCCCATTCATGCTGCGAACAGCGTGGCCCTACCACAACAAAACCTACTGCTACAAAAGCGTTGGGAGCCAAAATCATTAATGTTGTCAAATTAAAATTGTCATTTTGGCAAAATCTGCGGCGGCCTTCAGAGTTTAATTTGGCTGTGGTTTCATTTATTTTGCTATTGTTGTTTAAACTAGCAGTTCTATATGTACTAGGCTTAGTAAGTTTGGGAATGAAACTAAAATCACTATGATACGAATATCTTTATGTGCACAAGGCTTAAGTTTAATCAAGTAAAACCTATCTTCAAATCCAAACCATATTAAAATGTGATAAGGCAGAAATTTCTTTGTATTTGTCCATCCACGTAGATATGAAATTCGGGCGTAGAGTTGAAGTTTGGGAACTCATTGCTTCAAGTTTGTGCATGTTTGGTTAGCCAATGTGTAGGGAGGTTTGTTCACTGCATACAAATACTATGGTATCTTCATAACTTGTATATTACTTGTGGAGACTGATTAAACTTTCAAATTAATGTTAAAATCAGTGTGTTTTGCCTGTGTCAGAGAAGACATCACTTTTTGTTTTAGGTATTCCTTTATTCTTATCACTTTAGCATTTCCAGACCATGAACTTGCGTTTGGATAATTCGTTTGCTTCTATGATTTTTAATAGATATCATTTTTAAATATTATATATTTTTTTTATTATTGATTGTTAACAAATTTTACTCTACCGACTTTGGGCACGGGTCTTCTCTCAGAAAGAAAAAAAAATAAAAAATGATATATTGACACAGTCACGGATAATGCACACAATAACATAGATAACTAATGAGTACTTATAAATAAAAAAGTATTGTGTATGAGAGGGTTAGGATTATTAGCCATCGAGAAAATCTGTCAGGCATTTCTCATATGGTTTTATTAACATGTTTTTCATTACCATTTAAGCGAGTTATAATTATTCATCAACAATACGCACATATTTTTTAAAAGCTTTCTCACATTCGAATTTTAGACTTGTTTTGTGGCTTCGATTATAATGAACTGGTTTCGAAAGAAATCAGTGAGCATAATATTTTATTTGTTCTTGGTAGTGATTTTTTGTAATGCTTTACTTCATCTTTTAGGTATCCCATTCAATTATTTGCAATATCAACAAAATAATAATTTTGTTCTACATGACAGAATGTCTTTAATTATAATAAGTACTACGTCATCATTAACAGCTGTCGAAGGCAAAATTAGGTACGTAATGAAGGCAATAACATTTTTATTACTTACACACCATAAAATTATTCTAACTTCGGCCATTACGTTTGAGTTCTTCAAGTATTCTGCGTTTCAAGTAATAAAAAAATGTTGTTTTCCTTATTATGTCTCGGAATTACCGGACTATTTAATATTTATCATTATGTTCTTAGTATTACTGTCCGGCTCTCTATCCAGAATGACAAAGTTATCAAAGTGACATTCATATGATACATACTGCAATATAGAATGTCGAATACATCGAATTGGCGCGACAAATGTAAGAAATGGAATCATCAAATATTTAAATCTATAAGATCTAACTTTACTTGTTAATTCTTAATACCTATTAAATTATTATAGATGGTGCTAATTTCGTGCTGGCCATATTTCAGAAAAAGCATCAAAACAAACTAAAAACCTTGGCCCTTTAGTGTTACAATGTAGTACAATATCTTGACATTTTATTTTAAAGAAATTGTCACAACAGCTTTTGGCTGACTGGACGCATAATTCTATAGCTAAACAAAATTAAGGGTGCTCAAAAAAAATGTAATATGGGGCGAGCCTATTGCCATTCACAGGGCACATATCCAAATCCCGAGCTGCTATTGAGAATTTCCAAGAGAAACCCAATAAGACTGCTCAACCTAGAAATACAACCCAAAACATCTTGCATAGCAGCTGCGCTTAGGACCACAAGACAATCATTTGTCGGAGGCATTTCATGTATTTTTGTTAGATTGTTTGCTATATTATTTTGTTCTAGTTCTTGGTTTGTTAGACAGATGATTTAAATTTCTACTAATTATATGATTCAGGGGTATATGTTTACAAACTTATTTTCATTAAATTTATTTATTTGGAACATTTAATTGAATTTCATTGGAATTCTTCGGTCATTTTTTCTTTTCCTTCCCTGTACCCGAGGATATAAAATATTAATCCTGGAATAAATTTTATTGTTCATTTGTTTCGTCCGTATGTCACTCGTTATTTATGTAAACCATTCGTGATTATCAGTGAGCAAGTTACGAGCTGTGTGTTTTGACTGTTGAAAATGTCTTATTACGGACTTTTAATTGGTAAGTTTTATAATTTATTATTTTTGTGAAAGGAGAGAAAAGGTAAGCTTGCCTGACCAGTTTTTGAAAAAAAAAAACACTATTATATGGTAACAAATAGCAATAATATCTGGTGATAATATTTGTTTGTTTTGTATTTTACTTTTAATGTTGATGGGTTAAAGACTGTTACTCAAATATTAAAATGTGTGCTTAATCATTCTTTTGAGAATTGTGTGATATTAAGAAGTATTTCTAATAGCAATAGTATTAACATAAACAAACGATAGTGATTACAATTTACGTATGTGTAAAGTGCGTCTTAAGGATACTAACATAAGGTACAAATTCGAAATGAAAATAAATGTGTCAGATAAATTTCAGCTCATTTGTCTAAATTCACTTCGTACATGCAGGTTAAATAAAATCTTCTTAAAATAATATTATTTTGACATTCCTTCTTTTTTAATAACTTGGAGAAGTTAAGTTGATATCAGTGTTATGTTGTGAATAGCTGAACTAATAATAAAAATATTCTTCTTTTAATACTTAGTAAATAAAATATCTCCGGATTATAAAAGTCTTCTTCCTTTTTTTTCTTCAACCTGATGCCATCTAAGACCGTTCTTGATCTTATAAAAATAAAAAATAATAATTCTAAGTAACATAAATAACACATACCATCATGCCGGTATTCCCCGAAGGGTTAGGCAGAGGTGTACTATGTACACCCACATTTCGCCGGTATGTTTTGGTCCCATGTAATAAGGGGCAAGCCTATTGCCATTAACCGGGCACAAACCCAGACTCCGAGCTGCTACTGAGAATTTCATAGAAAGACCCAATAACACTTTGCTCGACTTGGGGATCGAACCCAAGACCTATAGACCTTAGGACTACTAGACTAATGAGGCAGTCAAATAATTCTAAGTATTACTAAAGTTAAGACGAGAGTTCACTGAATATTCTTGAATATCAACCAGCGCCTTAAGCAACGTTATTAATAATTTATGCCGACGGCTTTTCAGCTCTCAGCCAATATTACATTTGAACTGAAATCAAAAGTTATGAAATTCAGTTCATCGAGGTCTTTATAAATTGTTTGTTGTGGTGTCTTTAGCTACATTAATATTTGGCAAAAGGACAGGTATTTACTTGGTGACATTATTCATTGAAAAAGTAGTTAATATGAGCATACTTGGTTGGACCAAAAGTTTACCTACCGTATGAAATAAAAAACTTAAGGGAAAATGAAAAAAAAAAAAAAAAACTATTTGGCATTAACACACTTAAATCTCTACCTGCTGAAACTAACAGACAGGATTCGAACTTGAGTCTGCCGGCTCGGGTGTACACAAAGCTACAGGTCAACATATACAAATCCAGTTTAAGCTGATCTCGTATTGTATAGGCTTCCCATACAATAGGAGGCCAGCGTAAACTAGTTTTGTGTAGCTTGATTTGTGGTTAACGTGCGTACCTTTTTTCTATTCCCCATGAAATTGTTACGCTCCTGTTAATTTTATGACCCACAATAGATAAGATATGCCGTAAATTAGGAAAAGAAAGGGTTATGAGTTTAACAGTCTATGTACCTAAGTAAATGTTAGTATTTATGTATGTATGTGTAAAAGAAACTACTGATCAGATTTTGACAAATAGCTCAAAAAGTACCGAACCGATTTTGACAAAAGGAATCGATTAACTGATTAGAAATTCATTATTGAAAGGCCTGTGTTATACCGTTATTTATTAAATTGCTCTAGTGGGTATTAATATTTAATTGGTTTAGAATTTTAGGTGGTAATATTTGATAAGTTTAATTAGTACCAATGTCTTATCTTATATTTACACTATTTACATATTTTACATTCCAAAAGAAAAAAAAAAAACCAACAAACCAAAAAAAAAAAAAAGTTATATAAATTTTTTTCATTTCTTTTGTTTTCAGTGTTAAGCCTGGTGGGTCTCTCATCATGTAAAGGTTCCTGCCCACCGACCCTACCCGTGGATATGTGTGAAGCAGCCTGCGGTCCTAGTGCACCTTGTTCCAACGACAAACAGCTATGCTGTCCTACTGCGTGCGGTGGAGCTATGTGCGTCGATGCTATGTCGGAGAGGCACTTTGTTAACTTAGGTTTGTAAACATCTTTGTTATTTATGCACTCCTGGTATACATCAGCAAACCAGCCCGAAGCAGACTTCTTTCTTCTTTATTGACGAGGTCAAGGCAGTTTACGCTCTCTGACGTTAGGGGACTTCTTTCTTAATTATGTGATCCTAGTACTTTCATCAGCTGTGTTGTCCCGGAGTGTTTATTGAAGCTATTGGCGTCATGTCTTTGTCAGAGAGGTATTTCGATAACATCTTTCTTATTTATGCGATCCTAGTATTCATCAGCAGAGCTGCTCCATGAAAAACATGTCTTTGTCAGAGAGGTATTTCGATAACATCTTTCTTATTTATGCGATCCTAGTATTCATCAGCAGAGCTGCTCCATGAAAAACATGTCTTTGTCAGAGAGGTATTTCGATAACATCTTTCTTATTTATGCGATCCTAGTATTCATCAGCAGAGCTGCTCCATGAAAAAGGCACTATCTCTCGCTAACACTTCCTCCATATTGATGTGGTCTTAGTACTTTCAACAGCTGTCGTGATCCACAGAGTGTAGGTACAAGTCGAGGCTCGTAAACATCTTTTTTTATTTATGTGATCCTAGTATTTATCAGCAATGCTGCTTCATAGAAAAGGCACACGCACTTCTCGCTCCTCATATTCGTGAGAAGACTTCTTCCAGATTGATGCGCTCCTAGTACTTTCATCAGCTGTGCAGTATACACAGCGTGTGCTTAAAATAAAAAAAAATGCTATTCAATTATATATTTTTTTTATTTTTTTTAGGAAAGCTCTCAGACAAATTACAATCGTAGATTATTATAATTAATTATATTATTCTAAAATTGATGTATTTTCCCAGTTTATAATAAGATTGCTATTTATTTATCCACGGAAGAGATAAATAAGATTGGAATGGCCCTAGCTACTATTTTGTACTAGGACCAGTGTCGCCGCTTTACTCCCACTATTTCAATTCTCAAACATACGCAACATAATCTTTACAAGCTTTTCGCACACAATCAAATCACACACACATAAATCTGTGGGCAGCAATTTGTTCACACACTAGCATCAGGCACCCGTAGGCATAAGACACACACACGCAACAAGCATACGCTAGTGCTTGAAAAGCCGATATTTTTTATCGATAAATTCTGTCTGTTATGTATTTTTATATTGAATGGGTAAAAGGGAAACATAAAAATCAAGAACTATTTTTATTTAATATTAATTAATGTAAAAGAAACTATGTCCTTGGAACAAAACGTAATCATTAAGCAATTGGGGGAAACCTAACATAACATAACAGAATTAAAACATAACATTATCAAGTTATTTTAGTGAAGGGTAAATTCGACCGCGGGCAGGATTCGGTCCTAGCGTCTGGTGTACTTAACCAGAAGACGCAGGTTCGAATCCTGCCCGCGGTCGTATTTTTCCTTCACTAAAATAACTTAATAATCTTTGCATGGAAAATGCCTAAAAAATACAAAAAGATACATAACATTATTATAATTAATTGCATAAATAATATATCGAATAGAATCAAATATTAAAACATATATAAAATAGTAGGTATAGTATTTGACTAGACTATATTGTATCTATTCAGTATTAAAATCTAAGTAAAATCAAACGGTCTACATGCCGCTTCATCTTCATTCATTCAATGATTCATATAATATAAAATACATCTAACTAAAAACATACTCTCATCAATTAAATATAATGTACCTATACTTAATATTTCAAAAATAATCTTTGTCAAACGTAAATATAGTTGAGAATTCTATCGATGCTTTTATTTAAACTACACGGTCACCTCGATATCGATAGATGTACGCCGGGCATCACTCACGGCCAACCCCGGTAAACGACGAACAACGGCCATGGTTGAAGTGTAGAGAACGCAATGCATGCAGTACATTGCAAGCGGACTAAGACATCGCGTTGATTAAGCGTGAACACATCGGGCAATGCATTTTATTTGTAAGTTGTTGCAATAATATGATTGATGTTTGGAATTTCATATTGATCAGTATATTTTTATGTGTTTACCAATTATTCTGTAAATAAATGCTTTTTTTGACTTACAGACGGAAAGATATACCTCCTCGCTATATACTGGAGGTCTGACAATTTGTCTATCGCGTAAGAATAACACAACAAGGCATTTTAAAGCGGAGCTGTGTTCTCTGAAGTAGTCCTAAGCACACTAAACGCGGCGAATGTATGATTCGGGCGAGTTATGATTGTCTAATCAAAACTGAGGCGCGCCTGCCCCGCCCACATGGCCATTCCAATCTTATTTATCTCTTCCGTGTATTTATCAGACCCGATTGACAGATATATTGTGGTTCTTTAACAAAAAGTCATTTTAAAAATATTGTACAAATAAAGTCAACCAGCCAAAATAATAACTGCTTTACCAGGGACAAAATGATTTTCTCTCTTCTATAAAAAGTTAACCTAACATAACTCTTTTTCCTGAATATTACAGTGAAACCCGGCCTGTGTCCGGAGTATCCTCGCGGTCCTTGGATCTGCACTCACACCTGCACCAGTGACTCTGACTGCCCGCGGTCTTTGAAGTGCTGCCCCAACCGCTGCGGCGCACAAACCTGCCAGAAACCTGACGCAAACGTACCAGTCGATGAGAATAATGTTTAGAAATAGACTTTATCATCATCATCAACAGCCCATACTCATCCACTGCTGGACATAGGCCTCTCCTTGTGAACGCCACAGAGCGCGATCTTCGACTTTCCTCATCCAGTCACTGCCAGCTGCATTCCGCAAGTCGTCACTCCATCTGGCCGGTGGGCGCCCTAAACTACTACACTGCTTACGACAGAAATACACTTAATTAAGTAAAACTGAAAATTTGCAGATGGTTTTTTTTTAATTGCCTTAATAGTCTAATACTCCCAAGCGCGACTGCTGCGCTAGATGACCTGTGTTCGATTTCCAAGGTCGAGCAAAGTGTTATTGAGATTTTCTAGGAAATTCTCAGCGGCAGCTCGGAGTCTACATTCGTGCCCGATTAATGGCAATAGACTCGCCCCCTATTAACATGGGACTTAAATATACCGAAGTGCAGGTGGATTAGTACACTTCTGCCTTAACCTGGGAATGCAGTCGTCATGGTATGTTATGTTAGTTTTTTTAATTGTTCAGTTGTAGCCTGATGGCTAGGGCGTCAGTCTTGCGATCGTTGTGGTTGCCGGTTCGCAACCCACCCATTGCACTACCGACATGAACCCACTCGTAACACAAGCATTTAGCTTAGAACGAGGTGTTAACAACAGCCGGGTTATTCGGATTTTCTATTTTTTTTAGTAGCATTTTCAGTAGCAGTTCGAGTTTGGTTTTGTGCCCGGTAAATGGCTAGCCAACTATTAGGACTTGGGACTTTGGCTTGGATAAGACAAACCGGCGAACCGTGATATAAGTACAGTGGATTATAGCTGTTACTTGACCCACCCTAGGTGGGCCGGTGGGGTCTAAGTGGGTCAGGTAACAGCTACACCTATGCCTAATGCCCGTGATAATGGGGAATACATGGCACCTATATGTGATGAAGACGTTTCGTATGAAGTGGAAGTAAGGCAGGGAAACGTAACTTAACGCCAAAATTATAGTCAACTTAAAGTCTAGACAAGTTGTTACAAGATTTAGTACTAGATCCATTACTAATACTCTTGTTAAGCCGCTCAACTGTTCTGTCGAGTTAACTGCACTTGTGCTAGTTTAACGCAGAAGTTTGATAGCATTTCGTTATAACGCATAACGTTTCTCTGTATACCTCTGCCGTTATCTTCAAGGACAATAGAAATTAAGTAAAGAATAAATAATATTCCTGCTTTTATTTTTATATACTTCTAAGGTGCCAAACAAGCATAGGTACGGCCCACCTGATGGTAAGCAGTTACCGTAGCCTATGGACGCTTGCAACCCCAGAGGTATCACTCGCGTGGAGAAGGAGGAGGAGGAGGAGGAGGAGAAGGAGAAAAGGAGAAGGAAGGGAACTGAGGGAGGAATTGGGTCTCCAGCGTTCCACAACATATTTTACTTATCATTTGCAAAACACATGCATATTTCATCAATAACAGTTGTTTCGTAAATTAATTATTTTCGTATCCTACTATGGAGTTTGGTTGTCAGTATTACCATATCATTTCATTTGCAGAAGTTGTGCTTTTAGTTTGTTCAGTGCACTAAAAATAAAATAAAAAATAAAAATAAATATTAAAAAGAACTAACTCCGCTAAAATATAAGAAAATATCATTTATAAACGGTACGAGAAGATGAAATATATCCATAAATTGCAAAATTCTGTTGTTCGACGACCCACATTTTCATATAGGCCACTAAAACGCATCGGCACGAAGGCACTTCGTTACAAAGTTAATAAGACACCCGAGCTGTGTCATTGACCCCTTACTAAGGTGGAACACTCATTAACTGCTTGAAAGAATTTAATTAAGCATGATGCGAGTTTTTATGAGGACAGCTGAGGGAGGAATTGCTTGAATTGATTAAAGATAGGCTCGATTCTTTTTAGCACACTTTTATTAGGTTCACCTGTACAGCTTGTTCGAAATAAGTAAGCCGATCGGAAGTTAGCCGTTCCGAACTACCGCGGTGATAAAATCGTTTAATTAAGTGTTTTAATACATAAATATCAAAATTATTAAACAAAATAATTAGAAATGTGAAACATATACGACTCTAAGTATCTTTACACCGACTCTTTATATTAAAATTTACCACTTCTAAACCACTTGCAGACAACTTCCGATCGGCTTACTTATTTCGAACAAACTGTATGTAAGGTTACCAGATAGAAACTTTAATACTCCGAAAAAACAGTCAGATTGACATTGAAATATCGTGAAATTTTACCGAATTTTTCGAATTCTCTCGCATAGATATATAGAAAAACACTTTGCTCGACCTGGAGATCGAACCTAGGTAGAGGTCCTGGTCTGGTCCTGGCGTAGCAGTCAATATATAAATATTAAACATACCATCACAGTTGTATTCCCCGAAGGGTTAGACAGAGGTATACTAATGTACACCCACATTCCGCCGGTATGTTTAGGTTATGTAATAGGGGGCGAGTGCTATTACGGGGCTCAAATCCAGACTCCGAGCTGCTATTGGGAATTTCATAGAAAAACCCAATAACACTGCTTAATTATATAAATATTAAACTTTTAAAGAAAATCTTTTGAAATATGAATTTGAAGTACATAATGCTCGTATATGTAACGCCTCTCCTCTTTGTATTTTTAGTCAGTAGAAGTCGGAACATGTGCCTTCCCTAGGTAGAGAGACGTAGGACATCCATGTATCCTTTACTACATAGTATAAAACAAAGTCGCTTCCCGCTGTCTGTCTGTCCCTATATATCTTAGATCTTTAAAACTATTCAACAGATTTTGATGCTTGTTTTTTTTTAGTAGATAGAGTGATTCAAGAGGAAAGTTTATATGAAATAATGAATGAATGTCTTTATTTATTTATCCATGTGATGTTACAAGCTAAGAGATGTCACATCCAAAACGCTTACCAGATTAATTTCTAACAATTGAATCAAAATATCACTAAGTTGAGCTGAATTAATTATGGATATATGTAAACTACATGAATATTATAGTAAAGAAAAGCCGAGAAACCACGAGGGCGAAGCCGTGGGCGGAAAGCTAGTATTAAATATGATTGCTTGATTGTTTTCCTGTGTAAAAATCTTTTCACAGAGTAGAAATATCAAGTAATTCACATTTCACAACACAAGTTGTTTTTGACACGCTTCTAACACGTTTACCAGTCCGGATCAAAGATCGAGACGAAGGGAAAAACAACTTATAATAATATATTTGCGACTGTTCACAGGAGTGTTAGGTGTCAAATGATTGAATTTTGTGACTGGCGTATTCCATTAGCATACCAACGTGTGCCGAATTCGTGTGGCTTTAGGTAAATGTGAAATGTGTAATATGTAAAGATATTATTTTATTTACACATTCAAGCCTATATTACTTGAAGGGTTCGGCAGAGATGCACTTATGATAATATAATCAACAGTTGACCGTGGTGTTTTGGTTCCATGTAATAGGGGGCGAGCTAATTACCATTAACAGGGCACAAATCGAAACTCTAAGCTGCTACTGAGAATTTTATAGAAACACCTAATAAAACTTGGCTTGGCCTGCGAGTTGAACCCTCCCTGGGTTCAACTCGCAGGCCAAGCCAAGTTTTCTAGTAGGCCGCTATGATATTAGGCAGTTATCGTCCTGCACACATTTTTCTTTTTTTATAATACACAAATTATTGGATTGCTGTCACCAGGGAATCGGCACGGTATGTCAGACTTATACCAAATAAAAATGTGCCTTCCCTTGTCCCTAACACATTGAATAACTAAGACAAACAATAAAATATAACGAAAAAAATACATATATTATACAATAATATTTTCCATGCAGTCGCTGTCAGCGAATCCAGCCACGCCAACCAAACGCATTCAGGTTACTGTAAATACATTGATGTATCGACTTTTTCCATTTACTGGAACACGCTTCGCTTGGAACACCTGTCCTTAATCACTGCGCTCCCATTAAGTCGTTTTAATAGTTAGCGTTCTCACCTTAAAATAATTTGATTTATAATTGATGTAAAACAGATTAATTATTTTCTTTTGATAAATCAAGTTACTATTTTGAAGCTTAGGGCAGGGAACTCTATAGAGTGGCTGTTAATTCGTGTAAAAGTCTTAGCAAGTTCTTCTAGTTATGTTTATTTATCATCATTATCAACCCATTTAGTATGTCGCTGCTAGGGCTAGGGAAAAATATTGTTTAGTTTGTTTTAACGTTACTATGATATTATTTCTCGTCTTAGAAAAATATCTCACATTAAAATATCGAGCTTTTACACGGTACAACGAACAACTTCAAAAGTCGGCGCGAAAAAGATGAAGTGGCGATATATTATGCTACCTCGATTACTTGCCTGTGTTGGGCAGAAGATTTAATGTTTTGTAACATATTTATTGTTTGCGTATGATAGCTAGTGTAGGGAGAGTTGTAGCCTTGTGTATTAGAAACTTTGACCTTACATACATACATACACTCACGCCTTTTTCCCATAGGCAGAAACTACAGAACGCCATTTGCTACGATTCTAGCATACTTCTTTTGCTTCGTCCACATTCATACATTGTACGGGCCAACCGTACAATATTAGTGCGCTCAATCAGCAAAACATATTTGTTATAAAGTAGACAAATTATGTGTTTGAGCCAGTTCGCGTTGAGCAATCAATCAAGGCCGTGCGTTCTCAGAGTTCGCGTTCGGTAGCAAGTACGCCGCGTGTGCTCCTCTCATCAAGTCATAATTATCATATCATTATAGTTAAGTTAGAGTCAGTGAATCAGTTAATATATCAGTTATTCTTATTACCAACAAATGTATCATTTGACTCCTATTAGCAAACTATCAGTGTGTGTGGTAACAAGACCGTACATACATCTTGTCATAAACATGTACCATTCTAATCTTTATATTATCTTCTTACTACAGTTTGACAGCCTCATTAGTCAGCCTCATTAGTAGTTAATCTACACCCACATTTCGCCGGTATGTTTAGGTTCCATGTAATAGGGGGCGAGCCTATTGTCATTAACCGGGCACAAATCCAGACGCCGAGCTGCTACTGACAATTTCATTGAATAACCCAATAACACTATGCTCGGGGATCGAAGCCAGGACCTCTAGCGTAGCAGTCGCGCTTAGGACCACTAGACTAATGAGGCAGTCTCTATAATGTAAACAAATAACTTTATATGTTAAGCATTATTTGTTGCGGCTTCCAAACTTGATTATTTCTACAGATTACTACTGCTCAGTAGATGGACTTTGAGTTAATCGATCCAGGAATCTATAAACAAACCAAGTCATCTTTAGTCTACGAGTCTGTGACGTCGGCATTCTTAATTTTATTGGTAGCTTCGTGTTCACTGATGACATAGCATAGAAAGATCAGCTAGTTAGTTTGGAATTTTAAAACGGGTTTAATAAAACCGAGATTGTTGAAAGAATTGATATTATTTTAATTAAGTTTGCTATTATTACAAATCAAAAATATATAATGCTTATTTTTATTATTTTTAGTATTAAATATTGCGAAATGTTCACAAAGATATGAATTTTCTAATTAAAGAAAATTCCTAGTGAAAAAAAAAGTTCGACCTCAGGCAGACATCACAGGCAGTGGTCTCGGTAGCTTTGTTGGTAAAGCGTCTGGTGTACTTAACCAGAAAGACGCAGGTTCAAACCCTGCCTGAGATCGAACTTTTCTTTCACTAGAAATTATCTTTAATTAGAAAATTCATAACTTTATGAACATTTCGCAATATTTAATGCTTAATAATAATAAAAAGTAAGCATAATTTGGTAAGGCAACATTGTTCAACTTTGAACTACCCGTAAAGGCTATTCAATAAATGTTGCTGAAGTCGCCTGAAGACGTAAAATGTGGAAGAAAAATTCGACATTACAGGCAGTGTTCTCGGTAGCTTAGTTGGTAAAGCGTCTGGTGTACTTAACCAGAAAGACGCAGGTTCAAACCCTGCCTGAGATCGAACTTTCTTTCACTAGAAATTTTATTTAATTAGAAAATTCATATCTTTGTGAACAAAAAAAAAAGTTATACGGTAATTATTTCTGTAAATAAATCATTAAAATATACTTTTGCAAGTCAATGTTATTTAGTGAATGGAGTATAATGACTAGAAGCGCCTTTTGAATAAAGAATCATAACTTTGACGTGTGACGGTTGTACACCTCTGCTAAGCCCATCGCGAGAATACAAGCGCGCTGTTTGTCCTCAATATGTTTCCATCTTCCAAACGTTCTCGATACTTCATACTTTTATTCGATTTTCTTTCGATCATTCTGTGCACCTCATATCCTCAACAACATTGCCAATTTGCTTCAATCAAAATGTACATCGTTTTTCAACGACTTGTGCCCATGTGACATGTTTTCGTATTTTTATCTTTTTTTAACTTTGATCAATACAGTTGAAACTAGTTATAATAATAAAAACTACAAATATTTTTAAATATATTTAAGCTTGTAAAAAAATAAGTATTGTATTATGTGTATGTAATTATAGCTGTTTATGTTTATTAAAACCTTAGTCAAAAATACTTGTTTTGACTAATCGACTAACTGCACTTTTAAATCTTTATTTCTATACTGTGTCCTAATCGTGTTAATTAATTTTAGATCTACCTGTGAAGTATAGAGGATGTAGGTCATGCTAGATTCCGATTAGTTGGGCAAAAATAATAACCAATAAACGTCGGCCTACTCGTGGGCAAATAGGGCAAGAAATGGGAATTGATTGGCGCCCTGATTGGGTTTATACGTCGCACTCAAAAGTAGGAAGTGGCACAGCTAAGGAAAATTGGAGTGGAATGAATAAAAATAAAAATCGTATCGGTAAATAATCTCTTTAGCTTTCAAACTATATTTATAAGCAATTTGTATTGTAAAGTTATTAGAGTTGTCAACTTAAAATTAGTAAATAAAGACAAAATAACAATCATATTGCCCAAGAACGTACGCATGTAAAGTTGGTTGCAATATATATAAGAATTAGTGCGGATTTTTCAATGTTGTATTAGGGTAAGTGAAATCAGATTAATAAATTTGTCATTTTAACAGATTTTCTATACTAAAACTGACACAACGTCTTTATCCGACGGATAAAAGTTAACTGAATATTGGAAAAGCGTCCCATAACGTATTAAAAATAGTCTGCAGAGATACATTAATATCTCTTTTGCAGAACACTGCAGACACTAAAAAAGTCGCAACAATCGCATCACTCAGCGAAGCAAAAAAATATGAGCGTCCGTAACGAAAGTCGCATTGTCAGAAACTCCGTAGCAAGCACAATGCGACACTATTGTCGCGATTATTGTCGGCCGCTGACTGTTGGTGAATAGCTCGCTTTATAGCCGAGGTTTTTAATGAAAAATAAGATACGTATTTGCTAAAATGCTTCGCTGTGTATTATTTTTTTAAGCAATTTGGTATATTGTGTATTGTCGTTAGACGGGTTGTGTAGAGTAATTAGGAGACTAGACTTGTTGTGATCTTGGTTTTTAGTCAAACTAAGCTAAAAAAACAGTCAACGATTATCTAAGTAGAAGTCAAGTAAGTGAACTACATGGTAAACCGTATTACTTGCTATCCTGTTCTATGTGTCTTAAAACCTGCAATC
The DNA here is from genome assembly GCA_958496365.1 of Subacronicta megacephala. Classification (NCBI taxonomy): domain Eukaryota; kingdom Metazoa; phylum Arthropoda; class Insecta; order Lepidoptera; family Noctuidae; genus Subacronicta; species Subacronicta megacephala. The sequence goes on from OY292522.1 coordinate 2,295,278, forward strand.
AAAGCGACTTCTGCGCAGCTACTGATGACGCTGTGGAAGTGGCGAAGTTTTGGGAAAACTAAATGTAAATGACGTCGTACAGTCGACACGAAGAAGAATAAGTAAATGAACTTATATATAAATAAGGGGTAATTAATAGGGACTTTTTCTGTCAAATTGAATAACAATTCAACAAACCATCACGGCTGTATTCCCCGAAGGGTTAGGCACAGGTCAACTTAATGTACACCCATATTTCGCAGGTATGTTTAGCTCCCATGTAATAGGGGGCGAGTTCATTGCGATTCACTGGGCACATGTCCAAACCCCGAGCTGCTGCTGAGAATTTCATTGAAAAACAATTTGCTCGACCTGGTAATCGAAGCCAAGACATCTAGCGTAGCAGAAGTATTGGGGCCACTAGACTGATGAGGCAGTCAAACTGCATTATTTTCAATAAAAATACTATCACGCCTGTATTCCCCGAAGGATCAGGCAGAGGTCGATGTGGGATACGGTTTTCTTTTTAAAGATATCGCTTAGTGAACGATAATGACATGTATTCTCTGAAGCCGCAATGTAAGATCGGTATAATTTATTTAATTCACTTCCCTTTCAATTTCCAAAGACTTTGAAATAAAATTGTAAAGGTTCCTTCAATTTTGGGTGTGCCGTGCAAATGGTTTTGCATCAATCTGGATTATTGGATTGATTGAGTTGTTTAAATTCAATCATGTGTTTTAATATGGTATGGGTTTCAAATTACGAGGTTTTGTTTTTTTTAAATTATTTGATTTAAATTCGTTCAGTTACTATTACGCACCGAAAAAAACATAAGGGTGTCATTATATAAAGTTTAACGAGTGTATCTATGTATCGAATTCTTGCATCGTATCTCCAAAACAGATAAACCAATTTTCATAAAATATAACATATCATCCTGGCTGTATTTCCCGGAGGGTGAGGCATAGGTGTACTAATGTATAACCACACTATAATCAGGTAATAGGGGGCGAACCTATTGCCATTCACCGGGCACATATCCAAACTCCGACTTGCTACTGAGAAGTTTATAGAAAAACTCAATAACACTTTGCTCGACCCAGGAACCGAACCAAGGACCTTTTGCGTAGCTTTCGAACTTAGGAAGGAATACAGGCGTGATGGTATGTGCTGGTAAGCAAGGAATTAAGTATGTATGAATGCAGGCCCTTCACCAATATTTAAAATCATTTTTATTTCTCTTAACTCTCTTCGGTACAATTTCTAAAATTCCGCTCCGTTTATTTCCCGCTTCGTAGCCGGAGGTTCGACGTTTTTTATTAAGAACGGAAACGGTTACCTGCCGTCGCCACGTTCCATCTTTAAAGATTTCTCTCTCAAGTACTGTTTAGCTCCTTATTAAGCACTTGTCTCGGTATTTTTCCGCGTTGTCTTCGGACGATACGATTATTGCAAGTTCGTAATGAAATTGGACTTTTTCTACTGCAGCTATTAAGGTTTGAAAAATTGCTGTTCCTAATATTTTGAACTAGTGAATTTGTAAGTTCTTAATTTTTCGAGCTATTTAATTTGTGTAATTGTGAAGACTATTCAGTTTTCACAATGATTTATGCACGAATGCTGTTGAGGGTAAGTATTATACATCATTATTTCTTGTTCCCCTGCTAATGAGAAATGATTTTTATTTATTATAATTATTTTTAGTAAACATTATAGACCCATTTACTGTCTCCAATGATACCCCCCTCTCTGGGTGAGAGGGGGACTAGTCTATAAGTCCACCACGCTACATCAGTATTGCTCAGAAAATTTGATAGCAGTTGCTTCGCGAAAAATATCTAGACGAATCTGGCCAGACCGGAGGGCGACCCCAACATAGACAAGGCTAGGAGTTGCTGAATAGTATAAGCGTGCAGGGTTCAGTAGTGCGCGTGCGGAACTGGTTCTAAAACGGAGGGTACACTATACAATGTCATGGGCTCCGTATAGCTTAATTGATGTGGATGGGTCACCTACGCTAACAGCGCACACTGCTTTTTTGTTGGGTGGCCTAATTTACAAGAACTATCAAATAAGAATTATGTTTAACTAATTTTTACCCGCGGTCTTACTCGCGGCTGAAAAGGTTTCACTTAGTATACTATTACTCGGCTTTTGGGCGTTTTTCCAAGATGAAACATGCATCAGATTTTAAGTTAGACTTCCAGAAATACAACTTTTAAAGCTGCATCCAATTTCGTGCAGTAGTTTTGGCTTTTTGCAATATTAAAGAAAGAAAGAAGGAAAATTTGCCAAAGGGCCATCAGTTCAGCGTTATGTCAAGTGGCAGTACTGCCAACAGACACTGGTTATAAGTTATTTTGGCTTCTGTTGAACTTATGATATTCCTTATATCGTCGGTTTTTTTAATTTGGGTATCATAATTTCCTAGAAAAGTTGTTTAAAATCACGGTACAGCCTTCAGGAGTGGGGCAAAGTGGGTGAAAAGGTGCACAGTTAGTGTTATTATTTTCTATGCTTAAAAAATTGCAACCCATTATGTTGTGGTAGGGCCACGCTGTTCGCAGCATGAATGAGCCGGCTTGACCGGGGAAGTACCACACTCTCGCAGAAGACCGACGTCCGAGTAGTAGCGTTTCGTTACTGCGCTTCGTTCGGTGAGCGAGAGGGCCGGAGGCCCGTTCCTCCCCCAATCCCCTTCCTTCTCCTTTTCTCCTTCCCCTCCTTTTCCCTAAATAGGCTCGGCAACGCATCTGCAACTCCTTTGGATTTGCAAATGTCCATGGGCGGCGATGACTACTTACCATCAGGTAGCTCAGCTGCTCGTTTGCCGAGTTATCCCATAAAAAAAACCCCGCTATCCGCTTATACCTTGCAGGCACAACAAACGCCCACGCTGGTATGTAGGGCAGGTTCGCGTTATTTTGGTTCATGTACACCCGGCCGCTACCGTGAAGGTAGGTATACAACGGGTGACGATTGGGATTTTTACTGGCTTTCCAAGTCGACACTGAAAGTAGAAAACTTTCAATATTACGTGGGGATCGTTCAACTTTCTTGGGGAGAGTAATTTTTGGTGTTTCTTGCAATATTAGTTTTGTTTTAGCCTATTGCGGGTTGGTAGACTTCTCAAGCCGCTGAGAAAATCTCATACCATCTCGCCTGTATTCCCCGAAGGGTTAGGCAGAGGTGTACTAAATGTACACCCACATTTCGCTGGTATGTTTAGGTCATGCCATGTTATAGCGGGCGAGCCTTTTGCCATTAAGGGCACCAATCCAGACTCCGAGCTGCTACTGAGAATTTCATAGAAAACCCCAATAACACTTTGCTCGCCCTTGGGATCGAACCCAGGATCTCTAGCGTAGCAGTCGTGCTTAGGACCACTAGACTAACGAGGCAGTCAGATTTGTAAAAATCCAAGAAAATATTGAATTTTGTTACTTTCAATATGGTTTATTTTGTTAAACGAAAGTTACTTTTTACGCTGCAAAAATACAATTATACAACGCTTTCTAGACTGAAGATAAAATAAAGTGCAAAATTGTAGTTCTGCTAAAAGAATCTAGTAATAGGTACTATCCTCATTGTTTATTTTTTACTCTTTCTTTAAATGTAATTTTCTCCTGAAAGTTTCATTGGTTTTTGCATTGTGTTGATTCGAAATAATTTACATTGTTGAAGAGTCTAGTATTAACAGTCTTAACAATTTCAATGTTTTTCATTTATAAATAAGTTTTTTTCCGTTGTATATAAGTACGTCTTTGTGACTCCCTTGTTAGTGAAGAGGTCCCAAGCACGTCTGCTATGCTAGATGTCTTGGGTTTGTTTCCCAGGTCGAGCAAAGTGATATTGACTTTTTCTATGAAATTCTCTGTAGTAGCTCGGAGTCGGGATTTGTGCGTGGTTAAGTTAAGTTAGTTACGTTAGTTTCGCCCCCTAAACATACCGGCGAAGCGTGGGTGTACATTAAGTACACCTCTTCCTAATCCTTCGGGGAATACAGGCGTGATGGTTTTTTTTTATGTACTTTTTATTGAACCCGATTGAGAGTTGAGTATGAGTTTTTTATTTACACACTCGATCATATGGCAAACTTAACCAGTTAACATGTTATAACCAGTTTTTTCTTAGACAGAAGAAAAAAAGCGAAATCATACGTTCCTTTTTTCATAAATTTAAAACACTCAATTTCCTTTCATGTCGAACAATGTTTAAGGAAATAAATATTGCGGTCCGGAATGAAGGAAATGGGCCAATTTCCATCGCCGTTATACTTATTGTTACGTGTCATATGGACGTTCGTAAATAAATTTGTCATTTTAACAGATTTTCTATACTAAAACTGACACAACGTCTTTATCCGACGGATAAAAGTTAACTGAATATTGGAAAAGCGTCCCATAACGTATTAAACATAGTCTGCAGAGATACATTAATATCTCTTTTGCAGAACACTGCAGACACTAAAAAAGTCGCAACAATCGCATCACTCAGCGAAGCAAAAAAATATGAGCGTCCGTAACGAAAGTCGCATTGTCAGAAACTCCGTAGCAAGCACAATGCGACACTATTGTCGCGATTATTGTCGGCCGCTGACTGTTGGTGAATAGCTCGCTTTATAGCCGAGGTTTTTAATGAAAAATAAGATACGTATTTGCTAAAATGCTTCGCTGTGTATTATTTTTTTAAGCAATTTGGTATATTGTGTTTTGTGGTTAGACGGGTTGTGTAGATAATGTAGTAATTAGGAGACTAGATAGGTACTATTGTTGTGATCTTGGTTTTAAGTCAAAGTAAGCTAAACAAATCAGGCTACGATTATCCGCAGATCAAATAAAAAGTTAAGATGGAACTTTGCGAACAAAGAAGTGAGGCCGGGTAAATCTACGACTAGCCGGTGTATGCCTAATCTTGTCAGTCGAGCTTACTATAGCTGGATAGCTCGACTGACACGATGAGGCGTAGTTTCGGTATTGTTATATAGTGTAAAATAGTTTTTGTACACGGCTAGGCGTAGCTTCACTTCTTTGTTTGCAAAGTTCCATCTTAACTTTTTATTTGATCTGAGCCATTATCTAAGTAGAAGTCAAGTAAGTGAACTACATGGTAAACCGTATTACTTGCTATCCTGTTCTATGTGTCTTAAAACCTGCAATCAAAGCGACTTCTGCGCAGCTACTGATGACGCTGTGGAAGTGGCGAAGTTTTGGGAAAACTAAATGTAAATGACGTCGTACCGTCGACACGAAGAAGAATAAGTAAATGAACTTTCAAATAAATAAGAGATAATTAATAGGGACTTTTTCTGTCAAATTGAATAACAATTCAACAAACCATCACGCCTGTATTCCCCGAAGGGTTAGGCACTCGTCAACTTAATGTACACCCATATTTCGCCGGTATGTTTAGCTCCCATGTAATAGGGGGCGAGCTTATTGTCATTTACCGGGCACATATCCAAACCCCGAGTTGATTCTGAAGAGAATTTCATTGAAAAACACTTGGCTCGACCTGGAAATCGTACCGAAGACATCTAGCATAGCAGTTGCGTGCAGGACCACTAGACTAATCAGGTAGCCATACTGCAATGTTTTCAATATTTTCGAAGTATCAGACAGAGTCAAATGTGGGACATGGTTTTCTTTTAAAAGATACAACCATCACTTAGTGAACGATAATGACATGTATTCTCTGAAGCCGCAATGTAAGATCGGTATAATTTATTTAATTCACTTCCCTTTGAATTTCCAAAGACTTTGAAATAAAATTGTAAAGGTTCCTCCAATTTTGGGTGTCCCGTGCAAATGGTTTTGCATCAATCTGGATTATTGGATTGATTGAGTTGTTTAAATTCAATCATGTGTTTTAATATGGTATGGGTTTCAAATTACGAGGTATTGTTTTTTTTTAATTATTTGGTTTAAATTCGTTCAGTTACGTTTAAGCACCGAAAAAAACATAAGGGTGTCAATATATGAAGCTTAACGAGTGTATCTATGTATCGTATTTTTGCATCGTATCTCCAAAACAGATGCACCAATTTTCATTAAATATAACATATCATCCCGGCTGCATTTCCCGGAGGGTTAGGCAGAGGTGTAATAATGTATAACCACACTATAATCACCTGATTATAGTGTGGTTATTACCTAATAGGGGGCGAACCTATTGCCATTCACCGGGAAAACATATCACATATCCAAACTCCGACTTGCTACTGAGAAGTTTATAGAAAACTCAATAAAACTTTGCTCGAACCAGGAATCGAATCAAGGACCTTTTGCGTAGCTTTCGACCTTAGGAAGGAATACAGGCGTGACGGTGTGTGCTGGTAAGCAAGGAATTAAGTATGTATGAATGCAGGCACTTCACCAATATTTAAAATCATTTTTATTTCTCTCAACTCTCTTCGGTACAATTTCTAAAATTCCGCTCCGTTTATTTCCCGCTTCGCAGCCGGAGGTTCGACGTTTTTTATTAAGAACGGAAACGGTTACCTGCCGCCGCCACGTTCCATCTTTAAAGATTTCTCTCTCAAGTACTGTTTAGCTCCTTATTAAGCACTTGTCTCGGTATTTTTCCGCGTTGTCTTCGGACGATACGATTATTGCAAGTTCGTAATGAAATTGGACTTTTTCTACTGCAGCTATTAAGGTTTGAAAAATTGCTGTTCCTAATATTTTGAACTAGTGAATTTGAAAGTTCTTAATTTTTTGAGCTATTTAATTTCTGTAATTGTGAAGACTATTCAGTCTTCATAATGATTTATGCACGAATGCTAGTGAGGGTAAGTATATATCATTATTTCTTGTTCCCCTGCTAATGAGAAATGATTTTTATTTATTATAATTATTTTTAGTAAACATTATAGACCCATTTACTGTCTCCAATGATGCCCCCCTCTCTGGGTGAGAGGGGGACTAGTCTATAAGTCCACCACGCTACATCAGTATTGCTCAGAAAATTTGATAGCAGTTGCTTCGCGAAAAATATCTAGACGAATCTGGCCAGACCGGAGGGCGACCCCAACATAGACAAGGCTAGGAGTTGCTGAATAGTATAAGCGTGCAGGGTTCAGTAGTGCGTGTGCGGAACTGGTTCAAAAGCGGAGGTGATACAATGTCATGGGCTCCGTATAGCTTAATTGATGTGAATGGGTCACCTACGCTAACAGCGCACACTGCTTTTTTGGTGTGTGGCCTAATTTACAAGAACTATCAAACAAGAATTATGTTTAACTAGTTTTTACCCGCGGTCTTACTCGCGGCTGAAAAGGTTTCACTTACTTACTTTACTTACTTTACGTTTTTCCAAGATGAAACATACACAAGATAAGTAAAGTAAAGTTTAAGTAAAGAGCTCCAGCAATACATCTTTGAAAGCCGCATCCAAATTCGTGCAGGAGTTTTGCGTTATTAATTATTTTGGCTTCTGTTGAACTTAAAATATTCCTTATATCGTCGGTTTTTTTAATTTGGGTATCATAATTTCCTAGAAAAGTTGTTTAAAATCACGGTACAGCCTTCAGGAGTGGGGCAAAGTGGGTGAAAAGGTGCACAGTTAGTGTTATTATTTTCTATGCTTAAAAAATTGCAACCCATTATGTTGTGGTAGGGCCACGCTGTTCGCAGCATGAATGAGCCGGCTTGACCGGGGAAGTACCACACTCTCGCAGAAGACCGACGTCCGAGTAGTAGCGTTTCGTTACTGCGCTTCGTTCGGTGAGCGAGAGGGCCGGAGGCCCAATTCCTCCCCCAACACCCTTCCTTCTCCTTTTCTCCTTCCCCTCCTTTTCCCTAAATAGGCTCGGCAACGCATCTGCAACTCCTTTGGTTTTGCAAATGTCCATGGGCGGTGATGACTACTTACCATCAGGTAGCTCGCCTGCTCGTTTGCCGAGTTATCCCACAAAAAAAACCCCGCTATCCGCTTATACCTTGCAGGCACAACAAACGCCCACGCTGGTATGTAGGGCAGGTTCGCGTTATTTTGGTTCATGTACACCCGGCCGCTACCGTGAAGGTAGGTATACAACGGGTGACGATTGGGATTTTTACTGGCTTTCCAAGTCGACACTGAAAGTAGAAAACTTTCAATATTACGTGGGGATCGTTCAACTTTCTTGGGGAGAGTAATTTTTGGTGTTTCTTGCAATATTAGTTTTGTTTTAGCCTATTGCGGGTTGGTAGACTACTTAATCCGCTGAGAAAATCTCATACCATCACGCCTGTATTCCCCGAAGGGTGAGGCAGAGGTGTACTAAATGTACACCCACATTTCGCCGGTATGTTTAGGTCCCATGTAACAGGAGGCGAACCTATTGCCATAAAGGGCACCAATCCAGACTCCGAGCTGCTACTCAGAATTTCATAGAAAATCCCAATAACACTTTGCTCGACCTCGGGATCGAACCCAGGATCTCTAGCGTAGCAGTCGTGCTTAGGACCACTAGACTAACGAGGCAGTCAGATTTGTAAAAATCCAAGAAAATATTGAATTTTGTTACTTTCAATATGGTTTATTTTGTTAAACGAAAGTTACTTTTTACGCTGCAAAAATACAATTATACAACGCTTTCTAGACTGAAGATAAAATAAATTGCAAAATTGTAGTTCTGCTAAAAGAATCTAGTAATAGGTACTATCTTCATTGTTTATTTTTTACTCTTTCTTTAAATGTAATTTTCTCCTGAAAGTTTCATTGGTTTTTGCATTGTGTTGATTCGAAATAATTTACATTGTTGAAGAGTCTAGTATTAACAGTCTTAACAATTTCAATGTTTTGATTTATAAATAGGTAAGTTTTTTTACGTTATATATAAGTACGTCTTTGTGACTCCCTTGTTAGTGAAGAGGTTCCAAGCACGTCTGCTGCTATGTCTTGAGTTTATTTCCCAGGTCGAGCAAAGTGATATTGAGTTTTTCTATGAAATTCTCTGTAGTAACTCGGAGTCGGGATTTGTGCGTGGTTAATTGTAATAGTTTCGCCCCCTAAACATACCGGCGAAGCGTGGGTGTACATTAAGTACACCTCTTCCTAATCCTTCGGGGAATACAGGCGTGATGGTTTTTTTATGTACTTTTTATTGAACCCGATTGAGAGTTGAGTATGAGTTTTTTATTTACACACTCGATCATATGGCAAACTTAACCAGTTAACATGTTATAACCAGTTTTTTCTTAGACAGAAGAAAAAAAGCGAAATCATACGTTCCTTTTTTCATAAATTTAAAACACTCAATTTCCTTTCATGTCGAACAATGTTTAAGGAAATAAATATTGCGGTCCGGAATGAAGGAAATGGGCCAATTTCCATCGCCGTTATACTTATTGTTACGTGTCATATGGACGTTCGTGACCATTTATAGGTTTAATGTGACCTTAGGATAGCTTAAAGTACAAGAAACAGCGAATTGTAATTTTTTTTTATGGTATAACTCGGCAAACGAGCAGGCGAGCTACCTGATGGTAAGTAGTCATCGCCGCCCATGGACATCTGCAAAACCAAAGGAGTTGCAGATGCGTTGCCGAGCCTATTTAGGGAAAGGGAGGGGAAGGAGAAAAGGAGAAGGAAGGGGATTGGGGGAGGAATTGGGCCTCCGGCCCTCTCGCTCACCGAACGAAGCGCAGTAACTAAACGCTACTACTCGGACGTCGGTCTTCTGCGAGAGTGTGGTACTTCCCCGGTCAAGCCGGCCCATTCATGCTGCGAACAGCGTGGCCCTACCAAAACAAAAAATATAGCAAATAAAGAATAGACAGGTAGAAAATAGAAGTTTACTTTCGAATAGCAGTGAACAGCCCGACATGCATTTCGCGATTTTTACGGTCCTAGGGTCCTTAGCCAGTGAACATTCACGGGCTTAGCCCAACCCTTTTCCTTTCATAGGTACTTAACTATGAAGCCTATCTCCTCATAGCCGTCTTACTCACTTTGCTTGGATACACACTGAAACAGTAAAATCCCATATTATGTAAAAAATCAAAATCAAAATAAAAAAATTGCTCAGAGTTAACGCAAACACTGAATCGTTTATAATAGCTACATGCATATTTTATTTCTGATTTAAAACTACCAAAAACGTATGTCACCTTGATCTCCATGATTGGAATTTAATTGTTTCGTTCAGTTGTCATTAGAATAGAGTAGCTGACTGGTGTTAAATTTATTGAAAATAACAGGCCTATTTTTCCACCGAGAGGAGTGAAAGGAGGGTAGGGAGGCCTTTGCCCTACAGTGGGAAGATAATGGCTGAATAAAAAAAAAAAACGAACAGGCCTATTGTAGAATATAATCAAACACAAGACTTGTACACTAAAAATATATTTAAATTGCTTCTTTTGATTTTAATCCCAACTTAAGGCTAATTATAACATTAACCTCCAATGTCCTCACATCCCGTTATCGCCATAATGTACATACAAGTAAATAATATCACATCTTTAATTTTATTTAGTGTTCATGCAGTGATTCTTTTCCATAGGATCAACTTTTTGGAACCGTGCAACCAGAGTCACAACGTTTCATAAACACTTGTAAAAGGTCATTTGAAATAAAAACATTTGAACTTGAATTTGAAAAATTACTGATGAAATTCGAAGATATTAAATTAGCGTTTATAGTTTTTTGTGGCTATTGAGCCCCTCGCAATCCCGACCAAAAACTATAAACGTTAATTTAATATAGTTGTCCCAAGCGCGACTGCTACGCTAGAGGTCCTGTGTTCGATCCCGAGGTCGAGCAGTCTTATTGGGTTTTTCTATGAAATTTTCAGAAGCAGCTCGAAGTCTGGATTTGAGTCCGGTTTATGACAATAGGCTCGCCCTCTATTACATGGGACCTAGACATAACCGCGAAGTGTGGGTGTTCATTAGTACACCTCTGCCTAACTCAATAGGAAAAATAGGCATGATGATAATGTTATGTTAAATCAAAGTATTATTAAGTCCTTCTATATATACATATGTGTAAAACAAAGTAATCGTTTTTTAATGTACGCACCTGACATATATTATTTGATTGATTGTCCCATTACAAGCGGAGCAACGGAGTGTACAGTCACCATCAAATATATCGGAGCGAACAGACTGTTCATTATTATTTCAGCAACTAGGGAAATTGAACTATATCTCAATGGGATAAAATACATGTCAGAATGACAGCTGCCGTGTATAGTGTTCGTTCTAAAACACCCTTTGTGTCGCTGAGATATGGTTTAATTTCTCTAGTTGCTCAGATAATTATGAACAGACTGATTGCTGGATGGTGACTGTACCAATGTAAGTTCATTGTTCGTTGTACGCACGGCTACACATCAAGCTATAAAAAACCAGTATAGGCTGGCCCTGAATTGTGCCGAAAACCTTTATAAAGGGAGGTCAGCTTAAACTGGTTTTGTATAGCTTGATGCGTAGCCATGTGTACGATTAACTTAATGTTTTTAATGTCATTAAAGGTCAAAATATTCGAGTCTGGCGCCAACCGTTATGTAAATTGAGTTGTGAACGTAAACGTCACATAATTTGAAGGTAGTACCGCATAATTGAAGGGAATTTGCTGAGGTAATCACTTTGGTTATACTGCATTGAGTTAACATATAGACATATACAGACTTTTTGTATTGGTAATGTCACTAAAAGGCTGAAATATTAACGTGTAAATAGTGATAGCCTAATGAGAAGTGTCTATTCTAATAAAAAGGAAGTTAGAGCAAAACGTCATCATCATATAATAATAATACATAACATATCATCACGCCTGTATTCCCCGAAAGGTAAGGCAGAAGTGTGTCCCATGTTATAGCGGGCGAGCTTATTGCCATTAACCGGGCACAAATCCAGACTCCGAGCTGCTACTGAGAATTTCGTAGAAAAACCCAATAACACTGCTCGACCTGGGGATCGAACTCAAGACCTCTAGCGTAGCAGTCGCGCTTGGGACCACTAGACTAATGAGGTAGTACTCTTCTTTTACTCCAAATCGTCCTCTTTTTTTAATACCTGTAATATGCTGACTTCTCGATTGTTTTCAAGGCTTCGTTAACGTAGCAAGACGTTCACAACTTCAGCATTTCCGTCCGGACTGACATTCCCTAATGAATGCTCCTTGCTTTCAAGCTAATCATTTCACCCTGAAAATGTATTTCACATTCAAAAGGGAGTTTGTTGATTTTGTAGCTTTACAAAGTAATATGTATTTTGGAATTTTAATTATAAACATGTTTGTTAATTTCAAACATTGATTGATTGTGTGTGTATTAATAATACCTACGTCATAATTTGTAAAATTATATTGTCTTTTTAGGATTTTTAAGTTATATAGGCTTATATTGTAAAGCTTGTTGCAGGTAGGACTGCCTCGTTGGTCTAGTGGTCCCAATCGCGACTGCTACGCTAGAGGTCTTGGGTTCGATCCCCAGGTCGAGCAAAGTGTTATTGAGTTTTTCTATGAAATTCTCAGTAGCAGCTCGGAGTCTGGATTTGTGCCCGGTGAATGGCAATAGGCTCGCCCTCTATTACATGGGACCCAAACATACCGGCGAACTGTGGGTGTACATTAAGTACACCTCTGCCTAACCCTTCGGGGAATACAGGCGTGATGGTATGTCTTGTTGCAGGTAATCAATTATCAGCTAACCAGCTGAAAAAAAAATTAACAAATAATAATCTTTGCTAATAAAGCTGAACAGTTTGCTTGTTTGATTGTTTGAATGCGCTATTCTCTGGTACTAGGTACTTTTTTCTTTATTTCTTAAGGAAGGATATCGGCTATTTAACATCAAGCTACGACTTTTAGTTTCGGGGCAGAGTAGACATAGCTAGTTAAATATATATTCAGCATATTTTTTACTACGTCTACAATTTACTACAGAGTATAAAATAGGTTAGCGAGCCCTTTTAATTTGTATGTCGTATAAATCAACGTCCGAGCTTGGCTTAAATTAGGAGAAAATTACATGGTCTTGTTGAAAATTAATTAAGGAAAAAGTGTTATTACACTTAAGTATAAATTAGTCAGCAGATGTTAGTATTTGAAACTAGTGATCAACTACTATTTAATGCTGATTAAATTTTTGAAAGAAACACCGCAAGGTCACTTCAAAATTATCATTGACTTGTTTCTCTATGGCGTCAAATGTCAAATTTGACGTTTTATATACGTCAAAATCATAAACTTCCTCATTAGTCTAGTGGTCCTAAGTGCGACTGCTACGCTGGAGGTCCTGGGTTCGATCCCCAGGTCGAGCAAAGTTTTATTGGGTTTTTCTATGAAATTCTCAGTAGCAGCTCGGAGTCTGGATTTGTGCCCGGTGAATGGCAATAGGCTCGCCCCCTATTACATGGGACCCAAACATACCGGCGAACTGTGGGTGTACATTAAGTACACCTCTGCCTAACCCTTCGGGGAATACAGGCGTGATGGTATGTTATGTTATGTTATAAATAGTCAGCAGATATAAGTATTTGAAACTACTGATCACCCAGCTATTGTATGTCGATTTAATTTTGAAAAAAACGTCGCATTATTACTTTTTTTATGGTATAACTCTGCAAACGAGCAGGCGAGCTACCTGATGGTAAGAAGTCAAAGCCGCCCATGGACATCTGCAAAACCAAAGGAGTTGCAGATGCGTTGCCGAGCCTATTTAAGGAACAGGGAGGGAAAGGTGAAAAGGAGAAGGAAGGTGACTGAAGCAGAAATTGGGTCTCCAGCACTCCACACTCATTGTACAAAACGCAACAGTATTCATACTGCTACTTGACGCCGATATTCTGTGGGAAAGTAGTACTTCCGCGATCGTGCGGACCCATTCATTCATCATTCATTACTTCAAAATTAGCATTCAATTATTTCTCTATGACGTTTGACATTTGACGTTTTATACATATAGGTACGTGGAACAATTTAGGTTTTCTCCATTATCATATCTCCATTACATAGCTCGCGGAACTGATGGCCGCCGGGGCAAAAGTAGTAGTAGATTAATTTGGCTGATATGGATTCCATTCTCTTTTTTTAAATTTAAAGATTTTTAAACTGCCTCGTTGGTCTTGACTGCCTCGTTGGTCTAGTGGTCCCAATCGCGACTGCTACGCTAGAGGTCTTGGGTTCGATCCCCAGGTCGAGCAAAGTGTTATTGGGTTTTTCTATGAAATTCTCAGTAGCAGCTCGGAGTCTGGATTTGTGCCCGGTGAATGGCAATAGGCTCGCCCCTTATTACATGGGACCCAAACATACCGGCGAACTGTGGGTGTACAATAAGTACACCTCTGCCTAACCCTTCGGGGAATACAGGCGTGATTGTATGTAAAGATTTTTAAAGTTAATGGCGTGCTTTGGATTCTCACTCGAGACTAATGACTTTGGAGCAGCTTCAAGTACAAGATATGCTAATTTGTGTCCGTTTAACTCAATCCCGTAATTTAACCCTTCATTTACCACAGAGCGGCCAACAATCGATTCGACCTAACTTAATCAGCGTCATTCCCATTGACAAACAATTGCCCACGCGGTTGCCAGTCACCGCCAATTTAGCATGAAGGAGTAACTGAGCGGTGGATCGCCGCACATTTGCATGACAAAGGCAGCGTTGACAGCTGCCTGGTTGTGACGTAACGAATCGCGGTGACATGAAGCTTCGCCTTTTCCTCTCTGGCCAGTGACATTTTGCTCACGTTCTCATTATTTTGTTGTGGCGTGGTTAAAGGTATTTTTTGTAAAGGATATTTTGGAAGTCAGGCAGGTTTTGTAAATTCGTTGCTTGATACTTTGTTGTTGATAGGTTTCTTTCTATTTTTTAAATGGTTTGCGATTAAGTTACAAACATACACTCACGCTTTTTTCGCACAGGGGTAGGCAGAAACTATAGACTGCCATTTGCTACGACTCTTGCATCTCTGTCGCTACTTCCACATTCATACATGTTTTCATACACACGCGCCGGTTGCGAGTACTACACACCTGACCTTTTTGGACTGGACCTCGCCGATACTGGTGACCCGAGACCCACTAAATGGGTTAATGATGATGGGTGGGTACCGTAGGCTTTATTTTCTTTTTATCTTAATTCAGCTACGCAACTTTATATATAAATATTGCAATACAGTACTTGAAGGGTTAAAAGTATGAAAAATCTTTGATGAATATCTTTTCCTATTCCCGAGTAGGTACATTGGGGTCAGCCTTCAATAGGTACGTTCATTAACACGTAGCGTTACATTGTGTGGAGTCCAATACAATGTGTTACATCTGATTATTGATTCCATTCTGTGGCACCTGTCTTATAACCCCACAATAGGCTCTCAGCCTCTTGTTACACAATACGCGCATTGTATAGAGTATAGTCAATATAGAGACTGCTTGAGTATGAATGAGATAAGCTGTTTGTCACGGATGTCAAGGATCTATTTACAGAAATAAATATTATTTATAGATAATTTAGTGTACGAGCACACTAAATAATCTATAAATTATATTTATTTATGTAAATAGATCCTTCAAAGACACTTTTAAAAGTCAATGTTTTAATTTTTTTTAACGTTGATGGCTCCGTCTTTACCTATCTGACAAATTCTGAGAAGAAAAGCCGAAACATGTTCAGAAAACCATGGTCTCTTTTAAAGTCCAGACAATTAGTAATATTCATCAGTCATCGTGTAGCCCAACCGTTTTCTAGAGAGCAAAATCTCAAAAATTACTCAGAAATTTTTATATATTTTTTTTGGGAGTTTGAATGGGTGTCTGATGATTAAGATTCACAACGTATCTTTTTGTATATTTTAGGCATTTTCCATGCAAAGTTTATAAAATTATTTTAGTGAAGGAAAAATTACACTGCGGGCAAATGTGAAGGCAAATGTCGACCTGTCGGGTGGGACTCGCGGTGCCTTAGCGGTCATACCATCTGGTGTACTTAAACAGAAGACGCAGGTTCGTATCCTGACCGTAGTCAAATTATTCCTTCTCTTAAATAAATCACAACGTATGTCCGGTCCATTAGTGTATAAATCTGTATCTGTTCTGCGGCAAGTGTCAAAAATGACATGGATAAGCGCTCTACTTCCTTCTTCAAACTCGAACGTGTAACTGTTGTAACAATTCTGCTCTGGATTGGTGCAGGCTATTAAGCACTCCACCCATTCAATGAGTTAGGGTTGTGAAAGTGACAGGTAAACTGGTAGAGTATTCTTTTAATATTAAGTCTCTCACTTAATGACGTGAAAATAGAATAAATACTGTGAAGACGTAAAATGTGGACAAGAAATTCAACATCACAGGCAGTCGTCTCGGTAGCTTAGTTGGTAAAGCGTCTGGTGAACTTAACCAGAGGGACGCAGGTTCAAACCCTGCCTGAGGCCGAGTTTTTCTTTCACTACGAAATTTTGTTTCACTTAATTCATATATTTGTAGAAATTAGACTTAGAAATAGTTTAACAAGACAATGTTGCGGACTGAAAGATGATGTAGTGACACGAATTGAAAGGAATATGCTAAGATTGTTTGGGCATGTTGAGAGAATGAATGAGAGACGATAGAAAGCGGCTACGTATAGAAAAATAATCAATCAATAACGCTTTGCTCAACCTGGAAATCTAACCCAGGACCTCTAGCGCAACTGCTATGCGCTTAGAAACACTAGACTAATGAGGAAAAATAAGCTAGTTTATTTATAACTTTTATAAAGGGTTGGTTTCCGTCTAGACTCAAATTTCATAATTGAATATTACAGGAAAATCATTAACAATCTTCAAGTATTCTCTACGCACAGTATTTGTATTCTAAGCCTCCGTCAAATGAGCCGCGTTCCGTGAATGTAAATTAGTTATGAGTGAAATACCGAGGTTTGGGGCGGCCAACGAGGAGTTAAAGTTAAATTGGCAGTTACGGCGAGTTAATTAAAGCGAATTAAGGTCATAAATATTATTGTGGTCAAATCTAGGAAACATACCATCACGCCTATATTCCCAAAAGGGGTCAGTCAGAACGGTACTAATGTATAAGTACACTATACGTCGTCATAATTTAGGTCTCATGTAATAATAATAATAATAATCCGGACAATAAGCCAGAATTCCCATTGAATAAAAACATTCCATATAAAATTTCATGATTACCAAATATTATAATATTTCCGCACTACAAAATATTATAATCTTATGTTCCTGGTTTTTTAAATTATTTATTACGTTTTGACGGTCATGTCATCCTCACTCCATTGTATTAAAACACTGCTGTGTACGGGTCTTCTCTCAGAATTAGAGGTATGGATATCCACTAAATAAAATTTATTCCAGTCTAATTCATTGACTAAAAAAATAAATAATTAAAATTAAACTAGACTAACTAAACTATAATTATATATAAAAGAAAAATTAAAAAAGGGCATCACTAAACTCCTCCGCATCGCTATCAGCCGGCAAGGGTGTCTGCATTGCCACGTTGTATGGCAATGCTGATTCTTTGAGCAAAGTATAGGTAGGTTCCAGTCTATATTTATTTTTTATGCATGCATGCAGCAATAAACTGTTTTTTTTTTGTTACAGTTGATGACAGACGTATCGGACATTACACAATTTCCAACTCATTAGGTTGTCCCACAGCTGGGCACGGGTATCCTCTCAGAACGAGAAGGATCAAGCTATAATTCACCACGCTAGCTTACTGCGGGTAATACATTCGTCTTCCATAGAGTTATGCAGATCTTTCGTAGTTGTTCGTAGACCCTTCGTAGCCGGCTACGATTCTGCGTAGCAGCACTTTTCTCGTAGCGGACTACGTAGGTGTATGACTGTATTCTTGTTTGTCATAGTCGTGCCTATAGGGCAAGAAAAGGTCGCTTTTAGTTAGTCCGAGTCCGACCCTGTCGCCTTTCCTGGTAGCAGACGACCAATAAGGATTTAATTCTATAAAAAAGGATATATATTTTTTTTAATCTTTATTTATTTAGGCGTTTTTGTCTAAACAGATATGTCAACCCCATCGTGCCTCTTACATATTTATGTTACAAAAGTATATCTAGAGAATCAATAATAATTTCAATTTCTAAAGATTTTAGTGAATCACTAATGAAGCGGTGTTATCAGGCGACATAATTAAAAAAAAAAGGTATATTATTTTTATAATGACTGCCTTATTAGTCTAGTGGTCCTAAGCGCGACTGCTATGTTAGAGGTCCTGGGTTCGATCCCCAGGTCGAGCATTGTTATGGGGTTTTTCTATGAAACTCTCAGTAGCAGCTTGGAGTCTGGATTAGTGCCCGGTTAATGGCAATATTACATGGGACCTAAACATACCGGCAAAATGTAGGTGTACCTTAGTACACCTCTGTCTTACCCTTTGGGGAAAACAGGCGTGATGGTATAATTCTTATAACTATCTGTATATACTCATCTGACTTTAATATTCGTTCCGTTTAATATCTGTATTCCAATATTCTTTATTTTTCTTAGCGAGTGTGTATTTATTAACGCCGCCAAGACATGCTTTGATAAATGGCACGGCGGTGGAGCTTTGGGTTTGATTTCCGCACGGAAAAAATATTGTCTAGCATACAAATATTAATTCCAAGTGTGTGTGTATGTGAAAGTATTTTTCTATCACTAGAAAAATATCCTTATAAATATCCTTAAGCGTTTATTAATGCTAAAATATATTAAAAAATAACTAGTAAAGTGATAAGGCAACATCATTCAGCATATATCTATATAATAGGTGTTGCTGGTGTCACCCTGAGACGTAGAATTTGGAAGATAAATTCTATATCACAGACAATGGTCTCGCTAGCTTAGTGGCTAAAATTTGTAGTGTACATAACCGGAGGGATGCAGATTCGAATCCTTTCTGGGATTGTATTTTTCTTTCACCAGGAGAATATTGTTTTATAGATATTTTAGCATTGATTACCTAAAAGCTAAAAAAGAATTACACAAATACATAACAGAAATCCAGATTAACAGTTTTTAAACTCCTCTTACAATAAAATTACTTAACTCGGTCGTTCGTATGTCATTATAGCGCTTTCAAAATGAGAGTTAGCTTCATATAACATATTAGGTTAACCACCGCTTCAGCGGATTAGCTGCTTTGTAAACCAAGTTAAACATTTAAACTGCCATGCTCCTTGTTACATTGATATGATACAGTTTTATTTATATACAAGCTAGACTTAGAAATATTTGATTATTTGACATTTTTTCTTCATAAATAATATTATCATTATCTGAACTGCCTCATTAGTCTAGTGGTCCTAAGCGCGACTGCTACGCTAGAGGTCCTAGGTTCGATCCCCAGGTTGAGCAAAGTGTTTTTCTGAGTGCATTGCTTAATTGGTTGAATACAAGTAATTTTTATAGCCTTAAAGAATTTATGGACAAGAAATTTTCATGTTAGTATTAGGTGGAAGATTTGCATGCTAAGTACAATTCTGGCAAAACATGTAAGCTCTTTATTATAATTATTGTAACACCATTTGTATACCATGTTTTATGCAAATAAAGACTTTATTTATTTATGAAAATCTCAGTAGCAGCTAGATTTATTCCCGGTTTATGGCAATAGCCTCGCCTCCTATTACATGGGATCTAAATACACCGGCGAAGTGGGGGTGTACGTAAGTAGACCTCTGCCTAACCCTTTAAGGAATACAAGCATGATCTTATGGTATTATCATTAACATCAACCCATGTACTGTCTCTAATTCGCGAGTTTTGGGCTGGGCTAGGAGAAAATCTCTCAGACATGCAGGTTTCCTTCATCGTTTAACCGCGTGATTAAGAATTATTATGAAGTTATGTAGACTTCGAAAAGTCAGACATGCGTGCCCCGGATCCGAACTCGATCGATAAACATGAACCGATAAACTCGAAAACCACAGAAGCAATTTTAATGATTCATTAGAAAGCTTCACTATTCTAAATGCTAAGTTTTAGGTTACCTCGCGGGATAACTGGGATCCCATGCGTGTGAAGCCGTGCACAACTCTCTAGTTACTTAATTATCATTACAAAGTATAAAACAAAGTCACTCTGTTTGTACTCCTAGATCTTTTAAATTACGCAACAGATTTTAATGCAGTTTTCAGCAATAAATAGAGTATAGACCGTTTAACTCGCGTATCGCCTGCGCGGTAAGAAGGGAGCGGGGGGAGATAAATAAATACTTAAAAAAGATACTTATTATTTTATTCTTTACCAACAATGTCTATCTCGAGATAAATCTTTGACTCCGTGTGTAGCGTTGTCCGCCCCCGCTCCCGTCTTACCGCGCAGGCGATACGCGAGTTAAACGGTCGGCCTATACTTAAAGACACCACAAAGACACGCGGACAAAACCGTGGGCGGAAAGCTAGTCACTACATAGTATAAAACAAAGTCGCTTTCTCTGTCCCTATGTCCCTTTGTATGCTTAAATCTTTGAAACTACGCAACGGATTTTGATGCGGTTTATTTTAATAGATAGAGTGATTCAAGAGGAAGGTTTATATGTATAATACATACATATTTTAGTATAGAAAAGCCAATAAACCACGCGGGCGAAGCCGTGGGCGGAAAGAGTAAATAATAAAACAAACATTTCTATAAATCAGCTGATTCTGATAGGAAGTACTATTTCCATTGCTATAAAACATTGCGCCGTACTAGCGTCTCTAGCAATCACTATAAACTGTACATAATAAATTGAACCTAAACATTTCCTTCAATCGGAAATCTCTCACAGCTTACAGGGAATAAAACAAGTTTACGAGTGGAATAAACAAATGGAAAGTACTTTGCCTTTATTTAAGGTAAAGTTGTTCGCTTCGCCGCCACATTATTATTTTATTGAATTTTATTGGTTATTCGTAATTTGTATTTTTGCGCGTATGTTATCCGATAAGTTTGCTGATTGTGTATCGATTTTGAATCGGTTGTGGTTTAAAAGAAAAATATTCATTAAGTATAAAAATAATACCATCACGCCTGAATTCCCCGAAGGTTTAGGCAGAGGTGTACCTACTAATGTACACCCACACTTCGATAGTATGTTTAGGTTGCAAGTAATAGGGAGCGAACCTATTGCCATTAATCGGGCACAAATCTACACTCCAAACTGCTACTGAGAATTTCATAGAAAAACCCAATAATACTTTGCTCGTCCTGGGAATCGAACCCAGGACCTGTAGCGTAGTAGTCGCGCTTAGGACCACTAGACTAATGAGGCAGTCCGTGAAATATTAATTAAAATAAGTTTTGTTTCTATCTGTAATGTAACTGAAATGAAAATATCTGAAATAACATCTTTTCCTTATTGCCTATGAAAGTATAAACGGTTTTATTAACAAACTTCAAATTTATTCACTGGCAGATAGCTGTTGATGTAAGGAATAAATTAAACTACTTTACATCATGCTTCAAACCTTAAGAACCGAGCAATAAGCAAAATCAACAGAAACGGCGCGGCTCAGCAAGTATAGAAATATAGAAAGAAATAATACAATAAAATATGTATACGAGGTTTTTAGGCACGTGGCGTGAATAATATTCATGCCTGTATCTTCTCATGCGCACAATATATTGAATAATAAATGAATAAGAAACTTTAAATTGAAATTACTTATTCGCTACACTTCACAATATTCAAACTAGCATGAACTAAAATCAGATTACCGTGGAGTCAGTTAAAATGTCGATATTTCGTTAGACAGCATTTTTAACAGATACAAAAATTATATTATTAACTTAGCTCTAATTAAAGACATTTTCATTGAGATAGTTTAGTACATAAAATAAATGAGTCAATATTATCATCAAGAATGGTCCTTTGAACCGAACGAAGGTGATGTTATTAAATTATTATATCTACATATATTATATCCATATAGATACAGAATACATGTTTAAAATTGCCATAGACCTTATAATTTTATTTCAGCACATTACTAAGTATAACAAAAAAATGCTCTCTTTGTTTTTGGAAACTGCCTTAAATAACTAATTTGAAAAAAAGCCGATCATAAAAAAATTACCACTGCGAACGTAGGCTGCCATACAATGATCAAACCAAAGCTAAAGGACGAGAAATGGAGCCCTTTTAAATTAAATTTCTAATTCAACTTCCCCCGAACAGCTTAAACAGAAAAATGGCAAACCTTATTACAATCAAGTACGCTCCATATTTTTTTATGATGAATGTTAAAATTCTGTTATTTTTCCTTGGGCAGTATTAAATTGCGGGCAGGTGCAAGCCTCCATTACCCAGAGAGTCAATTAAGGCACTCTAATGGCGCTTGAATCCCGACTGGAATCTCATTACTGGGCAAGTTGGGATTATTGGCAGAAATTTGTTTGTTATTCCCAACTTTAAACGTTTTATTGAAGGGGTCGGTAGATGAGGAAATGGCGATTCTTCGCTGATGAGCATTTAGTGTTTCTCTCTCTCCCTTTCTCATTATCTATTTAATAGCTAAGAGATTTAAAATTATTATTTTAAAATTATTAAGTATTGGTCCTCAGTTCCTTCGAATTTAGTGGTCCTTCGAAACATTTTGGTAAATCAAATGAAACCTCTTATTTGGAACTCATACTTTGTTTTTCTTAGACAAATGAAATCGTATACGTCAATCAATTGTTCGAGGCATGTTAAATTTTATGCGTTTTTTTTACTTTTTCAGGCTGTTACAACTGTTATGCGTTTAGGGCAAACCTTTGCTAGGTTCGTCTCCCTGCTTTTGTAAGAGTTATAAATGCACGTATGTATTTTATGCATATTTCTCTATTGCTCGTTTGTTGAAGGTATTTTCTATTGGAATATTTTTGTGTGCTCATTGAGGCAAATACTTTAAACGTATAACGTTTTCCTTTGTAGTCACACTTTCGAATACCACCTGCATTCCGTCTGGGTAGTTTCGTTTAAGTGTAAATAGAACTTCAGAGTGAAAATGGAAGAGATCTTTTGTTGGTTGGAGTTCTGTGTTGTATTGAATTTAAATTTGTAGGAATTTATTAAAGCTGCAAGCAATCCAGTAGTCTGCAAGGGTGATTGAATGATACATTATTTAGCTACATGGCTAGAGATCGAGCTGCATTAATCCAGTTTTAATTGACCTCGCATAGTTGAGCCTTTTCGTATAATGCGAGACTAGATTATACTGGATTTGTATAGCTTGATATGTGGCTTCTTGATAGGGCTTCAAATATTAGTGACGTCAATATTTCAGTCGTCAGCGTCATTCTTCAACCTTTCTGTGAAAATTTTGTCCTTAAGACTAACCCACAAGAAAAACCAGTTAGACCTCATTTCATAGCCTAATTTTGATATATATACAGACAGCTGTTTTACTGTAGGACAAATCTCAAGTCATGTCGATATAACTTAGGAATAAGTACGACCTCTTTGATCCCATTATTCCTTAATCTTACGCTCATTAAAACGTTTATACCTAGTTGTTACGTACGTACTTGCAGCGAGCATAATACGTATCCTCATGAAAAAAATTGTGTTCCTGCGGGATCCAGTAGCAAGCACGATAAAAGTTTCCATTTGCGCCGGAGATGCGTAACGAGGCTCTTCTTGGTGGCTGAATGAAGGGCTGCTTTTCGTATTCATATGATCTCGCGAGCTTTAGCGGAGTGGGGAAGGGGTTGAGGTGAAAGATACGAACTGATAGCGAGGTAATAAAGAATTTGAGGCCTTTTCTATATAAACAACATACCGTCACACCTGTTTTCCTCGGGGGTTAGGCACAGATGTACTAATGTACACCCACATTTTCCCGGTATGTTTAGGTTCCATGTAATCTTAGCATTTAGCTTAGTACACGGCTACAGGTCAACCTATACAAATCCAGTTTAACCTGATCTCGCATTTCATATGCTCCCCAAACAATAAGAGGCCAGCGTTAACTGGTTTTTATAGCTTGATGTGTAGCCGTGTGTATGAGAGGTTAACAAGATTACTAGTAATGTACGACCCATTGCTAGTAACCTTTTTTGTTCAAAAAATACTACTAAAAATTCTACACTAGAAATTTACCACATCAAAAATTAGGATAAATTTACCATAAAATAGATAAAGTATGGCTTGCCACATTAGTCCAGTGGTCGTAAGCGCGACTGCTACGGGTTCAATTCCCATGTTGGGCAAAGTGTAATAAAGTAATAAAAAAAAAAGTGTTATTGGGTTTTTCTATGAAGTTCTCAGTCATTTGTGCCAGTAAGCTCGCCCTTTATTACACCTAACCCATATAAACCTAACACCATACGGGCTACATGTCATGTAATCTGTAACCATTCGGGTAAATGTAACGTTGTCATTATGCAATTGTTTGTTAAGCAGGATACATATCTCCGTCTCTATCACTCTAACCACTACATATGTCATATATAGTGTGCCGGGATTCAATTTCCCGGTGGTTTGCGTTTTAAAAGGAAATAGCCGATATCCGCCCGTGACTTAGATCTCAGCGCTCTTAGCTTCGCCCCGTCGACCCCTAGATGAGCGGCGTATGAACAGAATGCAATCTCTCCTGCCGCCGCTTCAAAGATAAAAAAGATGCAGTCTATGCAACCTTTATTCCACAATAAATAAGGTTGAGGATGGCTCGGCAGGACGACGATGAGGTTATTTTCGTTTGAGATTTTAAAATGTATGTTGTGAATAAAGGTTTTTTAGGTTATCAAATGAATACTAGCCATTGAGCTGGGTCACTTTAGCCCAAAGGTAGTTACAAAGAGTATTTTGGGGTTATTTTGATGCATCAGAAACAAGAGTGTAGTTATCAAAAGACGTTAACATCTTTCGATTTTAATTTTGTGCCGTTTTTAGTTCCTCGTGTGACCGCTGGTGGAGCTAGTGAAACAACATCTGCAGAGATATAGTAATGTACATTCACAGTTCTCTGGTAGGTTTTGCGCACAAATCAAAACTCCGAGCTGCTACTGAAAGATTTAAACTAATAATTTTAAAGAAAAACCCTATTAACACTGCTCGAACTGGGAATAAAACCCAAGATATCCCGCCTACGACTACTACACTAATAGGGCATTAAAAATGCCTGTTTTTATGGTAACCGAAAAGAGATTTATCAAAGCAGCTATTTTACTGGAATTAGGAGTAGGTAATCAATCTATTTACTAATACCTCAATGTATTTTTTAGTTTAAGTATAGCCATCCATCAATCAATGTTTTTCAACCAGCCACAAAAATATTTAAAACAAGGTTCTCTAGGCACACCGTAGATACTGGTGGGATGAATACCGCAATGGTTGAGTGATTGGGTTCTGCAGAAGGCAAGGTTTGATTCCCGCAAGATAAAAATTTAATTAATAGGCCCTATACGTAGGTTGCGCGTCTGTGCGTGTCTGAATTTTTTCTGCTATTTTAGTGTTGGTCATACAGTAAATATTGTTCAAAATATTTTAATAATAGTATTTAAAACAAACTTTCGGCTGTCAGATGACTATCATCATCATCAACCCATTACATTGTCCCACTGCTGGGCACGGGTCTCCTCTCAGAACGAGAGGGATTAGGCTATTGTCCACCACGCTAGCCTACTGCGGGTTTGCAGACTTCATATGCCGTCAAGAAAATCTCTTAGGCATGCAAGTTTTCTCACAATGTTTTCCTTCACCGTTTTTAAGCGCGAAATAATTAATGATTAATACGCACATGACTTCGAAAAGACAGAGGTGCGTGCCTTGGATTCGAACTCGAGACCTTTGGATTTGGCTGTCTAATGGTCATATCACAAGGCTATCACGGCACACTGTCTATAATGACTTTAATGTCACGATATTTCCAATATATTATCTCCGCTCTTTTCAAAAGAGTCTATTTTTATTAAAATAAAAAGCCTTTTAAGTAGGTATTCATTATAATACATCAATACTCGAACATGGCAATCCACTCAATATTCGCTGCGTGCACATTGGCTCTACTCAGGATGGATTCGTTCATATATCGCTTGGAATATAAAAATGAGGATAAGACGCTCCATACATTATACATTTAGCTCTGTGGCAACATTTAACCAACTCCGAATTTGTTTTCTGTTCCATTTTTGAATTTATTCGGAGAGAAGCGGCTATTCCGACATGATAAAATGTGTTGTTATACACGATGGACGGCATATTCGACCATACGATTTTTGAAGAGACATATTAGTCAGCTGCAGATATATTATATCTGCAGCTGACTTTGTCTAGGTTGGTAACTCTGTATTACCGCCAAGCAATGTGTGTTAGCAAAAAATAAAATAAAAATAAAAATGTATTTATTTCGGTAAATCTTTACATGAGAGTTGCCGGGGCTTCCCAGAAAGTAATCGAAAGATACTTGTGATGGGAAAACCTCGCTCTTCCTATATGCATAATCATACTTATAGATTTACAGCTATTACACTGAGTTTCTTAATAATTAATAAAACAGTAAAAAATAATAATAAAAAAAAAAAAGCAAATAAAATCTAGTAGAAGCGTGTATGCAAGCGTGCGTGCGTGTATGTGTGTGTGTGTGTGTGTGCGTTTGTGTACGCGGGTAAGAGTTTGTGTGTGTGTGTGTGTGTGTGTGTGTGTGTGTGTGTGTGAGTGTGCGTGTGAGTGTGTGTGTGTGTGTGTGTGTGTGTGTGTGTGTGTGTGAGTGTGAAAGTGCCTGTATGTGTGTACATGTGCATGTGTATGTACCTACACTTGTGTGTATGTGTGTGGATAGTGGTTTGTTAGGGTCAATTATGCCTACTAACCTGTTTGATACTACTATACATTTGATATACTTTAAGCTAAAGTACCCAGGATATCTTCCACGTCATCATAATTAAGAGTAAGGAGCCAATCAGTCAAAATTTTCTTACACTCGTACAGTGGCTTGGGATAAATATTAAGTATACGATTAACCTTATTGTAGACACGGGGCGCTTGGACTATACTTTGTCGACTAGCAAATACTGTACGTGCAGGGTATGTGGGGGCTACTATATCGCACCGTCTTTTTGTAAGTTTGACATGTTCAAAGGGTAACGCTTTGTGATATCTGAGTATCATTTGAAAGATGTAAAGTTTCCTGACGGAGAGAAGCTTAGAAATAGCATATAAGGATTCAGTAGAAAATCTAAAAGGCTTGCAGTACATGACCTTAATCAAGGATCTTTGCGCCCGCTCGAGATCTATAAAATAAGACTTGGCTGCACCACCCCAAACCGGTATACAGTACACAATTATAGATTGGGCTAGAGCAGTATATATCCTATTTAGTAGCACAGTACTCATAACGTATCTCAGACATTTAAAAACCCATATGAGCTTTCTAACCCTGCCTATGGTTAGTTCAAGGTGTGGGTACCAGCTTAACCTTTGATCCACAACAATTCCGAGGTACTTAACAGAGCTGGCTTTCTGAATTGTTGGGCAACTGTGGGTACAAGTCGGGGGAGTACTACATGAATGAATTTTTATTTCGAAAAAGGGTGGGGGCTGCGAATTTAAGTACGGTGCAAAGCATACGTAACTAGTTTTTAGTGTATTTAACGTAAGAAGATTCTCATCAAGCCAGTGACTAACTCTAGCCAGCCCCAACTCAGCTTCGATCCTAACATTATCCCATGTCCTAGCAGTAAAAATAATAGCGGTGTCGTCCGCGTAGGACAGAATCCTCCCCCCGACGTCACTAAGATTACAAAGATCATTAATATATATAATATTAATATATAGCAATGTGCTAACATTATTGTGTTCCAGATTGTTTAATTGAATATATTGAAATAACTGGGATATGAAGAAATACAAAAAAATGCCACAAAAAAAAACTAAAAAAGAAAGATCTATATAAAATGTTACATAGTTTATGACGTGGACTAACATTGGATACCTTTTCGCCAGAATAGATCACACTAACAACATCAACACTAGTAGGAAGTACCTATCACTACGCTGGTTGGCTGGCTTACTACCAGATAGCGTTTATGCTTGTTTTAGTGGTGGAATATTTGGTAATGCTGAGGTACCTTTACCTCTCGTGATAAATATACTTTCTTATCCAGTCCTGTATAATCTGTGCACGGATAAGTACGGACAAGCGCGCATTGACTACGAGATGCATTTCAGTCTGCAGTGGTTTGTTCCGACTTGTTTACTACAGCATCGATATGTATCGACATGCCACTTATTTTCTTTGTATTAAATACTTATTTCGCTTCTGTGTTCAGCTTTTAAGATTTTTTTTTATGTCCACTTAAACAAGCACATGGCCCAACCGATGGTAAGAGGTAACCATAACCTTTGGACCCAGAAGAATTAATCACGCATTGTCATCTTGAGATTAAAAAAATCTGCATGGCTAAAACGCCTGTCATGGTCGTGGTGAATATCACGAATCCCATGGCCGTAACTTATGTCGGGGGAAGGAAACTGTTGTTTTAGGCAAAATTATGTTCCTAAAATATATTCTTTAAAAAAAGTCCGCCATATTGGATTTAGAAGTTTGTCACTTAGCTAACCATGCATTGTCATCCAAACGATATATGTATGCAAAATTTCAGCTCAAATGGTTGAGGATAACTGTATTAAAATTCAGTTGCAAGATTTGACCCGAACACACATACTACATGCATTGCAAATTAAATAAACGCTTCTAGAATGTCCAAAACAGGCTGATTTCTTTGAATTGATTTAAAAAGAGATCCCCTCTAATATATACAACCCTGCCTTAAGTAATGAGGTCTAAATAATGCCTACGTAATTATATTTTTTTATAAGTGTTACTAACTGAAAATTAAAAGAAAACCTAAGTAATTACAGGTAAGTCGAACTCATGTCGAACAGGATTTTCTCATTCCCACCAAAATGTTATATTTTATTTGGAATTGGATTTCATTTAATATAAAGGAAAATAATATCTTTTATTTTTATCCCTGGGGCCATTTGTATATTAGATGAAATATAAAACAAAATTAAAAAACCTACTTTATGATTCTTTTGGTTGTCAGCTATATTTGGTTTCTTGAACGTTAAAATGGAAGATCAATGTCAAATTTGATAAAAGTCATGGCTGATTGCAGATAGATAAAAATTAAAAACAAAAATTGTGGCTGTTCTTTGTAGAAGGTTGGAGTGTGAAGTTTATTTTCATTGACATTTCTAAGACAATTACTGCTAATTTCGATATTTCTAGAACATCACCTGAACCGCAATCGTAGCCACACAGCGAAGACAGTAATTAACTATCTAGTCTAGTAAGTACATGTTACTTGGCACATAGACTGGTTGCCACTTAACGTCAAATCAACAGCTTGATTGGAGGTCTTGACGGCTTCCGAATCAATAAGGACATTGCTTGTTTACCAGTAGATTTCTCAGGATTATATTGGTGTTACTCATATGAGGTCTTATACTCAATTTACTATAGAAAATAGATTAAGAAAGGCAAAATAACGGTTTTTAAGCAAAAAAATTTTAAGCAAATTCAGAAAAGGAAGGAGGTTACCAATTTGTCCAAAGCTCTTTTTTATATATGTTCACCGATAATTCATTCGATGACGCCTGAACCGATTTGGAAAATTCTTAATTTGTTTTAAAGGGCTACTTCCCAGGTGTTTTCATTATTTCAAATTATATCGAATTGATCAAGCGGTTTTTAAATATCATCAAAAATCTAATTCAAATTTGGTGAAGATAATGATCACTAAAAATTTTGAAATTAAAGCCACCGACTTCCAAAGCTGTTTTAGACATAACATTATATTTATTATTTTTAGAAGGCGGTTTTACTTTTTGCAAATGGTAAATAGATTAAATGCCTATCGTAAAATAACGGAGTTTATTAAATGCTTATATTCTCTATTATGGTCTATTTATATTCCGGATGTAATATGTTAGTATCGAGTTGGTATGTGAGGGCAAACAGTTTCAACTTTGAACGCCAGATTTGCCAAGGAGATAGACTGTATCCTGCGGAAGGGCGCGAGGCTTTTGTCTCAAAAAAGTCCTTTAGGATATGATTGAAACTAGCAATAGTAAGTACATAATAGAGTTTGCTCGCCGTTATTTTAGGTCCTATATAATAGGGGGCGAGCCTATTGCCATTAACCGAGCAAATCCACACTCCGAAACAGAGAATTTCATAGAACATCTTAAAAGCACTTTGCTCGACCTGGGAATCGAACCCAGGACCTCTAGCGCAGCAGACGCGCTTGGGACCACTAGACTAACGAAAATGACAACGTTTAATGTTTCCTTCCATGGTTTTTTATTGACAGCAAGGAAAATTTATAATCGCATTCATAAGCCCAACAAATCCAGATAAAAAATATGCATTAGAAACTCAAAGTAAACATTTATTCATTCATGGCCGTTTAACTTTTTTTGTTGTTTGCTGGGATCCGTTTACAAAGACGGCATCAATCTTTGTCAGACTCTACGAGTTTGCATAAATATGTATAGTATTACATTTACAGGGAACGTTTTAGGACATTGTCCTATATTGTGACATATATATTTGATACTGCGATAACAGACGCGGTTGATTCGGCGTTTACATAGGCGTAGGACATAGGCGTCCCCTAGTAAATACTATAGAGCCTTATCTTCAGCTTTCTTCATCCAGTCGCTGTCAGCTGCGTTCTAAAAGCTGTCATTACATCTAACCGGCGGGCATTCTAGGGCAATATTTGCTTCGATCCTCTTTTTATTAGCTTGTATAACTTTTAATTATATTTTTTAAACGTTGAATTAAATAACTAATGGAAAATTCAACCTTCAATAATGTCCAATTAAAATGCATATTTTCTTGTGCAGAGCCACTTATCATAAAAATGCCAAAATATTAAATTAAAATCGTCATAAATGACCAAAAATTTAATTTAACTTAATGGTTACCTTAATAAAACCCAAATTCGATTGCTACATTTTCATCGTTATCGGGGTAATAATCTGACGCTTTTATCTGTTTGAGTCAGCGGCAGATATAAAGTGTACCCTTTTTAAAATAATACATTTTAGGTCTCCCTTATCAAACGTATGTTCGTAAAAGATAAGTCTAAAAAAATTACTGATTTAATATTATGATAAAAACTAAATTAAAAAATGCCTTGGTTTTAAATTGGAACAGATTTTGGTGACTAACCGAGTTGTGGCCAAGACCTAATAGTATCTTTTTTTTACAGGAATTAGGAACATTCGAAATACCTCAGTAATGGCTAATCTAATTTGAGACACTTATGGATGTTGGCTTTCAAATTGTACAAAGAGTCAAGTAAAGGAACCTTACATAACCTTCTTCGCAAAGATTATTTCTTATCGGCCGGTTTGCTAGATACGCGGAATGAGGCAATACAGTAATTAGAAGGTAGTATTTCCAATGATTGTTTATATATCACCGTCCCGCATGACAAGAACCTTGTGAAAGCCAAAAAAGAGAAAGAAATTAAGTATCTCAGTTTTGTACACCAAATTATTCGTTTCCTTTACAAATTTCTTTTTTCGTACGTTTTTTACGTATTTAAAAAAAAATCCTCTTTTAAAATACGTATTTTTTTCAAAATCCACACACTGTTATTTATACATACATACATACCATAACGCCTGTATTCCCCGAAGGGTTAGGCAGAGGTGTACTTAATGTACACCCACAGTTCGCCGGTATGTTTGGGTCCCATGTAATAGGGGGCGAGCCTATTGCCATTCACCGGGCACAAATCCAGACTCCGAGCTGCTACTGAGAATTTCATAGAAAAACTCAATAACACTTTGCTCTACCTGGGGATTGAACCCAAGACCTCTAGCGTAGCAGTCGCAATTGGGACGACTAGACTAACGAGGCAGTCACTGTTATTTATCTCATATTTAAATACCTCGCAAAGGTTCAGTTCAAATTTAGAGTCAAGCACTTATGGCCTGAACTGGACCTAAGCATTTAGTGCAGCCGCGATTGACAAACTTATATATTTAGAGACCTACTTCCCAAATTTCACATAAGTAATTGTAATAAGGTATGAATTGTGTAAACTGCACCAAATAAATTTGTATCTTTCATTATCACTTCTTGGCATGAATATTGCAAATTAATACCCATAACATACATATATCACTAAAGTAGTGCCGTTCAATTATCTGTTCGAGCTTAATCGATTCATATACAATATTTAAACTAATATTAGACATTGGAGCCGAGGAACGCGTGAAATTACACCGATTCCAATTACCATGCCTATCTTGATTAAGTCACAGTTCAACTGAATAATAGATAGTGTGTAACTTCACTAATCTCTATATTGATATAGGTATAAAAGCTCCTGAGTAAGGGGAAAAGGGAAAGAGGAAAGGCGTCGTGTTTAACTAATAACAACATTGATCAATAGATCCCCAAAACATGAATGGTTGACTAATTATAATATTACAACATTGAGAACACTTCCGTGCCTCAAAGACTATGTTAAGCCATCTAATTTCCTTGTCCTGAAGTATTTTACATTGTATATTTATCAGTGTATATAAAAATCTGTGTATATCTACTCTAACTCTGCAACTCCTTTGGTTTTGCAGATGTCCATCGACGGCGATGACTACTTACTATCAGGTAGCTCGCCTGTTCGTTTGCCGAGTTATTCCATAAAAAAAAAGCTATGGCGCCCAGTTTATCTATTATATTTAGGAAATCTATTCCCGTTATAGTTATTTCGTAGCGTGTAGTAAAGCATATTTTCTGTGTGTTCTGACTATTTCGCGTAAGAACCATGTAGCTTCTTATCATCTTGTCTACCCGTTTGCCAATATTAACGATTAAAAAAGATAAATTTCTTCAATCATAACTAGCTTGGCTATACAGTAACAAAGAAAGAGAATATTACTTAATGGATTTTACCTTCCAAAATATGTAACAGATATGACCAAAATAGGTATAACCATCCCAACGATTCCATATTTTAGTAGGAATATTGTATTATAACATTATGCACGACTACGACGCATCATTCATGAAATCACAGCAATATATTAAAGTAATCGGATCATCTGTCACAGTAGAAGGAAATTCGAAAATAACAAAACATGCTTTGTTCGTTACACGCAATGGTTGCATACTAAGAACATCAGGAAACAGTAAGGTATATAGCCCGTCATTGTCGTGGTGAATGTTATAAATTCCATGGCCGTGACTATAAGACAAGGGAATTCAAGTGCGGTTTTTAATTGGTACAGTGGTTTTTATTTGGCTACACATTGAGCTAAAATAACCAGTATAGGATGGCCTTGAATTGTACAGAAAACCTTTACAATGAGATGTCATCGTCAGCTTGATGTGTAGCCGTGTGTACGAGTCCAACAAACCCTGCCGCCTCTCCAGGTGGCGGACGATCGAAACAATAAGGTCATTGGATTGCGAAGTTTCAAAAGTTAACAATATTCAGTGCTTAATTTTGGATGGAACTGGATCTGGATTTGGATCTATTGATCTTTCTTAGTGGCGGATTTACCAGCTGGCTGGGTAGGCTTAAACTTAAGGCGGCAGAATTGCAGAGCGTTATTTTTGCAGTCTTCCAAAAATTAATGTATATTACCCCACATTATAAGTCCTACATGATTGACCTTTGATGTCTCAGAAATATAGTTACCTAAAAACTATTTCTTATTTATTCTACAATTTCAGAACAAAGAAATGACAGCTAGTAAATGCTCAGCGCCATCTACATTGAAATGGTCATGGTCTTTTTCGGGGTATAGACACTAAAAACATAACATACCATAACGCATGTATTCCCCGAAGGGTTAGACAGAGGTGTACCAATGTACACCCACACTTCGCCGGTATGTTTAAGTCCGATGTAATGGGGGCGAGCCTATTGCCATTAACCGGGCACGAATCCAGACTGAGCTGCTAATGAGAATTTCATAGAAAAACCCAATAACACTTTGCTCGACCTGGGGATAAAATCCAGTACTACTAGCGTAGCAGTCACGCTTAGGACCACCAGACTTATGAGGCAGTCATGAGTCTGGTGATCCTAAGCGGCACTAGTATAGACCCCAAATAAAGCCGATTTTAACAGAGGACAGACACGGTACATGAATCAATATTCGAACGCAGCAAATATTTGCTTACTGCCAACCCCCTTTAATTGGCAAACACGCCACCCGCATTTCCTCTATATTGATTTTCTGGGAAAAATAAACATGTTTTATGGATAATATTTTTCACATACGACACTTTGTCGTGCCGTGATAGGTAGTCTAGTGATACATATGACCATTGGTCCTGCCAAGTCAGAACCCTTAATTCGAATTCCAGACACGCACCTTTGACTTTTCATCATCAAGATCAGGTATACTCGTCCACTGCTGGACGTAGGCCTCTCCTAGTGAACGCTACAAAACCCGATCTTCGGTTTTCCTCATACAGTCACTGCCAGCTGCCTTTCACAAGACGTCACTCCATCTGGCCTGCGGGCGCCATCGGTTTTCGGACGCGGTTTTTACTCAAAAACTCGGTTGCTCCAGCATTTGTCTGTTCTCCGACAGTCATGTGTCATGCACTTTAACGGTGAAGGACAACATCGTGAATGAAACTCGTGCCGAAAAGATTTTCTTGATGCGTGTGAAGTCTGCAAGCCCGCAGTAGGCTAGCGTAAAAGACTAGTCTAATTCTTCTCGTTCTGAGAGGAGACTCGGGCCCATTAGTGGGACAGCGTATGGATTTGATATACATATAGCACTGTAGTAGTAGTGTCTCACTGGCATGTCTACGTGCTAGTATTAATATAAGTACTACCCTCCCACAGATATCGACTTGAAGTAGTTGTATGCATAGAGTTGCGTTTCGTACAGTGACTGTGGAGTGCCGGAGGCCCTATTCCTCCCTCAGTCCTTCAGTTCCTTCTCCTTTCCCTTTCCTGTTTTGGGTCTGCAAAGCACGAGTGATGCACCGTGGTGTTGCAATCGTCCATAGGCGGTATACTGGTTTGCCACCTAAGTGGATAAAAAAATAAAACTGTAGTATACAGCACCAAAAATATTTCACAATGTTTTTGCATAAATATTGCACGTGGAGTTATATAGGCCTGTGAATGGCTTCCAAAGTTTTTTGCGACATTAAAATGTCGTTAACAAAACATCGTATGTTCATATATCATATTAATTGCCAAACTGCATGCGTTTACTTTTTGCAGCTTGCGATCATTCACGCTCTCACTGTTAGCGGATAATGGTTTTAATTCAATACTATTTCAATTATGGAAATGGAATACAAACTAAGAGATGTGTCATAGTATTGGTTCACTGGAAACGATAATTAATCGGAGGAATCCACGGTTTTGAGTGATTAAAAAATAAAAATCGCTTAATGTATTGTCTTTGTTATTAATTACCCTAACACCATCGTATGTTGCGTTGTGTCATATTTTTTAATTAAGTAAATAGGCCTAAAAGTATAAAAATAGGTATTATTTTAATTTAAAATAAATCACAGAGAAATAAACGT
Organism: Subacronicta megacephala; assembly: GCA_958496365.1. Taxonomy (NCBI): domain Eukaryota; kingdom Metazoa; phylum Arthropoda; class Insecta; order Lepidoptera; family Noctuidae; genus Subacronicta; species Subacronicta megacephala. The sequence goes on from OY292522.1 coordinate 2,330,703, forward strand.
CTTGAATGTCCATAATTATTGAGTCGAGTGTCACTCTATGGTGGTTTGTTAATCATTTCTTATAAAAATGTTTAGTCCTGTTATTCCAGGATTAGGTAAAGCTATGTAGCAGTACAACATACAATATAGAGGAAAACTTACCTAAAATCCTTGAAATTGAGTCTTAATTCGTAAATCAGAGTAGATTGTCTGACATAAGGATGCAACGTGTCCAGCGTAAGTTGAATCTTCAGTGCTCATACAAATACACGACCATGTTCCTGCTTCTTACAGTCTTGCGGAGTTGTGAAGCTCAAGTTATAGTGGTTGTTGCAATGTGCGCTTGTATTTCGAAGTGTTACAATAGGTAACCACAGACCATGCTGCCAGAACCGGCAACACATTGTCTGTTAGACGTCTGGCTTTTGTGGACATTTACGTAATTTGCATTTTGGATTCCTCTAATTTAACAATTTGTTGAATGTTATGTAGTTCGTAATAAAATTATTTGTATACAATTTTCCAAATACTTGCACTATTACCTAACAACCCCAGTACAGATAAGCTTTCTCTCTCTTGAACTAAGAAAAAACTAGAAAAAAGTAAAAAGTCTCTCAACACAACGTGTAATCAGCGCAAGGCGGCGTCTAATGACAAATTTAATACCTACAATATTGCGTTTGAATAAAGTTTAACTTAATTAAAATAAGATTTAGTTTTGCATAACTCGACTTACTGAAGAGGGCCGTCGTTTCAAGTATTACCTATAATAATTACTTGAAATTAATTGAATTTATTCCATTAATTTCAATCGGGAAAAGCCAGCACTTAAAAACCACTATTCTGAAAAAAGAAAAACTTATAGGTTTTGTGAAAATGTAACTACGCCTGAGACTGTACCGCCATATGTAAACGCGATAGTTTTAAGGTTGTGAGAAAGGGATAGCGCTATTTATTGTGTAGAGCTGAATCCCTCTCTCTCAATCGCAATAACACTTTGTAAGACCGCCTCTGTTCTTATTCATATTCTTCCTGGACCGAACTAATATTGATATTATTTGTTTCTCATTGTAACAAATAGGAAGTACCGAATCCAACGAAGCAATAATTTACTCGAATATTACCCGTTGGCTATTGTTCCACTGCATCCAGGAAATTAAAACCTTCGAATAATATTTATTGCTTTTACAGTAAAGTGTTTGATGGCAATTGGTAGGTTCCTACAGAATATCGACGTGAAGTATGCATACTGTTGTGTTTTGTTCGGTGAGTGTGGAGCGCCGGAGGCCAAATTCTTCTCTTAGCCCCCTTCTTTCTCCGTTTCTCTTATCTACAGTTGTGAACACAGTTCAAAACACAGTCAGTCTACAAGTTGCGGTTGCTACTAACAATTAGGTGGGATGTTTGCTTGTCTGTAACAGTTTTTTTTTAAAAAAGCTTACCAGCAATGTTGATCGCGAATTGCTAGTATTCTTGTTAGCCCCTCGTGCTAAGCTAAATGCTTGTGTTAAGAGTTGGTTTAAGTCTACCGACTTAAACCGGTTTGAAACCCACCCATTGCATGGTAATGCAATGGGTGGGTGTGGGTGTGCCGCGCCAGTGACAGCGGCCAGTACTGGCGCAAGTGTAGCCGCGTGCTGCCGCGAGCTCACCCCGCCCTGCACCTCTACCAGTACACTGTGCCTGAACATCTCTATAGGGAACACCAGGAGTGAGTACTACATACCATTACGCCTGTATTCCCTGAAGAGTTAGGCAGAGGTGTACCAATGTATATCCACATTTCGCCGGTAATCACATAGTCGCAAGTCTAACGCGCCAGCCATTAGGCTATCGCCGCTTGAATAATAATAATAATAAGCTTTTTAAAATTCGAATACCCTAGCCATTAGTAATATTTGTAAGTTATCTTTGTATTATATTTTACCTTTGTATTCTTATTGATTATCGTTATTATTAAGCTCGTGTTATAATTACGTGTTACAGTGTTTAAAACGCTTTCTTACAGTTGACTTATCTATACATATAAAATCCTTTGTCCTGAATGACTGACTGACTGACTGACGGAACAACGCACAGCCTAAACCGCTGATCGTAGAGACCTGAAACTTGGAGGGTGTGTTCTTTGTATGACGTAGGCATCCGATAAGAAAGGATTTTCCGAAATTCTATCCCTAAGGGGGTGAAAAAGGGGGGCAAAGTTTGTATGGGACAACGTGATTCCTTGGTTCAATCTGCTTCAAATTTTGCATAAACATTCTTTAACAGAATTGAAGGAAGACGTGTTTCGTATTTTATTGAAATTCATCCCCTAACGGACTTAAAAAAGGGGGGAAATTTATTTTCGGGATGATTTGCTTCGATTTTGATATCGATAAAGGAGTATTGTGTGCTTTTGATTTAATTTACTTTTTATTTTGACACATGTCATGTCATGTTATGTTATGTGATTTTATTCAAGAAACATTGGTTGATAAACATATACAATGCTTTATAAGGCACATAAAAGTGGAATTGAGATTGAGAGGCACACTATAGAACCCTTCTTAAAAATGTTAGAGGCAGCAATAGAGTGATGCGTGGAGTTACTGTGCTGCTGGCACGGGAATTCCGTCAGATTCTGTTGTACCTAGAGCAAAGACATTAATTTAATACATTACTACTACTATTAAATCTCTTTGACCTAGAGGAACCCGAGCAGACGAAGTCAGGGCTTCCTTGACATCGTCGTACCTATGACCCAACATAATGATTATCTTTAAAAATAAATACGAGAGAGATGCGTCTGCTGGAGAGTTTTCTGAGCTATTACTGAAAATAGTAAATGGAGATTGTAAATATGTTTATCATCTTTCCTAAATACAGTAGTGACTAGGACAGATCTTAGAGTATATCCTGATTTTTCTAATATACAAACGAAGTCTATAGATTGGCACTTAAGCTATGAAACGGGACTAGACTGAGAGTATCAGCATTGCACAAAAATACTAAAAAGGTCACTGTGATTACTGGATGTGCTCAGGAGGATTCAGTTTTCATACCTCGAATGTGTGAATTGATGCCTATGTTTTTAAGAAGATCCTTTGTAATGCTATAAATAAAATTTCAGTCATTAAGGGTAGCAGGCATAGATTTAAGGGAAGAACGGCTTCTCACACGGGAAATTCTACCTTGCCTGTTACTGTATTAAAAGCAGTCTGGTCATTTTGATACTAGACAGAAAAACCAATGTGGTATACAAAGAAGTGCAATTTTAATTCTTGAGAGCAAAGTGGTCTTCCGGTATTTGTACCTCCTCATTGAAATCGACCTTACGAAGCGTCCAAAATATCCATCGCTCTAGCTAAAAGGACATGAATAAATTAATAAAAAAATTACATGTTATTTTTATATTTCAATAAAATAATATAGTGGAGCAAATTATTTGGTCTTAATTTTAGATAATCCCTACTCCCTACTTAATAATAAAAATGTGAAAGTAACTCTGTCTGTCTGTCTGTCTGTTACGCTTTCATGCCTAAACCACTGAACCGATTTTGATGAAATGTGAAATAAGAAACAACATAGGCTACCCTTTATTGCAAAAAATAGTTTTGAAGGGGTTGAAATGGGGGGTGAAAGAAATTTGAAATTTCGAAATTTCGACCTGTTTGGGGATGAAAGTTCGTTTAGAAGTCCAAACAAAGTCACGCTTTCAAGTTTAACCCCGGAACCGATTTTGATAAAATTTTGTACAAAAATAGATTAGACCTCGGGAAAGGATATAAGCTACGTTTTGTTGTAAAAAAGGGGTTGAAATAAGGTATGAAAATTTGTATGGGAGTTTGTCATTGTTGAAGATAAAACGATGAAACTTTGAATTTAGGCACTTGATAAGAAGTAAAAATTTGTTCCAGTGTTTTTAAAATTTCGACCTGTGTGGGGATGAAATAAGGGATGAAAGTTCATATGGAAGTCCAAACAAAGTCACGCTTTGAAGCCCAACCTCGGAACCGATTTTGATGGAATTTGGTACAAAAATAGATTAGACCTCGGGAAAGGATATAAGCTACGTTTTGTTGTAAAAAAGGGGTTGAAATAAGGGATGAAACATTGTATGGGAGTTTGTCATTGTTGAAGATACACGCTGAAAATTTGTGTTTAGGCACTTGATAAGAAATAAATATTTGATATGGGGTTTTTGAAATTACAAACTGTGTGGGGATGAAATAGGGGATGAAAGTCCGTTTGGATTTTGACGAAATTTGGTACAAAAATAGACTAGACCTTGGGAAAGTATATAAGCTGCGTTTATATTTCGGTAAATAATAAAGTTGGGCAAATTTTGTGGTCAGAAAAAGGATAATTTGCAATTTCCCGCCAGAATTGAAAAAAACTAAACAGTCAAAATTGTGTTGTCCACGCGGGCGAAGCTGCGGGCGGAAAGCTAGTATACTAATACAAAGCTTAAAGTATAAGCTCAGTGATTGTGACATTGTATCAGTGCAAAATTGTTGACATTTAATGTAAAATCAGTTTATTTCGTGAGCAAAAAGCGTAGCGTGCATCAATTAGTGAGTGGTGATCTACGCGCTGCGCGTCTGTTGTTTTAACTTCGACTTTATTTTCAAGCACTTTAAAGTTTAGCTTCGTGCGTGCGCGGATCACGCTGTGTTTATTTCTACCTACACGGGACTGCATTTTAGTGGCAAAACAAAGCAAGTTGAAAAAATGCATTGTGCGGCTTGTAATAAAACGATAGATCGTGGCGAACTGTTGGTTTGTTCTTCTTGCCGAGGGATATATGATTATAAATTTTTAAATATGACTAAGGAATATTATACAGCAAACTCTAGTGAATTGAAACGCAGTTGGTGCTGCCCTTCATGCACTAAGGTTACTCGTCGCAAAAACGATGACACTCCAGTGCGTAACCAATTTGAAATTCTTCGGGAGGATGCTGATATGTCATGCGACGATTTATTGCTTAACACTAATAGCGATTCTAATATATCTTCACTGGTTGGCCAACTTAATGCCACTAGACCGCCGCTGCCGCCACAGTTACCTGATTCATCCAGTCTTATCTCGTACGAGCAGTTTGGTAAACTCCTGGACGCTAAACTGGAAAATATCAGAATCGCTTTGACCGCTGACATAAACAAAGGGATAGCCGCGGTAATCGATAGTTTGAGAGATGAATTTTCTCGAACCACTGACTTTCTCGCCGCTGAACAAAAAGACCTTAGGGACAATCTTGCTACTGTTCATAATACTGTACTAATGCTTGAGTCAGAAAATAGTAAACTTCGATCGGAAATGAACGAGCTTACACGTCGAATGAAAACATTAGAAAATACATCTAGAAGCCGTAATATCGAAATTCAATCGGTACCAGAGATGTTGACCTAGCTGTTGAGTGGTTTTATGATGTTCTTAACGCCTTAATATTAAAATACACTCCTCTGTGTAAAAACAGTGGATCAGAACATCCCCCCTGGTACTCTCCGGCTTTGAAGAAGTGTCTTATCGAGAAAAGAAAGTATCATGTTCGTTACAAAAAATATAATAACCCTCGCGATTATGATACTTTTTCAGTGTTGCGTAATAGATGCAAATTACTTACAAAACAATGCTATCGGTCATTTGTGTCATCCACAGAGAATGCTTTGTCGGATAATATTAAATCTTTTTGGAGTTTTGTTAACAGTAGGAAAAAAGTCAATGGGTTACCACAAACCATGAAACTAGGGGAAGTAGTCTCTTCTGACAGTCAGATGATCTCTGAATTATTCTCGAATTTCTTCAGTTCAGTTTTTGAGGATTCTTCTGCAATGTCAAATAATGGTGCAGAGTGCGCTGATATTGAATGCAACTCTTCCATAACAACAGTACATATAGAGCGCGAGGATATATTATGTACATTGAAAAATTTGGATCGTAATAAGGGTGCTAGTCCAGACGGAATACCTGCTCTCTTTCTGATTGAGTGTGCTGATGAGTTGTCTGTTCCCCTGCACCATTTATTTAATCGATCACTAACACTAGGAACGTTTCCAAAGGTCTGGAAAACTGCTCACGTGGTACCGATTTACAAAGGTGGCGACAGGTCAGATTGTGCTAATTATAGACCGATAAGCATTCTATCCTGTATGGCTAAACTTTTTGAGGCTTCTGTGTATAATCACATTTACAGACATATTAGCCCTTATCTATCTCAGAGCCAACACGGTTTTGTGCGAGGTAAATCAACCCTAACCAACTTACTTGAATACAAGAATTATCTATGCTCTGCCTTTGCCTGTGGAGGTCAGGTAGACTCTGTTTATACTGACTTCCGGAAGGCATTCGATAAAGTAAGCCATGACTTGCTTCTACGAAAACTCACAGCTTTTGGCATACATGGTTGTCTATTACGCTGGATCCAGTCTTACTTGAAGAATAGGAGCCAACTTGTCTCAGTAAGAGGGTATCTCTCGCTTCCTGTAAGCACCACATCAGGCATACCACAAGGATCGCATTTGGGACCCCTATTTTTCTTAATTTTTATCAATGACCTTGTCTCCAAGTTAAAATGTCCCTGCTTGTTGTATGCGGATGACTTAAAGGTGTTTACAACAATAAAAACTATCACTGACTGCAAAAACCTCCAACGCGATCTCCACGCTATTTCGAATTGGTGCCGTCTGAATTGTATGTACTTAAACATAGATAAATGTTTCGTTATTACTTTCACAAGGAAACGTATTAGTACCACCTATAACTATAATCTCGAAGGTCATCCACTTGAACGTAAGAGTCTGGCCAGAGATCTCGGTGTACTTTTCGACGAACAACTAACTTTTCGTGATCATTATACTGACATCACAAAAAGAGCATTAAAACTCCTCGGATTTGTAGCGAGGACTACTAGGGACTTTAAAAAACCTCAAAGCTTTGTCTGTTTGTATATCAGTTTGGTGAGAAGCGTATTGGAGTACTGCTCAATAATATGGTCACCTTGTTACGCAGTGCACTCTGATAGGATAGAGAGTGTACAAAGAAAATGTGTCAAGTGGATTTCCTACAGACATGGTCTTTCTAGAACGCTTCCTTCCTATTCAGACCGTCTTAATAAGTTCAGGTTAGCGCCTTTGCATGTGCGTCGTAAACAGCAGGATTTAATAAATCTACATAAGATCCTGCATTCTGTAATTGATTCTTCCACTTTGCTTTCTCTTATTAATGTTAATACCAGATATAAAACTCGTAAACCTAACACGTTTGCACTTCAAGTATTCAAAAATAACACCTCCTATTTTAACCCCATAATTAGAATGTGTCGATTGTACAATGAAATATCGCGTAACAATGATAAAATTGATATCTTCGATTCGCGTGCCGCGGTCTTCAAAAGAAATGTTGTTGCCCTTTTGTCTGTATAGAACTACGAATAAATAATGTCGTATAGAATTTGTAGCAGCACCCTTGATACTTGATACTTGATGATGGAAAATGTGGCTAAGAAAACTCATGCTCATTCATGTTTGTTTTGTTAATTGTAATGATAGTATTTAACTGTAACCTCCCAAAGGATGTTGTATGTACTTTAAAAAAATAAAAATAACATTGCTTATCATGTTGTGCGATTACGTTAGGGTATCAATCAGAGCAATGCCTACTGTGTTTTTATTACTTACATTTATGTGACTGATATCTGTTGTAATTGCCTTAAGAAATAAATAAATAAATAAATAAATAGATTATAAGACCGGGTGTCTTCAAGACGAGAGTGAATAGGTTTCTTCTAGGCAAGCGCGCTCCATCGTAGACCACTTCGTTGCTTAACATCACGCAAGTTGTGGTCAAGCGCAAGCCTCTCTGTGATAAAAATCGTCATATAATATGTCAAATTAACCTGACATAAAATTTCATCCGTATACACGATTAAATACCCTCTACAACAACACTTCTAACACAAGGACATAAGTATCAGCCCTGACTCTTTGAACCCAAAATACTTCGGCCAACAATTTCAACAAGTATTACAGCCCTAATATTTTGTACTTACCTTTATGTTCTGCTAACGCAATGCGATTTGTGGTTCACAACTCGAGACTTTGATTTTGACTTAGCTAGGGTTGTGCTACATAATTATTATATTTGAATATTTGAAAGAATTACATGACAGTACTATTTTAAGTAGCGCTTTTTTTTAAAGAATTGTTATAGTGTCATCAATGTCATCATTATCTTGGTCTTTTTCTGTGTTAGGGTTGGCTTCCAGGGAAATTTTAACTTCTATACTCAACGCAAAGTTAAGCTATACACAGACAGACGAAGCAACGTCACATTAAGTCCCATACAAGCCGGAATCAGTCTCATACAAGTCGGAATCAGTCCCATACAAGCCGGAATCAGTCTCATACAAGTCGGAATCAGTCCCATACAAGCCGGAATCAGTCTCATACAAGTTGGAATCAGTCCTATACAAATCGGAATCAGTCTCATACAAGTCGGAATCAGTCCCATACAAGTCGGAATCAGTCTCATACAAGTCGGAATCAGTCTCATACAAGTCGGAATCAGTCTCATACAAGTCGGAATCAGTCCCATACAAGCCGGAATCGTCTCATACAAGTCGGAATCAGTCCCACACAAGTCGGAATCAGTCTCATACAAGTCGGAATCAGTCCCATACAAGCCGGAATCAGTCTCATACAAGTCGGAATCAGTCCCATACAAGCCGGAATCAGTCTCATACAAGTCGGAATCAGTCCCATACAAGTCGGAATCAGTCCCATACAAGTCAGTATCAGTTCCATACAAAGTAATGCCGTTTGCCGTCACGGTACATGCCATCGCCGTCTGTCTGCGGTCGGCATTTGCCTGCAGAATCGCTCCCCCTCATCCCCCCAGGGGTCTCTCTGTAGTCGTTACGTCACAGGTTCCTTTTAATTCCTGTTGTAGTAACCCTACGAGCCCGAGGCGTGTCGAACACGACCTTGAGGTTTCAACACGCGACGAAAGCTGTTTGGGTTGTCTGCAAACAATGTCACTGTACTTATATTACTTCCAATATGGCTGTGGGAGGTAGTTTTATTCATATATATCTTTTGCTCAAGGCTTAACTCCCGTGGACGAACAAAAAGAATTTACAAAACATACTATTACTATTAACGGTTGTATTTTCCAAAGGGTTAGGCAGAGCTGTACTAAGTTAATGTACACCTTCACTTAGTCGGTATGCTTAGGTCCCATGCCATGCTTAGAGCCTATTGCCATTAACCGCTCACAAATTCAGAGTCCAAGCTAAGAATTTCATAGAAAAACTCAATATTTCTGCTCAACTTGGGAATCCAACCCAGGACCTCTAGCGTAGCAGTCGCGCTTGAAAACACTCGACTAATGAGGCAATCTTACTAATTGTATCTTAAGTGTTTCTAAGATTCTAAGATTTTTCCTATTATTTATTTTTTCAAACCAATTGTATTATAGCAAACAAAAAAATAAAAACTATTATTCTAGCGCCGTTATAAGCCATTCTTGAGTTTTAGCGAGACTAATGAATGGCGATTCATATATTTTCATATACCTAAATTTCATAAGGGGTCCACAATGTAATTTATTCAGTAATTGATCAGAAGAAAGCTCTTCTAAATGAATCAAGATCTTCCCACACATATTGTATCCTGCACCTTTCACTAGAAATCGATTTGATCGCGTGTCAATTTAGTCATTAACGGCTGACAGTCCATTCATTTCCTTATTAGTTCCCTCCATCGCACACACTCGAGGGATTAAGTGCCTCTGAAGACGTGGCCTCTTAGATTTTATTATGAGAGACTCCTTTCACCGTATTAATGCGGACTTAATACGTCTTATTCAGTCTATAATTATATTTTTCACCGACTTAAAGCAGTGTCAGTTTCTTGCCCGATTCTTCTCCATTGGATCATCTTGTTGGAACCGTGCAACTGCAGTCAATAACGTTTCATAAACGCTTGTAAAATCTTATACATACATACCATCATCACGCCTGTATTCCCCGAAGGGTTAGGCAGAGGTGTACTAATGTACACCCACATTTCGCCGGTTACCTAACCTATACAAATAAATAAAATTGGAGTGTCTGTTTTTGGAGTGTTTGTAATATTAAAATAACCGCTTGTTACTGAATGCATATGGATGTATACACGGTACTTAAAACAAAATAACATTATTTTAAATTTTTGTCCGTCTATTTGTTCCCGCTAATCACTAAAACGGCTGGACCGATTTTTTACGGGACTTGCACCTGCAGATAGCTGATGTAATAAGGAGTTACTTAGGCTACTTTTATTTTAGAATTAAAAATTTATATATTAAATTGAATAGAGAAAAGCCGAGCAACGACATGAGCGAAGCTGCGGGCGGTTAGCTAGTTTTAAATAAAAACATTTGATTTGATTTTTTTTTACTACATCTTTTATTAGACAATATATTAGTATTAAATCGTAAGATCAATGTGCGTCGTCGATTCGTTTCGATCCAAAGCTTCGATGTTTGATTTCCGGAGTCCCCTTGACAAGGGTTGTGCAGAACGAAAAAGATTCCCATCACTTGGATTTTTTCTTTATCTATCTTTTGTGTACTTATAGCTATAGCCTTAAGTATATAAAAAAAACGTACATCACGCCTGTATTAACCGAAGACAAGGCACAGCTCACGGAGGAGTTTCTCTCCTCCATAGCACAGCTGTACTATTATAACTATTGTCTGGACTTAAAAAAAAACACCATGATTCTCTGAGTTTGTCACGGCATTTCTTCTCAGAGGTCATCAGATAGGCAACCATCTAGTTTAATATAGTATAACTTGATGTGTAGCCGTGCATACTTGTATAAATACACGCACCAACTTCCATATTTACTGAGAGCATTAAACTTGTAAACTGAGTCTCTGAGCACTTCACGTCTGTGATTATGAAAAAAAAAGTTTGTCTCTGCCGACGAATACACAAAGGATGTGTTTTACGACTGCCTTCGTCGTATGAAAAGGATTGGAGTTTCAATACGTGTCTGTACCTCTTTTAGGAAAGTAAAAGAGGAAGTATAAACACGTAAGCACACAACAGCAAACTTTTTGAATATTCTTCAGAACAAAAAGTCTGGCAAGGGTGACTACTTAGCTAGATATCCTGGATTAAATTCTTAAGTCAAGCAAAGTGTTATTAAGTTTTTCTATAAAATTTTTAGTTGCAGCTCGGAGTTTGAATTTGTGGTCTGTTACTGATGATTCATGTTACGAATTCAATTCATTGCTTCTATTACCTAAATGTTACATTAGTACACCTCTGCCTAACCCTTCGGGGAAATACAGGAGTGATGGTAACGTATGGTTCGTTATCGTTGAAATTTCAGATACAGTGGTCGCAGCCATATAAACTAAAAGAAACAAAAGCTAACACAGTTGTTTTTCAAATTTTAACTTTATTTTCATAACAATAGGTCTTAATATTATCAGTCCTCACAGAGGTGAGTCGAAACGAGACAGAAAAATTCTGGAAGGCGCGAATGACTAGTTTGTGGGTTCCATTTCTAGGTCGGCCAAGGTTTTGTTGTATTTTTAACATACCACCGCGCCTGTATTCCCCGAAGGGTTAGGCAGAGGTGTACTTAATGTGCACCCACAGTTCGCCGGTATGTTTAGGTCCCATGTAATAGGGGGCGAGCCTATTGCCATTTACCGAGCATAAATCCAGACTCCGAGCTGTTACTGAGAATTTCATAGGAAAACCCAATAACACTTTGCTCGACCTGGGGATCGAACCCAAGACCTATAGCGTAGCAGTCGCGATTGGGATCACTAGACTAACGAGGCAGTCAATAGTCAAGTAATAGTCAAGTCAGTTTTTTTGTATTTTTATGTTTGGTTAATGACATAGTCTACCAACGTTTTCAGAAAGAACTTGTAAACGTAATCAAAGCGGGTGACACCGCAAAATGCAGTTAGTATTTAACGGCAAGCAACCCTATCCTCTTCCGTATCCGTTGCGAAAGCATCCGAGTCGGTTAAAATGTCATCGAAATGATTAAATTATTTCAAATTTATTCGTGTTTTCCCGAATAAATTAAGTGCTTTGAATAATAATTCAAAGTGTTTTGCTTGTATAATATTACTGTGTTGTAATTTTAGGGGAATACAGGCGTTGGTATTTATGAAAAAAAAAAAAAAAAATTTTTTTTTTTATTACTGATTTGATTTTCCACAGAAGAAATCAGCTCCCTGATTAAGGAACAACCCTTGTTGCCTACGATGGCGACAAGACATTACATGCTTAAATTACGCTTAAAATACGTTAACATAATTATTATGTAGGTACTTGTGCTAAACAAACGGCTTGGCCTTAAGCGGTGCTTTCAATTCTTGGAAATTTAATATCTCAGCCTTTGAAGGTTTAATATTCGACATAACATCTGTATTTACTTGACACACTATTATTAAATTATTATATTGAATTACGCAACAAAAGGAGTAATCTCGTATTGATTGCTTGTTATTTGATGTTAAAATGACGGTACTGTTACGTTACGGTTACAAAGGACTATTAATACACACATATCATTACGCCTGTATTCCCCGAAGGGTTATGCAGAGGTGTACTTAACTACGTACCTACACACTTCGCCGGTATGTTTAGGTCCCGTGTAATAGGGGACAAGCCTTTTGCCATTAACCGGGCACAAATCCAGCCTCCGAGCTGCTACTGAGAATTTAATAGAAAAACCACAATAGCACTTTGCTCGACTTGGGGATCTCGATAGCTTAGTTGGCTAAAAGCGTTCGGTGTACTCAACGGAGGGACGTAAGTTTGTACCCTGTCTGACGCCAATTTTTCTTTCGCTAATTTTTTTATTAGTAAACATCTACCTGAAAAATCATTATCCAAGCATCACTAAAACCAATACTGGCAATCCAATCTTTCCTTAGTGTTATAAATGTCACCTCCAGATCAATTTTATTTTTATTTTGGTTGTGGTAGGGCCACGCTGGTCGCAGCATGAATGGGCCGGCTCGACCGGGGAAGTACCACACTCTCGCAGAAGACCGACGTCCGAGTAGTAGCGTTTCGTTACTGCGCTTCGTTCGGTGAGCGAGAGGGCCGGAGGCCCAATTCCTCCCCCAATCCCCTTCCTTCTCCTTTTCTCCTTCCCCTCCTACAACTCCTTTGGTTTTGCAGATGTCCATGGGCGGCGATGACTACTTACCATCGGGTAACTCGCCTGCTCGTTTGCCGAGTTATCCCATAAAAACAAAAAAAAAAAAATATCTTGTTTATTCAAGTTCAGCGTTGTTTGTAGGACAAGAATACAATTTGACATTCAAAACTAAACCGAAACTGAAGTTTGAACATTATTAATTTCCAGAATTGGCCTTTGTCTAATGATATTAATATAGTTTACAGTAAATATATATTATTCATTTAATTTTTCTTCGTAATAAATATAATTTTAATAACAATTTAAGAAAAAAATCCGTTATAAGTGCTTTGGTTTTGCAGATGTCCATGGGCGGCGATGAATACTTACTATCAGGTAACTCGCCTGCTCGTTTGCCGAATTATCCCATAAAAAATAACATAACATACCATCACGCCTGTATTCCCCGAAGGGTTAGGCAGAGGTGCACTTAATGTACACCCACACTTCGCGGGTATGTTTTGGGTCCCATGTAATAGGGGGCGAGCCTATTGCCTTTCACCGGGCACAAATCCAGACTCCGAGCTGCTACTGAGAATTTCATAGAAAAACTCAATAACACTTTGCTCGACCTGGGGATCGAACCCAAGACCTCTAGCGTAGCAGTCGCGATGGGGACACGAGGCAGTCTAAAAATTAAAAAAATATTTATATTAATCCTAATGGTGCATATTACATTCATACAACCGGCGCGTGTGTATGACAAGATGTATTCAATGAATGCGGACGAAGCAAAAGAAGTACCTATGCAAGGATCGTAGCAAATGGCGTTCTGTAGTTTCTGCCTACCTCTACGGGAAAAAGGCTTGAGTGTTACTGTATGTATTTCCATCCATTAGAATATTTTGAACTTACCAACTTTGTGATATGTACTGAAAAGGGTACGTTGGCATTTTTAAAAGACTTAAAAACTGCAGGCATTGTCCGCTATTCGATTGTTTTTTTTTTTTGTCATTTAACGCGATATTTTCGCAGTCTATTGGACCTTTAGATTTTTCCTTGTTTAACAGATAGAGTGTAGGGTTCCGAAATGGACCATACATTCGATAGTTTCCGACTATCGATCCTGAAACGCCTGAAAGTTACACAAAAAATCGTTTATAGATGTCGTTTTTTTGGCAAAAAAATTAATTAAATATTACATTCACACCATTCAGCTTTATTGAGTCATTTAAAAAGTAGGTTAGGTTAATTCTTTTTTTATTGGTGGAATTTTATTTGTAACAAATTGCCTCAAGCACCATGGGCTTAATTAAGATTTCAATTAAAGTGTGTGATATATTGACGCAAATGTGACTTTAGAGTCGGTACAAATATTTAAACGGGCTGTGGTTTTCATCAGTAGGTCAGAAATGTAATACTTAATAGGAAACTAATTAGGCGTAAAGCCTAAACGACCTCTGTATTTCATTTTAAGTTTTTTTAAATCGATGTAGTACAATGCCACCTTTCCTATTGACTATCTTTTTGTATTTTCATGCATTTTTCGTGCGTCCTGTCTATCGCGTTCTCCTGCCAGTCAGCCATAAACGCATCCAGATCGTCTCGCCAGCGCTTTCTGGGTCTACCCCGGCGTCGACGACTTTCCTTAAGGATCCAATCCTGGCCTTCCTGGCCCAACGTTCCGGATGCATTCTATAGACGTAACTGCTAAGATTACAAAAAGTAAAAATATCGGTGCACGGGAAATTAATCCCACTTACATTATCTATAACATGCGACTTGCCTGAACTAGGTTCATTCAAACCTGTGCTTCAGGCCTGATGGAATGTGTCATGTCATTCTACCGACTCAACAAAAGTATGCACGATGTTCTATTAAACTGTTTTATTCGTATTTGGACTTTAAATAGCCGTATTATGTAGTCAAAATATACAAGCTCCGTAAGTCGGTGCTATATACAGGTTTGATCAAACCTTTTCAAGGCCTTAATGTATTGTACCTATGTTCTCACGCAAGCCTTTGAAAGGATTGAATGCTAACCTCACAGAGATATGCTGTGACATCTTTTTTTATGGGATAACTCGGCGAAAGAGCAGGCGAGCCACTTAATGGTCAATAGTCATCACCGCCCATGGACATCTGCAATAACAAAGGAGTTGCAGATGCATTCCTGAGTCATGGAAAAGGGAGGGGACTGAGGGAGGAATGGGCCTACAGTGCTCCATCGATTCCTCACAGAAATATGCCGTGACATCTAAAATTGAGACACAAATAATAAAAGACATTGCATTATAGCGTAACCTTTTCACCATGACCTTGAGTAGCTTCCTCGTCATGCGATACCGGAGTTTGCTCCATATTATATCGATTATCATTTACCGACGAAACACGATAACATTTGACAACGCTGTCGTATGCTTTGACAAAATTGCTAGCAGTTGAGGTGCTGTTTGCGGTTTTACGGACTTTGTTATTATCATTATGAAACATTTAATGCATAACCATAGGGTAAAATCAAATCATTTATTTCAAATAAGCTTTTACAAGCGTTTATGAAACGTTATTGACTCTAGTTGCACGGTTCCAAAAAGTTGATCCTATGGAGAAGAATCCGGCAAGAAACTCCATGGACACTCTTTTAAAATATATTGTTTTTACATAATTTGCTGGTACATTATGGCGATAACAGGATGTGAGGACATTGGAGGTTCATGTCATAATTAGCCTGAAGTCGGGACTAATATTACAAGAAGGTTCTCAGCAAATGAGAACGCAATGTCAACCTAAAACAGATAAACTATGTTCAAAAATACACATCATCAAAAAATATGAACTAGGATAACTATAAACTACTTACGACATAAATGGCTACAATGTACTCACATTTACAGTTCCTGTTTATATAAAGTGGTAAACAATATAAAAAATAATTGAGAGTGAATAAAGTAACCTCAGGTTGCCAGATCTTAATGCAAACAATTCTAGGCATGTACTCATTATCTGGTAACTAAATAGGTAGATATGTTGACATTTTGTTTCTCCCAGAAGGGTATATTCTATACTTTCGTTCGAGCCTTAGGCAAGCACGAGAGCTTATTAAGTTGTATCTGAATTTAGAATTTTTCTATTCTGAACACATCATGCCTGTGTATTCCCCGAAGAGTTAGGCAGAGGTGTACCTATGTAATGTACACCCACAGTTCGTCCGGTATGTTTTGGTCCCATGTAAAAGGGGGTGAGCCTATTCCCACAGAATTATATCATCATAGCTCAGATTAAATAAAAAGTTAAGATGGAAACTAGGATGTAAAATAGGATTCACGAAGTAGTAACTCTTTGAGTGCACTGTTGTCTGTCTCTAGTAAACTTCACACATGATTAAGTAACTTTGTGTTGTGTGTCGCTTGTTTGCGTAGACCTGATTTTAGTCGCTTATAGTACGGAAAGTGATACACCTACGGTCTATTATACTAATAGTGTAAAGATAAACTTAGATAACTGCCTCATTAGTCTAGAAATACTAAGCGTGACTGCTACACCAGAGGTCTTGAATTCGATTCTCAAGTTAGGCAAAATTTCATGCGGTTTTTCTATGATGCTCAGATCAAATAAAAAGTTAAGATGGAACATTGCAAACAAAGAAGTGAGGCCGGCTAAAACTACGCCTTGCCGTTTACAAACACAATTACACGCACACACGTAAACCAAAACTACGCCTTATCTTGTCAGTTGACTAGAGTCGAGCTATCGCAACACGTCTACCAAAACTTCATTGACGTACGTGCGTGTGTGCATGTAATTGTGTTGTACAAACACAATTAGGCGTTAGGCGTAGTTTTAACCGACCTCACTTCATTGTTCGCAAAGTTCCATCTTAACTTTTTATTTGATCTGAGGTAATACCATGCACAATCCTTTTCTTGTTTAGAAAGAAAGAAACATTTAAAAAAAAAAGAAACATTTCACTGCAGGGCACGAAAGTGAGAGTGTTTAGATTTATACCCTGATCGCTGATGTAGTGCAGGGTGACGTCAAGAAAAAGTCTTTCAGACTTACAGATCAAGGATAAAAATTTTCAATTTATGAAAACTTCGTCGTCCCCGGCTTGCAGAACTTAGAAAATATATGTGTTGATATTCACCCGAGAAAATGTTTGTCTTATTGATTCAAAGTATTTCTTCCAAGTTAAGAAATATTTGATAAAGTAATTTGCATTTAAAAGCCCTCATGATATTTTGGAGGTAGGTTTTCCTGTTGTCTATCTTACCTTTTCCCAAATATTATGATTTCGACTCGGCTTCTATTTTGACCAGATGATGCTGTCATATCATGAGGCGACTTACATATAATACTGACATCTTTTTTTATTCATACGCTTGAGCGCCAGTTCGCCTGATGTTAAGCGATACTGTGATCTACGATGGAGCGCGCTTGCCTAGGAAAAAACGATTCACTCGTGATTGAAAAGTGAAAAGTGGACTTAAGGATAAACTGGTTGTCAGGTGGTTTCACGTGCACCTTTTGGTTCACAGTATTTCCAAGTTAAGAAATGTATGTTTAATAGTTCTAGTAATTATAAAGTAATTAGCATGTAAAAGCACACATTATATGGATGAAGGTACGTGTGCTAATGTCAATGCTTTTAACTTAGAACAAAAGGTGTTCTATTCTCAGAGATAATGGTACTCTATGAACACAGTTTAGAATTCCTGAGAGAACAAGTTCTAGTCAGACAAAGACGTGCCTAGACGGAGACGGCGGGATGAGCTGGACTCTTTCTAAAAAAGATTAGTCCATAACAGAGACATACAATGAGAAGAAGAAGAAGAGTGGACTCTACAGGCTTTTCATAATAATGATGAAGACGCGTCTAATGCAGTATTTAAGACGTAATGGGGATTTGTTCCTAATTGCTACAAAATATTCATTCTAAATTGAACAATATTGTCATAAAATTCCTTATTCGTACCTATTTTCTGATTGTCAAAAATCACCGTTATTAAAAAATAATAAGGTGAACAAAAAAGCATTTGATTAATTCATTAACAGACTCCAAGAAGGGATAACTTTACTTTTTATCTTGAACTTTGGCAAAGGGTTTCTGGATTTGATTTCAATGTTAGAAATGTTATGTTATGTTTGTTATTGAGTTTCAGCAGCTCGGAGTTTCAATTTCTGTTGAAGAGAACCCGTTCTGTTTTGGGTAAAAAATAACAACGTCATACGCGAACCAGTTACATTGAGATCAAAAATTTACTCAAAGGTGACATTCCGACATTTTTTGACACCGAATCTTGTACAATATTTTATTTTGATTTTTTTTTAAGTACCAAAATTCCCCTAACGTCACTTATATTCCGCCTTTGAACCCATCTACACCAAGTCGGTGTTACGAAGACACGCGATAACAGTCATTTGCTCGCTGTATGTATCCCTCAGTAGATTTTATGACTCGTGGGGTAGATAAGTTAAGCCTGCCGTACCGATGAAAGCTTATATAGAATGCTCCGTGTGAATGTGCAATCATTCGTGCATGTATCGCGATACTAACAAAGGTTATATACTTACGTAACGTTGTCTAGAGTAGAGGCAGACTCACTCTTGATACGCTTCCGATAATTTATTTTTTTATATATTTATTGAAGGTGACTGCCTCATTAGTCTAGTGGTCGCAAGCGCAACTGCTACGATAGAGGTTCCGGGTTCGATCCCCAGGTCGAGCAGAGTATTATAGGGTTTTTCTATATTGGGTTCAGTAGCAGCTTGGAGTCTGGATTTGTGCCCGGTTAATGACAATAGGACCTAAACATACTGGCGAAGCGTGGCTGTACATTAAGTACACCTCTGCCTAACCCTTCAGGGAATACAGGCGTGATGGTATGTATAAGTTATTTCAGGTGACTAGCACTGCTTAAAAGCAATTCCAGTAATAAAAGATAAAATAAACATAGAAGGGGATAGAATAATACACTATTATTTTATTTATAAACTCCCAATTGAAATCTAAAAAACTACCTACACATATTTATCATTATTCATAAATGATATTTAATTTTATTGATATTTTTTATAGAATACAAGGCATTAGTATTTCCTAACTGACTACGTCATTGAATAAAACGCTATCACAAACTCTATTTGTTTATATCGTGATCATTCTTAAAGTCAGATAATACTATTGTAACGTGGTGGACACGTTTTAGGAACGTGGCCGACCGGGAACTACTAGGTGGAGATAAATTACACTCGGAACACAAAATATACACATTTATTGACATTAGGGTTGATGTTTAAGACTAAGTACAATGAGATAAGAGCGGGGTGAGTTAAGCTCAGGGTGGGTTCGGCGAAGGCTTCGAGGCGATGTCCGACCGGTAGAGAGCACTTAGCTTGTGAGCTGCAGCGGGAAGAAGAAGAAGGCCGCGCGTCGTCTGCAAAGCTATTTATAGTGACGCGCGGGGTGAGGCTTGAGGTGTGGGGAAGGAGCGGCGAGCGAGGACCATGTCACACTCCCCCCATGAGGCCAGAATTTTTCCTCAGGGAAAATTCCTCCTCAAGCGCCTGCAGCTCCTGTGCCGGTAGGTTATCTCTGAAAGTAGTTTTAGACGGATCAGAGACGTTGTAGGTAGACATATATGACCCTATAGATAAATATATATCCTCTATATACCCTTTCAATCTTGCATATTGAGTGAACAATCGATAATGACGATGAAAGTTATTATGCGTCGTATTCGTAAAGCCCACGCAATTAAGTAATAGTCGTGTGATTATACGGTCCATAGACCTGAGGTCCTTCAAAATTGCCATTTGTGTAGGACGAAGAATGCATATTATATGGACGAATCATAGGAAGAATAAAAGGATCGTAGTGAGTGACATACACCGATGGCAAAAAAGAGTAAGTACATGAACATACATTCGTATAAGTAATACGAATCAACAGTGACGTATTTAAAAAGCGTCTACAAATCTATTTATACGCTGCCAACCACACGCAGATTTATTGGCATCCTAAACAAATACGAAGTGTTGACACCGTCTTATTGAGTGAGTCGTAAAGTGGAGACTTTTATGGTCACCCCAATACTAGCAAACACACAGATTGGCTTGCCCGGTAAGTATACGGTTCATTTTAGGCAACAGTAATTTTATTATTCCATGAACAAATATTACGGGAATAGACTTGATAAATGATATTAATTTCTATAAATAGAACTTAGAAAGACACAAGTTTTTTGTCGTCAATTATTACGCCGAGATCAGTAGGGTAATTCTGGTACATTAAAAATGTTCAAAATATTATTTCAATTTAGTCTCAGTTTCGTAAATGCCAAATGGTATTTTACAAACAACGTCCAACGCTAATAAGTTAGATTGAATTGAGTGAGACTGACAATTTTATTGATGTTTGCAAAACTGAAAGTCAGTGGATAATGTTTTTTTAAACGTTTTATTTTAAAATAGTGTTCATGAAGATTCTTGCAGAATAATTCTCCATAAGATAAACTTTATTGAACCGTGCAACTAGACTTATAACGTTCATAAACTCTTGTTAAAACTTATCTAAACTAATATTATTATAAAGAGGATTGATTGGTTGTTTGCATTGATAAAAGGCTCTGAAACTACTGGACTGATATGAAAAAATCTTTCACCAATAGAGAGCTACATTATTTTTGAGTGACACAGGCTATATAGATTAATGTTTGAAATAAACACATTTGAACTTGAAGTTTAAACTGGACGGAAACTATAAATTGAAAAATGTTTAAGTGTTAGTATTCCCCTTTAGTTCCGAACTTGTATTTAAACATTTTAATTATCTGAATTGGCCTTCTGGCTTTAATCGAGTGTACGGACTCTTAGGTTTAAACTTCGGCTTAATGGCGGTAAACTTGCTCGGTGTGGTCGCTCGGCGAAGGAGACATACCTACGTTGGGATTAGTTTTGATTGAACGGTGGCTTGCGGTTGTAAGACTTGTAGCAGACTACGCAGACTGGGGTCGGTAAATGTCGGCTTTCAAACTAGGTTTGTACCTACAAAAGATCTTTAACTTAACCTTTAACCTGAAGACGTAAAATGTCATTATCATCATCATCATACCATCACGCCTGTATTCCCCGAAGGGTTAGACAGAGGTGTACTTAATGTACACCTACGGTTTGTCGGTATGTTTAGGTCCCATGTAATAGGGGGCGAGCCTATTGCCATTCACCGGGCACAAATCCAGACTCCGAGCTGCTACTGAGAATTTCATAGAAAAACCCAATAACACTTAGCTCGACCTGCAGATTGAACCCAAGACCTCTAGCGTAGCAGTCGCGATTGGGACCACTAGAACTAACGAGGCTGACGTAAAATGTGGAAGAGAAATTCGACATCACAGGCAGTGGTCTCGGTAGCTCAGTTGGTTAAAAGGGTCTGGTGTACCTAACCAGAGGGACGCAGGTTCAAACCCTGCCTGGTGCCAAATTTTTCCTTCACTAGGAAATTTTCTTTCAATACATAATTCATATCTCTGTGAAAGATCTTACAGTTACAGTACTTAATTAACTCATGAGTCTATTGGTCGTAAGTGCGACTGCTACGTTAGAAGCCTTTTTTATAGGATAACTGGCTAAACTTGCATGCGGACCACCTGATAGGAAGTAGTGGTTACCAAAGGAGTTGCAGATGCAGATTTTGTTGTGGTAGGGCCACGCTGTTCGCAGCATGAATGGGCCGGCTTGACCGGGGAAGTACCACACTCTCGCAGAAGACCGACGTCCGAGTAGTAGCGTTTAGTTACTGCGCTTCGTTCGGTGAGCGAGAGGGCCGGAGGCCCAATTCCTCCCCCAATCCCCTTCCTTCTCCTTTTCTCTTTCCCCTCCCTTTCCCTAAATAGGCTCGGCAACGCATCTGCAACTCCTTTGGTTTTGCAGATGTCCATGGGCGGCGAGGACTACTTACCATCAGGTAGCTCGCCTGCTCGTTTGCTGAGTTATACCATAAAAAAGGAAGGAAGGGGACTGAGGTAGGAATTGGGCCTCCAACGCTCCACACTCACCATACGAAACGCAACATTACCTATGCATACTGCTACTTGACGTCGATATTCTGTAAATTAGTTAATTAGAGTTTTTCAATGAAGTTCTCAGTAGTAACTCGGATCTGACGTTGTCTCATACTATATGCACAACATAGGTTCGTTTGCCACGCTGTTGCCAAAGAGAAGTCAGCATAATAAGTGAGGTAGATACCTAACCATATTTTTATTTACTAATAAAAACAATTTCAAAACATCACAGGCAGTGGTCTCGGTAGCTTGTTTGAGTTTTAAGTTGCTACTCGTAACCCAGCGTCTTGAAAGTTTAAAATAAGAACTTGTGTTTATTAATAGAGGTAGATTTTTAGGAATCTGCTTCATTAGTCTAGTGGTCCTAAGCGCGACTGCTACGATAGAGGTCTTGGGTTCGATCCCCAGGTCGAGCCAAGTGTTACTTCGCTCCCTATTACATGAGACCTAAACATACCGGTGAAGTGTGGGTGTACAATTAGTATACCTCTGCCTAGCCCTTCGGGTATACCGGCCTGATGGTATGATTTTTAGTAATCTTCGACTTCAAAATCAGTTTTAGTTAATGTTGACCCCTGGGAAACCCCAAGACCCCATGGACCACTTTGGGAATCCCTGACTTAAAGTGTCCGGTGTACTTTATCGAAGAGACGCAGGTTCGAGACCTGCCTAAGATCGGATATTTCTTACACAAAAATTTATAAAATATCTTTACACCACGTTTGTGGAGTCGCCGGGAGGGGACGCCCTAGAAAGACATACCACGACCTTATTGGTGAGATCCTTCAGAAAGGTCAGGTGCGTAGTACCCGCAACCGGCGCAAGTGTATGACAAGATGTATGAATGTGGACGAAGCAAAAGAAGTATGCAAGAATCGTAGCAAATGGCGTTCTGTAGTTTCTGCCTACCCCTATGGGAAAAAGGCGTGTGTATGTATGTATCTTTACACAATAAAAAACATCAAAATCGGATACCATTAACATAGACAGGTACAGAAGAATTATATAGTTAAAGATAAGTTGTATTTTGCTGGTAAATTCAATCGCCAATTCGATTGATATCACCTAAATCTAAATTTGTTTTCCCATCCACATGAATTTCTTACGTAACCACTATTGATGTTTGCCGCTGGTTGATTTTTGGATCGTTCGGGTCGGCCCGAACAAATTTGTTTTTATCATGCGAATTTTCCTATTTGCCTATGTAAATATTTCATAAAATAGAAACAGGTTTACGTTTTGTCAATATTTAGTATTTGTATTTTAGTGGCTGACTAATTGAATTTTTAGATACTCTAATACTATTTTTTTTTTTTTTAAAAAAAAAAGCTTACTAGCAATGTGCGTCACACATTACTAGTATTCTTGTCAACCCCTCGTGCTAAGCTAAATGCTTGTGTTACGAGTGGGTTCACGTCGGTAGTGCAATGGGTGGGGTTCGAACCGGCAACTACATGATCGCAAGTCCGACGCCCTAGCCATTAGGCTACCGCCGCTTCAAACTAACTATCTAGAAGGTTCTCTTTTAAGCTTAAGTTTTTTTGGTAATTGTCGTATGAGATCAAAGTCATCATCATCTACTGGTATCAGTCCAGTGCTGGCATGTTATGTTAAAATCTATTTAATAATCATTTTTACGCTAAAGGTTGAGCTAAGGTTTTTTGGAAAATTCTTAGTAGCAGCTCGGAGTTTTAATTTGTGTCCGGTTAATAGCAATAGGTTCCCCCGCTATTACATAGAACCTAAACATTCCGTCAAATTGCAGCTTCACATAGTACATCTCTGCTGAACCTTCGGGGAATACAGCCGTGATGGTATATTTAATAAATAAATGAAAGATCCCACTAAAAACGCTATTAGAGAAAATCCTTTTTTGAAAATCTAGTCTTGGAAGCATTTTCAATTTCATCCAAATACTTTTCTTAAGCGTCCTTCGGTCCACTGCAACAATATTGTGTGCGGTTGCCGTTAGCCACGTCTCAAGGGGCACGACTGAACTAATGTACCTACCTGCACAGCGGGGTATTATGTTTAAAATTGCACTAGTGCATTAGCGACAAAATACTGCTACATTTTTCGTGTTTGGAATGGACCTGAACGACCTTTGGGGCTGAAAAGGCTTATTTGATTAATATACTTGTAGTATATCGCGTGGTGATTAGGTTATCACATTAATTGCAACCACATATTCTACATAACGTATTTTGACCATACAAAACTAAAAAAAATAATTATAATAAGCATTTTAGCCCTGGGATCGTTTTTTCCATTTTAGTATTTAACAACATCATGTATTGTATAAAAATAATCACCTGACCTAAACTAGTAGTTCAAAGACCCGAGAAAATTCAAACGTTGCCGTTCCGTATTACTAACGATTATTAGAAACTTAAACTAGTTAAGCTAAAAATGACCTTATAATGCGATTGACTCAGTACGCTTCCGGGGTCCTTAAGGATAGTTCGTGAGTTTCTTATTCGCACACGCGCCCTTCGTATTTTTATTGTTGTTATATATATATAAGTACGGCCTATGTTCAGCAGTGGACGGCAATAGGCTGATATGACTTCATGTTAACGCAAAGTTATATAACGTGTCTTATTATTAGGTTTTTCCATGAAATTCTAGCTTGGAGTTTGGGTCTATTCTCGGTAATAACCTCTTCCCATATTACATAGGCTCTTACATACTGGTAAACGATGGGTGTATATTAATACACCACTGCCTATCTCTTCGAGGACTACAGCCGTGATAGTACGTTATGATAGCAGTTAAAATTAAACGTTTAAATGCATAAAATTAAATGCCGGTTCATAGCGATTTTAACAGCCTTTTTAGCGTCTAATAAATTTGAGCAGCTTAGCTTAGCCAGTTAAAGTTTCCAGCTTATCCCAGCAGTTTCCGGTCGTAAAGATATGTTCACACGAAATCGGTTTGGCAGGAGCCCAATGGCGGCCGCATGGGTAGGTAGGCGGGGTCCAAATCAAATTGATATGCGAGAAGCAATCTCAATTAGCCACGTAAATTGAAACGTTGGTGTAATGCAATACATGACGACACTGATGCTACGTTCGCTTACATGTCACACGATGTTTGCAAGTGTAGTTACGTGTTATAAACAATACAAGCAATGGATTATGTAGCATTACAACTTGCAGTACATTTCCGGTACTGAGATAAATTATTAGTGACTCTTATTTAATCTTATACTTAGTCAATTTTTTAGGAGAAGGTTACATCACTTCATAAAATATGTTTCTTTTTAGTTTTTGTATGTATCTCTGTTTGAAGATATTAAAAAAAGTGGCTTAAAGTACATAAACGTCTAGAGATCTTCGAACTTAAAATGAGATTTTTGCAATCCGTGTCTCTTTGTTAGTGGTTGGCGCTAAAAATACTGAACAGATTTTAATAAAAATTAACGGTAGAAAGAATATATTTCAACTTAAAAACTGTGGTATATTTTATCTCAATTATGTGAACAGATCCTGAGATAACGGTAAACGTCTCTATTGTATGGCACATCTATAGAAAGAAGAAATTATCATGTTGGTTTTTGAATAAATTATTTTTATTCGTCCACGGGAGCGAAGCCGCGGGCAAAAGCTAGTACAAAATATGTTTGTTGCGAGAATAGAATTATATTCTTATCACCATTATAACCAGCCTATAATGTTCCCACTGCTGGGACACTGGGTTCCTCTTGATGAGAGGAAGTGGGCCGCAATCCACCACGCGGGCCTAGTGCGGGTTAGTAGATGTCACATGTCTGTATTGTTGTGGTAGGGCCACGCTGTTCGCAGCATGAATGGGCCGGCTTGACCGGGGAAGTACCACACTCTCGCAGAAGACCGACGTCCGAGTAGTAGCGTTTCGTTACTGCGCTTCGTTCGGTGAGCGAGAGGGCCGGAGGCCCAATTCCTCCCCCAATCCCCTTCCTTCTCTTTTTCTCCTTCCCCTCCCTTTCCCTAAATAGGCTCGGCAACGCATCTGCAACTCCTTTGGTTTTGCAGATGTCCATGGGCGGCGATGACTACTTACCATCAGGTAGCTCGCCTGCTCGTTGGCCGAGTTATCCCATAAAAAAAATAAAAATGTCTGTTTTGGTTCTAGGTATGCCGGATTCCTCACGATCTTTTCTTCACCGTTTTGGGAACAGTGGTGATGAACTAATTTACACACATACACAAAGTAATGCACCTGTCTGGGTTCGAACCTACGACTGCACCACCGCTCTCACTCATTCATATAGATAGATTATTCTTCATTGTAAACCAAAAGAAAATAAAAACAAAAACAAAGTTAAATAATTACGTACAATTGGCAGTCTTATCGCTTAATGTAATTTCTTACAGACAAACATTGGATGGACAAGAGTCGTTTAAAAAGTAAATATAGTATTTTCTATTCAGTAAAGACACTCATAAATGTATTTACAGCAAGCGGTATGATGTCCCTTTCAGAAGGTACTTCGAATAAAAGTGTTTACGTAACTCTGTATATTGAATTTGTTTCAAGAAAGCGAATGGCGCCGATATTTGTATTGTGTTGGCTTTGTACGTGAAATAAAAGCTAGCTTAGGCTTTTCTTTGAACCTATATGATGTTTCATTTTGTAGCAATCATATTTTGAATAGAAATGTTTTTTACTAAATTGAAGGTCGTAGAGGTTACGGTAAAGGAAAATAACCGCTCAAGACTATTTTCTATAGAATATACCATCACGCCTGTATTCCCCGAAGGGTTAGGCAAAGGTGTATTAATGTATACCCACGCTTCGCCGGTATGTTTAGGTCCCATATAATAGGGGGCGAGCCTATTACCGTTAACCGGGCACAAATCAAGACTCCGAGAAAATGGTAAAATATCCGTTTCTCACAAACCAAAAATGATTGCACTAAAACGTGGCGGTATGCCTTTAGTTAGTTCATTTAAACACACTTCTAAGAATACTGTTGCTTTGTATTTGAAATCGTGAGGTGGAATAACTAAATATGAATTTAAACGAGAACACTAAAATTTTAGGAATATTCTCTAGATATAGTTTTATTTTTGTAGAACGTAAAAATAAATAAATAAATAATAAATTTGTAACTGGCTTATGTCTGTAAGAAATATAACCACTAGTATCTAATCCAGTAATAACGTTATCAATATTACGCTCAAATAACATCAGTTGAAAGGTAGTCGTCCCAAAATGAAGGTATCATTCTAAATTCCGGAGAAAACTTTGATTGCGTTCAATATTGCGGGCAAACACTTCATTGGACATAATCGATAAACTTTACCTAATATAGGTAGCTGGTTCGGTTTAATTGACTGCTGTCTCAGCTTCGGGCAATGATAGATAATTGCGTTATGAAAATTAATTTGTGGAAACTGATTATCATCTTCAACAACAACATACCATCACGCCTGTATTCCCCGAAGGGTTAGGCAGAGGTCTACTAATGTACACCCACATTTCGACGGTATGTTTAGGTCCCATGTAATAGGGGGCGAGCCTATTGCCATTAACCGGGCACAAATCCAGACTCCGAGCTGCTACTGAGAATTTCATAGAAAAACCCAATAACACTTTGCTCGACCTGGAGATCGAATCCAGGAGCTCTAGCGTAGCAGACGCGCTTAGGACCACTAGACTAATGAGGCAGTCATCTTCAAGGCTAGTTAATATAAAATTGTATTGATTATACCTTACTCCATTCCGTTAATGGTAGCATAGCACAATGGTCACAGCAAATGTACAGTAGCGAGCATAGCGTAGCAAGCATAGCGTTGTAAAAAAAATTATAGGAACCATGGAGTATCTTACATAATTAAGCAAGCATTTATCAAGAAGTGCTGTACCCGTAGCGTAAAATACAGCGTAACCTGAATAGCGTAGCTTGAATAGCGTAGCAAGAATACCGTAGCAAGAATATTGTAGCAAGCGTAGCGTAGACTGTATAGAGTAGCAAGAATACCGTACCAAGCGTAGCGTAGCCTTTATAGCGTAGCAAGAATACCGTAGCAAGCGTAGCGTAGCCTTTATAGCGTAGCAAGAATACCGTAGCAAGCGTAGCGTAGTCTTTATAGCGTAGCAAGAATACCGTAGCAAGCGTAGCGTAGCCTTTATAGCGTAGCAAGAATACCGTAGCAAGCGTAGCGTAGCCTTTATAGCGTAGCAAGAATACCGTAGCAAGCGTAGCGTAGTCTTTATAGCGTAGCAAGCGTAGCGTAGCCTTTATAGCGTAGCAAGAATACCGTAACAAGCGTAGCGTAGCCTTTATAGCGTAGCAAGAATACCGTAGCAAGCGTAGCGTAGCAAAAATACTGGAGCAAGCGTAGCATAGCCTGTTTTGCGTAGCAAGAATAGTGGAGCAAACGTAGCCTAACCTGAATAGCGTTACAGGAATACCCTAGCAAACATAGCGTAGCCTGTATAGGGTAGCAAGAATACCGTACCAAGCGTAGCGTACCATAGTATGCAGCGTAACATGCATAACGTTATTAGATATAATATACCTACAGCTGAATAGCAAATAAATTAAATTGTTAAAGAAAGTTCCCTTCTTAGAGAGACTACAAAAACGAATTTCCAGTATTATCATGTAAAAACTTTCACTTAGTTTAGAGTAAGTATTCGTAAGTTCTAAGAATTTAAACTCTTGAAGTATGTTGCCTTAATTTTGTTAAAACTTTGATTACTGCACGCCACTTTGATGTGCCACACTGAAAGTCTTTTCTGCAGACTTTATATATTATTAGTTTTTAGAGTTTCGGCTTTAAGAATTTCGGTAACATACTACATGTAAACAATCTTGACTAACTTACTGTTCAGGCTTTGACGTCTTAAACTAAATACCAAATGCATGAACGTTAACTAAGAATTATAAAATATTAGTTACTGATAATATAAGTTGCTGTTATAGTTCAGCTCATTCGTTTAAATATCTTATTAACTATCTTATCACCTACTAATAGGACTCATTAGTCTAGTGGTCCTAAGCGCGACTGCTACGCTAGAGGTCCTAGATTCGATCCCCAGGTCGAGCAAAGTGTCATTAGCTTTTTCTATGAAATTCCCAGTAGCAGCTCGGAGTCTGGATTTGTGTCCGGTTAATGGCAATGGGCTCGCCCCCTATTACATGGTACCTAATCATACCGGCGAAGTGTGGGTGTACATTAGTACACCTACAAATAACTTGTGATATCGATTTTTCAAAATATGTACATACGAGAAAGCCAAATATTATTATCTCTTTCTTCTATTAGGTATTTAATAATTCTCAACTTAACGCCATAAAATCTGTTGAAAGGCATTCAGGCCCAATATTATAAGCATCGATAAATTAAGAAAAATAAAAACCCGGCAACAATTAAACTTAAAACGCAATAATATAAAGCCGCTGTTCAAGCGTGCGACTAATAGCCGTTGAGAACGAAGTCTTTACGAGCTGCGACTCAGTAGATGACAAAGAATTACCCTTTGAAGAGAGCCTTATTTTATTAACTGCCAGTTGCAATATAATGAACGCTTTGCTATTGTTTTGTATAACATTGTACTTTGTGATTAATTATTGCGAAATAAATGTGTCTTAAAGTATATGTTGAATGTTCTTAATGTTTTAATTATTTATGTCTTAGAATATGTACAGTTTAAAAGGTTAAAGTTACAACAAAATAATTTCTTTGTATATCCACGGCTTTTATACGCGAGGGCGTTAAATTTAATATGAAGGTTTTTTTTTTTTTATGGTATAACTCGGCAAACGAGCAGGCGAGCTACCTGATGGTAAGTAGTCATCGCCGCCCATGGACATCTGCAAAACCAAAGGAGTTGCAGATGCGTTGCCGAGCCTATTTAGGGAAAGGGAGGGGAAGGAGAAAAGGAGAAGGAAGGGGATTGGGGGAGGAATTGGGCCTCCGGCCCTCTCGCTCACCGAACGAAGCGCAGTAAACGCTACTACTCGGACGTCGGTCTTCTGCGAGAGTGTGGTACTTCCCCGGGCAAGCCGGCCCATTCATGCTGCGAACAGCGTGGCCCTACCACAACATAAATAGGTTTTTGTTAAAGGATTCTAGCTTCATAATCCACACCCTACGTTTACTGTTTTTACATTTAATCACTCACCATCATCATCCTAGTTTCTTCTTAACTACTAACATGATGCGATCTTAACTACTTAATAGGTTATTACTCGAAAAGTAACTTCTTGTACTGAATCTTACATCTTACATAAATTGAGTTGCTATTTTAATTGCGCGTACACGGAATACGCTTATAAGCTCCAGAGTATATTAGAGAGCGATCAAGTCGAGCTCATCAGCGATATAGTGCTGTGCAATCACATTAGTGTTGCACCTTCGCTCATTACACTCAGTAGCTGCTACAGGGATTGCGTAATGGAAATAGAATTAGGTGCTATTTTGTGCAATACATTGTTTTTACTACTATTTAGTATAATAATATTTAAAAAAAAGCTTTCTAGCAATGTGGGTCACACGTTACTAGTATTCTTGTTAATCGCTCTCCGTCCTGCTAAGCTAAATGCTTGTGTTACGAGTGGGTTCACGTCGGTAGTGCAAAGGGTGGGGTTCGAACCGGCAACCATATAATCGCAAGTCCGACGCCCTAGCCATTAGGCTACCGACGAGTTCGTTAATAAAAAATATAATTATAATTATATTGTTTATTAACGTAGCTTTCTATTCGATTTGAAAATAATAATAATTTTTTTAAATCTTTAGTAATGTATCTTCTAGTTTTATATATTTTTTTCGTAATTTAAATAATTATTCTATGTCTAATAGGCAGGCCTCTTGCATGTTATTGTTTAACCTAGGCTCTCTCACAATAAAAAGATTTGATTTTTATTTATTTTGACATATTTTTGTTAAAATTTACAGTATATGTACATTAATTTACGTTTTAGATCTACCTGACACTGGCAAAAAAGGCGACAGCGACTCAGTTGCCATAAAGAAAAAAAACATACGCTAGTTTTAGAATGCGTGTGTGTTTGTGTGCATCAGTACTGGCACTACAATAGTAATGTGATAGTTTTAGGGCGAATGCCTCATTAGTCTGTTGTTTACAAGCGAGTCAGCTGTGCGCAAGCTTCTCTAACATAAACAACATAAACAATATCACGCCTGTATTCCCCGAAGGATTAGGCAGAGGTGTACTTATGTACATCTACGCTTCGCCGGTATGTTTAGGTCCCATGTAATAGGGCGCGAGCCTATTTCCACCGGGCACAAATCCAGACTCCGAACTGCTACAGAGAATTTCATAGAAAATCTCAATAACACTTTGCTCGACTTAGGAATTGAACCTAAAACCTCTAGCGTAGCAGTCGCGCTTTGAACCACTAGACCAACAAGGTAGTCAACATAAACAACGTAAAATCTTTTACCTATTCCGTTAACTTTATTCCAAAGCAATCTGAAACCTATTTTCTTTTTTTACTCAAAATACCGTTTTAGCCACGCGTCCGAAGTTGGGTTTCGGCTAAGCCGAAATAAATGGCTGTGTGTTATAAAAAGAATTTAAGCCAACATGGCCTTAACAACACCTACATACGGTCAAAAAGGGTTAAGATTAGCTAATGTGGATACAATGGATTCTACTTTACTTTAACGGAGCTTCAATAAAAGCAAGCGATTTAAGTCTATGTATTGGCCAAAAACGTAACAATACCTAAAATAATACATTTATTTGTTTGAATGTTTCTGAATATTCGTTCTTTTATTACTATAATAGTTGATCCTGGTTTAAGTTCATATTCAAGTAAAGTGTTATTGGGTTTTTCCAAGGCTTTTTTTGGTATCAGCCTGAATTGGAGCGTACGCCTACTTAATAGCAACAGGCTCGCAACTATTATCGACCTATAACGGAGAACTGGAAATCTACCATCAGTACACCTCTGCCTAACCATTCGGCAATACAAGCGTCATAGTATTCAATTCAATTCAATTCATTTATTTGCATAAATATGGGTACAATTACAGATGTTGTAGTAATGGCATTTTAAGTTCGCCATATTTTAACCTAAAAGGTGTGCAAAATTATTTAAATTATTACAAAATGATTTTCCTTGTCAACAATATTAGATTATTAAAGATGTCAAGTAAATACCTAATATGTAGATTAAAAATAGAAACTTATTAAAATATAATTATAAATATCGCATTCACCAATTATCATAAAAATTAGTACGCTAATACAAAACAGTGTTTCTACATAGCACGGGTATTTTTTGCGAATATTTTGAGATATAAGGCTAGCCACACACCGCAAAACTGCGGACAAAGTGTGTACTTTACAAGCACGATACGGGTATAACAAACAGACACAATTTTCAAAAATAAACTTTATAATTAAGATTTTAGGTTGCTTTTTCAGTGGTGTTTCTCTAAAGCATTGTAGCCTGCAAATCGTGGGAACAGCTAATATTACGTTGTAATTTAACTTGAAACTCCATGAATTTCTAATGTTTATTTTCGAGTTTCAAAAGAGTTCGTGCTAACAATGAGACACAAATTATTAAAATTGTTTTGAGCATTCTTAAATTATAACCTTTTTTGATTAAAATAATGTGAAAATATAGTAATTTTTATTATGTTGGTATCTAATAAGGGGGCCTAGACAATGTTACATTTCCATATCGAAAACGCAGTTAGATTCATCTGGGGGCCTAGACAATGTCACATCGTTATAATCAATAACGAAGTTAGATATCAGAAATATATGGAATTGGCATAACCTTTCGATATGTCACGTGATGAATTTATGTCAAATCCATACATTTCGGATATCTAACTTCGTCATCAATAATGAAGAAGTGACATTGTCTAGGGGCCCTGAAATGTATGGAATTGGCATAATCTTTCGATATGTCACGTGATGAAATTATGTCAAATCCATACATTTCGGATATCTAACTTCGTCATTGATAATGAAGATGTGACATTGTCTAGGGGCCAAGGTAAAAATGTATATTAGCGTTTGGCGTTTGCATTTCACTCGTAGAAAATATATTCAAACTTAAATATAATTTATCATCTAGCTTCATGTCGGTTGAGAAGCAAACTCGCTTTTCAACAGATGTCACTGACGTCACCTCAAAGACGTAATTTCAAAATGTGAAGGAAAATTTCAACCTGGTGGGTGGGACTTGCGATGGCTTAGTTGGTCACAGCGTCTGGTGTATTTAACCAGAAGATGCAGAGGTTCGAATCATGCCCGCGGTCGAATTTTTTCTTCACTAAAATAACTATAATAAAAAATACACAAAAATCTAGATTGATATAAGTCATTGCATCTAGCCATTTTATTGTCCCACTGCTGGGCACGGGTTATTGAAATGAAGGGAGTAAGGTTTATTGTCCATCACGCTGGCCTGATGCGGGTTGGTAGACTTCACACGACGTTTCTTTAACCTTTTTTGGGCTGCCTCATCAGCCTAGTAGTCCTTAGCGCGACTACTACCTTAGAGGTAGTAGTAGTAGTTTCGATATCCAGGAAACTCCAATATCACTTTGCTCGAAAGTGATATTGGAGTTTTCTATGAAATTCTCATCGCTGTTGGGATATGTGCCCGTGGAATGGCAATAGGATTTTCCTCTATTACATAGGACCTAAATATACCGGTGGAACTAGTTGGTATACATTAAGTGCACAGCTGCCTAACCCTTCGGGGAATACAGGCGTGATGGTATGCATATGTAAATATGCATAAAGTATTCTAGGCTCAGGCTGTCTCAGAAACGATGGAACGTGAATATTTTCATTTATAGCCCATCCGATTTTATTAAAGCTGTTTTTTCTGTAGACACACCTTATAAAATTTTATATACCCTCCATTTGAAGTCATAAACTTTTATATTGTTTACATAATTCATGGATTTGTAGCTTCTGTTGGGCATTACATTAGTTTGAATATTGCAAGCAAGGCTTATTAAATTGTAAGCTGTGCTTGCTAACTTGCGTATTT
Organism: Subacronicta megacephala; assembly: GCA_958496365.1. Taxonomy (NCBI): domain Eukaryota; kingdom Metazoa; phylum Arthropoda; class Insecta; order Lepidoptera; family Noctuidae; genus Subacronicta; species Subacronicta megacephala. The sequence continues at coordinate 2,364,863 of OY292522.1, forward strand.
GTGTATATTTAGACTACTATATATAGATTATATAGTATTGTATACTAGTATATACCGGTGAATGGCAATAGGCTCGTCCCCTTTATCATGGGACCAAAACATACTGGCGAAGTGTGGGTGTACATTAGTACACCTCTACCTAACCCTTCGAGGAATGCAGACACTAGAAGAAAGAGCTATAGCACCTTTGAGTTGACCTGTCCTAACTGGCGGCATGAATGCATTAGACATCGTGTAGTTCAATCATTATTTAGGACGTACATCGTTACCAGATCACCAGACATTTGCGTACCTAGGTCATGCAAAATACTCAACAATGTCAGAAAACATTATAATTTTCATTTCATTTACTCATTTTTCTCTCAATTTTTATCCTCGGTAAGCAATAACGGATATGAAATTCAGTAAAGCGGCCTCCGTGACTTTGCATTCTTCGTTGTAATTCGACCTCCGATGATTATAATCTTGTGTTTACAAAGGAAATCAGGTTAACAGGGACTAGGCTGATAAATCATTTTCTTGAATTTGATAAAGTAATCGGTAAACAAATATTGTAATCTGACTCTTTTGCAGTATATATTATGATTGCTTTTGCGTACACGTAATTCTATACCAGCTGCTGACTGTATGTTTTCTTTATGGGATAACTCGGAAAACGAGCAGGCGAGCTACCTGATGGTAAGTAGTCATCGCTGCCCATGGACATCTGCAAAACCAAAGGAGATACAGATGCGTTGCCGAGCCTATTTAGGGAAAGGAAGGGGAAGGCGAAAAGGAGAAGGAAGGAGATTGAGGGAGGAATTGGGCCTCCGGCTCTGTCACTTAGCGAACGAAACGCAGTAGCGAAACGCTACTACTCTGACGTCAGTCTTCTGCGAGAGTCTGGTACTTCCCCGGTCAGCCGGCCCATTCATACTGCGAACAGCGTGGCCCTACCACAACAATATACATAACCAACAACAACATATTAAAATAATACTACTTTTTACGGATTTTATCGCGTTATATTGATTATTTTAAATTCCCGACGTTTCGGATCCTTTACAGCATCAATGGTCACGGGTGGACTGAGGTGTTGGTCGTCCTAATGTCAAAATTATCATCAGCTACCCTACATTTTGTTGATTATTATTTAGGCCGGTCACGCAGAATGAGCTCACCGTATCCTTAGGTCTCGCAGTCTTGTGCTTGGATTTAATGGAATCTATGATGGGGTTCTAAGCAGATGGTAAGACCCAGCCATCTTCTCTATTGAAATTTTTTAATTTCAATAGCCTCGCGAATCATCTTAGGTAAGAATCGGTTTTCTTTTGCAAGGACTTGTGGTTTATCAAATCTGATGTAGTGCTGGGCCTTGTCAAGTGTATGTTCACAAACTGCTGACTTCCCGGAACGGCGGTGTTTGACATCGGCGATGTGTTCTTTTACGCGGGTTCCTATGCTATAATCAATATAACGCGATAAAATCCGTAAAAAGTAGTTTTATTTCAATGTCTAATATTCGCGTAGAAACCAGTATGTTAACCAACATATTACTTTACTTCACTTGTTTTTTTATTTTGCCAGCATAGCATAGAATTATCGTCATCATCTTACTCGTCTACTTCTCTTCCTGGACGTAACCTTCTCCCACTCAAGGCCACAGTGCCTGAACTTGGGTAATCTTCATGCCCTCACTGCCAGCTGTGTGTGCCTTCCGGACATCATCACTTCTTCTCAATTTTATAAGTAACAAAAGCAACTAGAACATGCTGACCATATTTAACGAAACTAATCATTATGCAATAATATTTTAAGTATAAATATTCTACCTCATGAAGGCCGTTAAATTATTGAAATTTGACATTTATGTCAAGGACAAAACATATAAATTTCTTAGGAAAACGTTTTGATTGTAAGAAATTTAATTACTAACACAGAATTGCAATGTTGTACTCGAACTTACCATGTTATCGACACCAAGAAAACGAATGAACGAAGTAACTTGTTGCTTTAAAGTGCCTTCAAAAAATCAAGTTTTAAATTGCATCTTTCCTATTTTTCATGCCGATCTGAAAGTTTATAAGTTCCTAATAGCCATTGTGGTATTAAGTTATACCATACTAGTGTAGGTAGATGCGTTAAAAAAATATATGAGGAAACAATTTTACTGACGATTAAAAGTCACAAGAAAAATTCTTTCTGAACCTTTGTTTTTGGCCTCTATTGCGAAAGAAAGGGTTTTTATGTTTTAGAGGCTTAGTTTATCTGTTGGTGAATACACATTACATACCTATTATAGTTTTCTCTATCGATAATTTTCTAGCTGCAGTATTACTCTCTACTCGTATTACTTAGACTGTGTTGTATTTAGTCTTGATTTCAAGATTTGTAGCAACAAGAACTCTTTTCGCTGTATCATAGTACATACTACCTCAATGTTAAAGCACAACTTCGGTATCATACTACACTATAAGTGCTGACTCATTGTTCGTCCAAGTTTGGTTCAACAGCGTTGTTATTTATTTTTGCAATAAGTTTTACTAGAGTTCCAGCTAAATTGCTACCGGGTAAATCTACGAAAATTAATATTATTTATGTTTAAAACTACTCAAGCACTGGTTAATCCCATAATCTCAGAAACTGATAAGCTTACAAAATTTGAAAATTGGCATCTAGTTTATACATCGTAGACAATATACCTACATAAGCTAAAAAGGAATTGTAAAAACCGCCTCATTAACTCTAAAAGCTACGCTAGATGTCGAGCAAAGTGTTATTGGGTTTTTCTATGAAATTCTCGAAGCTTGGATTTGTGCCCGGTTAATGGCAATAAGCTTGGCCCCTTTAACAAAAGGGACCTTAACATGGGTACTGATGAACTGTTAGTGTAGATACATTATTATTACAGGCGTAAAACTTTTCTACCTGCATTTTATGCAAATAAACATTTTGAATTTGAATTTGAATTTGTAATAGTATCTATTGACTGCCTCATAAGTATATTGGTCCTAAGCGGGACTGCTACGCTGGAGGTTCCGGGTTCGATCCCCAGATCGAGCAAAGTGTTATTGGGTTTTTCTATGAAATTCCCAGTAGCAGCTCGGAGTCTAGATTTGCGCCCGGTTAATAGGCTTGCCCCCTATTACATGGGACCTAAACATGCGAAATGTGTGTGTTCATTAGTACACCTCTGCCTATCCCTTCGGGGAATACAGGCGTGATGGTATATAATAATATGTATGTTAATAGTACCTATTTGAAGAACCCACGGGTTTGGCAAAAACGAGATCAATGCGGGTATTACCGTGGATGGGGATAAACTACTTTAAAGTTATATATAAAAAGCGAAATGCTACTCAATCACTTAATAATCCTCCAATCTCAGGAACAAACTTGCAATTTGGCAAGGGGTTTCCTTATCTGTCGGGTCATGGCGAATGTAATATGTAATATGGGGTAGGTACTACGGACCCAACGTTAGGGCTTGAGAACGCAAGTGTGGTTTTTACTCGGTACGGTGCTATTCTGGAACTCGGATCTTGGATTGGTTACTTCTTTACAAAACTACATGTAATGCGTTCCTGATCTAGTGTATTGTATTAAATAGTTACTTTAATCCAAAACCAATCCAAAGGTTGACTGTAACAGATCGCTGTTAAAGTTAAAGACTGCCAACTGACATTACGATCATTTTCTTTATGATTTAAATTCAAGTTTTTTGGTGTGCATTATCATATCTATCTATCTTTATCTCTGCCAAAACCTTCAGGTAAAACAGGCGTGATGAAAGTATGTTAGTTATTCTACAAAGTTAACCTTACAAGCCTACAATAAGCCAGGAGGTTTTCGAGCATTGTTTACTTATTTCTAAAGGGGTAAACAAGCAATCTCAGTACAAGGACCTCCTTCAAACGCAGATGGAATTCTCAAAAAGGCCTTATTGGAACACTGATGTGTGGTTCTTGTACGAAGGCAATAGTCTGCTATTACATCGAATTATATTACGACTAGCTTTCCGCCCGCGTGGTTTCTCGGTATGTGTTATACAAATAAACCTTCCTCGAGAACCACGCTATACATTGGTTAATACAACATGCGAATCGGTGCAGTAGTTTTTGAGTTTATCGCGAACTGACAAACAGATAGACAGACGCGGTGGAGGACTTGATGATACGTAGTGATTTTTTCACCCTGTTCCTATCTATTTTGGGGTAAGTTGAATGGAAGCTATTGCCTCACGTGCGATGACGTTGACGTTTCGTTAGGCAAAGCTCATCCTATTAATTGGTGAGACTCTGCAAATTCTAATGACTGATTTCTAAGACAAGGGAAGACAAGATTTTTAGTCCGTACGGTATATCGGACTCCGATATACCCTTTCGCCTACCTAGATGGCATAGATTTTTTTTCTTTAAATACAGCAACAAGACCAGTTACTGTAATTAAAGATATGACTTTCATGAATCTTTCTCATAGAATCTCTGACATACTGACAGGATCTTCGACCATTAATCCTTTAACAGGTCTCAGGTTGGATAACAATTCAAGAGAGTGTTCAAAGTAGCAAGAGCGCGAGATAAGTACATATTAGAAAAAATGCGAATCATTACATTCTACCTGGGTTTCGTTGACGTTTACATTACAAAGTTATTCCTAGCATACGGAAAGGGAGTTAAGTAGGAAAGTCTACTCTACTACGAGAAATTTCTAACCACGTGCCTTTTGGTAAAGGAAACCATTTCCTATAGCAATACATCAGCCCCTAAAAATTTCGTAAGTCGTTACACCGAAGTGTCTTTGTAAAATGAGAAAATGTATTGCGATGTTATTAGCTCGTAAATAAAGGGTTCAACATAAACTGAAAACATAAAACCTTTTTTTGTAAGATTGGTGCAGTGAAATGGCGGATAAAATTCTTTTCATGTTCGTACTTAATCTTATGGAAGATTATAATGTTTTATACGAAAACATAATATAGGTACCTGATTCCCACATTCGACTGTATGTTTGTTATGTATTATGTGTATTATGTAAACGAGGGAAATTCAGGCGTGGAAACTAAACAGCTCTTCTGATACTAAAATTATTTATACATACATACATACCATCACGCTCGTATTCATTAAAGGGTTAGGCAGAGTCGTACTACCCACAATTCGCCTACATATTTAGATCCCATGTAATAGGACGATAAGGTCTCCTGCTTACTGCCATTAATCGGACACAAATCCAGACTCCGAGCTACTGAGATTTTTATAGAAAAACCCAATAACACTTTCCTCGACCTAGGAATCGAACCCAGGACCTCTAGTGGAGCAGTCGCGGCTTAGGAACACTAGACTAATGAGGCAGTCGGATTATTTTACATATCATATTTTATACAGGCCTATGTCTGTGTTTTTATTTTAATTCTCGTTAGGCCTGTGCTTGACCGTCAGTTCGCCTGATGTTAACCGACACTGTGATTTATGATGGAGCGCGTTTACCTAGAAGTGTGGAGTGCGTTGGCTCGGAGAGCTCATTTCACATTGCAGCAAGCATTATAAAAGGGGGCATTGCAGAAAAACTAATTTGGGGGTCTTTGGTAGTCAAGTCTGTATGTTTATACACGCATCACGCAAAAACTACTGCATGAAATTGAATGAGGTTTCCACAGTTATATAGCTAGAGGTCTTACTTAAAATCTGGTGTATGTTTCATGTTGATACGCTGCCTAACACCCGAGCTATAGTAAGTAAATCCTTTTTTGATATGAGTGAAACATCAAGCAACGGCTAGTAATGTATATAATGATATGATTAGCACGAAGTCTTAGAAGTAATGACGTTGACATTGACGATGACATTCATGACAATGACAGTAAAAACTATGTGAATTCCTTAGGGTTTCTATGACATTCATTTAGTATTACTAGTAGTAGAGTCTCGCTGGCATGTCTACAATATCTACATGCCAGCATGAATGGTCCTTTTCTCCATCCTCTCCCTTTTCCTTAAATAGGCTCGGCAACGCATCTGCAACTCCTTTGGTATTGCTCATGTCCATGGGTGGCGATGACTACTTACCGTCAGGTGGCTTGCCTGCTCGTTTGCCGAGTTATCACATAAGTAAAAAAATAATTACTGCTACATTATTCTAGTGGTTCTAAGCACGACTGCTACGCTAGAGGTCCTGGGTTCGATCCCCAGGTCGAGCGTTAAGGTAAAGTGTTATTGGGTATTTTAATGAAATTCCCAGTAGCATCTCGGAGTCTGGATTTGTGCCCGGTTAATGGCAATACGCTCGCCCTCTATTACATGGGACCAAAAAATACCGGTGAAATTTGGGTGTACATAAGGACACCTCTGCCTAACCCTTCGGGAAATACAGGCGTGATGTATGTTTATGTTAAAAAAAAATTGATATAATTATTTGGGATCACCAGTAAACGTTACATACACTTCGGTGTAATTGATTCCCTAAATCCTATTCCCATTTGTTAGTGAAGGGATTCGATAGTGTCGACCGCTGTTAATCCGGGAACAAGATTAATGATTAATGAAGATATGGTGTCGCTGCTCATATCTGCGATACTTGTTTTATTATGATGAATTTCTTCCCGATAGCTTCGAGAAAGATGCCATATGTAGATATTAGTTTGTTATTGTACTATAGGGATCGGAGTATCATTTATAAATCACCAGATGTCGCAACAGTCGTTGTCCTATCCAAAGCGCTTAGACAAGTGGCATGAACGCTAATCCAATAGAATAGAATAGAATAGAATTCTCAATGTATGGGAGTGACACTAGCTTACGACATTAATTGACATGTCATGTCGTAAGCTAGTGTCACTCCCATACATTGAGAATTCTATTCTATTCTATTGGATTAGCGTTCATGCCACTTGTCTAGGGGCCAAGATCTGAATTCTCTTGAGTGCATACGTACAGTCACCATGAAATATATCGGAGCAAACAGCCTGTTCATAATTATCTGAGCAACTAGAGAAATTAAAACATATCTCAGCGACACAAAGTATGTTTTAGAATGAACACTACATACGGCAGCTGTTATTCTGACATGTATTTTTTCTCATTGAGATAAAATTTAATTTTTCTCGTTGCTCAGATGAACGATATATTTAATGGTGACTGTACATGCATCAGCATATACATGTGTATCTGCCTCTCTAGTGGTCTCAAGCGCGAGAACTACACTGGAGGGCCTGGGTTCGATTCCGAGGTCGAGCGAAGTGTTATTGGGTTTTTCTATGATAATCTCAGTAACAGCTCGGAGTCTGGATTTGTTCCCGGTGAATGGCAATAGGCTCGCCCCTATTACATGGGACCTAAACATACCGGTGAAATGTGGGTGTACATTAGGACACCTCTGCCTAACCCTTCGGGGAATACAGGCGTGATTGTATGTTATGTTATGTTACCCGATATCGCAGTCGTTGTCCTATCCAAATCTGAATTATCTTGAGTACATACGTACGTGCATCAGCTTATGTGTATCTGCCTCTTTAGTCTCGTGGTCCTAAGCGTGACTGTGACTCCAGAGGTCTTGGGCTCAATTCCCAGGACGGGCAGTGTTATTGGATTTCTCAGTTGTGGGAAAAAGGCGTGAGAATGTATGTATTTATGATAGATTTTCTTGACGGCGTGTGAAATATCAATATAGGTATAATGATGATGACAAAATGTTTTTCCTTTTCTTACAATTTTGTGAAATAAGCAGTTTGATGTGAATGAAAAAATAATAAGATCAATAATTGCCTTCTAAAAGGATAAAATAAGTGAAAATAGATTGCCTTAGCAATCTTATTCACTAGGTATAGGTACCAAACAAGTTTAGCTGCTAAGATATCTAATAATTATGTAGGCGGCTGCAACCCAGCCTCCCATCGATTATTCATTAACAGCCTCGCTCGAACCTCCGAGATAACATATATTAGGCGAATGTGGGTCATACGTGCGAATAAATATTATATGAATCGTTTATTTAAGATGATTTCCGAATTATTGGCATCTGCAGTGCTTCTTTTGTAGTGGATACAATAATCTTAACTGACCGCCTCATTAGTCTACTGGTCCTACTGTGCTCGACCTGTGAATAGAGCCCAGGACCTCCAGCATACCAGTTGCACTTAGGACCATGCATTGGACTAATGCGGCAGTTTAAACATTTCTTTTTTAATTGTCTATAATATATTTTTAAGTACCTATTTCGATAACGGCTATTATCAGTTTCTTATATGTATAATGTTTTCACAATTCAGGCCCCCAAGAGACAGGCGTTGCCTAGTTTGGGGACCATCGTTCGCATCAATTTATGTATCTTTTTACTAGTTACAGATGTAACATTGTTGTTAACCTAATCCTAAGGCTCACTGTAACAATGATTCAATAAATATTTTATAATTTAATTTAATTTAATTTATATTACGGGATTTATCAGTGTGTGAGTAGTTTTGAGACATCCTACTAATATTATAAATGTGAAAGTTTGTGAGGATGGATGGATGGATGTTTGTTACTCTTTCACGCAAAAACTACAGAACGGATTTTGATGAAACTTTACAGTATTATTGTTTATACATCAGAATAACATATAGGCTTTAAATTATAACGATATTTTGGGAAATTCCCACGGGATTGGGGAAAAACTATTCCACGCGGACGAAGTCGCGGGCAAAAGCTAGTACATTTATATTAATTGATTTATCTAATCTTCTTATCTATACTATATATTATTATTATGAGCCTGTAGTGTCCCACTGCAGGGCAAAAGCCTCCCCACTTCTTCTTCTCCCACTTCTCTCTGTCTGTTGCCGTAGAGGACCACACTATATAATATAATCTATACTTAATATTATAAAGCTGAAGAGCTTGTTTGTTTGTTTACTTGAACGCGCTAATCTTAGGAACTACGGGTCCGACTTGAAAAATTCTTTCAGTGTTAGATAGCCCATTTATCGAGGAAGGCTATACGCTATATATCATCACGCTAAGACCAATGGGAGCGGAGCATAAATGAAAAATGTTGCAAAAACGGGAAAATATATTACTTTTAAATGCATAAAAGCCGAGAAACCACGCGGGCGACGCCGTTGGCGGAAAGCTAGTATATGATATAAAAATCAATTGCCGTTTATTAGTCTCGCTAAAATTTTAGAATGGCTAGACCGATTTAGCTTATTTTGGTATTGAAATATTTTTGAAAGTCCAGGGAATGTTTGAACAGTGAGAAAATGGTAAAAATTAGACCAAGTAGGTGGCGATCGAGGTCCGGAAAACGTCTGTTGATTCCACTAGTATAATAAAAATATTGAAGCATCAGTAAATTGGTTTTCAAAGAGAGAATAATTAATATCCAACTAGAAATTAGAACCATGAATGCTGAGAAAGACCTTAGCAGGCACCCTATATGTGATCATAGAAAACAGTTTTGATTTTTTTTTAAGAACACATGAACAAAGAAAACAGCCTTCATTCGCTTATAGGTCATGGATACAATAACAAGTAGATCACGCGTTGTTTGCTTGTTTATCAAGTAAACATTAGAACACACTGCTTATTATTCATCGGCACGTTTTTCAATTGGGTGTGAGCGTAAATGTGTAGGATTATACTCAGCTAGAAGGTGCATCGAGGTATACATTGCCTCGTTGTGTTATTGAAAATAGCCCTATCCAGTCCAAATTTATTTTTGGTTCGATTTCACATGCAGTATGAATCGATGCACTCTGGATTTTTAGATGACGAACGATAATATAACTTGTAGTGATGATAATATAGTTGAATTTCAAATACAACTACCTATCTAATTGCAGAAAGTGCTATGCTAGAGACCCTGGGTTCTGACGTCCAAATCTGTTCCACATTCTTACGTCTTAAGGTGCCGTTGGAGGGACACAGGTTCTACCGAATATTCCTGTCGCTAAAATTTATAATATCTTTTGAAGCGGCGGTAGCCTAATGGATAGGACGTCGGAATTGCGATCGTGTGGTTGCCGTTTGAAACACACCCATTGTACTACCGACGTGAACTCACTCGTAATACGAGCATTTAGCTTAGTAAGAGGGGTTATATCATGAAAATAATGAAAAGAGACATAGTTCACGCGGGCTAATTTAATAAAATGTATAACCACATATTTCATAAGTACCTAAAGGTACACTCAAAGCCAACAAACTGTAAAACACTATTATGAGTAAAGTAGTTTAGCCGCTTCCGCAGATCCATTACGGAGTAGGACGAGCCCTAATAGAATAATGCACGGACTAACCGAGCAATGTGGAGCAAACAAATTTTGGTAACATCTTTGCTTTGGTACTATGGAGCTTTGTTTTGTGTTGCGGAAATTCAATATCATAGGTACAACAACAGGTCAACCTACACATTCCAGTTTAAACTGATCTCGCATTGTATAGGCTTTCCATACAACAAGAGGCCAGCGTAAACTGGTCACTCTCAAAATGTGGCCGTGCGTACATAGTAGGGCTGTTTTACCAAAGGAAGTATTTTGATTTTGGATCAGTATAATGTATGCTACATAGAGAAATAGAAAAAAAGAAACTTAAAATTGCCACAAAATCCATTTGAACAGTCCAGACCAATCATACAAAAATAAGTATTTTGCAGTTTTTAAAAACCATCATCTTCCTGCTCTTTTCCCAATTCATTTGGGGTCCTTACTGCCAGCAGATTTTAAAAACCAAAAACTCAAATAAAATATTTGTAGAGCAGCCATGACAGTTGTTAGTAACGTTTGACAACTTTGACAGTTCAATATTTCGTGGCGGCGTGTGTGTCGTCATCTTGTTGCAGACGTTGTTATGTAAAATGTCATTGTCATCAATGTCATTATCAAATGACATTTTATACATTGTCGAATTACCATATTTATGTTGCTCGCCTTGACAATGGTGTCTTGAATGTACATTATAACGGTTCCTGTATTAAATTGCTATAATTACATAAAGAGTAGTTAAATATTGAGAGTCTAGGCTTCATACATTCCTAGAATATCTCCTTTATATCCTTGATGATCAAAACTTTTTGCACAATACAGAATAAGCTCCGCTTTTGTACGTAAAACTTAATATTAAGGCAATTCCTGCCGGTTAGCACTTAATTTTAACAAAGTCTATTTCGGACGCGACTGTACCGTGAAAAATGTACAGCGCACTAAATGTGATTTGCATCTGTAAGTAATGTCATTTTGGCAGCTTTTGCCAATGTTTAATATTATGTGTGTCGGCTCTTATTTTGTTGTGTTATTGATTTATTGATATTCTGCTTTATGAAAGTCTATATATTCTATTATAGGCAATATAGGTAGCTTCCATGTCATCATCAACCCATTGCAATGCCGCACTGCTGGGCCCAGGTCTACTTTCAGAATGAGAGGGATTAGGCTGTAGTCCACTAGCCTAACTGTGGGTTGGCGGACTTCACACGCCGTCAAGGAAATCTCTCATGCATACAGGTTTCCTCACGATGTTTTCCTGCACCGTTTAAGAGCGTGATAATTCATTATGCATACGCACATGACTTGGAAAAGTCAGAGGTGCGTGAAATCGAGACCTTTGACTTGGCAGTCCAATGGTCATCTCACTAGGCTATCACTGCACTGCCTCCTGGCAGTGTGTTAATTCGGAGTCATACCACCTAAAATTCCAGGTACTTACAAATATTTTCCCCATATTTATTTAAAAGCTTACTAGCAATGTTTAGGTTAATGTATACAAGAATACTAATAATGTGCGGGTCGCACATTACTGCATAGTATTCTTGTTAACCCCTGGTACTGCAACTGCACTGTCAGTAGTGCAATGAGTGGATTTCGAACCGGCTGTCCCTTAAAATTTCACCTGTCTATTCCACTGTGTGGTGATCAACATGAGAGATGAAAAACGGCGATTTGATTTGATGGTCACTTACGTGACTTACTTTTGCTATTGACACAAAATAATTTAATAAAACCTCTTTTTATGACTTAGTAGTCACTTAACCGTTAAGAAAAAACATAATTTCAAAAATAGAACCGTAAGCAATAGAGAAATTAAGAAGAGCTATAAAATCTATGGCTATATAAACTATTTACAACCTCCTTGAATCCAAGACATTGCAATAACTTGGCCGAAGCGGCCGAAGCAGCCGGCGTGGATTAATGACGGAACATTCAAGAACGCTCACTCACAACTAGTTACCGAACTAAGTTTAGATAAATTAATTAATTTGCCGTCCGAAATCTGGGGCAATTTATGGAATGGCTTAATGCATATTATTGTTATTATTTTAATTGTGCAGGATATAACAAGCAAACGTCTGATGGCAAGCGGTAAACGCAGCCTATTAAACGCCGATTTGACTTGAGGTTTTAGTTTTAGTTAATTAGTTAGTTATAACTGCCTCATTAGTCTAGTGGTCCGCGACTGCTACGCTAGAGGTCCTGGTTTCGATCTCCGGGTCGAGCGGTGTTATTGGAACAAAGTTCCTTATCGCGCATTGCGAAAGGGGGCTAGACGAAAAAAATTAAGACGAAAAGTTGTAACAACACTTTTTGCTATAGTAAGCCATTGTAAGCCGTGCGGCGTGCGCATGTTTCTCTGTCTGACTGCCTTTTGAACTTCGTTCCATCCGGGTGTCCCTTGACACCTCTCAAGTTTTTTGGGTTTTTCTATGAAATTCTCAGTAGCAGCACGGTGTGGTGGAGACCACCCACCGGAAAACGCAGTTTGGGGCGACCTCCAACGAGATGGACAGACGACCTGGTAAAGGTCGCTGAGAGTCGTTGGATGCAGGCGGCATATAACCGGTCATTGAGGAAGCTTATGGAGGAGGCCTTCGTTCGGCAGTGGACCTCATTTGAATGATATGATGATGATGATGATGAGACATTTCACGTATTGATAAACGTAGTAGGTTTTTGGCTCATCTAGACAAACAAGGTAGAAGGGACTAGCTAGATACCGAATGTGTGTCTTGCATCATTTGCTTAACGTAGGTATGCACGAGTTGTATCCCTGACCCAAAAAACAAAATTGGTTTTCGACTCTATAAGATGAATGATGGCACCATAGTATTTTTTTTTCTTAGGCTTACATTTAAATACTAGTGATGTAGAATTATGTAATATATAATATCCTGTTTTATTTTTTGGCTTCGTACGGCAGAATTGATATTAAGAGAAGTGTCCCTCGCGAACGCAAAAATGTTGCACTGTTGTCGCTGTCTCTATCCCTCACGATGCGAACGTGTGCCTGGGAGAACGAACAGTGTGAACAATACGCTTGCAATATTTTCGCGCGTATTTCTTGTTTCGAAATTTGGAGATTACTCTTTTAATATAGTTATTACGTAGATTATTTTGTAAAGGATATTTATTTTATTATCTGGGTTCCCCATGAGTCAAAATGGTTCTGTATTGATACATTATCTTGAAATACTAGCATAAAGTTGGGCCGTTTTCATCAAAAATTACCAATCTTTGAGCTCGTGTATAACTTTTTAACCATGTATTGAAATGAAGTTTTACATTCAAGGAACACCTATTTTAATGATAAAATTGTTACTGCAAAATTTCAAAGACTTTAATTTGTTAATATTCAAGATAAGACTACGTTTTTATGGAGCGCAGAGCGGAAACTATCCTCTTAAGAGGATAGTATCCGCTTCGCGCCCCATACAAACGCAGTTTGGCCCTTGCTTGAATTTTAAACAATGAAAGTCATTGAAATTTTGCAGTAACAATCTTATCATTAATATACGTGTTCCTGTAATATAAAATTTCATTTCAATATACGGTTAAAAAGTTACACGAGCTCAAAGATTGTCAATTTTCGTTGAAAAACGGCCCAACTTTATGCTAGTATTTCTCGACAATGTATCAATACAGAAAAGTTCTGATTCGAAGGAAACCCAGATAATATAGTGAATATTTTTTTACAAGATTTTTTTTTTACACGTAAGTAATATTATAGGAGTAATCTCCAAAATTCGGAACATACGAAATACGCGTGAAAATGTTGTTGTTTCTCCTCTCGGGCACGCGTTCGCATCGCGAGGGATAGAGACAGCGACAACTGTGCAACATTGTTGCGTTCGCGAGGGACACTCCTCTTAAGATTGTATGAAATAGGGAAAAATTTGTCTAAATAGAAACGAAACACGAAGAATGTTTGGCGGCCCACTATGCACCGTTCCGTAATGAGGTCGGTTCAGCTCCTATGACGTCACTCGTCATACGAATGAGAGTCACAAGCGAACGTCAAGAAAATGATGACGTATTTCTAGAATTCTATATTCAAATTATTTTGGAGAACTTTTGGTATATTGAGGTAAAATGTATTTCGTCTGACAGAAAATTGGTTGAGATGTAACAATTGCACGTCAGCGAGAATAGGGTTGAATATAAAGTAGCAAGAGAATGTAATTATTCGACAGCAGAATTTTATTATTATTGGACACTGAGTTTCTGGGAAAATTTAAATCAACTTCAACTTTAGCTATAAATAGTTATGCCGACGTCTATCGTCAATTACTGTGTTAACAATTTTCCTGTTGGAAAAATAATTTACTCAACCTGGAAAATTTAACCAAGATTATTACAATTTATTAAATCAATGATTTAGTAAATAATAAAACAATATAATAGTTCATATCACGCGCGTCTGAAGTTGTCTGCAAGTGATTTTACAGTGTCAAATTATTATATAAAAACTCATCATCATCAATATATTATAATGTCCCACTGTGGGGCACAAGTCTCCTCTCAGTATTACAGGGATTAAAAAATAGTCCAACTAAAAAACAAATGATTGGGAAGTTTTGACTTCCTCATTAGTCTAGTGGTCCTAAGCGCGACTGCTACTCTAAAGGTCCTGGGTTCAATTCGATGTCAATGCATAGGGTCACCCCCATTACATGGGATTTAAACATACCGAAGAATTGTGGGTAAGTTTACATCTCTGCCTAAATCTTCGGGGAAAAAAGGCGTGATGGTATGTTATGTATAAACATCTCCTAATATACTTTTCCATAGTGCAGCAGCTGTCGTGATCAGGAGACCCTATTTAAGTGTCATAATCCGATCTTCGTAGATTGTATGTCGTATTTTGTTTAAAATTACTAATGTACAGAAACTAGAAGTGACAATGAAAACGTGAGCATGTTACTTAGTAGTCGGGATACGAGATAAGCAGGTTTTATTTAAATATTGAATTTTTTTTATTTATAATATAAATCATCAAGCATCATCAGCAAAACAACTAACCTAAACAATTTCTAGGAAATTCTGTAAGAGAAGCTATCTGCCTCGTAATCAGAAGATAGAGTATTCCATAGGATCAACTTTTTGGGACCGTGCAACTAGAGTCAATAACGTTTCATAAACGCTTGTAAAAGCTTATTTGAAATAAAAATATTTGATTTGATTTGATTTAAGTACGTATTACTTTTTCGGCAATAGTGCGTAATGGTGGGTTACACATTAAAACACACATACAGAAGTCAATCGTGTCGGCTTTCACTAATATATTATTTGGGAGACGAAGCCGCAGAAGAAGTTCAAAATATTACGATTTTATTAAAGCAACATTTTACGAAAACTAATTACACTTTTAGATAGTAATATAGGTAGGTATCAATCTGTACCCGCAGTTTGTAATAAGGGTACTTTACAATTAACCAGGCATAAATTCAAACTCAGAATTGCTGCTGAGAACTTCATAGAAAATCCCAATAACATTTTGCTTTACCTCCAGCGTAGCATTTGCACTTCAGACAACTAAGTAGAATGATGATTGAACACCAACAACTTATCTAAATTCTGTCAATATTCATTTATTTATTTCAATATATTCGAATTTATACATTCAGGATTTTCTTACCGCATCCAGTGACATTTATCTCGTATGCTATTGAATACAGCTGTTTAATCCCCACCGACCCGGGTGGATCCTTTGATCTTGGGCACAAAGGGCGAGCTGCTTACCTGAGCATATTCTACATAGCTGATATGGAATTAAACTTCAAGATGTATGCGTTATGATATCGCATATTTTGGAGCATTTTGTGAGCTGTTGTTTTGTATAAGAAGTCTTGACTTGTTTTTTTATTGTTTGGAAATCCTCGTAGACTGTCGTTGCCTGGATAAGGCGATGGGGCGTGTCGAACTCCAACCATAGTGCGTGAACTCCTGACTAAATCCACAAGAGTGTTTTGTCAACCAACTTTTGTCGTTGTGTTTTGTAGTTGTCATTCCATCGCGAGGAGTAATCCATTCCATCGCATCTTTTAGAGCGCCAGAGTTTCAATTCCTTAGTCCCTCTTCCTTCTCCTTTTCTCCTCGACGTCTTTTCCTATAAGCTACGCTACGCAAGAAGTCCAGGTTTCGATCCCCAGGTCGAGCAAAGTGTTATTGGGTTTTTCAATGAAAATCTCAGTAGCAGCTCGGAGTCTGGATCTGTACCCGGTTAATGGCAATAGGCTCGCCCTTATTACATGGGACCTGAACATACCGGTGAACATTTGGGTTACATAAGCACACTTCTGCCTAACCCTTCGGGGAATTCAGGCGTGATGGTATGTATTTTTATACATTCAGATTTAGAGAGGATCATATACCTACTTTCATTTTTCCGATCGACCGCACTCTGTGGCGACATATGGATGGGACTTAAATAGATTTCTAGATTCGTAGTAAAGCTAGGCATACTTGATTTAATTTCTAGGTCGTAGAAAAGATGCTTTTTCAGAATCGATGAGTTGGCTCTGATATGAAGAACTTAGTTGTATGGATGTGTTTTATTGACTGCGTTATGTAATACACATACAATCACGCCTGTATTTCCCGAAGGGTTAGGCAGAGGTGTACCAATGTACACCCACAATCCGTTGGTATGTTTAAGTCCCTGTAATATTGCCATTGGTTGATGGCCATAGGCTGTGTCCAAATAGGCCAAATGTCCGGTTGGACATTATTCCAAACTCTACCCAATAACATTTTGCTTGACCTGAGAATTGAACATACTAATGAGACAGTTCAGTAAAATAATTGAAGCCATTAAGACAAGGATACATATGAGAAGATACGATTTTTATGCCAAAGTAAATAGCAGTATAATAATAAAGAAAGTACCTAAAAGCAAATTTTCTAGATCACTGGACAAAATAATGCTTGAAGATCGCCTTCATCGATATGACATTAAAGCGAGTTTCGTTTTAGGTCACGACATTGAGTGTTTATTGAATATTGGGACCCTTAACTTCCAAATTGACCTCTGTAACATATAGGGAGACTAAACTGACTAAACTTCTTACTGGTTTCTTACACTTACGCGATTTTTTTTAATTATTTTTATCAGCCGTGATCGGCCCACTGCAGGGCAAAGGTCTCAATTTCCTTCTTCCATATGACCATTGGACTGCCAAGTCGAAGGTCTCGAGTTCGAATCCAAGGCATGCACCTCTAACTTTTCGAAGTTATGTGCGTATTAATAATTAATTATCACGCGCTTAAACGGTGAAGGAAAACATCGTGAGGAAACCTGCATGCCTGAGAGATTGTCTTGACGGCGTGTGAAGTCCGCCAACCCGCAGTAGGCTAGCGTGGCGGACTATAGCCTAATCCCTCCCGTACTGAGAGGAGACCCGTGGGACAATGTAATGGGTTGATGATGATGATGATGATTTTTCCCGGTTGATAGCCTTCAGCATCCAACCCACGCAGTAAGAGTCAAGTTCATCCCACCATCTCATTCTGGGTCTACCGCGACGTCTTCTGGTATTCTGTGGCATCCACACTGTCGTGGTTTTTGCCCACAACTCATCAGACATGCGGCAGATATGTCCAGCCCAGTTCCATTTAAGGCTGGCGGCTTTTTGCCCAACTTCGGCGATTTGTGTTTTGGAGCGCAGTGGGGAATTACGTTTACGGTCCGAGAGTAAAAAAAACAAACAAAAAAAATATCTAAAGGCTTATGTCAGTGAATATGTATTATTAGAAGGTCGAGGTTACTCAAAAAGGAGCTGTGTGAATGTAGATAAAAATTACATCGCACGTACAAATCATTCATCTAATTGCGATAAAATTGAAATTGGAGTTTGAAGCGGCAGTAGCCTTATGGCTAGGTCGTCGGACTTGCGACCATATAGTTGCCGGTTCGTAACCCACCCATTGCACTACCGACGTGAACCCACCCGTAATACAAGCATTTAGCTTAGTATCAACGAGGGGTTAACAAGATAACTAGTAATGTGCGACCCACATTGTTAGTAATCTGTTTTTAGCATTAGTTTTTAGCATTTTTTAAATAAAAAATATATATATATATTCTTAATAATAAAAATTAAATAGGTTAGATATGTAAAAGTAAAGATTTGGAAGAGCGGAGTCACCTATTCACATATTCACTGACATAAGCTTTTAAATTACTAACAATAAATATCTCACCCTAGCCCGTTACCTAAAATTGCAAAAATAGCACAGACGATATAATTATGATAAAATTAAATGATTAAATTAATTTCCGTAATTTTGGTCATTTTTTTTAATTCACAGTACATCGGAGTTGAGATTTGTGTCCAGTTAATCGCAATAGGCTCTTATAATCCCTTATAAGAGCCTATTGCGATTAACTGCTGACCTAAACGTATCGAGGAAATGTGGGTGTAAATTTAGCAGATCTCTACCTCACTGTTCGAGGAATACAAGCGAATTGGTAAGTATGTCATGTTTTACACGAAAAATTTTCAATTTCTAATATTAAACCGGGACAGATTTCGAGTTACGTGGCAGACATTCTATTAGCCATATCACGCCAATATTTGGCAGCTGTGAAATTGTATTACACAATGTGGTAGCTTTAACCTTGAAATTTTGATATTACTCGATGTAGGTGTCGATAGACACGACAAGAGACGAAGCGACAAGAAGATAAGACCATCGTTTAGTTCAGAAGCACCTCATACGTAATCTGTTAGAGTTTCGCTGCATTAAAATAATAATGGTAGAGAAAGCAAAGTTCGGTTAACCCTTAAAATGTTTAATTGTCGCTTTAAAAGACTTGTATTTTCTAAATTAATAAATATATCAGAAATGGACTTTTTAAATCTAGCCAAGAATTAGAACTTTGCTTCTTTTTTTAATTCGGTTAAAATAGTAGTTTCTATGTATTAAGAAAGGATTAAGTTAGATATAATTAATTAGGCAGAGGTGTTACTAATGTACAAGTAAAGTTCGTCGGTTAATTCATGTGATAGGGGGCGAGCCTAATGCCAGTCATCGGATACAAATCCAGATTCCGAGCTGCTGCTGAGGATTTCATTACTTGCACACAAGGAATCGAACCCGGGATCTCAAGTGTAGCAGTTGCGCTTAGAACCATTAGACTGATGAGGCAGAAAGGATTTGATGTAAAATTTGTATGTATTAAACTCTCCCAAAGCCATATAAATATATCATTTGTCAAACTAACTAACTCAAGATTCTTTACTCTTCCATCAAGGAAAATATTGGAAAAATGTTTGCCGTGGCTTTATCATGTTAAAATGTTCATGGATGAATCTAATTTTGTTCAGAACGCTCGTGTCAAGTTATTTGATTCTTGTCACGGTGGCAAAGTCAATTTTGTGACGCTGCCTTTCAATGATAAACAGTGTATTGAGTTAAAACGGCGTTGAACGCGAACTTGGCTCTTTACTGCACCGTGTAAAAATGTTTTGCTGTCTTGTTTATACTTGATTCGATATTCGAACGTGATTTGTCGTATGTTTTTTTTATCGGAGACTTTTTTTCATATCGTATCATATACAACACATTATTGATGGGTTAACGTAAATTCCGAGGCACAAAGGGTTAAGATAAAAGTAGTTAGATATGTAAGTATTGACTGACCGCGAAAGTAGCTTAACTTTAAAGACCGATTGTTCGGTGTATAAAATTAAGTTACTTTCGGTAGTTTGGTATTTATTACTTACCTAAAAGCTATTGAAAGAAAGCAATCAATAATTAAAAATTACCTATTTCATAATAAAGCCAATACCTTGAAGCGTTCTGCAGCGTCCAAAGGCATAACAATGGATAACAGTTGAAATATTAATTTCTATACATTTCAATATGTGACCTTCATTAATTCTTCATAGAATGGCGTCAGGCTACTCAATAACAACGCTTCGACCTAGCACCGAATCAAATGACCCTTATTCACGCTCCAGAAAGCGTATTTTCTAATTAAATCAAGATACAGTACCTTTTAATTTGAACGAATTGTTAACGTACTATTTTACTTTATCGATAGTACCATAAGGCTGGCGATAGAACTATCGGTTTGAATATACTCGGCGATTTGGCTCGGCTCAGTTCGGCTTCGCTCGGCTCTGCTCGGCTCGGCTCGGCTCGTGATTGTATCTTAAAACCAATGCTTTTTATTGCCTGCCATGCAACTACAATAGATGCATATGAGACAACCACCATTAAAAATGACAACGAACCAGTGATACCACTGGCGTCTAAAAGCTATAGACTGCTCATATGGTTGTCATTATAATACAATAAAAAAAAATGTAAATAAATTGCATCTAGGTATGGCATTTTGGTACCTGGATTAGCAATAATAACATACCATCACGCCTGTTTTAACAATAATATTAATAATACATACAATATTAACAATAATTTATTCTGAATGCGTAAGATAAGGTATAACTTAGTGCCATGTGTATTGGCTTTGGCCTTTTTTAACAGAAAAAATGTATTTTCATTTTCATTATCAAGTACTCTACTTTTGTTCAGCGATCCCGGAACATGAACGTAAAAGTATTAGCAGACACAGATGTCTCGTTTGGTGGACATTGCGTTTACAGAACACTCGTCGCCGTCGCTTACTCGCTTTACAAATCTCTTGTTTCATGCCTCCGTGAACTTCAATTGTTGCTTCGGTGTCGATCACTCGCATACAAATTTGAACAATCGATTGTCAATTCGAATGCTTGTCGAGTTATATTGGTTTTAGGTGACTTAAAACTGGAAATTATGGGCATACCTCGGAATAACGCTGCGTCTTTATTTTTAATAACGATCACATATCGTGCTTCAAAACAAGATACCTACTTTTATTTTTTTTGTATTTTTAGGCATTTTCCATGGAAAGATTATAAAGTAATTGTGCTGAAGTAAAAATTCGACTAAGGGCAGGATTTTTGAACCTGCGTCTTTTGGAACACCAGACGCTATGACCACTAAGCCACCGCGAGTCCCATCCGCCAGATCGAAGTTTGCCTTCACATTTTAAATTTACGTCTTTTATAAAAGTTCATAATTATTTTATTCTACATTTAATAATTATTATTGCTGCCGTTTATTGTACAAGCGGTGTTAACCTTTAATTAATTGTTACACTTGTAAATGTGTCCGAGCAAATTAATCTGTAAATGTATCGTGTAAACAATTGTTGGTTAACCTGAATTAAATAAATAAATAAATGACGTCAGTGACATCTGTTGAAATGCAAGTATTTTTTCTCAACCGAAATGACTTGCTTTACAGCAAGAACGATGTGCCCAGCAGTGAGAAAATATAATAGGTTGATGATTGTCACTAAGAAATATGTGTCGCAAGAAATACACTTCTTACTCATTCTGTGAGGTTTACTCTTGTTGTGACCGCTCCGTATAACTACAGCCTAACGCGTTTCACACGCGAACTCATCGAATCGAAACAGCACGCGAACTTTCATAATCGATAGCTTTGACTTTTACGTAATCATGTCCAAAGAAATAGTGAAACACGATTTTATATACATATATATATACTTATTGTCACGCCTTTCTTCCATGGGGGTAGGCAGAGACTATGGATTTCCCCTCGCCACGATCCCGGCACACGACTTTCGCTTCATCTACATTCATTAATCTCTTCATGCATGACCGTCGGCTTAGGGTGCTCAGAACCTGGCCTTTTTTAAGAACATCCGCAATTTGGTTGCGGAACGTTCGCCGAGGTCGTCCCCTTCTAACTCGTCCATCCGCTCTCGCCATATATACTTGTTTCGTCATTATTATACGATTTTATATCCATCAAAATAATCCTGGATGGCCTTAAACAATTACTCTTTCAAGGAAACAGTAGGTACCTACCAATGTCGTAAATTTTGTTCTAGGGAAAGAAAGTCCTGATAAAATTCGGTAATTAAATCAAATAATTTATTTCAATGAAACCTCTCTCTACTACTCTACATGCTAGCATGAATGGGTTTGCACGATCGGGAAAGCTCTACCCTCCCACAGAATATCGACGTCAAGTAGTATGAATAGGTTGACTTTCGTACGGTGAGTGTGGAGCGCTGGAGGCCCAGTTCTTCCCTCAGTCCAGCTTCCTTCTCCTTTCTCCTTCCCCTCCCTTTTTTGTCTCGGTAACGCATCTGCAACTCCTTTGGTATTGCATATGTCCATGGATGACGATGACTACTTACCATTAGGTAACTCGCCTGCTCGTTTGCCATATAATCCCATTAAAAAAACATAATTACAGGTATTTTTTAAATGTCAAAACATGACAGGACAAAAACTTTGGAACACAAACAATGTTCCAATGTTTTTGTCCGATTATAGTTTAGTTACTATCAATGTGAGAAATATGCAATTTGATGTCAAAGATCGTTTTGCCTTTCAAAAACATATCAGGATGCGGATTTAAATGGCTTGAGCTGAACTGTCCCGACAGATCATATACAATACATGTCACCAGTCAGACATATCGACGACCGATCATATACAACACATGTCACCAGTCAGACATATCGACGAACGATCGATATCATCATCATCAGCCCGTACTTGTCCACTGCTGGACGTAGGCCTCTTTTAGTGAAGCCCATAGAGCTCAACCCATCGATACGGTGAATAAAACATAACATACCATCACGCTTCTATTCCCCGAAGGGTTAGGCAGAGGTGTAGGTACTTAAGTACACCCACACTTTGCCGATAATTATGTTTAGGTCCCATGGCGCGAGCTTATTGCGATTATTCATGCATAAATTCAAATTCCGAGCTGCTACCGAGAATTTCATAGAAAAACCCAATATGATATGGTATGGTGGACCCTATTTAAAGAAAGATGCATCTTTATATAAAAAAGTTGCAAAAGAATATTTACTTTACAAATTAGATATACCTAAAAAATAATAATGATTTCTCATAATAATTAACAAATATAATAAATGATTTTCCCATCATTATTTCATATAACTTATAAGAAAAATAATGATTACTCTCTACCCTTACTTTGCCTAGTCGTGTAATAACAGTAATTAAGACGAAATTGGAGACTAATCATTTTTAATTAGTAGGCAGTATAGCACCTGTGAAAATTAAGAGAATTTGCTCAAAAGCAGAAATATAATTTGAGCATGACGTAATTAGAAAATATAAATTACGTAGCAGTAGATATATTATAGAAAATAATATGTTATGTTATGTGGATTTTATTTTGAGGTCATTTTAGGTAAGTAGGTACAATAATCTATAGAAGAGTTATAACCAAAGCCAAAAAAATGGCAATTGCAGAAAAAATTAAAAACTCTAAAAATATCACTAAAGAGGTCTGGAAAGTTATAAATAATCGCACGAACAGAGTGCGAAATATACTGCAAGAGAAACAACTTTTACTCAAGCATAATAATAAAATCATTGACTTTCCGAAAGAAGTAGCTAATATACTAGTAAATCAATTCAATCATAGGTGTGCCTCAACCCAATGTAATGCAGAGGAAGCTTTATTGCTCCTTAAACAAAGCAATGATAGGGTAATTAATGATATGACTGTTACGACTACTACCCCTAATGAGATTTTACAGATTATCAAATCCATGACAAAAAAAACATTCCTGTGGATATGATGAGATTCCTGTTAGTGTCTTAAAAGAGCATATACATATATTGGCAGGGCCACTATCCTGTTTCATTAATAATTGTATTGAACAGGGCATCTTTCCGGAACAATTAAAAATAGCAAAGGTTGTGCCAGTCTATAAAAAAGGCTCAAAAACGGACCCTAAAAATTATAGACCAATATCGCTCTTGCCTACGATCTCCAAAGTTTTCGAAAAAATTATGAAATCTCGGTTACTGACTCACCTTAACTTAAATAGAGTTCTGAATGACAGACAGTTTGGCTATCAAAAAGGTATTGGTACTGCAGATGCTATTTATAGATTGGTGAATGATGTGATAAGCAAAATAAACGATAAATTGAAGGTAGCAGGAATATTTTTGGACTTATCTTCTGCATTTGATACAATAGATCACAATCTGCTTGCCGCTAAATTGAATCACTATGGTGTAAGAGGAAAAGCCTCACAACTGTTCTCGTCATATTTACGAAATAGAAAAATGTTTGTTGAAACTAGCGTGACACAGGTAGATGGGCACAGAAAAACATTTAAGTCACATATGGTACATATTTCTACGGGCGTACCCCAGGGATCCATATTAGGTCCTATACTATTCATCATTTTTACAAATGATCTGATCTCTTATATTAACAAAATAATTCCAGACATCAATCTAATTCTATTTGCAGATGACACAAACGCTATAGTAGGAGCGAGAAGTATCAATGAATTAACCGATAAAGTTAACAATACTTTAACAGCATTTCACTTTTGGTTCAATGCAAACAGATTAATAATTAACACAAAAAAAACTAATATCATGTTATTTAGAACAACTGCAGGAAATAAAGATAATATGGATATAGCCCTGAACAATGCGCGTATTGAGTTAGTAAAAGAGGTAAAATTTTTAGGTATACACTTAGACGAATTTCTAAACTGGAAAAAGGAATTAGCATTTATTGACGGGTCCATATCTTCTGCTTGTTACGCGTTGAGATCACTTCGGGATGAGATAAATAGGGAAAAATTAAAAATGGTTTATTATGCTCTTGTAGAATCTAGACTCCGATATAGTATACAGCTTTGGGGAAAAAGTTATGGGTACAACTGCCAGCGAGCTTTCATCCTTCAAAAAAGGGCCATACGTACTATAGTCCGAATCACACAAAGAGAAAGCTGTCGAACTCATTTTAAGGAATTAAGTATTTTAACAGTGCCTAGCTTATATATTCTTGTGTTGTTAACTACTTTAAAAAAATATTTACATGAATATGAAACTGAGGAAGAAAGAATAACCAGAGAAAGTACTCGTAGAAAAGACATCAAAAATAAAATTAAACCAAAATTTAATATTGTTAAGCATAGTCCTCAGTATCAAGCCGTACAAATATATAACAAGTTGCCAGCTGACTTAAAAAGCCTAATAGGAACAAGCTCGTTTAATACAAAACTTAAAGATTTCCTATTGAATAAGTGCTTGTACTCCATTGATGAACTATGATTGTATAATTGTAATAATAATATCTGAATGTCAATTGTATAAATTATAATCTAGTTAGTATTTGAATTATTGTTTATATTATAATCTAGAATTAGTATTTTAATTATTGTCAGACCAAATAATCACAAAATGTCATTATAAGATTTTTTTTTTCTCTAATAATATAATTGTTTTTATCATAATATGTAATTAAATTAAATTTTATGTATGCATGTATGTCACACAAATCAAACACAATGTACATTGTTCATGATCAAATAAATAAAAAATAAAAATAAAAATATCTTTAATAATTACTATGTGTGAATAAAACTTGGTAATGGAGACTTGTAGCTAATATGTAATTATGATGATCATTAGCTTCCCACGGTCAGTCTAGTGGGAGGAGAAAGATAAGAAGGAGAAAAGAAGAAGGAAGGGGACTGAGGGATGTATTTGGCCTCCGGCGCTCCACACTCACCGTACAACGCAACCGTATGCATACTGCTACTTGACGTCGATATTCTGTGGGAGGGCAGTACTTCCCCGGTCCTGCGACCCATTCATGCTGGCACGTAGACATGCCAGTGAGACACTACTATAACTACTATCTTTGCTCATTGTTCACCCCACCAGGTGGAGCGCTTGTTAGCCACACGTGCATCTTTGAGTGGGATTCGGCGAGGTCCGCTCTTTTGGTCCCGTGATTTGAACCACAGCTTATCATGGTCGTGGCGAATGTCACGACTCCCATGGCCACTACTACAGGGCAAAGGAAAACAACTTTGGTTGTCACCTACCGCCTTCCAATGTAACAATAATGATACATGAGGAATGAGGATGTTCCGTCCTTTAAAAAAAATCAAGTGATCTGCAAAACAAACAAAATCACTTCTACGTATCTATCCAGCAACCAATTCTCAAACACTTAAACTTAAACAGTTCTCCAACGGCATGAAAAATGAGAAAAGCTATACAATATCGTGATTATTAAGCGAAAGTGCAAACAAAACGTTTAAACATTCCACTAATGACTGCGCGGATGAATGATGCCTGACGGACAAAAGACGGTGATAAAATGCGAAATGTCCGCGCGGGTCGTTCTCAGTTCGGTAGAAAATTGAAATTAAAATTTGGATGAAATAATAATACAGGGTGTTAAATGAGTTACTTGCACCAGTTGAAGGGGTGATTCTACCCGTCATACTCAACAACTTTTCCTATGAAACCCATACGCTATTGAATAGGTGCGGGGGCAGGCGGCATCTTGTTTAAACTATTGAAAATAAAATTAAGATCAAATAATAATATATAAACTGAAAGCTTTGATCTAGTGGGAATTCTAGACCAAATATTGATTTTGCGTGGTTTTGATTCAAGCGTGAAGTTCCCAAGAAAATATAAATGTTTTTGTTTTTTTATAAAACCACACTTTATGAGTACGCACAAGGCTACACATCAAGATATACAAATCCAGTACAGGCTGGCCTTGAATTGTATGGAAAGCCTTTTGGAAGCCTGGATTTTGTATGGCTTGATGTGTAGCCGTATGTCCGTATAGAAACCGTAAAAACTTTGAAAACAATCCATTGCTAAAGTATTTCCAATACACTAGATATTTTCTTTCCATTAAGAAAATTACGTTGTGGATCAGGTGCAATAAGAAAAATGACCCATCAAGAAGAAATCTCCTCGTTGAAAGTCTACGTAACTAGTGGCTTGTCCCGGCGGGCCTACTATAGGAAACGACTCCTTGTTCAGAAGCAGAACATGGTATTAGCCAAGCAACAAGGAATGTTGCAGGTATGCTTTGCGCGTTTCGCGTATATTTAAGTCAGGACAAAATAATCAAGACCTTATTTTACAGATAACTTTTTTATAACATAATTTTACAGATAATTTTATATCAGGGTGATCTGAAATAAATGTACAGTGTAGTATTTCATTCTATTAGTCTACGGCATGTAGATTCAAGATAGGGTAAGTTCGTCTAATTATTTATTCTTCGTATCAAATCAATAAACATAACATAACACGGGGGATACGTGCGTGATGGTATCACGCACGTATCCCCCAAAGAGTTACCCAGAGGTATACGAAAGTATACTCACACTTCGCTATGTAGGGCGAGCCGATTGCCATTAACCGGGCACAAATCCTCCGAGTTGCTACTGAGAATTTCATAGCACTCAATAACACTGCTCGACCTGGGAATCGATTACAATTAGACTAGTAAGGCGTATCAATAGTTAAACTATTTTCAAGTAATATGAAATCTCAGCGGTATTAGGAGCGACCGCGTAAATTATTGCCTTCGAAAACTTTCAGTTTTAAATTGTTGATGACCATAGTATGTGATCGTAGTGTTGAGATAAAAATAAAGAAAACAAAGGGACATTTAGCACTTAGCTGATACAGTTAACTGGATAAACCTGACCTGACACAGCGGGCTTGAAAACTGGTTCTTCGGACTAGAAGACTCGACCAATTAATGTATGGGGAAGGTGCTAAGTACTTATATTCATGCATCTTCTTTATCTTTACATAGTATAAAACAAAGTCGCTCCCGCTGTTTGTACGCTTAGATCTTTTAAACTACGCAACAGATTTTGATGCAGTTTTCATCAATAGATAGTGTTTCAAGAGGAGGGTTTATATTAGAATCTATTCATATTATAGTACAGAAAAGTCGAGAAAACACGCCAGCGAAGCCGTGGGCGGAAAGGTAGTCATTGAATAAATTTATTCATAATTTTTTGAACATAGTTTATAGATATTTTTCTACTAGAAAAAATTAGTTGAAGCGAATACAATTGAGAACAAAAACATGGTATTCGTCTGTACATGTCACATTCCCTGTTCCTGACTGTATCACAGCATTTCATTTCGTGCCAACAGCGTTGTAGATTTAATTCATTGTGCGTCGACAACAGCGAGCATTGTTTCCAACTATTGCTCTTGTTGCTCGTTGCTCAGCGAGCTGCTTCCTCAAGTTGCTCGCAGTGAATACTTATTTCATGGTGCAACTGTACTTAAGTAATTGGTGAATATTAATTTAACGTCTGTAGATTAAATGTTTATATGTTATGTTATGTTAGAAGCGGCGGTAGCCTAATGGCTAGGGCGTCGGACTTGCGATCATGTGGTTGCCGGTTCGAACCCCACCCATTGCACTACCTACGTGAACCCATTCGTAACCTTGTGTTACGAATGGGTTCATTTAGCTTAGCACGAGGGGTTAACAAGAATACTAGTAATGTGTGACCCACATTGCTAGTAAGTTTTTTAAATATATATATATATAATTAATATATATATATATATAATTTGTAGAAGTCGTTTTGATAATGGCTGAAGCGTTGAAATAAAAGGTAATACTATGTTATTTGATCACTGATTTTGAAGTCAGACTGGAGTGATATAGTGAATTTTATTTAATAAACGCAGCTGCGTTCTCTGAAAGACTGTTAGTTAGTTAAGTGATAATAGTTTTAAATGTTAAAGTTCTAATTTAACGCCTTTGGTGGTGATTGAGAGGCCGTGCTGTTTCTTCTCCCCAAAATGACTGTTAATATAGATTTTGTATTCCTAGAGCGCGCTTTTTGTCTAGCATAACATTTAAAAAGCTTACTTATTAAGCTTCCTTAGTTTTGACCCATTTTTACCGGCTTTATTGAAGGTCTACTTTATCGTGAGGTAAAAAATCATCAGTAAAAAAATCTAGCCTATAACTACAGTTGAATTTAAATTTTTTGTACTTAGCTCAAAGTGGCAACATCAAGATATAAAATTCAGTAAAGGTTGGCTCGCATTGAAAAGGCTTCCCGTACAATAAGGGGTCAGCTTATACTGGGAATGTTAAGCTTGATGTGTACTAAAATTGAGTGTTTTAATGAAACATAACATGCTCTATAAAGCACACCTTTTTTATTGAGTTTGCTGAATGTAATGTGAAAACATAAATGAGTGGCGGTTTTTTACGATACATACATTATACATACTGTTAAACTCATTTTTTGTAGTCTTCCCTTCCTTTTTAACAGTCGGGTAATCAGATAGCTTTATTGTCTTTGGTTATAATCCACATAAAGGGACTATTCAAGCATCATCCATTTCACAAAATATCTATCCATTGTCCGATGACCTCAAAATGTGGCATCCTACTTAGGAATGCAAGGCGTCTACTCGATGCTTCAATTCCGATATTCAGGTACCCTCTAGGGCATAGAACATTGTGCAGATCAAACGACAGAATTTGTGGTTCCTGTAAATGTTCATTGTGACTCTATGTGTCGAAACGGCACACAACGGTATTGGCGCAGTTCGATTCCCGCGCGAAGGAAATTTTGTAGAGCCTTTGGAAATTTGGTGGAGAAAATACGAGTGAGAAAGACTTATAAAAAAAGGGTAAACATGTGTTTCATTTAAATCTTTTTATTTTAGATATGATATTTCAAGTAATTCTGTTATTTTTAATTCATTTTGATCTATATCAAAAATTTTACTTAAATACCAATACTAATAATACTCTTGCAACCTTCTTTCCTACTAACGTTACCGCAAGAGATGCAACAAGCGTCATTAGTACGCTGGCATAGAGCCAAGAATCGTATGAAATCTCTGACCTAGAGTTTTATCGATATGCGACCTGGAACATCGACTAATGAAAACAGGCCGTAATATAGGAGTGTTATTGTCTTTTTTCAATCCAAATTTTTCTATACAAAATAATCTATATACAAAAATAATGCCTATTTCCAACATAATTTGAGAATGAATTTACCGATTTCATTTATCTATTTTTTAAGTTTTTTAATATTTTGTAGTAGGTTCTATCGGAAACAAAAATAAAGAAAATTGTGCAGAAAATTGATAAGATATTACAACGTCTGTTGAGTAAACTGGTTTTGAATAAAGAATACAATCAAATAAGTGTTAGAATACAATCAAATAAGTGTTTTTAAAATCTTGCTACTACTTACTTACTTACTTGCTTCGCAAATCTTCATTCGCAAGTCAATCTTATTTATGATTGCTTTGTTTAATGCAGTAGTTGCAATTGAAGGTAACAATATTACTAGTAATGTGCGACCCACATTGCAAATAACCTTTTTTTTAAATGGATGAAATTCTCATAAGCAGCTTAGGGTTTTAATATGTACCCTATATTTATATCAACAGGTACTACATGTAAAAAAGTCACAAGGCAATATCATTAGATGGTAGCTAAAATAAAAAGGCGAATATTTATAATTTTAATTAAAATCAATTGTAAAATCATGTAAGTTACTGGACTACACTCAACATAAGACTTTTATTATTCTATAAGTGAACAATTTAATTTCAATGTTCTTTTCGGATAAATAAAAAATCTCTAATCTCAATATCACAGCTACGTAAAAAAACGGTAGCAAAACTGAATATTTTCTTACAAACTTTCATAAAGCCAATCTCGTAAGCTAACAAACTTAGTGATTGTCATCACTATCGGCTAATATTCGAGTCAACGTTATAAATCGCCCACGTAGGATATTTGCAATTTAATAGCAATATTACCATAATCGATGTCCGGCTGCAACGAGCGAGAATGGTTGCGCATGTTTTAATAATAAAGGTCTGTTCAGATGGTAGAGGTAGGTAATCTCGCTAGGTAATCTCGCTAGGTAATCTCGCTAGGTAATCTCGCTAGGTAATCTCGCTAGGTAATCTCGCTAGGTAATCTCGCTAGTTAATCTCGCTAGGTAATCTCGCTAGGTAATCTCGCTAGGTAATCTCGCTAGGTAATCTCGCTAGGTAATCTCGCTAGGCAATCTCGCTAGGTAATCTCGCTAGGTAATCTCGCTAGGTAATCTCGCTAGGTAATCTCGCTAGGTAATCTCGCTAGGTAATCTCGCTAGGTAATCTCGCTAGGTAATCTCGCTAGGTAATCTCGCTAGGTAATCTCGCTAGGTAATCTCGCTAGGTAATCTCGCTAGGTAATCTCGCTAGGTAATCTTGCTATGTAATCTCGCTAGGTAATCTCGCGGTCGCTGCCGCTACAGAAAAGGAGTAGGCAAGGAGTAGAATGCGGATGTTCATAAACGGATGTAACTGAGTTCAGAAAACCAACCTAATGTTTAAATATTATACAACTATTTTTTTTAAGTGTACTGTACAATTTAAGCGGCGGTAACCTAACCTTTTTTTTTTTTTTTTTTAACGTGCGGGGAATCCTTTTACGGACTTCCGCCACCTTGGGGAGGTGGCGGGGCGTGTCGGACTCCACCCCAGATCGGGGGTGACTACCGACTAAGCCCCACACGGGTGTTACGCCTCTCCACTTAATTGCCGGGGTTACGGGAGCGATGAATCATTCATCCGCGACCCCGGCAGTGGCGGACCGCTTTAGAGTGCGGTCCTCGGCTCCTGAGAGAGGGGGCTGTATACTCCCCCACCTGCCAATCCATGAGCGGGCGCGGCACACTCCGACCGCGCCTCCATCTCGGGCCTAGTGCTGGACGGACGGACTTCCCCAAGTCCGCCGCCCGTGGCCGCCTACGGTGGTTGGAACAGGGCGTTGTATGCCCTGACGCAGGTGCTCTCGGAGCACGGCTGCTTCGGCAGGTACCTGTGTCGCATAGGCAGGGAGCCGGACGCCCGGTGCCATCACTGCGTCCATTGTCGGGAGGACACGGCGCTGCACACGCTCATGGAGTGTGCAGCTTGGGAGGAGCCGCGCCGTGTCCTCGTCGCTGAGTTGGGTGGCGACCTGTCGCTGCCGGCCGTAGTTCGCGCTATGGTCGGCAGCGAGGAGTCTTGGGACGCAGTGATTTCCTTCTGCGAAACTGTCATGTCGCAGAAGGAAGCTGCGGAAAGGGAGAGGGAAAGTTCCAGTACCATCCCGATCCGCAGCAGGCGCACCGGGGGCCGTCGGAGGAGGGCAGACAACGCCCTCTTCCAGCCTCCGTAAACGGGTCCGGGGGCGGTGGCCGCGGGGATGTCCACCAGCCCCCTTCGTTCCATGTTCGGAACAGGACCCGAGGCGGCGGCGCGTAGTGTTCCACGCGCGCCCCTCAAGGATGGAGGGGGAGTTTTGACTCCCCCGTACACGGCGGGGCCCGCAGAGGCGGGCCATCACCAGTCGGGCGCCGCGGACGAATGCATAGTTCCCGTGGCCCCGACGTAGGTGCGAGAGGGAACACCGTGTGGTTTTTAGTCGGTAGGTCACCCACTCTGGGTGGAGTCCGACACACCCCGTCGCCTTCCCCGGGCGGCGGATGTCCATGAGGATTTTCCACACGCACAAAAAAAAAAAAAAAAAAAAGGGCGTTGTATGCCCTGTTCCTGCGCCCAGTGCGTCGGATTGGCTGGGTGGAGGTAGCCTCCCTCTCTCGTTCGGCGACCTCCTTGGCGGCGATGACCTCCTCGCAAAACGAGGCCACCGCCTGCCATGCGGATTCGCTGCTGACCATACTGGCGATAACAGCCGGCAGCGAGAGGTCGCCGCCTATCTCCTCGGAGAGGACCCGGCGCTGCTCGGACCATGCAGTGCACTCAGCGAGCGTGTGCTGCGCCGTGTCCTCTAGACTCCCGCAGTGGTGGCAGCGGGCGTCAGGCTCTCTCCCGGCTATATGGCACAGATACTTGCCGAAGCAGCCATGCCCCGACAGTACCTGCGTCAGCCGGAAGGTCAACACGCCGTGACGCCTTGCCAACCACTCCCTCAGGACGGGCCGGAGGGCCTCAATGGTCCGATGGCCGGCCCCTGGTCTGGCGAGCCGGTCCACCCATTCGGCGACTGCCGCACGTTGTAGGTGCGCCCTGCACTGGTCCAGTTCCCTCGGGACCACCGCCTCTCCGCGATCTCGCAGACCCTTGCGCCATGTAAAGAGTGACGCAAGGACCCGGGCGTCTAGGTCCCAAGGGAGGGACCCCGCCAGAGCGCACGCCGCCTCTGCCGAGATGGTGCGATACCCGCGGACGACCCGAACGGATATCGCACGCTGCGGCCGCCGCAACATCGCGGCGCCTCGGCACGTCACCTCGGTGGCCCAGACAGGGGCTCCGTAGAGGGCCATAGAGCGAATGACCCCCAGGTAGAGCCGCCTGCAGTTGACATTTGGGCCACCAAGGTTCGGCAACAGTCGCCCAAGGGCGCCGGCCGCCGCCATCAACCGCCCCGCGAGATGCTGGCAGTGGGCCTCAAACTTCCAGCGGCCGTCAAGCACGAGCCCCAGGTACCTCATGCATTTTTTGACATCAATGCGGACCCCACCGATGTCAATGTGGGATCGGCGGTAACCTTTTTTTTTTTTTTTTTTTTTTTTTTTGTGCGTGTGGAAATCCTCATGGACATCCGCCGCCCGGGGAGGCGACGGGGCGTGTCGGACTCCACCCAGAGTGGGTGACCTACCGACTAAAACCACACGGTGTTCCCTCTCGCACCTGCGTCGGGGGCTACGGGAACTATAAATTCGTCCGCGGCCCCCGACTGGTGATGGCCCGCCACTGCGGGCCCCGCCGTGTAGTGGGGAGTCAAAACTCCCCCTACGTCCTAGAGAGGCGCGCGTGGAACACTACGCGCCGCCACCTCGGGTCCTGTCCCGAACATGGGACGGGGGTTGGCGGACTTCCCCGCATCCGCCGCCCCGGACCTCGGCCGCAGAGGGTAGGGAGAGCGGCGCATCGTAATACCGACACTCCTCTCCCCCTGCGGCCCCACCGTGTCCGCAGTCCTGCGGCTGCGGCCCCGCCGAGGCCGCGGAAGGCAGGGAGAGCGGCGCACCGTGATACCGGCACTCCTCTCCCGCCGCGGCCCCGTAAACCTTCAGCCGCAGTGTCGCTAGTGCAACACCTCGGCCCGCCTCAGTTGCGGTGCCTCCCATACGACACCGCAACCTACAGTGGCCGCTCGACTGCGGGCTTCCTGGGCAAAGCCCGCAGGAGCAGCGCCCGCCCCGGGGTTCCACTTCGCTTCGCCGTGGGCCCACTCCACGGCTACTAAGCCCCCCCGCCGCGACAAGGCGAGAACCCCAATGGGGGGGGATCGGCGGTAACCTTTTTTTTTTTTTTTTTTTTTACGTGCGGGGAATCCTTTTACGGACTTCCGCCGCCTTGGGGAGGCGGCGGGGCGTGTCGGACTCCACCCCCAGAATGGGGGTGACTACCGACTAAACCCCACACGGGTGTTACGCCTCTCCACATAATTGCCGGGGTTACGGGAGCGATGAATCATTCATCCGCGACCCCGGCAGTGGCGGACCGCTTTAGAGTGCGGTCCTCGGCCCCTGAGAGAGGGGGCTATATACTCCCCCACCTGCCAATCCATGAGCGGGCGCGGCACACTCCGACCGCGCCTCCATCTCGGGCCTAGTGCTGGACGGACGGACTTCCCCAAGTCCGCCGCCCGTGGCCGCCTACGGTGGTTGGAACAGGGCGTTGTATGCCCTGTTCCTGCGCCCAGTGCGTCGGGCGCGGATTGGTTGGGTGGAGGTAGCCTCCCTCTCTCGTTCGGCGACCTCCTTAGCGGCGATGACCTCCTCGCAAAACGAGGCCACCGCCTGCCATGCGGATTCGCTGCCGACCATACTGGCGATAACGGCCGGCAGCGAGAGGTCGCCGCCTATCTCCTCGGAGAGGACACGGCGCTGCTCGGACCATGCAGTGCACTCAGCGAGCGTGTGCTGCGCCGTGTCCTCCAGACTCCCGCAGTGGTGGCAGCGGGCGTCAGGCTCTCTCCCGGCTATATGGCACAGATACTTGCCGAAGCAGCCATGCCCCGACAGTACCTGCGTCAGCCGGAAGGTCAGCACGCCGTGACGCCTTGCCAACCACTCTCTCAGGACGGGTCGGAGGGCCTCAATGGTCCGATGGCCGGCCCCCGGTCTCGCGAGCCGGTCCACCCATTCGGCGACTGCTGCACGTTGTAGGTGCGCTCTGCACTGGTCCAGTTCCCTCGGGACCACCGTCTCTCCGCGAGCTCGCAGACCCTTGCGCCATGTAAAGAGTGACGCAAGGACCCGGGCGTCTAGGTCCCAAGGGAGGGACCCCGCCAGAGCGCACGCCGCCTCTGCCGAGATGGTGCGATACCCGCGGATGACCCGAACGGATATCGCACGCTGCGGCCGCCGTAACATCGCGGCGCCTCGGCACGTCACCTCGGTGGCCCAGACAGGGGCTCCGTAGAGGGCCATAGAGCGGATGACCCCCAGGTAGAGCCGCCTGCAGTTGACATTTGGGCCACCAAGGTTCGGCAACAGTCGCCCAAGGGCGCCGGCCGCCGCCATCAGCCGCCCCGCGAGATGCTGGAAGTGGGCCTCAAACTTCCAGCGGCCGTCAAGCACAAGCCCCAGGTACCTCATGCATTGTTTGACATCAATGCGGACCCCACCGATGTCAATGTGGGATCCAGTCGGAGGCACCCTACGGGGCCCGTGGAAGCAGACCGCCTCGGTCTTGTTGAGCGCCACTTCCAGCCCCAACGCGCGGATCCGCGCAACAACTTGCGCCACCCCCGCAGTGGCAAGACGGGCAGCCTCTCGGAACGATTCCTCCCGGGCTAGCACGAGCGTGTCGTCAGCGTAGCACGTCATGCTAACGCCCGGGAGTGTGGCTCCCCGCAGGACCCAGTCGTAGCCGATGTTCCACAGGAGCGGTCCGAGGACGGATCCCTGCGGAACACCGCACGACATGTCCCTCGTACAGACACCGTGGCGGGTCGTGTACGTGACACACCGGCCGTGCAGATAATCCCCGACTATCCGACGCAGATGGGGCGGCACCTCATGCCAACGAAGCGCCTCCATGATGCAGCCCCACGGCAGGGTGTTGAAAGCATTGGAGATGTCCAGCGACACCGCCAACAACACCCCGCCTTCTGCCACTGCCTCCTCCGAGTGGGCCTTCACGCGCAAAACAGCGTCTACGGTCGACCGACCCACTCGGAAACCGAACTGGTTGTCGGACAGGTCGGGTCCCTCTCGCGTCATGTGCTTGACGAGGCGAGCGGCAACAATGCGCTCGAAGAGTTTCCCCACCTCGTCAAGCAGCACGATCGGCCGGTATGCCGAGGGTGAGTCCGCAGGACGCCCGTCCTTTTTAATGAGGACGAGTCTGCCCGTCTTCCACTGCCTCGGTACGCTCCCTTGGCTGAGGCAAGCGGTAAAGAGCTGCCTCAGCCTCGGAGCGAGCACCTTGAGCGCCAGTGCCCAGGCGCGACCAGGCACACCGTCTGGTCCCGGAGCCGTGCTCTTGGCCCGCATGCGCAGCTCCGCTGCGCCGAACTCGGCTTCCGTGACCTCAGGCACCTCTAGCTCTTCGCGAGCTTCGCTACGTCGCGACCCCATCGGTGGCGGTACGTGCTCCGCTCTGCTGGGAAACAGAGCGGAAACAACGTTGCCCAGGAGGGCTGGCTCCAGCGTCTCGGTCAACGGGGGCGCCCATGGCCGGAGTTTGGCTCGTACGAGCTTGTACGGCCGCCCCCAGGGGTCCCCGTTGAGCAGCTCCAAAAACTGCTCATTGCCAGCCTCCCTCGCCCGGGTGATGCTCAGCTGCAGAGTCTCCTTGGCGGATTTGTAGGCATCGTACAGCTGAGCCTCCACGATGGGATCGCGACGCCGTCGTCGACGGTGTCTCGTGTAGAGGCGCCGGGCCGCAACACACTCCGTGCGCAGGCTTGCCAGCTCCCGAGACCACCAGTAAAGGCAACGCCTTTGAGGTACCGACCTGGCTCGCGGCATGGCCGCATCGCAGATTTGCGTCATTGCATGCCGGAACCAGGCCGCCTCGGCCTCAACATCTACTGGCTGCTCAGGGACAGAGAGCCAGGCATGTACTATGGCGGCCTCGATCAGGACGTCCCTGTCCAGCTGCTTCAGAGCCCATCTAGGACTCGCAGCGGTGCTCTGACTCGAGCGACCGCTGTTCAGGGCCACTGAGGGCGCGGAAACATCGAACCGGATATACCGATGATCCGACAGGGTTTCCACGCCCTCCATCACTGTCCAGCCCCGAACGCGACGCGCCAAAGATGGGCTCGCGAAAGAGACGTCCACGATCGACCCGCCATGTCGCCGTACGCACGTGTGCACCGTCCCGCGGTTCAGGATGTCCAACCCCGTCGAGACTGTCCACTCCTCTAGGACCTCGCCGCGCGCATCGGTCGCGGGGCAGCCCCAAGCCGTAGATTTGGCATTGAGGTCACCGAGGAGCAGGACGGGGCGGGTGAGGTTTCGCCCAATCAGGGCTCCCACGTCCCCAAGAAAAGCCTCAAACTCTGCAAGGACCCTGTTGGGCGAAAAATACACCCCAACCACAAGGACACCCTGAACCACTGCTGCAACGCAACCCGGACGCCTGTCCACCACTGCCATCGTCACTCCCAGGGAGGCCTGGCAAATAATTGCCACCGAGCCGGCTGGGTCGCCTGCCCAGTTGTCCCTGGGGGGGACAGAATAGGGCTCCGCCACAACGGCCACGTGTATCAACCACTCCGCCATGCTCTGGAGTAACAAGTCCTGAGCTCTGGCGCAGTGGTTGATATTACCCTGCAAAAGTTTGCGTAGCCCTATGAATGTGCCGGCTCAGTATCCGCCACATCCATGGCCTCCAAGGCCTGAGTTTGCGGCGTGAGAGTCACTGGGACTCTCACAGCAGCCTTCCCCCCCTTTTTAACGCGAGCTGAGCACGACTTGGCTCCAACGCGATGCCCGGCGGGCTTGCCAGCAGCCGCACACAGAGAGCAGTGCGGGGAGGCAGAGCACTGCGCGGCCTTGTGCCCCGGCTGGCTACAGCGATAGCACTGGTCGCTTCGGTCGACCTCCGACGAGCACGTGTGCTGGACGTGCCCGCCGTACAGGCAGCGGTAACACTGCATGGGCCTTGGTTCCAGCAGTGTCACCTTCGCCTCAACCCAGCCGACCTGCACGTGACCAGTGCCCACGAGGGTTTTGGCCGCAGCCACAGGGCAGCGGAACCAAGCCGTACCACGGCCGTCGGGTCCACGACGAATTTCGCCCACCCTCGTGTCTGCCTCTGCGCAGCCCCCGTATCGTGCGACCGCCGCACCGACCTCCTGGGGGGTGACAGAGTCGTCCAGACCCGACACGCGTAACTCCGCGCACTTGCTGGGTCTGGAGACTTTTACGTCCTCCCCCTTGAGACAGCCTCGCAGCGCCTCCGCCAAGGAGTCAGCCTTGTCACCGGTCGCGGCTCCGGGTATTTGGAGAATCCGTGCACCGGTGACCGCCCTTTTAAATTGAAGGGAGGAAATCCCGAGGCCGGCAAGATCCACCTTTTGTTTGGCCTCGGTCAGGACGGAGGCGTATGACACGCCCCGTTCCTCTGCCCCAGGCTGCAGTGAAATTACCACTGCTGTGGAGCGTGGTGCCCGCAGCTTGGCTGCAGCCTTTTTGGCCGCTGCCTTTTTGCCGCCCCTCTTCTTGCTCTTCCCCTTCTTCCCGACCGTCTGCCATTCCCCTTCCTGGGTATTGGCAGACGTCTGCTCCTTTTGAGAAGCAGCAGGGGCAGGGGCAGGGATTTGTTGCCCTTTATTGGGTCGCCCTTTTGCTGCGGCCTGGGTGTTGGAACCTCCTGGCGTGTCCGTCTGTGTGCGGGGAAGGTTTCCCGCGGACTTCTTGGTGGCCTCTGCGTATGAGCTCTGCGCGGGCCTTGCTTTCGGGGGCTCCTCCGCCCTCCGTTTGTCCGCCGCTAGCGGTGGCCGGAGGGTCTGAGCTGGGAGGAGCCTTGGCTCCAGTGACTCAAGGCGGGCATTCACCATGCCCCCAACTTGGAGCATGATGGCCCGCGCTATCTCGGCCACCTGTTCCGACTGAAGCAGTCCAGGTGCCGGGGCAGAGGCAGCGGCGGCGCAGGGTGGCCGTTCTTGCTGCCGAACAACATCGGCCCTTAGAGCGGCGATTTCACGCTCAAGGGCCCCCACTCTGTCTTGGAGACGGCCATTCTCCTCTTGGAGTTTTGTCGTCTCCTCCGACGCGGTGCGGTCTAGGAGAACCCCCATAGCCTCCTTGATTCCGTCGGCCGCCTCCTTAAGGGCGCGCGTGAACGTACCTTTCAGGTTGCCAGATTTTGTGGCAACCTTCAGGATGACGTTCACGCCATCCGACACCTGGCGGCTTAAAGCCGCCGACGTTAAGCCCTCCGCGCCGGTCGTCAGAGCAGACCGCCTCTCTCGGGCCTCACGCGCCAAATCGGCAACCTCATCGGCTGCTGCAGCCCGTCTCTCCTCCCGCCTCGCGGCCTGGAGGACCGCCTTAGTGGAGGTGAGCTCTACGACGTCCTCCTCCATCGGTGCCGAGCCGGAGTCACTGTCGCCGCTGGGCAGCGGTGTGTCAGGGCGCTTGACAAAGCGACCCAGAGAGTCGCGTGACAGCGCCGAGCCCGTCGCTCGCCCCCTTCTAGCTGTCGGTATCTTAGGCGCCGACAAGTTTTCCTCGCTGGAGGAGAGAGCTAATCCTGGCTCGCCTTGTACCACATTGTGCGGGCGTTTATCACCCGCCTTTTTTGAGCCTCCTCGGCTCCCACTCTGATGCACTGCATCCTCTTCATAATTTTTATTTTTTAGTGTTTCCATAGAGAATCCCACGAGTATGGGGGAAATAAAAGTCCACCCGGGCAGTGCCCCCTGTACCCGGGTAAGCGTATAGTGTGACCCAACCAGGGGGTCCGCAGGTACCCTGGTGGGGGTCGCACTAGCGACTGGTTGCTCCGAAGAGCCCCGACCAGCCACTCATCTCCTCACGGTGCGCCGCCGTTTGAGATTCGGGGTGATTTTTATCTCGAGGTTGTCTTCCTCGCAGTCCGGGCGGCTAAGCCAAGACTGACGGAGGACACCTTACGCTGAGCCGCGAGACATGACCACTGCACTCAGCATAGTGTAAGGTATTCTCCGATTTGGCGACGGTGGCAGAGGAGACAGAACTCCCGCTGCCTGCACGACGGTAGGGTGAGTACACGCCGAGCCCGCCCTTGCTCCTCCACCGTACCCTCTGATGAGCAGAGGGATACATGGAGCAACGTCCCTGTGGCCATTGAGCGGCCCCAGCCACGTCAGACATTCGCCACGAGCAATAAGACTCCCCGACTGGAGAGAGTTATTGCCCGTGCCCAGGGTGCACCGGCTCCACAACGAACGACTGCTGTTCCCCCCGGACTTATCCAGAAAGGACCAGCAGCCGGGAGCACACGAGGAGGTTGTCTGACCCAGCACCCCGGATCGGCGGTAACCTAACCTAACCTAACCTAACGGATAGGGCGTCGGACTTGAGGTCATGTAGTTACCAGTTCGAAACCCACCCATTGCACTACCGACATGAACCCACTCGTAATACGAGCATTTAGCTTAGTAGGAGGGGTTAACAAGAATACTAGTAATGGACGACCCACATTGCTAGAAAGCTTTTTTTTTAAATAATTTAATCATAGGATCTGCTGTCTATAGGCGGCGAGCATAGGACCGGTTGCCCACTTGTGGTTAAGCGTAAGCCTATGTGTGATAAAAAAATAAAAAAACTTTATTATCTGCTAAATTGCAAAAAAAAATGTCACTTTATGAAGGTGAACATTATTAAAACAACAGCATCTGTGCCTCGTAGAGCGTGCCGTCCATCCCAGTTGTTATATGAATACCTTTGGTAATTAATTGTCAGGATCCCAAAAATTCTGACCATCATTTTATTATTATTACATACCATCACGCCTGTATTCCCCGAAGGGTAAGGCAGAGGTGTACCTAACCTTTTGAACGCCAGAGTATAAACGTATCGCCGTACCCCTGACGCCAGGCCACTTTTTCTGTCAAATTACACAAGGTAGTAAAAACACACTAAAGTAATGATTAAATTGTTTATTTCATAATATGGTGCGACGTATATTTTGTCATATATTTGTGACGTTGGCGTTCAGGGTAAGATTTCGTTTGTCACATATATGTGACAATGGCGTTCAAAAGGTTATATGTACACCCACAATTCGCCGGTATGTTTAGATCCCATGTAATAAGGGGCGAGCCTATTTCTATTAACCGGGCACAAATTCAGACTCTAAGCTGCTGCTGAGAATTTGACCGAAAAACCCAATATCACTTAGCTAGACCTGGGGACCGAACCTAGGACCTCTAGTGTTGAAGTTGCGCTAAGGACCACTGGCCTAATGAGGCAGTCGTACAATATATTATTATAGTCGGACTTACTATATATCATATGTAAAAATCAGCCTTAGGATCCTGGCAGGGTTGCCATGTAAGGATGTAGTATGTAGTAGTAAGGTTTGTATTCATGTATGCACTATGTAAATGTGTATTCTATATCATTTAATATTGGTTTCTAATAAACAGTCAGTCTTAATCTAACATTCGTGAGTGTCATTTCTCTCTATATACCCGACCAACCTCACAATATCAATATTGCTTCAGCCTCCAGTTACACAAGTCCCTATGGCAGTGACTTCCTATAAAATAAGCGGTATATAGCGGTAGTGAACATGGCTTATATCTAAATAGACCTTAACGCTTTTAGTGTACGCGGTTATGAAAACCGATCACATATTTTGGTGCGGCATGCGATTATGAGCGGTGGTTTGGCAGTAATAGCTTGTATGTTGCTCAAATTGATGTTTTAATAGATAGTGGTTAGGGTATAATGTTGCTCTAATTGCTAGTGAAACGCGAGCTGTTTTGCATTTTGTTATAAATAGAAGCTGCTGTCTGTATACCAAACTCTTTGATAAATGATAAAATATATATATTTACTGTAAATAGATCTTGTAAAGACACTTTTACAAGTCAATGTGTTTCTTTTTTTTATAGATATCACCGGCATTCGCTATCTGATGATCTCTCAGAAGAAATGCCAAAATAAACTCAGAGACTCATGGTCTCTTTTAAAATCTAGACAGTAGGTAATTCATCAAATATGCGTGGTAGACAATGCAGGGAAATATCTTAACATGTCTTTTGAAGAATGGGCCAAATGTCTTTTGAAGAATGGCTTTAAGTTGATGTGTCCAAACTGACGGCACGCATGCATCAGACATCATGTAGCTGTGTTGCACGATGATTCTAGATCAGTGAGACATTGTAGTCATTTGGACCTATCTAAATTACTGAACTTATAATTATGTAACTAGCTTTCTGCCCGCTGCTTCGCTCGTTTGGTTTCTCGGCTTTTCTCTATTCTATATAAAAAAGTAGCCTAAGTTACTCCTTATTAAATCAGCTACTTATCTGCCATTGCAAACCCCGTCAAAATCGGTCCAGACGTTTCAGAGATTAGCCGGAACGAACAGACAGACAGACAAAATTGTTCAAAAATGTTATGTTGGTAAATACCGTGTATACATCCATATGCATTTAGCAAAAAACGGTTATTTTAATATTACAAACAGACACTCCAATTTTATTTTTCTGTATGTATTAGTTTCAATCGTATTCCATTATAATTTCGATTGGCCACAAATTCCGGATCTAATTAATACGAATATTACATTTGCAGGAGCATAATTAAATTTAGGCGGATATGGGATATTCATTCGTGATGAATAGTTCATTATAGGCGATAAGTTATTACGTGGCTTTATCACTGATTTATTTGCTGGCGTTTGATAATATTGATCGCACGAATAGCGCAGGAGGTGAGCAGTCGGCACCTGCGCCATGGGTCGTGGATTCTACGAGTATTGTTGCTTGTATAAAAAAATAGGTGCCTCATTTGTCAAGTGTTCCTAAGCACAACGACTACTACTACTAGGTCTCTGGTTCGATTCCCTGGTTGAGCAAAGTGTTATTAAGTTATTTTATGAAATTCTCAGTAGCCGCTCGGAGTTTGGCTGAATGGTGAATATTAGTACACTTCCGCCGTACCGTAATAAATGAATTGATTTCTTAGAAATCAAATAAGTAAGTACCTTGTTCTTGAAAAAGATCTAGATTTTTCCCCAGGAATGAATGAAATGAGTAGGTACCTAATTTCTATGATCTAGATTGTTAGCAATACCCTAAGAAAATAGTCTTTGGCAATACCTAAGCATACAAGCAGTTTCCAATTCAATTTCATGGTGGAATGGAGTTCTAATCACCTGCATTCTTCTGTAGCCCCGTCCTATATTAAAATTGATATCGAAATAAATGCCTATATGAACCGTCTTCATAAATTATAAGGATGGCACGATGCCGCTGAAGCGTCCACTTGCAATAACAGAATGGGGACGACGATGTGCTAATTGCAACGACGGCACATGATATCAAACCAACGCATTTCACCTTCCAAACACCTTATCACAACAGCATAAAGTAAAAAATGCCGTACCAGGCCAGCATAGAAAAGTTTGCTGACTTATATCGGACAAAGTTATTGAAGAATGTTTTGCGATTAGGCAAAGCGGTATTTGAACGGTTTATGGTTCAGTTTTGCGTGTTTTGGTGGTAACAGAAAGTGGTTGCTGTATCGAACGAGGCTCGATTACCGTGGAGCAGTCAAGCACCCGACATTAGTTGTATAAAAACTACTGCAAGTATTATATGACGGCAATTATATAATCATAGCTATGCCCTACGGT
This sequence comes from Subacronicta megacephala, assembly GCA_958496365.1. NCBI lineage: Eukaryota > Metazoa > Arthropoda > Insecta > Lepidoptera > Noctuidae > Subacronicta > Subacronicta megacephala. Next base: position 2,408,762 of record OY292522.1, read on the forward strand.
TTCACCTGCTTTGCTCCGATCCTAAGGATCATAGCGTGATGCTAGATAGCATATAGCCTGCCTTATGAATGTGGCTATCACATACAAATAACTATATTATTATAATAATATTTTATCAAATCTGACTAGTGGTTCTAGAGATTAACGTGGTTCTAACGCTTTGAAAAAACAAAATCTTCAGCTTTATTATAGGTTGTTTGCATTTGGAAATAAGCAATTATTATCCTTGTTGCCATTCCTCAGCTGAAATGGGGTCCGATACTGCTGAATTTAACATGAAGCTACTGCCATAAAAGCTCTGCTCTCGATTCTCCTGGCAATACCAATATCCTATGAACACACTGACAGTCATTTTTAAATAAACGATTATTAAATTACGCTAGAGGTTTTGGTTTCAATTTCCAGATATCGCAAAGTGTTATTGGGTTTCTCTATAAAAATCTTAGTAGTAGATCGGAGTTTAAATTTGTGCTCTGAAACATTGTAAGTATTTTTATTTAAGAGAGTTTCTTACCCGTTCTTCTCCATAAGACTCAGTATTTGAAACTGTGCAATTAGTTTTGATATTTCGGTCGTCCGACGTCAAAAGTGGGCGACTAATGGCGATTGTATTATATTTCTACATACCAATGAACTATGAGCGTGTATTCATACACCTCTAACCCTTCGGCGAAAGCATGCAGCATTGTAAATTAATGCTAGAAGCAATCTCGCATTGTAATACTACTTGTTGCATCTTATTCGCAGACAAACATAGGTTTAATTAACTTTTCTACATACAAGAAAGTGTATCTTTAACAATGGCACCGTGCTTATGAGCTTGCACCACAACACAGTTATTGTTCAGAAGGTCAACTTTATTCTAAAGAGATAGGTACGCTGAATAAATACTTAGTCACCCTAACAAAAGTTATATAATATATTTTTTATTTAATAATGGCTAAAATTAATTATAAATAAATGTTTTTTATATAGCCATTGGTATAAAATTAGTAACATAATATTTATTTTTAATTAATTTTACACCACAACAACCATCAACCTTTTATTTAAAAAATATATATATAGTGTGAAAAGAAAATCGTCCGGAAAGGACATGGGTGAAGGTCGATCTTACCTGGGTCTTTGACCATAATATCGATTTCAAATTTAGAAGGGATCATATTTTAACACATTCTGCTTACCATTGAAGCATTTAAAAAAATGCTTATTTTAGACAAAATTCGGCCTGTAACTTCTCTTACAACTTACTTATACTACACCCCTTCTGCCTCTAACCTACATAATGTCTTACCCTGACACGTGTTCATTTCGCAAACAATAGCTCGTGTCGTATAATTTACTACAACAACCCTACTCCAAATGCTTAGGCATGATATTCATGTTTGCAGTTTGAGACCAAAGGGGTGTTATGACCAAATTATCATAGGCATATATCATAATGGTGATAACGATGTGTTGTGTTGGTTGTAGGTGTGTGTAGGTGGTTTTACACCGGCGCGGCGAGGCGTGGATGGGATGGGCGAAAATTGAAATTTGTATGGCAAAATTTCTATCCACGCTCTGCATTTTTGGTGGATAGAAATTTTGCCTTTTGAACTGCCTCGTCAGTCAAGTGCTCCCAAGCGCCACTGCTACGCTAGAGGTCCTGGGTTCGATTCCCAAGTCGAGCAGTTGGGATTTGTGCCCGGTTAATGGCAATAGGCTCGCCCCCTATTACCTACATGGGACCTAAACATACCAGCGAAGCTTGGGTGAACATCAGTACACCTCTGCCTAACCCTTCTGGAAATACAGGCGTGATTTTGGAGTCTTACCTATTTACTTCTTTCAACAATGTTTTGAGCAGTGCTCTTGGTTGGATATTTTTTATATCCACAAATTTTTTGGCGCCCAGTCTCCCGCCTAATGGCGCCTCATTACGTTTTTGGGCTTTCTAGTTATTTTTTGTAATCGTACGCATCAAAGAAGGTTGGTTGAACCCTCAGAAAAATTACGTCTGGTGTTGCCATAACAAATGGTAAGTATATTAAAATAAAGCCATGCTATTTTTTGTTGTGACTTAGGAAAAAACTCGAAATTGACCCTGTGTGTCTGTTATAAGCAATTTCATTCAAAATTGTAATCCCTACAAATAATATAAATGCGAAAGTAACTCTGTCTGTCTGTCTGTTACGCTTTCACGCCTAAAGCACTCAACCGATTTTGATGAAATTTGGTACTGGGATAGACTAAAGCTTGAGAAAGGACATAGGCTATCTTTTATGGAAAAAAAAAGTTTTGAAGCGGTTGAAAGTTTGTATGGGAGTTCGTCATTTTTCAAGATAAAACCATGAAACTTTATATTATGGCACTTGATAAGAAATAAATAAAGATTTGTTCTAGCGTTTTTGAAATTTCAGCCTGTGTGGGGATGAAATAGGGGATGAAAGTTCGTTTAGAAGTCCTAACAAAGTCACGCTATCAAGTTTAACCCCGGAACCGATTTTGACGAAATTTGGAACAACAATAGACTAGACTTTGGGAAAGGATATAAGCTAAGTTTTGTTGTAAAAAGGGGTTGAAATAAGGGATGAAAATTTCTATGGGAGTTTGTCATTGTTGAAGATAAAACGATGAAACTTTGTATTTAGGCAGTAAAGTAATAAGAAGTAAAAATTTGTTCCAGCGTTTTTAAGATTTCGACCTGTGTGGGGATGAAATAGGGGATGAACGTTCATATAGAAGTCCAAACGAAGTCACGCTTTGAAGCCCAACCTCGGAACCGATTTTGATGAAATTTGGTACAAAAATAGATTAGACCTTGGGAAAGGATATAAGCTACGTTTTGTTGTTAAAAAGGTGTTGTAATAAGGGATAAAAAATTGTATGGGAGTTTGTCATTGTTAAAGATAAACGCTGAAACTTTATGTTTAGGCACTTGATAAGAAATAAATAAATATTTGGTATGGGGATTTTGAAATTTCAAACTGTGTGGGGATGAAATAGGGGATGAAAGTCCGTTTGGATTTTGACGAAATTTGGTACAAAAATAGACTAGACCTTGGGAAAGGATATAAGCTGCGTTTATATTTCGGTAAATAATAAAGTTGGGCAAATTTTGTGGTCTACCCGAGCAAAGAAGCGGACGGAAAGATATGTAAGGATAATTTGCAATTTCCCGCCAAAATTGGAAAACTCTCAACAGTCAAAATGTGTTGTCCACGCGGGCGAAGCTGCGGGCGGAAAGCTAGTTCAAATAAATGCTCAATACTGACCTATGACTTTTTGGATTGTGTTTACGCAATCGGCTATTCTGCTAGGGCTCGCAAGTTTGATCCCCAGACAAAACAAATGTTAGTATGTCCTATGGAACCATAGTCTATGTATTTGCGAAAAAGGAAGAACTGCCTCTGAGGTCCCATTGAAGAACTGCCTCATTAGTCTAGTGGTCCAACCGCGACTGCTACGCTAGAGGTCCTGGGTTGCCGGGTCGAACAAAGTGTTTCTGGGTTTTCTATGAAATTCTTAGTAGCAGCTCGGAATTTGGGTTTGGGCCCGGGTAATGGCAATAGGCTCGCCCCCTATTACATGGAACCTAAACATACCGGCGAAGTGTGGGTGTACATGGGTACCCCTCTGTCTAAACCTTCGGGGAATACAGGCGTGATGGTATGTCATGTTATAACATGAGACCTAATCATACTGGCGAACTGAAGATGTATGTTAGTACACCTCTACCGAAACCTTTGGGGAACACAAGCATAATAGTATCCACAGGGATGTATGTTAACAGGCTTTGCACTAGGGGGTTCTGGGGTTGTCTATTAAGAGGACACAGTATCTCCCTCTATGTGCTGATTGTAGCCACAGGGGTGGTTTTATTTAAAAAAACACGCAACCGGTATAATCCCCAAAGACCGGCCGCATTTTAAAAGTTTACCCCCGTATACAAATTCGCAATAATGAGCTCAAGTTTTGTTGAATTCAATGTCTAAAACATGAAGTTACAATTGAATCACACGATAGATGTACATATAATATAATTCAGTTAGATATAGAAGTTGACAATACAATGCCACAGAACAAATTGAAGCGAGCCAGTCATTTATAATGCCTTCTCCTTCTCTTTATTGTTTGAGTTGACGGGTAATATTGGTCAAGTTACAGGTGGAAAGCGGAGATGAATATGGTGATTTTTAACCCCTGACTACGAAAAAAGAGGGGTGTCATAAAATAACCGGGTGTCTGTCTCATTAAAAATGTGTCATACTCATAAAAACAGTGTATATTTTTTAACATCACAAAATAGCAGATGGACCGAGGCGTGGATATTTTTACTAGATGTGAGTAAAAATATCCACGAAAACAGCAAGTAATCAAAAACTTGCGCTTCAGCGCTCCTTAAATTGCTGTCTTGGTGCCGTACTTGGTCTGTCTGCTAGTTATACAATTATGTTAGAAATGGTGATGGGCAAGTCTTGAAGTTTGTACAGATGGAACAAGAGTCGCAAAATTCTTAGAATAGAATAGAATAGAATAATCTTTATTGTACACCATAATAAGAAAAATTTACAAGGACTTAAATAAAATAAGGGTACGATGGCGGTCTTATCGCTACAAGCGATATCTTCCAGACAACCTTTGGATGGACAGAGAAAAAGTGAAAAAAATAGGGGGGGTAGTCCGTGGTGTACTAAAAAACTTACTTAAATAACCAATTAAATACGAAATTTATAGAAACATACTTATATACTATATAGGTAATATAAATATATATATATATATATATATACTCATATAATAAATATGCAACATTATAAATAAATAAATAAATTGTATGAAATTATTATACAGGTAAAAATCTTAATAATATTATAGCAGCGTAGGTAGCTAGAAATACAGCGTGAGCAGCAATATCCATGTAGATAGAAGAACGATAATGTTATGAAAGAAACAGACTTAGTAGATTGATAGAAGGAAGAAGCAGGACATTCATTAGCTGACGCGCGATAGAATTTGATTCTTGATCGGTTACTGTAGAAAGATCATGCAACTGTTGCTCGACTTCGGCTAGGTGGCAAGACTACATGAGATGAAATAAATGGGAGTTGCTCTAATAATGCCAATGAAAGATGCATGGCACTACAAGTGAGCACCAACGTTGAAAATAGAAAAAGATCCCAAAAAGGTCCCAGGCTGCTATGAAGACATCATCAGCCTATATTTGTCAACTGCTAGACATAGGCTCTCCTCGACACTTCTATCATCTTCTCCTTTCCTCACCAGTCACTGCCAGCTGCCTTCCGCAACCAGCAGTAACTGGATCTGGAATTGATCCCATTGGGTAGCAAATGTCCTACATCCCACTTTTCTAGACGTGGTCACCACTTGAGAACTCGTTTACTGCAGCGTTTATCAGGTCTGCAGATGTGACTGGCATCATTTTCTGTGTTTTTAATTTTTCATCGTGTATCTATCTGTCAAAAACTGTCTTTATTGATCCTAAGCGCGACTGCTATGCTAGAGGTCTTGGGTTCAATCCCCAGGTCGAGCAAAGTGTTATTGGGATTTACTATGAAATTCCAATAGGCTCGCCCCCTATTACATGGGACCTAAATATACCGGCGAAATGTGGGTGTACATTAGTACACCTCTGCCTAACCCTTCGGGGAATACAGGCGTGATAGTATGTTATGTTATGTTCATATTTTATGAATTCTATTAACCGCTATGCGCTCTTCACTTAGAACATTCAAGTTACTGACAACACTATTGTCGTGGCGATGTGACGACTATCTCCGCCTGTTGTATATGTGGTTCTAAACGATTTGTACCCACTAACGATGTACGTCCATTTTTCCAGCTCTACAAGTCTTATTACAGCTTCAAGCTGATTTTAGTACCTGTAATGATATTTAAAGAGGTATGATCAAAATGTAATTCGGAACTAAAATCTCGTTAGAGAAATTAGTACTAAGTGTAATATTGATTGTTTAGATAGGATATTAAGTACTTCATATTACTATGTAATTATAATATTGTAAGATACGAATATATATTGTAACCTAGTTCGAATCCAACACATGCATGACTTTCCGTAATTATCTGCGTAATAATAAATTAAATTATCAGTCTTTCTCTCGAAAACATCGTGAGAAAACCTGCATCATTATAAAAAAATATCGATGGTGTGTGAAATCTGCCAATCCGCAATACGCTAGCGTAATGAACTATAGCCTTACCCCTTTCACTCCCGAGAGCAGACCTGTGCCCAGCAGTGGGACAATAAAAATGAGTTGATGATGATGAGAATTTATTTTGTCTAGATTTCAATTATTTTATCTATATCACTATACTAAAAAGTGCAGTGCACTATACTAACAAGTGCCTAGTGATATGGCCATTGGACTGCCAAGTCAAAGGTCTCGATTTCGAATCCAAGGCACGCACCTCTAACTTTTCGAAGTTATGTGCGTATTAATAATTAATGATCACGCGCTTAAACGGTGAAGTAAAACATCGTGAGGAAACCTGCATGCCTGAAAGATTTTCTTGACGGCGTGTGAAGTCTGCCAACCCGCAGTAGGCTAGCGTGGCGGACTATAGCCTAATCCCTCTCGCATTGAGAGGAGACCCGTGCCCAGCAGTGGGACAATGTAATGAGTTGATGATGACTATACTAACAATAGAACGCGGTTTCACATATGTCTTAAAAGTCGCACTAGAGGTCCTGTGTGCAATTCCCAGGACAAGCAAAGTGTTATTGGGTTTTTCTATGAAATTCTCAGTAGCAGCTCGGAGTTTGGATTGTGCCTGGTTAATGGGAATAGGCTCGCCCCCTATTCCATGGTGAACTATGTGTGTACATAAGAATAAAACATGAAGAGTTAGGCAGAGGTGTACTCTCTATTTTTTTTAAAAAAAAATTTATGGTGTAACTCGGCAAACGAGCAGGCGAGCTACCTGATGGTAAGTAGTCATCGCCGCCCATGGACATCTGCAAAACCAAAGGAGTTGCAGATGCGTTGCCGAGCCTATTTAGGGAAAGGGAGGGGAAGGAGAAAAGGAGAAGGAAGAGGATTGGGGGAGGAATTGGGCCTCCGGCCCTCTCGCTCACCGAACGAAGCGCAGTAACGAAACGCTACTACTCGGACGTCGGTCTTCTGCGAGAGTGTGGTACTTCCCCGGTCAAGCCGGCCCATTCATGCTGCGAACAGGTGGCCCTACCACAACAATCTCTACCTAACCCTTCGGGGTATTCAAGCGAGATGGTATGCATGTCGTCAAATGAATCTGACCTTAGGAATAGAACCTTCGTTTATTTTCGTCTCCAACATAATGGTGTTTGTCACGATACTGTCACGTCCAAGAGACAAATTATACCAATTTTATACGTTTCTTTTTCATTTGTTTTCACTGATTACTTACTCGGTTGCTTTTGAATTGGATCAGGGTCGCCGATAATCTGAGTCCCCTTAATTTCTTTTCTTGAAGACCTGTTGGTTGGTAATTAGCCACCTGTGTTATTGAAACATACCGTCATAGTATACCATCACGCCTGTATTTCCCGAAGGGTTCGGCAGAGGTGTACTAATATACACCCACACTACGCCGGTATGTTTAAGTCTTATGTAATAGGGGGCGAGCCTATTGCCACTAACCGGGCACAAATCCAGACTTCGAGCTGCTACTAAGAATTTCAAAGAAAAACCATCCAGTACCTCTAGCTTAGCGGTCGCGCTTAGGACCACTAGACTAACTGTTTTTTCTTTAAATTGTAAAAGGTGGCCAGCCTTTTACAATTTAAGAAAAAGAGGCTATGTGTGGGTGTACGTTAGTACACCTATGCCTAACCCTTCGGGGAATACAGGCATGATGGTATGTTAGGTTCTAATGAAAGAGAAAGATACAATATCAATAGAGTCATCAATAGAAAATATTCGTCCATTGTTTTATATTTTACAGTGCTTTCCTATTGTTTATTTTTATATAGTTGTTAGTTATAATTATAACCATTTGCTTGCTAGTATTGTAAAAGATATTTCGTCTTTTGTTCTTTATTTTAATGTGCCCTTTTATTGTAGTTTGTTTGGTTACTGCTATTTTGCTTGTAATCTTAATGTGTTTTCATTGTGTAAACGAACAGGGGGTATACATCCGGTGCGCATCTGTGTAGTGATACGTCCCGAACCGGATACAATTCAATAGATTTAAGGAAACTAATTGGCGCGCCGGTCGTCCAGTTGTTTTTCATTTTTGGTTGTATCTTTATTGTTTTAATAATCTGTATAGCGTGTGACGTATAGCCGTATAGGTAATCAATAGTACATAGTAGCAACCCCATTAGTTTCCCCTACTGCCCGCTAGGTGACGCGGCAGTAGTACGCGCCGCTGCGCGCGCAATACCATTATAACAGTGCTCGACGAGACGCGCTCTGCGGTGCCACGATTTCCCCGCACTCGCGCTAAGTATTTGTTTTCTTCGGTTAATGGTTTCATTTGTTGTTGTTTTGCGTTCAATAAATGTTATGAGCCAGTCAAGAGTGTTTTCTGACCACCCCAATAGCCTACCCAACGCTATATCTGTAATAAATGAATGCAAGGTTGGACTTCCCGTGGAAACGTACAATAGGGTGGGGACCCGTCCCCACTGTAAATAGTGAGGTCGTTGAGTGAAGTCGTAGACCCTCGTCTAGCAGGGCGAAGATTGCTATCTCTCGGCCAGGTCCCTCCAGTTTAACAGGACGTTATCGTAAGTCGTTACCAGAAGTGAAAACAGTCATTGCTGCTTTCTTTGCTGATGTATCGTCGGTGCTGGTTGCTACATTCAAGACATTGGTGAAGGAGCATTATCTCTCGCTATAACTGACATTTATTCTCCTTAATCACTTATAACATACCTGTATCCCATTATACTATATCTATATTATTTCTTTATATATTGTATAAACTATATATATAGTTCTATATATTATGTATGTGACGTATATTGCTTTTCTTTATTTATTTTTATTATTCCAATTTAGATATACATTAGTTCAAAGTAGTTAGTTTATTTATTTTATGTACGCCAGCCTACCTAATTGTCGCCTTACCTTTCTCTCGAGTCCATCCAAAGCTTGGCTTTCGTTTGTGGTGTAAAATGAAGAATATTCTATTCTATTCTATATCTGTCGATTCCTTGAGGGGGGAGCTTTTTGGCCTCGTGCTTTTGACGTAGCATGACGTGACACGTGACTACGTGATCAGAACGGTGATAACTCTCAACCTAGCATCGCTTAGCTCTACAATGTTAACAAACGTCATAATACATTCCTCCCCCGACGTCCTGTCACTTTGAGGGGAGACTCGTGCTGAGTCAGACAACGAACGAAAAACAGGCTGAAAGTACTTCAATGGTAAGTTAGTAAGTAAAGAGAAGTACCTATTGCAATTCATATCATCCGATTTATATTGCTCTTCCTGCATTTTCAAATTTAAACCCTGCAATCCTATTGGAAATACTCTGCAATTTCGATCACACAAATGTTGATACGTTGGAAGCGTTGTAAGCATTTTAAACACTAAAAGGGGATTTGTGACTCAGCTTTCCGCCATTCCAGTTTGATTTTATTCATATATTGTTATTTATTTTAGGCTAACGCTGTTCATGTATAGAGTTGACTTTGCTTTGGCTTTGAATGTTTTGACTATCTAAGGCCAGTTTATTTTAGCTTAAACGTTTTATTATACTACTTTCTACAATGTGTTCGAAATAACTATGCTAGTCTGAAGTTGTCTGCAAGTAGGTTTGCATTGCATTGATAAATTTTAATGTCAAGACTCCGTGTAAATATAATAGGGGTTGTAAATGTTTCTGGTTCGTGATTATTTTCCTTACTTATTTAAAGTGATTTTACGAGCGAGGCAGTTCAGAACGGCTAACTTCAGAAATGCAGAATTATTTCGAACAAACTGTATTTTTAATCCAATCCCAGAAAATTCCCAAAGTCTGATATTGGTGTGTATTTACTTATTTATCTCTCTGTGAGTCAGACAAATACTAAACTTGTGTTATTAATATTGATTGATGATAAAAAAAGTTAAACCGCCTTCAAAAAATAATAAAATAATTTTGTCTGTAACAGTTTGGGAAGTCGGTGACTTCTATTTGAGTGGGTCTTTTATTTTCGCCACCGACTTCCCAAACTGTTACAGACAAAATTATTTTATTATTTTTTGAAGGCGGTTTAACTTTTTTGTTAAAAGTAATTTTATTTTGTAATTTTTAGTGGAAAGTTTGTTTAGAAGTACTTGTTAGCCAACTAAACGCACTGCTGCAATAAGACAGCGATGTTTCGGAGTAAACGATAATATCATCGATGTAAACAAATTTTAGATTTTTGTTGATATTTTCAAAACTGCTTAACCGATTTCGATAAAATTTGAACGGGACCACCTCTGAAGTATGACCTACAAAACAAAAAAACAATCATTAAAAACGGTCCACAACTGGCGGAGATATCGCGTAACAAACATACAAAAAAAAAAAAAAAAAACATACAGACGAATTGAGAACCTCCTCCTTTTTGAAGTCGGTTGAAAATATGTTTTTGTTTGTTTGGTTAAACGGTGCTTTTATATATGAATATATAATACCTATATATTATAAACAATAAGGTTTATGTTTTAATTTTTTTATATAATTCCGTTTGTGTCCCACTGCTGGGCAAAGGCCTCCCTTAACTTCATCCAGGATTTTATATGCTGGGCTTCGTTGTACCACGTTCGCAGAAAGTGACCGAGATCATTTCGCCAACGTCTCCTCAGCCAACAAACAATCAGTATATAGAAAAAAAATAGCCATGAAATTACTATTTTTATTCATTAAAATTCACATTTCCTGACATTAAATAAACAGACAGTATACAAAGCCATATTTACAATTTTATATAGTAGTTATTGACACTGTTCTAAGGCGAGAACTCTAGATTTATATTACTTTACTAAACAAATATTACCCATGATCATTTATAAACTTATACTTAAAAATATTTACAACTTCCCATAAGGTAACAAAAAAAAATTTGAGCTTAAAAATAATAAAAAATAAGCAATATGTGATTTATTTAGTTTTTTTTCTTATAACTACTTGATTTGTGGAGATTTTATTTTTTAATCACCTAACTCCGAGTTGCTATTGTGAATTTCATAAAAAAAATTACAACACTGCTCGAATTACAAATAATCGAATCATAAATTTAATAATACCAGATGTATAAACTATTTAATAATATTGTAACTCATTCGAAGTAGCGTGACCATGGGCTATAGAATAGAAAGGACTTAACTCTTTGGATTTGAGCAATAAAAAATTAGGACTTATTTATGTTTCTACAATAAAATACATTTTTTTTGATACATTATTATCGGGGCTTGATTACTATAAAATTTTAAAATATTTTATTTTACTTCTACAAAATGCATTTGAGAACTGATTGCTTGTACTGGCATAAACATATCATTATCATATCATAAGTCTATTTTTCATTTTTAATAGTTTCTTAACTAATTTTATTTCACTTTTGTCTTTCATTTCATTTTGCAATAACTTATGAATTAATAATAAACTAAATAATTATTCAAAGCGACTATACATTCATCATAATAATTGGGAATCTTCTAATTGAAAATGCTTCAAGTTTTCGTTTTGATATGTATGTACATAGGAGTATTAAAACAAACATCAGTCTAAAGGAATTTAAACACAATAAATTCCAAGGTTAATATAACATGATATAATTAAAATCTTAAAATAATTTAGTATAAAAAAACATCCTAAAATTTGAAGCATTTCCCTAAAATTTACTAAACTAAAACGCTACCAAAATCCCTTATTATATTGGAAATCTATTGCAGACACTTCAAAAACTAGTCTGTTTAATACTAGAACGGTTTAGGCCCGCATTTAGTGATAGTCCTATACAAATACTATTTTAATTGACTATTTCCAACGCTCGAAAACTTTAGCTGGGCTCAGGCTGAAAGCTTTGAAGCGTAATCTCTATGAGTATGTGACGATGAGTAAGTATTTCAACAAAAAAAAATAGTTTCCTTATTTCTAAACAACAGATTTAAGGTGCCTATTATTTTAAAAATTATTAAAATATTTTTTTTTAAGTTATAAAATAAAAATGTACTGTAAAAATACCAACTCATTGTCACACACAATACTGCTGTGGTTTTATTATTACTTAATTAGTAATTAAACGTATCCATGTATAACTACAAACATTAATAATACCACAATGTCTTCGACATTACTTGAAGCGATCTCTAATATTCTATACTAACAATATCATACTTAACTATAACATTAATTAGTTATATGAAGAGACTTTTAATTCACACTTATTTACACGATCTAACAATTTATTGTCAGTTCTGAACGTTTAAAGAAATAAAAAAGTTACCTAATGCTATTTACATTTATTAAAAAATCGCTTTTATAAAGCTGAGATCGCTATCCATTACAAATATTCTACACGATTCCCTTTCTATACATTGAAAGCTTTCAACAAAGTCATTAATTTTGGTATTGTCTTATTTATAAAACAAATGTTCAAAATTGTGTGCGTAACATACCATTGGACACTCGGTCGGGTTTTCCTGTTTACGCATTCCGGTGACCGACATACATGGACTAGGTGATGTGGAAATCCCCCCGAAGGAGTCTCGTGAAGGTCTTCTTGAACTGCTGATTGGCCAGCGCGTAGCAAAACGGATTGATAGGACTGTTCGCGTAACATAGGAAGTACGAAAACATGTACAAATGTTTATTGATACATGGCGGATCTGTACAAAAACCCTCCACTAAAGCCAGTATGTGATATGGAGTCCAACAAACAACGAACGCACCCAATATGAACGATATAGTTCTAAAAGCTTTCCTAGCTCTATTCTCTGATTTAGATTTTTGTCGGCCGATGCTCGGAAAAAGGCCGTCCCGCTTCGAACGTTTAACTTTTAATTTTTTTCCTATGTTTTTTACAAACTCTTTCTTCGAGTCGCTGCGGCCTGACCCAGTTACAACTGTACTTGATACATCACTGTTCTCAACCGCTGGACTTATTGCGGGATTTAATTTCAATGGGGAAGTTTTTGCCTCAGTCGCCTTGGAAGCTTGAGGTTCATTGTTATTGGAAGACGATACGAGAGTAATGACAGGCTTGGAGTGTTCCCCTGTAGTTAAACTCACCTCAGTGTTCACTTTAATTGGAGGCGGTGGGGAGAAATTCGTTTTAGGCTGTGTAACTTGAGCTTCCGCGGTTGCTCGTATTAGAGCTGCTTGTAATAAAGACTTATTCGTTTCGTTACCTGAATTTAATGTTGGAGGAGATGACGGTTCAGTCGCGGTTGCAAACGTGATAGAGGATGGTGGACTCTCGTATGTAGGAGACGGTACATTGACAGAACTCTCGTCCATATACCTCAAGTCTGCGCCATCCATGCCAACAAGCATGTCATATGATGTACCGTCACCTTTAACGAGCCTAACAGTCCTAGTTCGAGATGATTCTGAATGAGAAGGTGGACTTTCAGAGACAGGAGGACTACATCTGAATTCAGATGGGGGTGGAATAATTCTTTGAGCAATTGTTGTCGATACTTCTCTTTGTTCGGACGGTGTTGTTATACCAGATGATATAGGGGACATAAGACTAGCCGTGGACAGTGGCACATTTGGTGCAGGTGTGCTCTGTGACGTATCTGGATTATCAGTGTCAAGCAAACTTTTTTCAGAAATCTGTGATAATGATGTTTTTGGCTTTTCAGTCTCATGCTTCAGTATTGGCGACTGTTTGAAGTCCGGTTTTATCATCATGCCGCCATTGAATCGCATGTTGTTTAACAGTTGTATTGTACCTGTTTGCATAACTAAGTTTGCGACTGACGGTCGTTTTTTGACGTTTGTCTGTGTGGTACTTTCTTCATCGGAATCAAAAGCAGGGCTGCTCGATCGTTCGGCTTCTACTTGATCTTCTTTCCTATCTCCGTCTGATTCATTTGTAGTGGAAGTACCGGTAGCAGTAGCACTACTTTTGTGGGCTGATGATTTTTGACTTGAATTTGAATCACTGGAACCTCCCAGATTTAGCAGTGGAGCTGCAAGAGATCCTTTAGAAGTAGAATCTTTTCGGACAGACTCGGATATTTTCATTTGGTCTTCACTAGATATAGTTGCCTTTGATAAGGCCGCCATACCAGCAGCTCGGCCAGCCATGCCGGTCATAACACCAGCACTTAAAGCAACCATCGATTGCATCTTCCTTTGCTTTGCTTCACTTTTCTTTTGCATATCATACGCCGTCTTAAAAATTCCTGCATAAAGCACTATCAAAACGAACAGCGTCGTCCAATAATAGCCTATGATTAAAGCTGTATTAAATATTGGGTCCTTAAGAAATTGAACAGCACATTCGCCTTCTTGTAAGTCTCTGTATCCGACGAAATGTTCCCATCCGAATATTGTCGTAAAGAACAGTAAAGCTGGTATGATCCACGTTACTGATACCATCCAAATAACCCTATTTTTCGTGCGCCACGCTCTATACCTCGCCGCTATTTTTACGCTGCAGAATCTATCTACAGTTATAAGGAGAACAGTGTATTGTGAGACGAGACATACTGTGTAGTCAACTGACAACCAAAGGTCACAGAGTAGGGGCCCTAAATGCCAATACCCCTTCAAAACGTAATCGGTGTAGAACGGAAGCGAAAGAGTACCTGAAAACAAAGGAAAATTAATTTATATTTAATAATATCTTCAGTATCAGATTCTTTTAAAATGTCAAAGGTCGGAGGTCTCCTATTCGTAAATACCTTTTAGACATAAAATAATGATGAAAAGCTTTTAACAATGCTCTAGTTAAAAGTATACAGTAAACAGAACATTAATTAATCAAATAAATGGGTAATTAAATGTAATCTTCAATTAGAAGACGGGTTTTCCTTATTAGAAAAATTACGTCGTTTTTGTATTTTGTACCGTTTCAGAACTTTTTTCATCTTTAACATTTTGTAACAATATGTTACGTGGAACAAATTTTTCTCTAAGTAACACAATTTTGTAACATGATTAAAGAATGGCTTTTATACTGTGAGTGATTTAAATAAGTAGATGTAGGTACTAATGAGCACCCATACTTCATCAGTATGTTTTAAGGTTAATCGAAGAATAGAAATGCACTTATTCCTTCTTATTCTAATAAAGTAGGCAGGCATGTTGTGACAATCAAAATATCTTCTAAGTATAAAAATAAATATCAGTAGTCGATAGACTCTCCAAAACTTTACTTTAAGTTGCCCCTTGTGTAAAAATTTTCGATAAATGAATATTGATGACGTTAATTTCATTTACGTTTGAAGGATTTCAAAGTTTCAAAATTAGGAAGTTGATGGCAAAATTTATTTTTAAATTGACAAAAGGAAAGTTCTAATGAAATCAATCATCGACTGTTAAGCCAAAACCTGTATATTGAATTTAGGAATTGGTTTAAAATACTGAAGATTTTGTTACGAAATATAGACTGCGGCGTATAGGTACTGTGAGTTATGACCAACTATCTTTAAGAATTACATTATTAATTTCATATATTTCAACATTAACTCAAGCGTTAAAATTAACGTGAAATTCGGACCAGAACCAAGAAACCAGAAAAAGATCAGTTTGTATGTTTGTATCGTACTTATAAACACACAAACACTTTTTTACGTATTCAAAAATATAACTATCTTACCAATCAACAGGTCGGTGGCGGCGAGAGAGGCGATGAAGTAGTTGCTGGGTTGTCGGATGGTCCTGTCGACGAGGAAAGCTAGGAGTACGAGCACGTTGCCGCTGACGGTAAGCAGGATGACCAGCACGAGGCAGGTCGCGAAGATCGCGGCCAACCACAGCGGGAACGGTGGTAAAACTGGTTGCTGGACAAGGAAATTAAAATAGAAAGACAAGAAGAAATAGACAAGAAATGAACAGAGATGTAGTAGACTGCCTCATTAGTCTACGCTAGAGATCTCGAGCATAATATAGGTACTGTGGTGATCGGAGTATCGATCGTTAAGAATACACAATCATCTATTTAATTTAAAAGTAGAACTGTTGGAGACATCCGTCAGAGAACGAACGTGACGCTTCGCTCTTTAATATCTGAATATAATAGAGAGTTTAACGGTCTACATCATATTTTATTTACATCTTACTTGGCGCCCTGCTACGATCCCCACAGTAGGTACCTAATTTAATCCATAACAAATGATAATGACCAAATCAAACTGCCTAATTAATCTAGTGGTCGTCGACCTCATCTTTGCCTCGGCAAAACAAACCCATCTTTAAAAAAAGTGGTCCTAAGCACGACTACTACTGTAGAGGTCTTGGGTTCGATTCCCTGGTCGAACAAACTGTTATCGGGGTTTTTGTGGAATTTTTAATAGCATCTTGGAGTTGGGATACTAGCTCCGTGAATGGCAATAAGCTCACCTCCTATTCCATGGGACTTTAACATGCCGTGGGTAACATAACTGTGAGTGCACATTAAGTACGCCTCTGCCTAAACCTTCTGGGAATACAGACGTGATGGTAAGAAGTATAATTTAAATTGAATATTGCTCAAACCGTGCTCTAAATTTTAGTAGTAAGAATCTTTGTAAAGTTCGCCAAGCAACTATCGTCTTACCAAGAAATAGGTTGGGTTACAATAGATATCTTATCGCTGAAGAAGACCTAGTTCAAAATAATCCAGTTTGTTTAATGAATAATTTGTTTAGGCACTCGAAGAGTTATAAATTTGTAAGTAGGTATCTGTTTAGCTAATGATGTAGCTTTTGTAATGGAAAAGTTTTGATAATTAAGCCTAAAATTCATTCGAGAATTAATTACTAAAATTGAAATGTTAATTAAAAAATAGTCGAAGTACTCTCCCACATAGCTGTCATCTGGTAGAGTACCTAAATAGAATACTGGCAGCATTAATTCTTTGACTTAAGAATAAACTAGTCCTTACCATACTCAAAGCTTTCATTAGATTTACACCATCGGCTTTTTCTGGTACCTATCTGAACAAGACAAGTATGTACATGGTATTGATTCATCATCAACCCACTTACATCGTCCAACTGCTGGGCACAGGTCTCCTCTCAGAACGAGAGGGATTAGTCTTTAGTCTACCATGCCAGTCTACTGCGGGTTGGCAGACGTTATATACCGTCATGGAAATCTCTCAAGGATGCAGATTTTCTCACAATGTTTTACCTTCACTGTTTAAGCGCTTGATAATTCATTAATAATACTTACGCACATGCCTTCGAAAATAGAGAGGTGTGTGCCTTGGATTCGAACTCGAGACTTTGCAGTCCCATGGCCCTAACACAACACTGTTATAGTGTTGTGTTAGGACCACTCTCTGGTATTGATCATTTTAGTATATTTGTATTAGGGTATTTTAATAAATTTAATAATTAAATAACAGCTTTGGAGGCAACGTTACGTATATCTAAAGCTGAAAATTTATCAAACAACAATGTCTTATTTAAAAGGTCTGCGTTTCATGTTTTCAACGTTTTACGATTTCATAAATACGTAGTTACTCATAAATACTTAGGATAAAAAAGTGCTTTCGATGTTTTCCTCGGTGAGGCAGAGGTGTACTGATACCCACCACCCACCAGTTTAGAGTCTATAGTGCACAAATCAGAACTCCGAACTGCTACTGAGAATCCCAAGGCATAACCCAATACTTTGCTTGCTCCGGAAAATGTACCCAGAAGTCACACTTAAGCTCAATAAACTAATGACGTAGTATGTTTTTATTTATAATGTTAAAGCGAACATATTTTCACTTCTCAATTATGTGTGACTCTTATAAAGTACACAATGTTTATACAGTATACAATGTAGGTACCGCGCAAACATTTCTACTATACGGCCATGACACAATACTGTTATCGATGATGTATAATGGTTTAATTATTTATTGATAAACCATTATGATCAAAACAGGGCTCACACATAAATAATGGAATATCGACATAAATTAAAACGAAGATAAGGTTAAGAATCAAATGGACAGGAACAAGGAAAGAAGGTCAAAGTAAGACTATTTTTTTCGCGAAAATATATCGTTATCATCATAATTAACCCAGTTATTGTCACAATGATTGACACAGGTCTCCTCGTAGAGTGAGGTGGGCTAGGCTATTGTTCACTAAGCTAGCCTATTGCAGGTTGGCAAACTTCACACGCTGTCGAGAAAATATATCAAACAGATAGAGTAGATTTCCTCACGATATTTTCCTTGTCGTTTGATTGAAGATGTTCAAAGGCTATTTTTTTTCCTTAACCTACCTTTCGCCATGAAAATCTATTCCAAAATTTCAATTAAACTTCCAAAGTTTTCGTTAAATAACCGAACTGATATTTTAAGCTTAATTATACTTTCATATTCTCGGGTTCTTTAGATGGGAAGGATTAGCCGCTCCCAATCTTTTCGGGCCATTCATTAAGTTTAATTGCACTAAAATCAACGTGCAGGGCTCTTTAAGATAAAACCTCCAATTGTTTATGAATAGACAACTCTCTTATTGTGCTTTATTGAAAAGGACTAACACAATAGCAGACTTTTTGACCACGAGAACTTTTGTAATCATGATGGCTTTCCAAGATTTGAAGAAGCTGCGCAACAGTTTTTTGTTTGATTCTTTGAGGGAACGAAAAAAAAAACAAAGTGATGAGCATTTTCACGTAGAATAGAATAAATATAAAGAGGTACCGAGTTGCGCCCATTGCACTACCGACGTGAACCCACTCGTAATACAAGCATTTAGCTTAGTACGAGGGGTTAACAACATTGCTAGAATGCTTTTTTATATTTTTTTTTATAGAATTTCCTTTATTTTTTTAAACTATGTAGATGGCGCTTGTATTTCCTATATATGACGGCCGTTCAGTACCATATCAAACTTTGAAAAACACAGGCTCTATTTCTGATTACTCCTTTACAGAAAGAGTACCTACAGCAACAAAGGTGCGACTCACTGTTAAACAGTGTAGACAGGTAATCGATTGTACATTATCGACGGAGGTATTGTGTCACGGCCGCGCGGTGGAATGTTTGCGGGCACATTGTTGTGTGTGTTCACTTAAGTGGAGCAGCCACTTTGAAAACGCACTTTACAGATGAGTAGGTAAAAGGTGTTCATATTAAATAGCTTGCAGAGTTGTATTATTAACTTCGTATACAACAACTTTTGTTCTAGACTGCCTCGTTAAACTAGTGGTCCCAATCGCGACTGCTTCGCCTCGCCTCAAAGTGTTATTGGGTTTTTCTATGAAATTCTCAGTAGCAGCTCGGAGTCTGGATTTGTGCCCGGTGAATGGCAATAGGCTCGCCCCCTATTACATGGGACCTAAAACATACCGGCAAACTGTGGGTGTACATTAGTACACCTCTGCCTAACCCTTCGGGGAATATAGGCGTGATGGTATGTTATGTTTGTTCTACGACCTTTTTTAATATACACTAGCTGAGCCAATGACGTATTATTAGAGCTGACCCGACAGATGTTGCCCTGTTTTAGCTAAGTATATACACTGGCGAGCAAAAAACTGGAATCACTAGCAACTGGAATAATTCATAAAAAAGAAACGTGCGATGTTAAAATAGTCGTTGTTTTTAATATTTTCTGTGCATGTTTCTTCTTACCGTAAGAACCCACTGCAAAGTATAAGAAGACTTAGAAAAAAATAAATGAATGATATCGTAAAATCGTTCTCAATTTATGGCGTGAACAACGGAAATAGGGATTAATTTTTAACATGCCATAACGCCTATATTCCCTGAAGGGTTAGGCAGAGGTTTACTAATGTACAACCACAGTTCGCCGGTATCTTTAGGTGCCACGAAGCGTAGCAGTCGCGCTTGGGACCACTAGACTAATGAGGCAGTCACTTTCTTCACACTTTAGTTACCTATATGACTTTTTTTAAATATCACATTTACTAAAAACGGTCACCCTCTAGAGAAGACTACGAAGTATTTCGAATTCCTATTGATTTAAAGCAATACCTTGCTCCATATATCATCATCATCATCATCCCATTACATTGTCCCAGTGCTGGGCACGGGTCTCCTCTCAGAATGAGAAGGATTAGGCTGTAGTCCACCACGCTAGCCTACTTCGGGTTGGCAGACTTCACACGCCATCGAGAAAATCTCTCAAGCATGCAGGTTTCCTCACGATGTTTTCCTTCACCGTTTAAGTGCGTGATAATTAAGTAATAATACGCACATGACTTCGAAAAGTCAGAGGTGCGTGCCTTGGATTCGAACTCGAGACCTTTGAGATGGCAGTCCTATGGTCATATCACAAGGCTATCACTGCACATATATAAATACATACACTCATATATAAATCATGAAATTTTCGAGGACTTTCTTTTCAGGACTCCAAATCACAATGGTCACAGAGAACTCTCTGTCGATTTCTCGTGTTATCAAATCAAATAGTTAAATGCATTAGATCTTGTGCTAATGAGCGTTTTATGCGCATATCGATCTACAAACAGCATAATTGTATTTGCAAGCGCATTGAATTAGCAGAAATAACAGCACGTGATGTTTGCTTCAAACTGCGGTTATCGTATGTATGTGAATGTGAGCAAATTGATATAATTGACTTGTGGTCCGCATATAGTTCCATGTATTGCCCTGTTAAACTTTAAGTAGATAATACATTGTTTTTTTTCATGGAATAACTCGACACACGAGCAGGCGAGCTACCTGATGACCATCTGCAATAACAAAGGAGTTGCAGATGCGTTGCCGAGCCTATTTAAGGAAAAGGAAGGGGAACGGAGAAAAGGAGAAGGAAGGAGATTGAGGAATTAATTGGGCCTCCAGCGCTCGACACTCACCGTACAAAACGCAACAGTATCTATACTGCTAAGAACTTGACGTCGATATTCTGTGGGACCCTTCCACAGAATATGCGACCCATTCAAGCTGGTATGTAGACATGCCAGCGAGGTACTATACTGCTACTGAAAACCTCTTTGTTTGATTGACTCAAAATGTACTGAACTGATTTTAATTTTGTTTATTTATTTATTTAGATTCACGCACAGCACACATATACACATACATACACAAGATCTTAGGTAATATTCTAATATATATGCCAATTACGGGTAAACACAACATTTACAACATAGACGCCATTTTACCGCTTAGTTGCTAACTTAAATAACAATTGTGATTGTGATGCAAAAAGAAACAATACAATACAATACAATGTTATTACTGTTAAGCATGATATATTTTTTAAAAAAAGCTTACTAGCAATGTGGTTCACACATTACTAGTATTCTTGTTAACCCTTAGTGCTAAGGTAAAATGCTTGTGTTACGAGTGGGTTCACGTCGGTAGTGCAATGGGTGGGTTTCGAACCGGTAACTACATGATAGCCATTGAGCTACCGCCGCTTTTATGATCTGTATCAGATGTATCTATCCAGATTTGTTGTATCATCAGTTGTATCATCCAGATACAACTCATATAACAAATATAATAGAAAGTAAAGATCGTCACTGTTGATTTCTGATTAAATACTTTCTATTCGTCCACGGGAGCGAAACCGTAGTCCAAAACTATATAGACAACATGAAGGTTGGTGTGCCTACTTACGAGGTAAACAATCCATAATGTTTGCTGTAATAAAGTCAACAACGTAACAACAAAACTTTGATCATTAGCGCCTTGCAGTAATTTTGAATAGCTCAATATGTAGGTACCTACTTCTAAATTTAGTTCGAATTCTGTTGAAAATTCAATTTATATTTTATTCGATTTTTATTGAACAACGGCTAACAAAGTTAATGAATGAGCCGCGTAACAATTGATTAAAATACAATTACTTATGCGACAGTCATTAATTAGACGCATATTTCTTTAATCATATTTTCTTTGTTAAATATTCCATACCTATTAACTACGAAAACATTAAACATAAAATGCAATGAAATGAGGAGATCCGTAAAATAACTAAAGTTGTCGACATATCTGAAAGGATTAGTAAGCTTAAGTGGCAGTGGGCGAGGCATATAGCTCGTAGAACTGATGGCCGTAGGGGCAGGAAGGTTCTCGAGTGGAGGCCACGAACCGGAAAACGCAGTGTGGGACGACCTCCAACAAGATGTACAGACGATCTGGTAAAGGTCGGTGGGGGTCTTTGGATGCGGGCGGCATATAACCGGTCGTTTTGGAAGTCCACGAGGGAGGCCTTTGTTCAGCAGTGGACTTCATTTGGCTGATATGTTTTTTTTTTTTTTTTTTTTATGGGATAACTCGGCAAACGAGCATGCGAGCTACCTGATGGTAAGTAGTCATCGCCGCCCATGGACATCTGCAAAACCAAAGGAGTTGCAGATGCGTTGCCGAGCCTATTTAGACAAAGGGAGGGGAAGGAGAAAAGGAGAAGGAAGGGGATTGGGGGAGGAATTGGGCCTCCGGCCCTCTCGCTCACCGAACGAAGCGCAGTAACGAAACGCTACTACTCATACGTCGGTCTTCTGCGAGAGTGTGGTACTTCCCCGGTCGAGCCGGCCCATTCATGCTGCGAACAGCGTGGCCCTACCACAACAAGAAATGATGATGATGATGATGAGGTAATTCAATCCATAACAAATGATAAAGAAAAAATCAAACTGCCTACTTAGTCAAGTGGTCCTTAGCGCGACTGCTACTCTAGGGGTCTTGGTTTTAAAGTGTAATTGGTTTTTTCTACAAAATCCTCAGTAGAAGCTCGGAGTTGGGATATGTGTCCGGTTAAGTGCAATAAACTTGCTCCCTATTACATGGGACCTAAACATACCGACGAATAAGTACGCCTCTGCCTAACCCTTCGGAGAATACAGGCGTGATGGTGTGTCATGTTATGTGTTAAAAAAGGTATCTAAGATTTGAACGCACACCCATCAATGAAAGGAAATTGAACTGGCATCGCAAAACAAAAATACAATAATAAACTTACCAATCCACCGTTGGCAGTTAGAATGTTCTCGAAAGTGTTGTTGAAGTAGTAAACGTCGGAGTAGTTGGTACCATTGGCTATGAGGTACTCGCCGTGACACTCTTGGTACCCTCCAGAATTTGTCAGACACGTTCGCTGTCGCATCTTCTGTAGTTTCCTGTTAACAAAAATATGTGTTTAATATATTTCTGCTTGAGAAATGTGAAGTGATAGTCTAGTGATGACCGTTGGAGTGCTCAGTTAAAGATCGCGAGTTCCAATGCATTTTTCGAAGTCATGTGTATCATCATCAACCCATTACATCGTCCTACTGCTGGGCACGGGTCTCCTCTCCGAACGAGAGGGATTAGGCTATAGTCCACCACGCTAGCCTGGCAGACTTCACATGACTTCAAGAAAATCTCTCAGGCATGCAGGTTTCCTCACGAAATTGATTATTAATACGCACATGACTTCGAAAAAACAGAGTTGCGTGCTCTGGATTCGAACTCGAGACCTTTGACTTGACAGTCTAATGGTCATATCACAAGGCTTTCAAAACTTGCTGTCATGTGTGTATAAATAATTAATTATGTCTCTTTTCTGTGGCTTGATAATCGAAATCTTTCTGCTTTATGTTTAAGGTCGAGTAAAGTGTTATTGGGTTTTTCTATGAAATTTTCAGTAGCTAGGCTAGTCGCCTATTGCATGAGACTTAAATATACCAGTGAACTGTGGTAGTACATTAAGTACACCTCTGTCTAACCCTTTGGGGAATACAGGCGTGATGGTATGTTATTGTGTTAACATTAGGCATTGCTGTTTTCAGTAGGTTGATAATTCACACCGTTTTGCGTTACCTGATTTAATTTTCTGTAGTTTTTATGTATAGATATCTACTTAGTATACGTTTTTATTTAACTAACAAACCTCAAAACCAATAGCAATACCAAAACCTTATAAAAACATTTCGGAAGGACTCCAAAAATGAAATGAAGCACTACAATCATGAAAACGCAATCACTGCAAATGGACCGATATTGTCGTTCGGGTAGATCGCTTAGGTTTTATGAAATTGTGGACTCATCAACTTTCGGATACATTCTGTGGTCATAAAGCTGAGAGGTCCCTTCAAACCCTCTGTTATATATCCACTGGACAAATGGGACAGATCCTTAACTATATGCTTACCGGATCGGACACAGATATTTTACTGTGGGACTCGATTTATTATTATAAAATGACTAGCTAAAACTGATGACGCTTCTCTGCTTATTCTGATATTAATTTTAACATACCATCATCATCACGCCTGTATTCCCCGAAGGGTTAGGCAGAGGTGCACTTAATGTACACCCACAGTTCGCCGGTATGTTTGGGTCCCATGTAATAGGGGGCGAACCTATTGCCATTCACCGGGCACAAATCCAGACTCCGAGCTGCTACTGAGAATTTCATAGAAAAACTCAATAACACTTTGCTCGACCTGGGGATCGAACCCAAGACCTCTAGCGTAGCAGTCGCGATTGGGACCACTAGACCAACGAGGCAGTCATATTAATTTTAAGATGAATAAATAAAATTAAATCGGAAATGCTGGCGCCATCTAGTTAAAAGTATGTAAAAATATTGAGTGTCCTTAAAATATCTATATCAAATATATATATAAATAAATTTAATTTATCATAAAATAATTCCACCCTTATAACTTCCCGTTCTTGTGGGAACCCGAGATAATAAGTTTATAAAAAAACTCACTCACGTAAAATTATACTATTTACGCAATGCAACATTGTGTAAAATCGACGCTATTTATTTGTATCCGATTTAAAGATGGTGCAGAACATTCCACAAAAAAAAACTTTTAGTTTTATACATTGCCCATTGGCAGAAGAATAAAAACTAAGTCTCGACCCACTCATCGGCCCACCGCTGGGCATGGGTGTATTCTCAATGTAAGACGGGTGAGGCTAAAGTGCATAACGCTAACCTACTGCTGGTTGCTAGCTAAGAGAAAAATGGGTGTAGAAAAAGTCAACAAAAACCTAGTATTCTAAGTTAGTTTCTGATCTAGTGATTTACCTGGCTAGCTACCCCGCTCATAAAAAAGATAGACACTGAACATTTTTGCTGTGTTCCGTCGTTTATACATAAGTGAGAGTCAGAAAGGGTATTTAACTGAATAAACAGGGTCTAATATTGAATACATATTATGTATTCAATATTAGACCCTGTTTGTAACAAATTCAACAATAAGAAAAGTAGTGAGACTACTCGTACGGCTGAAACTGAAATTTCATAAATTTTACCACGAAGCCATACCTATTTTGCATAAACGCATATTTTGTTTCAATCTTTTAAGTACGTTTTCCGGTAAAAGTCCATTAAACCTTTTTAAGGATTACACTGTGATTCCGGAATGTAAACAAAAACATTCAAGAATTTGCTCGCTTCACCTTCGTTCTCAGTTGCTTCGGATAAGTCAAAGTACTTTTGAAATTTGAAAGAGTAGTTGCTATTAGTGATGGGTTATACTAGGCAAAATCCGATACTTGTGATTATTGTCACTTCTAAATATGAGGACTTCATAGAAAATCCAATAACACTTTGTCTGACCTGGTAGCAGTCGCACTTAGGATCACTAGACTACTGAGATCTTTTTTTATTATTATATTTTTATGACTGCCTCATTAGTCTAGTGGTCCTAAGCGCGACTGCTACGCTAGAGGTCCTGGGTTCGATCCCCAGGTCGAGCAAAGTGTTATTGAGTTTTTCTATGAAATTCTCAGTAGCAGCTCGGAGTCTGGATTTGTGCCCGGTTAATGGCAATAGGCTCGCCCCCTATCACATGGGAGCTAAACATACCGATACCGAAATGTGGCTGTACATTAGTACACCTCTGCCTAACCCTTCGGGGAATACAGGCGAGATGGTATGTATGTTATATTTTTATTTTTCGGTGTTCGCCAAATAAACGTTTTGTTCCCTACAGAACTTTACAGGTTTGACCTTTTCTTCATGAATACAATATGGTTTCACGTTTGGAACTACCCGTTTATATTGCAAGGACCCGCTATTGTTGATATTTAATTCATATTAAGTTGAATTTAGTGCAACATGGCCGCACAGGATCGTAAAATCAAATATTCCCGCTAACGGTACATATAGGAACTTTTGCGTGTATTAATGGGAATCTTGGTACGTAGTTTTCATTTTATTGGCTACTAGCTTTCCGCCCGCAGCTTCGCCTGCGATTTCACACCTTGGGTTATATTATTGCATTTTTATTAGGGATCCCTATTTTTTTGAAAATGTTATATAGCCTATGTCACTCAGTGAAGATGCAGCTTTCTAATGGTGAAAGAATTTTTGAGATCGGTCCACTAGTTTTTGTGTGAAAACATTACAAACATACATACAAAATCACAAATGATTCCTCTTTATAATATTAGTTTAGATTTATATTATTAACTTTCGCTATTGAGATGATTTTGTAATCGTAACGGCTGGGTCTAAGGATCTGTTATGATAATTCCAGCCGGGCTAAGGAGGAATCATATTTTTTTTACTAATATAATCAAAAGCAGTCGTAACCTAGTGATAAATATGACCATTGAACTGCCAAGTCGTAAGTTCAAATCCAAGGCAAAGCATAATTAATTATCACTCGCTCTAAACGGAAAAAGGAAAAGCCTGTATGCCTGAGAGATTTGAACTCATTTAGACTGTCAACCCCCAGTAGGCTAGCGTAGTGGACTATAGTGTTACCCCTCTCACTTTGAGAGGAGACCGGTGCCCAGCAGTGGGACAATATGGGTTGCTGCTTATTTTTTAGCTTTAGGCAAGGCAACATCATTCAACATTGAACTACCTGTAAAGGCAGTCGTGTTGGTTGAAAGACATAATAATGTCTTCAATAGATGGTGCTCACGCCGCCTGAAGACGAAAAATGTGGAAGAGAAATTCGACATCACAGGCAGTAGTCTCGGTAGCTTAGTTGGCAAAGCGTCTGGTGTACTTAACCAGAGAGACGCAGGTTCAAACCCTGCCTGAGATCGAATTTTTCTTTCACTAGATTTTTTTTCTTTAATTAGAAAATTCATATCTTTGTGAATATGGGTTGCTGATTACAATGATATAATCATTAAAGTTACCATTGCGTAATAAAGCTGGTGCCGATGGTATAAATCGGCGTGGACCTGTTGACGTCCAGGCTTGTCTCCGTGGAGTTCATGTTTGTATTGAAGGCTGGTATTATTGTCGTAGTTCTGTGGTCTGTGGTCTGGCCCCGCTATCGAACCTCAGTGCGTCTGCAACAAAACTTTACGTTATGGATATCGAATTTTTTGTTTTTTTTTATCTTATCAGAAAAAAAACAAACGTTAGGTATATGTTTTTTTCAAACACATCGTGTGTGCATACATTAGGAGATGTGTAATAAAATAGAACACACTTTTAGGTGCATACTTTAATGATAACGAATCTAAAATAATCACTTTTTATGAATCATAAGATAATTATATTGTGATTAAAACGAGTATTACGAGATTGCTAAGAATTACTTGTAATTTAATTATAACCATTGCAGTTCTTGTGAGTGAGACAACCCGTAGAATTCCTGAATTTTGTAATGAGAATCATAATACCTACCTAGTATTCATCAAAAATGTCAATCTTAGCCCCTGTATCCTTCAATATAATTATATAGCTCTATTCTATATTCTTAAGAAACCATTATTACCTACTAAAAAAATAGACGAACCTGTGATGTGAATGGTCACATCACAGGTTCATCTATTCTTTTTAATTCTTTAAGAATTTCGAATACTCTAAAGGAAGAAAGCATATTCTGGTCGAATTTACTTAAAAAAACATCTTTACGTAGTTTTAAGTCACACTTAGAGTACTCAAAACTTAAACTAGGTATATTCTGCTTTCAAAACACTTTTGACACAAAGTAATACCAACATCAACATAGAAGGCTTGTATGATTGAATAGCCATTATGTACCTCGCTCACTGTCGCGCTATTCAAATCTCACCGTTATAGATAAGGAATGTGCCAAACAGGGAACGGAAGTCGTCCGGCGGCCGCGACGGCCCGGAACGGCTGCGTCGTCCATGCGATCACGGCTTTATATCATCTGCAAAGGAAACGCTTGAGGTTGATCACTGGATTGTGAATGTAGGTAGGGATTATTTTTGATTGGGGATGTTTTATTTGGATGACTAATGGCCAAGAGACAATTTGAGAAAATAATATATTTAAGACTCGCACAGAATATTATAAATATAACGTTCTGTGCGAGTCTAAAAATATGTTTTTCTTTATTTTAATCTCTTATAGTACGGTCGCCAAGTTACAACAAAACGTCAACTTTCTCAGTTGATTTTGAACTTTATCATCAACATTTTAAGGTTTAAAATCATTTGAAGAAATTTGACAGGTTTTATAACCTATATATTTATAATTTATGGCGACTGTACAATGTACATATGATATTGACCAAATACACATAATGACTTTAATTGATAATAGTTCGGAGTGATATAGAATATAGAGTGTTTTATTTACACCGGTTTTGCTTTACATTATACATATAGGTACAGCATATGTACACTCAACCAAATAGTTAGGTTTACAGACAGCAATTATGTTGTTACATAATTATGCGTTTCGACAAAGATTGTGTCATAATTATATCACGCAATATGAATCAAATTAAAGGATTTGGCAACCCTTTGGCGGATAAGTAATTATTATATTCGTAATTAGTCCGAGGTATTTAACTGTGTAGTACTCGTCTATTCTTGCTCTTCATCGCGACTTTTTAGAGGTGTAAACATAAATTTTTAAAAGATTTCAGCACCTGGCAACACTCATAACACATATCATTCGTTCTTTTCGCGCTCGTAGGTACGTCACGCAAAAACGAAAACTTTATAAATTAGCAATAAAATTAGCATTTCTAAGTCATAAGTGAGGTGTATCATGCCTAAGAGAAGTCAAGAATATAAAGAAGAAAAGAAGAGGAGAAAGATTAGGCGATTGGAAGAAAAATTACAAAAATATAAGGCAGAGGTAGCAGAACCAAGTTAGTACAACCTAACCTATTTTCCTTTTTTCAAGTTAATGCATAAAATAATGGTATTATGTGTGACATTATACCTCCTTCTCGTGGAGTAGGATATCTTGCAATAACTTGTAGGTCATTATTATAATGATTACATAGATATAGGTATATAGTGACAAGTTTCGAGTGTCGAGCTTGCGGCTTTCCCGTGGGGAAACCACCTACATATTTACATACAATCATAAAGGAAATAGTACAAATAAACATATGCTAAATACTCATCCCCTGAAGAAGACTTGACAAGGGGAATATATCTTAGTATACCTATATCATCTAGATCAATGCTCTGAACGTTTGGGGGGGGGGGCTGATTCCCGCATTAGGAATACCTACCTCCTCTAACTATTGGTTATTCGCTTTTAATAACATCCCATTACTTTACTCTCCAGTGAGTGAGACCATGGAAGTAAATGTGGAAGAAAATGGTTCAATAGTAGATCAACCAATTTATGATGAAGAGTACACATATGACTCTAATGCAGTTGAAGTTATAAACCCCAGTATACTTCAAGATAACGAAGGGAAGCAAGAGTTATCTAGTGAGATAGTATCTGCATTGGGGGAAACCGCTGGTAGCAAGAATAATTATGGTGAAGAGATACATCCCAAAATATTTAATATGATTGAAAATATATTGATTGATGGCTCTCAAAGGAGCAGAGGGATAACCTATTACAATCCACACGCATTCCAAGAAATGCAAAGCTTTTAGATGCCCCACAACTTAACACGGAAATAATTGGGATTATCAATACTTCAGCCAGAACTAGAGACAATCTTATAGAAGTGAGACAAAAGGATGTGGGTTTGGCTATAGGCACTATATGTCAAGCCATTGACAAGATGTCTAATATAGACTATAATAAGATTGAGATAATTAAAATGCTAGCAGAAAGCATAAGATTAATGTCTAACCTTCACTTCCAATATACTAGTATTCGTAGAAGACTCATCGCCCCGTTCCTGGATAAAGCATTACAGCTAAACTTAAAGGATAACAAGCGAACTGAATTTCTGTACTCGAAATTAGAGGAAACAGTTAAGACAACCACGGCTATGAAGAGAGCTGCCAATGTCTTAAAACAAAAGACACATACTAACCCAACGGGGAATTCTAACCTTTCAGCATCAAAAAACTACCAGCATTATCAACGCCCAAACCAGGCACCTCCAAACAAATACTCCAACCAAAATCGAGGCCGTGGGAACCCACAACACAAGCAGCGCTACCAACCTCGGAAGCAGTACAGCCGTCAGCAGACCTCTTCCAGTCGAGGCCGATCCAGGTACCCATAGAGGTAAAATTTGCTGGCCGTCTTATGTATTTTTATTCTATTTGGAAGGACCTTACCAAGAATCCAGTTATTTTAAAATGGATACAGGGTTACTCTATCCCCTTTCTATCACATCCAGTACAGTCAAATATTCCATATAACAATTTATTTAACAATACAGAAACTAAAATTCTTACTACAGAACTAAATTTAGGTGCAATTAGTCAGTGCCATACAACACATGGTCAGTTCTTGTCTACCATTTTTTCAATACCTAAAAGTGATGGGACCCATAGATTCATCCTAAACTTAAAGAAACTGAATAAATTCATTCCAACGCATCATTTTAAATTAGAAGATATTAGGACCCTTTGCAAACTTCTCCTGAGGGGAGACTTCATGTGTACCATTGACCTTAAGAATGCTTACTACTTGGTAGCTATTAATAACAGTGACAAAAAATTCTTAAGATTTATGTTCAACAATAAGCTTTATGAATTCAACTGTTTACCTTTTGGCCTATCAACAGCTCCCTTGGTATTTACTAAACTTTTAAAACCTGTTATAGAATATATTAGAAAACAAGGAATAAGGATAGTTATTTACCTAGATGATATTATATGCCTTGGGACATCCTACAAAGAATGTTTAGAAAATTCACGGACTGTAAGAAAATTGTTACAAGAGCTGGGTTTCATAATTAATGAGAAAAAGAGCAATAAAAAACCTTCTCAAACCTGTGAATACTTAGGCTTTATTATAAATTCCAAAAATATGACCCTAAGTCCAACGGTAAAAAAGCGAGAGAGTATATTTGCTATGATAAACAAATACTTAAATATCAAAGAATGTTCTGTTAGAGATCTAGCCACATTGTTAGGGAATTTAGTATCAATTTCTATGGCAGTATCATATGGCTTCGTATATACAAAGTCTTTAGAAAGGGAAAAAATGTTAGCATTAGAGAGATCACAGGGTGACTATGATACGATCATAGAAATAGATAAGAGTATAAGATTAGAGTTACTTTGGTGGAAAGATAACATAACTAATAAGAATAACCACATTAAACAATACAAATTTAGCTTAGAGATATTCTCAGATGCCTCTTTAGAAGGATGGGGGGCACATTGTGAGGGCCAGAACACAGGGGGTGTATGGCAAACTTGGGAAAAAGAACAACATATAAATTTCTTGGAACTTCTAGCAGCATACTTTGCATTAAGAAGTTTTGCTAATAAACTACAACATTGTGAAATTTTACTTAGAATTGATAACACTACAGCAATAGCTTACATTAACCGCATGGGAGGAGTTAAATATCCCTTTTTAAATCAAATAGCTAAACAGATTTGGCAATGGTGTGAACATAGAAACATTTGGATTTTTGCGCCCTATATAAAATCCAAAGACAACAAAGAAGCCGATTATGAATCCCGTCATTTTAACGTAGATACTGAATGGGAACTATCTCAAGATTATTTTTCTATAATAATAAATCGACTGGGCAACCCGGAAATAGATCTTTTTGCATCTCGTATAAACCATAAATGTACCAGATACATATCATGGCATAGGGATCCATTTGCATGGAACATAGATGCTTTCACTATTAGGTGGAATACTTTATTTTTTTATGCATTTCCACCATTTAGCCTGTTATTAACAGTTCTCCACAAGATCAAGTCAGAAAAAGCAACGGGAATATTAGTCTTCCCTTTATGGCCATCACAGCCATGGTACCCTCTCATAAAATCGTTAACAGTCTCAGAGGTCATCATATTGGGTCCGTCTGACAAACTCTTAATATCTCCTTTCAGGACGACACACCCTCTACCACTTACCCTGGGGGCGTGTGTATTATCAGGGAAGCTTTCAAGAGGAGAATGATCTCAGAAAACTCAATTAATATTATGATGGCTTCCCTATCTCGAAATTCGATTAAGCAATATAATTGTTGTCTACGCCAATGGTGGTCCCATAGCCAGTCATATAAATTAGATACTTATAACGTATCAATTCCAATAATAATTTCATATCTTACTGATTTGTTTAGAAAAGGAGCATCTTTCCAGTCTCTTAACTGCCACCGTTCGGCACTATCCCTCATAATAGGGAGTCATATAGGATCAGATGATAGAATAAAACGCCTATTTAAAGGTTTCTACAAACTACGTCCTGTTAAAGCAAGATATGACAGCATATGGGACCCCACGAAGGTATTATCATATTTAAGCTCTTGTTATCCAAACGATAAACTGAGCCTAGAGGTTCTAACTAAAAAGTTAGTCATGTTAATAGCATTAGCAACCGGACAACGCGTACAGACTTTGTTTTACATAAATGTTATAGATCTGAAGATAGATAATGAAGCGGCTAATATAATGATTAGAGCTATTTTAAAAACCTCATGTCCAAGTAGGAACTCTCAAAAACTGAGGTTACCATACATACATGGAAAACCAGATATATGCCCTGTCCGGACATTAGTAGAATATTTAGATAGAACTCAAAACATCAGACAAATGGATAACTCTTTAACAAGATTATTTTTAACCTTTAGAAAACCATACAAACAAGCATCTACTCAGACAATAAGTAGATGGCTTAAACAAGTAATGCAGACCTCAGGTATAGATACGTCTCAGTTCTCAGCCCACTCCACTCGACATGCTTCATCATCAAAAGCACTAAGACAAGGAGTTACCATAGATAACATTCTTAGAACAGTAGGGTGGACTTCAGAATCCACATTTGCTAACCACTACAATAGACCGCTAACAGAAAATGTTACCCAAGATAACTTTGCAAGGGCTGTACTTGATGATACCTTCTAAGTTTCTAATTACTTACTAATCAAAATGATAACAATAAGAAAATTCTTATGTTTGAAATAATTATGTTTATTATTTTTCTTTGATTAGTATTTTTTTTGTTATTGTTTTATTGTTAAAATTTATCTAGAAATTGTAATTATCTTGGCTTTAAATGTTACTCTTAATTAAGAATATTCTAAGAGGTTGATTATAAAACAGTGATTATCTTTGGAATAAACAACAACCAAAGTCATAGTTAATGTTTATTATTTTTGCCTCGG
Organism: Subacronicta megacephala; assembly: GCA_958496365.1. Lineage (NCBI taxonomy): Eukaryota > Metazoa > Arthropoda > Insecta > Lepidoptera > Noctuidae > Subacronicta > Subacronicta megacephala. The sequence continues at coordinate 2,442,294 of OY292522.1, forward strand.
TGTTCTCTGAACATCTACACAGTTAAATACCTCGGACTAATTACGAATATAATGATAGGATTAAACGAACTTACCTGTAAGTGAAGTTCTATCCTTATTATATGAAGTAATTAGTCCGAGGTAGGGGGTCCCACCCACCCTAAAAACTACATAGCAGGTACATATGTATTTTTGATTATTACCCATTTCAACTAACTATGCTCTAAACTTAATGATATGTGTTATGAGTGCTGCCAGGTGCTGAAATCTTTTAAAAATTTATGTTTACACCTCTAAAAAGTCGCGATGAAGAGCAAGAATAGACGAGTACTACACAGTTAAATACCTCGGACTAATTACTTCATATAATAAGGATAGAACTTCACTTACAGGTAAGTTCGTTTAATCCTATCATTATAATTATGTCGACACAAACGTGTCTGTATACCTAATTTTCTTGTTGACTGTACTTACACACACGCGTGTTTAAACACATATAGCAACAACACAGTGGTTCACTGGCTCGCCTGCTGGCCTGGAAACGGATTATCTCAAGGACTGTCTATGAGATATAGGTCACTTGACTAGGTACATATGCGTGGTAAGTGCATTACACTTCCTGTGTTGGATATACCATCATACCATCACGCCTGTATTCCCTGAAGGGTTAGGCAGAGGTGTACTAATGTACAAGCGGCGGTAGCCTAATGGCTAGGGCATTGGACTTGCGATCATGTGGTTGCCGGTCCGAACCCCACCCATTGCACTACCGACGTGAACCCACTCGTAACACAAGCATTTAGCTTAGCACGAGGGGTTAACAAGAATACTAGTAATGTGTGACCCAAATTGCTAGTAAGCTTTTAAAAAAAAAAAAAAAAAAAAAAATGTACACCCATACTTCGCCGGTATCTTAAGGTCCCATATAATAGGGGCCGACCCTAGGGGGCGGCACAAATCCAGATTCCGAGCTGCTACTAATTTCATAGAAAAGCCCAATAATACTTTGCTCGATTCTCAGGTCAAGCAAAGTGTTATTCGGTGAAAATTGGCTCGCCTTCTATTACAAGGGACGAAAATATACCGGTGAACTGTGGGTGTAGGTACATTAAGTACATCTAAGCCTAATTCTTCAGGGAATATATGCGTGATAGTATGTTATGTCCCATACCAACTCTCACCCTCCCATTCCCTTAAAATGTTATTTAAAAAACCTCGATAAATAATGTGGGTGTAAATTATTTATCGAGGTTTTTGAAATAACATTATCGCCGGTATGTTTAGGTCCCATTTAATAGGCGGCAAACCTATTGCCATTAACCGGGTACAATTCCAAACTCTGAGCTGCTACTGAGAATTTCATAAAAAAAACCCAATAACACTTTGATCGACCTGGGGATCGAACCCAGGACCTCTAGCGTAGCAGTCACACTAAGGATCACTAGACTAATGAGGTAGTTGTTTGTTATAAATAAATTAGAAACAGTATGTGGTTTAATACAAGTCTTCCACTACAATTTTGTCATGTTTATGTCAGTTATTTATATTCTATACCTAACCACGCAAAGGTACTCGAGCGAGCCAGGTTGAAGTAAAAAGGGCTATCCGAAGGTCAATGCTGATAGGGCAATGCATGAACCATTATTATGCGCGTCGATAGCTTTAGTATCAATTTTAGGTGAATGACCTTTTACCAATCAAAATGGCGTCTAAGACTGGTTCGTGGCTAAGAAGTACTTGCTACGCTTATCAACGAATTTGGGGGGCTGAAATAGCCACTTTTGTGTGTAGCCACCCGTGCTATTACGCCAGTTTATGCTGACCTCGTATTGTATAGGCAATTCGAACAACGAGAGGTCTGATACTGGATGTGTTCACACGGCTACAGGTCAACCTACTCAAAACTAGTTTCAAGCTGATTTCGCATTGTATAGACTTCCCATACAATAATAAGCCAGTGTAAACTGGTTATGTATAGCTTGATGTCTAGCTGTGCGTACATATATTTTTTTAGGCTTACTCGGTAAACGAGCAGACGAGCTACCTGATGGTAAGTACTTAGTTATCGCCACCCATGGACATCTGCAATACCAAAAGATTTCCAGATGTGTTGCCGAGCCTATTTAAAGCATCCCTTCTTCTTAAAATAGGTCCGGTAACGAAGGTCAGAGTTTGAGTTTGTGCCCGGTGAATGGCAATTAGCTTGCCACCTATTATGTGAGACCTTAACATACCCGCGAACGGTTGATGCTTAAACCTCTGCCTAACCCTTTGGGTTATACAAGCCTGATAGTATGTTCGTTCTGTTATGTAAGAAAACGGTAAAACTCTGTTATGTAAAATAAGGCTTTAAACCTAATACCTGAACGATATAGGTGAATTAGAAATAGCTAAGTAGTTTAAAATCATCACAAAAATTAAGTAACTTGCAACAAAATTATGTTCATAATGACATTGCTAAAATCATTTCTCAAGGCACCTGTTTGGAGTACAATCTTTACTAATGCTCTTTATTTTTAAATCGAGGAAATGTAATTTTCGTGAGTGCTCCGTCATTTTGTGAAAAGTAATAAAAAAAATTAAGCCCATTTCATTTAGACAGATTTATGTTTCGATGATTTATAGTACCTTTAAAAATGTATTAAAATTATGGTAAGTAATTACCATTATTGTTCTAGTTTTTTCCAAGTATATTGGAATCGGGTTCCAGTAGGTATCACTAGTTGCGGCTAAATATCAGTATTTTAAACGAAACGATTGACGACAGACCTTCGTTTCGGAATATGATAGGTGTTTGGTGTCGAATTTATTAAAAGTATCAGGCCTATTGTAAAATAAAATTGAATATAAGACGTATACCGAACAAATCGACTAATAAAGTTATAAGCATTTGAATTTTTTGGTGGAGATCGAATTTTGACATCACAAGCCGATAAAGTGCGCTTTCTGTCTAGAGTGATGAACAAATGAACATGCTTATAACTTCCTTATTTTTGAACCAATTTTAATTTTGTTTTTGTTAAAAAAAAATACTGGAATTTTTTTTTCGATATCCGTCCTCATAGTTTGACGTATACCTACTATTGATATACCTACCTACGTGAGGTAGGTATATCAATTATTAAAAAACATATAAAAAAACGTCGGGGCTTCCATTCCTAACCCTGTTCCCAATTTCAAATCACAAATAAATCTAAATCAAGAACTCCCAAACCAAATTTTTCCAAAGAAAAAGTCATAACTCGTCTTAACTCTCGACAATCAAATCATTAATCACCCGCTAAAACAGAAGACGATGATTATAACTTGAATATTAAATTCTGTTCTTCAAAATTCACAGCTTTGTCTTTCATTTCTATTGTCAATAATGTATCAAAGAATCCCAAAGGAATATTATTTCATAATTATCGTCATTCCACACATTTTTACTGGAGTATCAAGATGGTTTGTTAAATTTAAATAAAGCCTCTTTAAGATAATACAGAGACGCGGATTTTTAATTATTAATTATTTGCTAACGAGGTCGACTTCTCTCAGTGTTGAATGAAGCTATTATTCTGGGACGTTTCCCCTCTATACTAAGAATTTATGAATAGTTTGATTCTTCATTGTGATAGTCATGTTCCCTTTGGGAGGTTAGTTGGGAATTTAAAAGTCCTTGCTCACACGCCGCAATAAACGCTTATATCTTATAACTTTCTTAGTCGATTTTTTCAGTAGGTATACGTCTTATATTTATTCCTATTCTGTAACGAAGGTCTGACGTCAATCGTTTCGTGTAAAATACTGATAATAAGCCGCATCTAGTGATACTGGAAACAGACCCCAACATACTTGGAAAAAAACTAGAACGATAATGGTAATTACTTACCAAAATTTTAATACATTTTTAAAGGTACCTAACCAAATCACCGAAACATAAATCTGTCCAAATGAAATGGGCTTAATTTTTTTTATTACTTTTCACAAAATGACGGAGCACTCACGAAAATTACATTTTATCGATTTAAAAATAAAGAGCATCAATATACTGGTAGATTGTACTCCAAACAGGTGCCTTGAGAAATGATTTTAGCAATGTCATTATGAACATAATTTTGTTGCAAGTTACTTAATTTTTGTGATGATTTTAAAATACTTAGCTATTTCTAATTCATTGGTTTAAAGCCTTATTTTACATAAGAAACTGACGTAACGTGATAAAAAATGGGTTGAAAAGTAATTCTACCTCAAATCTATTTTAAAATGATTACGTTTTGTCACAAATTTTCTTTTGTTTCAATTCAATGTTCAAAAGACTGTCCTAATGAAGGGCTATCTGAAACTTAATTTTCAGTTTCAACTTTCAAAATGAGTTGTTAGGCGTCTGTAGAAAATACTAGAAGACAATTTCAAGATCTCAAAATGTCATTAGCTTAGTCATTAAGCGGATTTCTTGGATGTTTCTTAGCTGGAGAGGAATCCTAGTACTTGTAAAATGATAAATTTGGTCTAGTTTTTGTGTCTTAAACGTGCCAATGTCATCGTCGGATCAATTTGTGCTCTCAAATCTCGATCTCAATTCAATCTATTTTCTTCAGGTTTGAAGTAGTTTTTACTTTATTAAGTGGAATACAATTTGCTACTTAAGAAACTGAGACTAGATCGAATTTTTTTTTTAAATGTTTTTAAGTATCTACCAGAAATATTCTTCTGGTATATCGTATTCTTTGCTGTCTGTCATGGAAATAGCTTCATACCATCATGCCTGTATTTACTGAGGTTAGGCCGGTATGATGAGGTCTCCTGTAATAGGGGTGACCCTATTGCCATTAGCCGGACACGAATCCAGACTCGGAGCAGCTACTGAGCATTTATAAAAAAACTCGTGAACACTTTGCTCAACCTGGGAATCAAATGCAGAATCTTTTGTATAGTAGTCGCACTTAAGGTCACTAGACCAATAAAATAAGACTAGGCAGTCTTGGAAATATTTGAAGTAATGTAGATGTAATAAAAATTCGAAGGTGGAATATTAGGTCCTTTGATACGGTAAATTGGTCTTTGTGAACATGATGATGAAGATGTATAAATTAAAAATTCCGATTGGCTCATGCATCTATTTAAAAAATAATGTTCGCATATTGCGTCGCGTGTGGTCCATGATCAAAATATTCGATCAGCCTTTGTCACCGTAGTTTATTCATAAATATTAATAAGTGGACTAGCTTTGTGCATCCAGCTAGGCTCACAAGCGTGCCACGATATAAATTTGTCGTCCCATATTTCGTGCCGAAAGTATGTCTAAAGACGAAATAATGTGATGACAAAATTATCTCATGACACGCATGTTGGTTTCCCAGCACACATATTACAGTATATAGCCCACATACGACAGTAGCGTTTGTTGTATTATAGTTAAGTTTAAAAGAAGTATTTATGTTTTATTTTTATTTTTAATGGTACTCTTTGGTTGTGTGCTTTTGACATGGCTGTCAGATTAAATATATAATTTTTCAAAAAAAAATTAAAAAAATACTTCTTTTAAACTTGACATTAATACAACAGCGTTTACCTCAAAGGGCTCCTGACTAGGTAATAACTACGCTAATAAATTGATCTGCAACGTTAAGCAGCGCTTTCCGTGGTCAGTGATGGATGGGTGAGCATTCTTAACATTATCATATACATAGACTGCCTCATTAGTGTAGTGGTCCCAAGCACGACTGCTACGCTAGAGGTCCTGGGTTCGATTCCCAGGTCAAGCAAAGTGTTATTGGGTTTTTCTATGAAATTTTCAGTAGCAGCTCGGAGTCTGGATGTGTGCTCGGTCAATGGCAATCGGCTCGCCCCCTATTACATGGGACCTAAACATACCGGCGAAGCGTGGGTGTACATTAGTACACCTCTGCCTTACTATTCGGGGAATACAGGCGTCATAATACATCCGTGTTTTGAATAACAACTTTTTACTGAGGCTTCAAAATTTAATATTATTTTATAGAAATCCGAATAAAAATCTTGCTGCACGCCAACGAGAAACAAAGATACGAGCAAGAGTGATTCGCAATTTATGTTCGGACGTAAAACACAAACTTGTGGGTAACAGGTGCTGGCTCCTAATGAAACTGTATTGGGATGTGTACAGTCTACCGCGCAGATGTGTACGTATCGCCCTTACCTATTACAGAATAGTACAGCTAACGACATAGTATGTTTTGACCATCATTTTGATTAACTACACAATTTTTGTTTGCATATTATTATTATTATTTATTATCTAGGTATCATTTCACTTTCACTACATATTATATCACACTGACTGACACATTGACTGCCTCATTAGTCTAGTGGTCCTAAGCGCGACTGCTACGCTAGAGGTCCTGGGTTCGATCCCCAGGTCGAGCAAAGTGTTATTGGGTTTTTCCATGAAATTCTCAGTAGCAGCTCGGAGTCTGGATTTGTGCCCGGTTAATGGCAATAGGCTCGCCCCCTATTACATGGGACCTAAACATACCGGCGAAATGTGGGTGTACATTAGTGCGCCTCTGCCTAACCCTTCGGGGACTATAGGCGTGATGGTATGTTATGTTTATGTTATTATATCACAAAGCCCTCCGCCGCCTCTGTCTGTCTGTCTGTTCGCAATGAACTCCAAAATTACTGTACCGATTTTCATGCTGTTTTCACGAATGGATACCGTGGTTGTCGAGGAAGGTTTATATGTATAATACATACATATTATAGTGCAGAAAAGTCGAGAAACTACGCCGGCTAAGACTTTGGCGGAAGTATTTTATAAAATTGTGAAATATTGTTTATTGCTGATTCTGTTCATTGAAGATATAAAAAAAAAACAAGTGCATTAAAGTATAATTTAAACGTCCCTGAATCCAAGAAAGTGATTTTTAGAATTTTTGTCTGTGTGTTACGGATTCGGCAGAAACTAGTGAACAGATTTCAGTTTTGTTTTTCCTGATAGAAAGCATATGCTCCAGCTTAAAAACTGCTATACTGCCTCATTAGTCTATTGGTCCTAAGAACGACTGCTACGTTATAGGTCCGGGGTTCGATCCCTAAGTCCAGCAGTGTTATTTGTTTTTTTTAGGAGATCTTCGCAGCTTGAAGTCTGCATTTGTGCCCGGTGAACGGGACCTAAACATACCGGCGAAGTTTGGGTGTACTAGTACTACACCTCTGCCTAACGTTTCAGGGAATACAGGCGTGATGACATATTATGTTTCAAGAACTGCTAAACAGCACTTAATAAAACAGGTCTTTAACTGCACTAAATAAAACAGTAGGTACTTACAAAAACATATTTATTCAATTTCAGCTATAATACATCAAGTTTATGCTTTTAAGCGACGCATCGTGCGACCTTCAAACCCTTGTGACGCTGTTCAAACGCTTTTCATAATCCTATACACGACATCCTCAGGAAGATGAAGGGTTGTCTATTTTTAGCCTAGAACGCAACTGGGGTCAAACGTATTTGAGCATAAAATCATATTTTACACACGTGGCAACCCTGTTCAATTTCATATTCAAGTTAAATCCTTGGATTTTCGGATCAATATAGAATTATCAGATTATCAGATTGCATCATTTGTCTCGTGGTCCTAATCGCGACTGCTACGCTAGAGGTCCTGGGTTCGATCCCCAGGTCGAGCAGCGTTATTGGGTTTTTCTATGAAATTGCCAGTAGCAGCTCGGAGTCTGAATTTGTGCCCTGTTAATGGAAATAGACTCGCCTCCTATTACATGGAACCTAAACATATCGGCGAAATGGTGTTCATTAAGTACACCTCTGCCTAACCCTTCGGTGCTTACAGGCGTGATAATGGCATGTATAGAATTGGATATAATTAATGAAGACAGTTTAATTTCCGATGTAAACCTGTAATATGTAAATATTCGTAAGGGTCTACTGTTTCCATTTGGTTGTGGTTTCCTGTATTGTGCGTATTAATCATAACGTTTATCATAATATGATACACCTATTGACACTTTGGTATCAATATTATTAACTAACATTCATAACGTACTTCCTTTTTCGTAGTTAGGGGAAAAGAAAGTAGAAAACTGTTTTTTTTTCCATAACTTAAGTCTTTTTTTCTGTGCATCTTCTCATATACCTAGTTTGTACTCGTAATATACTTATATCATCATCAACCTATTACATTTTCCTACTGCTGGGCAAGGGTCTCCTCTCAGTACGAGAGGGATTAGGTTATATATAGTACTACTATAGTCCGCCACGCTAGCCTCCTGCGGGTTGGCAGACTTCTTGACGGGGTCAAGAAAATCTCTCAGGCATGCAGGTTTCCTCACAATGTTTTCCTTCATCGTTTAAGCGCGTGATAATTAATTATTATTAATATCTTCGAAAAGTCAGAGGTGCGCTTTGGATTCGATCTCGAGATCTTTGACTTGACAGTCCAATGGTCATATCACTAGGTTATCATAACATAACATAACATAACATAACATACCATCACGCCTGTATTCCCCGAAGGATTAGGCAGAGGTGCACTTAATGTACACCCACAGTTCGCCGGTATGTTTGGGTCCCATGTAAAAGGGGGTAAGCCTATTACCATTCACCGGGCACAAATCCAGACTCCGAGCTGCTACTGAGAATTTCATAGAAAAAATCAATAACACTTTGCTCGACCTGGGGATCGAACCCAAGACCTCTAGCGTAGCAGTCGCGATTGGGACCACTAGACTAACGAGGCAGTCATATCTTATTTATTATGAATTAAAAATAGTGTTTATTTGAACACAAAATTTATAACAAGAGCATTAAACCTTCTGCCATACTGTATGTCAGTTTGTTGGCAGATGTAAACTCCCTTACATTATTTTATTTTAAAGTTACCTATTTTTAACCGACTTTAGTAATTTCAACTAGGAGGAGGTTATACGTTCGTCTGTTTGTGTTTTTTTGTAAATAAAAATAATGTTAGTTATGTCTAAAACAGTTAAAACAGGTCCACAGAACTGATACATTGTAGTTCAATTTTTGTCATTGAGGTAATTCGGTATCGAGTAGTATGACTTCTTAATAAAAAATTTAAATAATTCCTTTTTAAATTTATTCAAGTTCTCTGCTAGTCGAATATAATTATTTAGCGAGACTGTTATATATTTTTGGGGCCATTACAAATATGCTATCGTGAAATAAAGTAGTTCTACTTGGAACTAAATGTAATTTATCAGCCCTTGACTTGTTGACTACTAACTCTCGAGAAATGTTCAATATTGCGCTTGGTGAAAACTGCAGTCTCATAGATATACAGGCATGGCATTTTCGGTGGCTTTAATTTGAGTGGATCCTTTGGTTTTGCCACTTACTTCCGAATTTGTTTTAGATATATCTAACATTATTTTAATGAGTTTTTTTAGGCAATTTAACTTTTTAATTAAAAAAAAACGAAAGATTAATAACAATAGTATAGTAAAAAAAAACATGTTCTTCTACTGAGCTTTTCTATGCTGAGATATTTGACAAACATTACATGAATAATATCAACTGTATAATCAATAAAGTTCTAATCGATTTTTACAAATGTATGTCAACGAGATGAATCTCCGCGTTGTAATAGGGACTTCCTAAATAATTAGGACTGCAACTTCTATGCGGTAACTAATTACATTCTCTGCTGGCATAGTTAACTTCGCGTCATATCCGAACACTTGCAGCAGTTGCTAGCATTAATGGAATAAGTTGGTGGTTTACTTCACCTGTGTATGAATATGTCATTGTATACATACATACCATCACGCCTGTATTCCCCGAAGGGTTAGGCAGAGGTTTACTCATGTACACCCACCTTTCGCCGGTATGTTTAGGTCCCATATAATAGGGGGCCAGCCTATTGCCATTCACTGGGCACAAATACAGACTCCGAGCTGCTACTGAGAATTTCATAGAAAAACCCAATAGCACTTTGCTCGACCTGTTGATCGAACCCAGGACCTCTAGCGTAGCAGTCGCGCTTAGGGCCACTAGACTAATGAGGCAGTCAGTGTGTACTGGTGTGGTTTTTATGTTTCGGGATAGAAGCACGGATTATCAATCAACAGTTGAAGGACAAAACAGAGGTGTCGAAAATGGTACGAATGGCTTCGAGAAAAGGATGGTACGGGCTTGCTAATTTTTGCTCGACTTGGCAGGGGCACTGCCGTGCCTCCAGATTTAGGGCAGGCAGCAGCAAAGCGATGTTTGATGTTCAATTTCTTTCGGTATTAAAAATAAATATAAAACAGCTGAGTAGAGTTTAAGCAACTTTTTAATAATTATGCAATTCCTTATATTAAGTATTTGATAATATAATCTGTAATTGGCTCTCTCTTTATCTAATATCGATCAATATACTTAATTGTATTCTTAGCTATAGATTTTCCATTATGTAAATAAATAATAGACCTTTATTTATTTATTTATTTATTAAGGCATATCAACAATAATAACATAAACATTGGTAAGTAGCAAATAGTGAAATATGGACATATGTTAAAATCAATAAAAGATATGCACAGCATTTACAATATTTAAAGTTGAGTAGAAAAACTAATATTAAAATTATCAGTATCTGCAATTAATAAGCTACACAATAGAATTTATTGGAAGGATTGACCGCAAAAGGCTCTGAACCGAGAGGAGTAGAAGGAGAGTAGGGAGGCCTTTGCCAAAATCAGCCATTTTCGTCCCACTGTAGGGCACTGCAAAAAACATTTTTTTTGGACGACCTAACAATATCATCCTTGGGAGTGAGTTTCCTTCTAGGATTTTAAAAACAAAATATTCACAGAGCAACCAATAGCATTGATATGTAAGGATCATTGTACAAAGACTAAGCACTCAGTAAATCTAGATCATGTCCCACGATTTCACGTAGGAACCCTCCGGCGTTGCCCCAATTATTTTACGAGGGTATTTTAATCGGCGCGATAAAAATAAATAATATTATTGGGTTTGTGTTTCAGACTGCCTCGTTGGTCTAGTGGTCCCAATCGCGACTGCTACGCTAGAGGTCTTGGGTTCGATCCCCAGGTCGAGCAAAGTGTTATTAAGTTTTTCTATGAAATTCTTAGTAGCAGCTCGGAGTCTGGATTTGTGCCCGGTGAATGGCAATAGGCTCGCCCCCTATTACATGGGACCCAAACATGCCGGCGAACTGTGGGTGTACATTAAGTACACCTCTGCCTAACCCTTCGGGGAATACAGGCGTGATGGTATGGTATGTTATGTTTGTGTTTCAGTTTCGTTCCAGATTCGAGAGAACTAATTTCAGTTTTTTGAAAGAATGTTAACTTTTTCTACTCTTTTTTTTTCTATAGGTATCTGTTTACATCCATTATATAGCAATGTATCATTAAAGATTTGTAACAGTTCATTATAGCAGATACCGAACACACATCACTAGCAGTAGCCCGCAGCGGATCTGTGAGTGACGTCACGGGGCACAATCTGATGAGATGTAACGAAACGGATATTGCATCACGTTCGTCCGCTCTGCTGACGGAATACACGCTTCACAGATAGCTTTTTATTGTAGCTGGATAAGCTTGGTGTGTTGAAATTTTCGAGTAGGCTTCAATGGCTCAATCCTAAACTATGATATCCTGCAGGTACAAAGTAATACAAGATGCGGGGTAGCCATAAAAGTAAAATAAATCTACACAACTTCCACATTTACCCGGGTCTGATTAATTAAAATCAATTTAAAATTGGAACACAAAGAGAAAACCCCCAATTTGCCCTTCCACCGGAAACTTTGTTAGTGGGGGCTTAACCGAAATTGCAATTTCCGAGCAAAATCTAGAATTAATTAAAATGTTATTCAACGCGTGTTTCGTTTCTAAACGACCAGTGAATTCGAAACGAACGTTGTAAAAAAACGGATTTCGATTTAAAAATCGAACAAGTGAACGTGATTTATCGTCTAATATCGTTGAAACTACAGCCAGCTCCAAATGCGAATGGCAACACCGATGGCCAGTGTTGCTGTATAAATTATACCAATTTTAATTAATTTTGAAAGGGTTTCCGATAGCGTTGTTTGTGCAGCAAGTATCAAACATGACTACCGGTAAAATGATACTGTTTGTTGAATGTTTGGCCAACCATTTATAAACGTTAAACACTAAGCTAGTTTAGGTTTTTATTATGCGCATGGAAAGAAGAGTCACGGTTTAAACAAAAATCAGACAGGTTCGGCGCAAGCAAAACAACATCTCAGATATTTTGTACTTAAAATGTACGGCTACACGTCGAACTATACAAATCCAGTTTACGCCTCTTATTGTATGGAAAACCTAAACCATACGTTTTCAGCTTAAATTGGAAGCCACATCCAGGTGTACATCATCATCAACCCAATGCATTGTCCCACTGCTGGGCACCACGGTAGCCTACTGCGGCTTGACAATCTTCACACGCCATCGAGAAAATCTCTCAAGCATGCAGGTTTCTTCACGATGTTTTCCTTCGCCGTTTAAGCGCGTGATAATTAAGTATTAATATGCACATAACTTCGAAAAGTCAGAGGTGCCTTGGATTCGAACTGGAGATTTTTGAATTGTCAATCCTATAGTCACTGAAATATGATGATTATTTATTTTTCCATGGCTAAAGCCTTCGGAAGGAAAAACATTGTTTCTTCTTTTTTTTTGGAAATGGTATTAAGTTTTTCAATTACCACACAATGAAATATTTTGAAGATTATTTTCCTTTGTTTCAATTTCATTTCAGTAATGTCCTTCTTCCTTAATGCCAGTATAAGCTGTTGGCTTCAACATTTTCTAATTTGCATAATGATATAGCATGTAACAGGTTGCTCGCTCATTGTTGAATATGTTTCATGCATTTCCACAAATTCATGTTTGTTACTATTGAATGTGTCATTAGCCTAGTGGTCCTAAGCAAGACTGCTACGCTGGAGGTCCTGGGTTTGATTTCCAGGTTGAGCCAAGTGTTATTGAGTTTTTCTATGAAATTTCAGTAGCAGCTCGGAGTCTGGATTTGTGCCCGGTTAATGGAAATAAGCTCACCCTCCATTAAATGGGACCTAAACATACCGGCGAAATGAAAGAGTAAATTAGGACATTTCTGCCCAACCCTTCGGGGTATACAGACGTGATGGTATGTGGAATAATAACAATATATGTATGATGTTTTTTTATAAATAAAACATAAAACCACAAGATACAAGATACGGCCTCAGGAGCACATGTTTAATAAGTCAATTACATAAGAATTGTCAATATTAACGGTATTCGATTTAGCAGTACCAACATAACCTAATTATTACAATTGTAAAAAACATAATATATATTCTACTTAACACGGATTCAAAACATACATTTAACAAATCGCGTGGAACCGCCATCCCGTTTCCATTAAGCTGTCTTAACCGAATCCCATTAATCATTTGAATGCACACATCTTGCCCATGTTAAACAGACTTGGGTATGTACTGACATAATTTTATGTAAGCTAAATATACTTCCAGCTACATTACTTGCGAATGAAAGTCGCGAATAACGGAAAAATATTAAGTTTAAAAAGAATATAATTAAAAAAATATATACTGGCAGAAACTTTGTATAGCCAGACGATAAATTAAGAAAAATACTGAGATATTTGTATCTCAGTATTTTTCATATCAGTATAGAACTACATGCTTTAACCCGAAATTGGCACAAAGATCAAACTAGTGCCATACTACAAAAAAAAAAAAATACATGCACGTAGTTCCAAATTTAAATCTAAATCTAGATATTATTGCCACTTCCCTTCTGGGAGGTAATTAAAAATATTCAAGAATAGTTCTGGGGGACTAAAATAGCAACGCTTCGTGAATCAATATATCATTTACGGATACAAAGCTACACAACGGGCCATATTCCGGTATAAGTTGACCTCGCATTATAAAGGATTTTCGTACACTTAGGGGTCAGCTAGGGCTAAATGAGCTATTTTGATTATATCAGAATGGTCGGCCTGGCCCTAAATGACATAAGAACTGACAGACTTGGTAGACACAACTGTAAAAAATTAACAATTCTCACGTCACTGACATAATAAAATCGTAGGTTTGAGACCCTGGTCTCTCGTATTTTAGAACGTTACTTGGCCCGTGAACGATATTTTGTTTTAAGCAATGATATCCCCTATGATCTAATCTATTTTATTTGTGTCATTTTTAGGTCAACTCCTGATATTTTTGAAATAAAACTACTTTTTACGGATTTTATCGCGTTATATTGATATTTTTAAATTCCCGACGTTTCGGATCCTTTACAGCATCCATGGTCACGGGTGGACTGAGGTGTTGGTCGTCCTAATGTCAAAATTATCAACAGATAATAAAAATCAACAAAATGTAGGGTAGCTGTTGATAATTTTGACATTAGGACGACCAACATCTCAGTCCACCCGTGACCAAGTAGTTTTATTTCAATGTCTAATATTCGCGTAAGTGTTAGAATCCTGATATTTTTTTTACAGTATAGGTAACTTGCATATGACGTTGCTTGTTAGCTTGGAAAAATATCATACCTACCTTTACAACGCGTGATAATTTCCAAATTTATGGTCTTAAGCGCGCCAGGTACGCTAGAGGTTCTGGGTTTGATTGCCAGGTCGAGAAAAGTGTCGGTCTGGATTTATGCTCGGTCGATGGCAAAAGGCTCATCCCCTATTACATAGGACCTAAACATACAAGCGAAGTGTGGGTGTACATTAGCACATCTCTGCCTAACCCTTCGGGGAATACAGGCGTGGTGGTATGTATGAAATTTATAAAGTCACTTCTTTCAATTATCTGAATAGGCCATCGGACTAAAACCCTATGCGTTCTAATTCTGTTCATAATACATTAAAACCTTCTTTGAAATCATAAGCCTATTCAGGTGACTCTTACTCATATCCGGGTGTTCAAGTCAGTGAGTTAGGTCCATTGTATTCTATGTGACTGGAGTACTTTGTTTGAGATATAAGTTTGAAACTGAAGGATTTTGTGTGAACTAGAGCATGAAATACGATATAAAATAAATTATAGATGTTCACAAATGTTTTTACTCCTTTAAAACAAGGGAAACTTATCACGTAACAGAACGAATTTCACCCATTTTTTTAGTAAACGAATTTATGGAAAACAAACATTTACTTCACATAACTTAACATACCATCACGTCTGTATTCCCCGAAGGGTTAGGCAGAGGTTTACTTATATACACCCACACTTCGCCGGTTTGTTTAGGTCCCATGTTATCGGGGGCGAGCCTATTGCCATTAACCGGGCACAAATCCAGACTCCGAGCTGCTACTGAGAATTTCATAGCAAAACCCAATATATATATTACTTTCAGCAATAATTAAAATTAAGGTTTTTTATTATTATTAATTCAGGATACATGCTCGACTTCCTATTTTCCAACTACCCCAATATAGTTCTTTGTTATGTTCTTTAATTAACCAAATTTGGAAAAAAAACTGTATTTTCATTGACGCCTGTAGTCTTTGTAAGAAAATGGTTTTTACTAATAATTGTTATTGACATATATGTACATAGATTTATAATTATGTAGAAACTATTACAGTGCTAAGTTGGTCCTATGTTAGTTTTTTAGGTAACTAAAAGAGATTTTGGGCTTTCTTGCTAAAAAATTTAAACAACAGGACTATTTCTAAATTTGAGTTGCTATAAATAATTTAATATCATTGTGTGTGATATTAAACCGATCTGTTTGAGTCCAATGAAGATCTATATATATACACCAATGGCAATTATAAGTGTATTTATAAAACATTTCTTAATACGCGTCTGCACTTACAAAAAATATATAACAATAAAATAACATTACAAATACAACCAATGAAATTCTATGTAAATATTTAAAGATAAACATAACATAACATAACATAACATACCATCACGCCTGTATTCCCCGAAGGGTTAGGCAGAGGTGTACTTAATGTACACCCACAGTTCGCCGGTATGTTCGGGTCCCATGTAATAGGGGGCGAGCCTATTGCCATTCACCGGGCACAAATCCAGACTCCGAGCTGCTACTGAGAATTTCATAGAAAAACTCAATAACACTTTGCTCGACCTGGGGATCGAACCCAAGACCTCTAGCGTAGCAGTCGCGATTGGGACCACTAGACCAACGAGGCAGTCTGTAAAGATAAACATTATAGCAAAAGATTCAGCCTTAGGGAGGATTTGAACCTGCGTCTCTCCAGTTTAATTTAGTTTTTAGTTCCTCTGCTATACTGTACATCTTTATAGATATTTATCATGCATTAATGCCAAATATCTGATCAAAAATATAATGATCGTTTGTTACAATCTTCTTTATTTGAAATCAGTGTCTTTAGAAGTATCTTTTAGAGACTGAAATAAATACACTTTCCCAAACAACTGTTCTTATTTCAAAAGCTTGTTTGTTCGACATAAAACCTCTTTGAATACTAGGCTAGTAATTAATATAAACAATGAAAAATACGCATTGGTTTTCAAAGGAAAAGACAAAGGCACGACTTGAAGTATCCTCTTTATGAATACTCGGATTCATGCCACGATTTCATGTGAATATTTTTTTGAACGCTTGTTCGAAATCCAAGTATTATTGTTCGAATTTTATTTTGGGCTTTGTTTTTCTTTTTAATTTAACTGAGCTTGTAATTTAAATCGCATTTGTAGTTGTTATGTTTTTTTGACACCCTTATTTATTTAATTATGTGTACTTATATAATCTATGTATATACAGATTAATACACGATAGCGTTAACGATTAGTGTAGGTAAGCAATTATAAATAATTATCAAAAGCAACTTTTAAAGTTGCTTTAAAAAAATACTCTAAATATGTATAAATTAACATACAAAACGACGTTTATTAAACCATGCTTATACTGTACAGTACTTAAAGGAAACCATTTATATTCAACCTGTAGTGATTACTAAATGCTTACATTGAATAAGTAAAAATCATTATGTACGAAACTTGCTTAACTAAAAACATTATGGAAATGCATAAAATTATATCTCAGCATTTATTCTTCTGACGACAAACTTCAGAGTAAAACTGCAAGAGTTAAAAATTATCATAATGCTTACCATGAGAATTTTACTTTACATTGAAACTTTTTGCAGTCACCTCCCTCGGAGATAATTTAAAAAGATATTGTAACAACAGTTTATACTTTTTAAAATTAAATCGAAATTTTATTACACAACTTTATCTTTTTTAGGTGCCTATCTCTATTTTTTCATAATTTCACTATTATTTTAAAAACTTTAAAAACGTTTCATTATTTAAAAAAAATGACTATAATATAAATCCTATAATTTTTGTCAATGACATAATTAAACAAATAAATTAACTTTAAATATTTTGAATATTGAACTTACCAATAAGAACTAACTCCAAAAAAAATTCATAATCGTACACTGGCCACTGAATATAAAAACAAAAACTCTCTATCCATTTGAAAATGGAATGCGAAGTCTATTTGAAAATTATTCACAGTTGAAACTGACGAATGGAAAGTGGGTTAGTTGACTGAATGACGCAGAGCGATACGCGAGCGGAAAGGCTGGGACGCGCAAGATAACTGGCTACGAAGCGTAGCCGTGCTACGGTGCTACGACGCAACAGGCAGCGTTGATTGTCCGTTTAAACTGCACAGTCGAGATTTTAATGGACAATTCTGATGAAATAGTGCATGTGGTTTTAATGATAATTAATTACATCTAGTTAAAAAGAAAGAAGTAGTGTTAAAAAATTACGATTATTATTATTATTTCTTTTTATTTTTGGAAATCCTCTTCACATTTTCGCAATTTAAATATTAACACACACAAGCATTAATTAACACTGTATACTTATACATAATACAAACCTAAATAATATTTACATATTATATTACTATAATTTTTTTTCAATGGGATAACTCCGCAAACAAGCAGGCGAGCTACCTGATGGTAAGTGTAGTCATCGCCGCCAATGGACATCTGCAAAACTGAAGGAGTTGCAGATACGTTGCCGAGCCTATTTAGGGAAAGGGAGGGGAAGTAGAAATGGAGAAGGAAGGTGACTGAGGGAGCTTACTAGCAAAGTTGGTCGCAAATTACGTCGAGTATTCTTGTTAACGCGTCGTACTAAATACTCGTTCTTAATGCTTGCATTACGAGTGGGTCCACGTCAGTAGTGCAATGGACGAGTTTCGAACCGGAAACCACATGATCGCAAGTCCAACGCCCTAGCCATTAGGCTACCACTGCTTCATTTGTAATGGCAATAACAAAAATGACTAATTATAATTTTAAGTAGATCAAAGTTATTTAACCTTTTGAACGCCATTGTCACATATATGTGACAAACGAACTCTTACCCTGAACGCCAACGTCACAAATATATGACAAAATATACGTCGCACCATATTATGAAATAAACAACTTAATCATTACTTTAGTGTGTTTTAACTACCTTGTGTAATTTGACTGAAAAAGCGGCCTGGCGTCAGGGGTACGGCGATACGTTTATACTCTGGCGTTCAAAAGGTAAAGTAGTATACAAGAGTAGATATTGGTAATGGGTAATGTAAAGTCAGAAGTAAATTAACGCACACCCACACTTCGCCGGTATGTTTAGGTCCCATGTAATGGGAGGCGAGCTTATTGCCATTAACCGACAAAATCCAGACTCCAAACTGCTAGTGATAGTCATAGAAATACCCAATATCAATTTGCTCTACCTGGGAATCGAACCTCCAGCGTCGCAGTCGCGCTTATGACTACTAGAGTAATAAGGTAGTCAGTCAAGTTGAATTAATCATAAGTCAATATTCACATTACTGGTTATTATGGTATATTACGGTTTGCTGTCAATAGAATTTAGATATAAAAATGAAATCCCTTACAGAGCTTGGTCTTATAGACCAACCTCTTGTTGGTCTATACATATACTAAAATTGTAACAGGCTGATGTCTGTACATTATACATTACATACATTACACTTATTGTACAGTTAAGTGGCGGTAGCCTAATGGCTAGGGCGTCGGACTTGCGAGCATGTGGTTGCCGGTTCGAACCCCACCCATTGCACTACCGACGTGAACCCACTCGTAACACAAGCATTTAGCTTAGCACGAGGGGTTAACAAGAATACTAGTAATGTGTGACCCACATTGCTAGTAAGATTTTATAAAAAAAAATTTATAGATATTGAAGAAAAACTAATATGGGTCTTTATAAAAACAACAGACGCTTAAACATTTAAAAAAAAACTGTCTGTGTGTATGTTTGTCTGTATACACGCATCACGCAAAAACGACTGCATTTAATTGTATGAGGTTTTCTCAGTTATAATATCTATAATTATTAATAGTTATAATATCTCAGTTATAATGTAAAACATTGACTTGTAAACATCATTTATATTGCTAGAGGTTTAACTTAAAATTTAATGCATGTCTCATATTTATACGCCGCCTGAAATCTGAATAAGTACTCGTAAATCCCTTTGGGACGTGAGTAAAACCACGGGGAATGGTTCGTCTACTATATAAAAATAAGTCGGGTTTTCCTTCCTGACGCTATAACTCCAGAACGCACGAACCGATTTCCACGATTTTGCATTCGTTGGAAAGGTCTCGGGCGCCGTGAGGTTATAGCAAAGAAAATTTGGGGGCGAAGCCGTGGGCGGAAAGCTAGTTAAAATATAAAATTGCTGGCCTCTAGAATCACAATGACACTTCAAGAAAAATCCCGCCTTTATGGGTCAGAAATTATAGAGATATTATGCGCAGGGCTTCAAAGGCAGTACGAGGAGGTTTTACTTTGATCTCGGTAACATGAAGTGTCGTTGTGCCAGTAATATGGTGCAGTTAAAAGTTTTGTTTGTTGGATTGTATAATGTGACATATAACTAGCATATAACATACTATATATATTCCATACCATACTATAATTATATTATATAAATTATGTGCTCAAAATTATAAACACTCTGGAGAATTCTATAATATGTAGACACTATATAATTATTCAAATTAAAATATTTTGTGCGTATATAAATACTGTTCCATTTGCATGACGTAGTTATTAAGTTTTATCATGTCTTACATATTTTGGGAATAATGTAATTGGATGTACAATAGTAATGTCTTCTAAATGTAACTTCATAAATAATAGAACTTGTAGATCTGTTTAAATAAAAATAAAAAGATCCCCGAAGAGTCAAGCAGAGGTGTATTATTGTATACCCACGCTTCGCCGGTACGTTTAGGAAGTACGGAAACCTGCTTGCCTATCATTTTCTCGTAGGCGTTTGCCACCTTGCAGAAAGCTAAGCTAGCGTGGTAGACTAGACAGTTGCACAGCAGTGGGATGATGTAATGGCTTGATTATGATGATCGTCGAATCCAAAGCAGGTTCCTCTGACTTCTCGAAGTCATGTGCGTATTGATTATAATTTTCACGCGCTTGAACGGTGAAGGAAATCATTGTTTGGAAACCTGCATGCCTGAGAGATTTTTCGAAGGCGTAACCCGCAGTAAGCTAGCATGGTAGACTATACCTTTCTCGTTCTGAGAGGACACCAGTGCCCAGTGGGATGATGTAGAATTAATGATGATGACATAAGCAATAAAAAAAGGTTACGCGACAATCATATTTTATGTGAAGTTCCTTACTTAAAAACGGCAAGATTCCTTTCTATTTTTAATAAAATGAGATACCATCACGCAAGTATTCCCCTAGGATTAGGCAGAAGTGTACTAATTTACACCTACATTTCGCCGGTATGCGTAGAAGTCGCGCTTAGGACCACTAGATTAATGAGACTGTCTAAATAAAATGACATCACACTCATATTTTCTAAATATTCCATTCCACCTCTTTCACTATTCAGAAAAAGGGGTAGCCACTCTTACTTTAATTAGTCATCTGTAACTTTGAAGTCGCTTGGCAAGGCGCCTCAGCAGTTATACATATTGCAACATTTTGTAACCATAGAACGGTACGTCGGCGGTATTCCGGCGTTCAAATATTAAGGGGCAGTACTGCAAGTTGTTCTTAGTGCCTGAATACACGGTACTGCTAGTATTCTACGTCAAATAGTGAAGTTAGATTGGATCGTTGGATAGTCTGTCTGGATTGGGTCGTCGTAGAGCTCTCTATAATAATAGTTGTGCTAATGTTTGCTTGTAATGTTTTTTTTTCTTGCTGTCAAAAAGCGTTCGAATTTAAGGGCAAGAGGGACTTAAGGGCAATAAGAGGAAAAGTTCAGTGTCTTTTTTGTAACGGTAAAAGGTTTTTTGAAGGTCCAAAGGCTTTTGATTAAAAATATACGAATTACTATGAATTTTTAATTAGGATTTTTATAGCTTTTCTAAATGTTACTTGTACTCTCAAAGAGTTAGACAAAGGTGTACTAATATACATTGAACAGTTCACTGGTAAATTTTAGGTTCCATGTAATAGCAATCAGTTACAAATTAAAACTCCGACTTTGCTCGACCCGGGAATCGAACGCAGGACCTCTAGCATAGCAATCGCATTTAGGACCCTTGTAGAACTCGTTTCAATATTATTACTATCTGGACTTAAAAAGAGACCATAATTCCTACGAATAAATAATATTATTTATTCGTAGCATAATTCTCAGAATTTGTTTCGGCGTTTCCTCTCAACCCTTCAGTTACGAAATGCCAGCGCCATCTAGTTAAAAAATATTAAAACATTGACTTCTAAGTATATTTTTACAAATATAAAATAATTTATTCCAGACAATAGATAGCCTAAAAGCTTAGTGGGCGATAGTTGCTAGTGTATCTGTAAAATATTTTGAATGGATAACTTGGACAGCGTCTCTAGTGGTCACTTGAGGAACTATGATCTCCTTCAATACTAATATAAAGAGGTAAGTTTGTGAGGTTTTAGGAGGTAATCAAATAAACCGATTTTGAAAATTCTTCCACCAATTGAAACCTGCACTATTACGCTACATAATATATAGCCTATGCTACTCAGAAATAGTGCAGGTTGATATTTTCATCCCGTAAAATGAACAGAACAAACGTATAGTCCACCTGGGCGAAGCAAGTACAATATACTTTGAAGAGACTATCGATCATTGAAATTAAGGGCTGGCTTAAACACACTTGGTGGTTTCCCACCTGCGCGTTTCCGCTCATCCTCCTCAAGGGACCAACCCTCATCACGCTGCAATACGAGTGACACCGACAGGGCTGTGCCTTGAATATCAACTAGTTCACTATGGATAGTATATAAGCGAGCTCGTCAAAGGGGACCTTTGGAGCACCGATATAAATTGTGTTTATAGAGCACAGAATATTATCGTCAACATTACATTCCATCACGCCTGTATTCGCCGAAGGGTTAGGCAAAGCTGTACTTAATGTACACCCACAGTTCGCCGGTATGTTTAAAGAGCAAGCCGATTGCCATTAAACCGGCACAAATCCAAACACCGAGCTGCTACTGAGAATTTCATAGCAAAACTCAATAGCACTGCTCGACCTGGGAATTGAACACAAGACCTTTAACTATCCAATAGACCAATGAGGAAGTTAACCTTTTATTGCTTAGCAATTACTCATATATGCATTTACAACTTACTAGTAAGGCACTGTACTGTTGGGTATGGCAGAAGAAACATGAAAGTAGAATTAATGCTGTGGAGATGCGTTCCTTGCGAAGTATGTGCGGTGTTACTCGGAATGATAGATTGAGAAATAGTGTGATAAGGGAGCGTTGCGGTTTAAAAGATGATATAGTGACACGCATTGAAAGGGGTATGCTGAGATGGTTTGGACATGTCGAGAGAATAGATGAAAGGCGATTAACGAAAGGGATTAATAAAGCGAATGTCAGTGGAGTCGCCGGGAGGGGACGCCCTAGAAAGACATACCACGACCTTATTGGTGAGATCCTTCAGAAAGGTCAGGTGCGTAGTACCCGCAACCGGCGCATGACAAGATGTATGAATGTGGACGAAGCAAAAGAAGTATGCAAGAATCGTAGCAGATGGCGTTCTGTAGTTTCTGCTTACCCCTATGGGAAAAAGGCGTGAGTGTATGTATGTATGTATGTAGTAAGGCACCTACTTCCATGTGTACTTGAAAAAATATGTCATCACCTTCCTCATTGTAAACAGCAATAAAATGTTACAGATTACATAGATACCAGTTTTATTTACTGCATATGTCATTAACGAGACACGTATTTTCATTACCTTGTTTTTTATTTTAACACGTACGAAAATTGTATGCATTGTAAATATTGTAGTGAAGTTACTCATTCTCTGTTTTGTCTTTACAACCTACGTACGCTAGATTTTTTTCAGAAAAGTGTAAAGGTTGTGTACTAGGGTGTCGTGTCGTGTCGTGTATTAATTATTATATTAGAATACAAATAAAATTATCGTAGTGAAAATGAATATTGTATCTGTTATTGTAACAAAATTGCAAAATTTTTATAAGAGATTTTGATTAATTTTAGTTCGCATTTTTTTATTGATTTTGGTGCACATAGCCAAGTGATATGACCATTGGATTGTCTATTTAAAGGTCTTGCGCTCGAGTCTTCAGGTCTCAGGTACGTCCTCTGACCTTTTGAGTCCATTCCCTAAAAAATGGTTGAGCTACACAATGACTTATGTATGCATAGTCACGTGCCGTCAGTAAGGACAGGTCAACTTAAAGGGCTTTTTCTTCAAAAGGCCTGTTCAGATTTTGCTCTAGATTGTAAAACTCGCATCTCAGTTCTGGACTTTAAAGTAGGTATTTTTACAGTTGAGCATAGCGGGACTAGAACATAGCTAAACTAATTGTTGAAAGAGACCATTATTTTCTGAGTTTGTTTCGGCATTCGTTATCAGAGGCGGTCGAGATAGGAAATGCCGGCGCAAATCGTCTTCAAAAGCTCTCTTCTCTTCCACCTTCTACGTCTTGAGGCGACGTCCTCACCATCTATTGAAGACATTACTATGTCTTTCAACCAACAGAGAAATTCGACATCACAGGCAGTGGTCTCGGTAGCTTAGTTGGCAAAGCGTCTGGTGTACTTAACCAGAGAGACGCAGGTTCAAACCCTGCCTGAGATCGAATTTTTCTTTCACTAGAAATTTTCTTAAATTAGAAAATTCATTTCTTTGTGAGGATACCAAGGATGTTTTAGAGTAAACACCGTATACGACAGCTGACATTCTTATATGTATTTTATTTCATTATGATATAGTTTAATTTCCCTAGTTGGTAAAATAATTATGAACAATATATTCACTCCGATATTTTGGATGCTGACTGTACTAGAAAAAAGTGCAGGCACGTCAAGACACCATAATGTAACATAAACATACCATCACGCCTGTATTCCCCGAAGGGTTAGGCAGAGGTGTACTTAATGTACACCCACAGTTCGCCGGTATGTTTGGGTCCCATGTAATAGGGGGCGAGCCGACTCCGAGACTCCGAGCTGCTACTGAGAATTTCATAGAAAAACTCAATAACACTTTGCTCGACCTGGGTATCGAACCCAAGACCTCTAGCGTAGCAGTCGCGATTGGGCCCACTAGACCAACGAGGCAGTCAGTACCATAATGTAGTATTTTTAATATGTGTATAAATTTCAGAAACATACGAGTATAATTTAAATATGAATAATGAGATAATTAATTAGTATAGATAGTCGATATTTTATGATAGACTACATAAAGATAACATAAAAAAAACTGAAGGAAAAACCGAATCACAAAAATATTTTAAGATAGGTAAGTATGTAATTATCTACTTACATGATAATCCTGATTATTTCATAATTAATCATAATAATTAGTCTGTGTATTAACTGCCTCATATGTCTAGTGGTTTTTATGTGGCGACTGCTACGCTGAAGTCCTAGATTAAATTCCCAGGTTTGATTTTTCTGTGAAATTCCAAGTAGCAGCTAGGTCAGAGTTAGGATTTATGCCTGGTTAATGGCAATAGGCTCGCTCCCTATTATACGGGACCTAAACATACCGGCGAACTGTGGGTGTAACTACACCTCTGCCTAACTCTTTGGGGAATACAGGCGTGATGATGGTTATCATAATAATTAATTGAATTGTCGTTTCACGGATATCTAATCTTTCTCAATCTGAAAAACGTGCTCGTGCCTGAGACAAGACAGTATTCGGTAGCATTAAAAAAAAATAGTTTATTAATAATTAGCTTTTCGCCCACGGCTTCGCCCGCGTGGTTTCTCGGCTTTTCTATACTATAATATATATATAAATATATATTATACATATAAACCTTCCTCTTGAATCACTCTATCTATACAAAAAAATCGCATCAAAATCCGTTGCGTAGTTGCAAAGATTTAAGCATACAAAGGGACATAGGGACAGAAAAAGCGACTTTGTTTTATACTATGTAGTGATTAGCTTTCCGTCCACGGCTTCGCCCGCGTGGACTATACTTTTTTGTATTTTACGGCACTCAGGAATATGTAGCTTTCTATTGGTGCAAGAATTTTCAAAAACGGTTCTGTACATCCAGAGATCCCATACAACGTCACAAACTCACAAACTTTACCTCTTTATAATATTAGGATAGATACCTACTACGACTAGAGGAACTACTAAAGAAATGCTTACGGCTTCGCCCGCATAGGATCCTGGTTATTCCACAATACCACGCATTGGGAGTATTAAAGCTTTCTAATGGTAAAATATTTACCTAATTAAAAAAAGCTAATAGGCCCAATTCCTCCGTCAGTCCCCTTCCTTCTCTTTTTCTCCTTCCTTATTCCTTAAGTAGGCTTGGCCACGCATCTGCAACTCCTTTGGTTTTGCAGTTGTCCATGGGCGGCGATACGATTACTTACCATCAGATAGTTCGCCTATTGTTTGCCGAGTAATCCCATAAAAAAAATGGGTCCGAAAAGTTTTAGAATTATTTATAGATTATGGACTATAAAGGAAGATCTCAGGAAACGAATAGAAGCTTTCGAAACGTGGGCCTACAGACGGATGATGTCTATATCCTGGACACAAAAAGTAACCAACGAGGAAGTACTACGTCGGTTTCACCAGAACCGCAAACTTTTGAAAACTATTAAACAGCGCAAAGTTGCATACTTGGGGCATGTTCTTAGGCACGACAGATATGAGCCCCTGCAACTTATTATGATGGGAAAAGTTGCCGGAAAAAGGAAGCCCGGGCGTAGAAAAGAGTCTTGGTTGAGGAACATCAGGGAATGGACCGGAATTCGGAGTGCCGTCGAACTCTTTCGCATTGCTCGGGACAGGATCAAGTATGCGGAGCTGACTGCCAACCTCCATTAACTGGAGAGGCACTTGAAGAAGAAGAAGATAGATTATGGTTGTACCTAAGTATAGATGTAGATAGTTCTGTTTATTAGGTATACCGTGTGATTAGTTGGCGCCAAAGTACTTCTGTCTACTACAATATGCATTGGAGGAAGTTTTATGTCTTTACATGGATTTTGCTACAAAAATAATTAAAATAGGTTCAGCAGTTCAGGCGTAAATGAATATATATACCTAAGTATCTACAGAATATTTTTTTTTTTTTTTATTTAACTTTTTTTACACCGGCGCGTGTGTATGAAAAGATGTATGAATGTGAAAGAAGAGAAAAAGGGTAGGTATGCAAGAGTGCTTCTTTTAGGAAAAAGGCGTGAGTGTATTTATTTAAAAAATTATGTTTTTAATTTAAAAATATATTCTGTTTGACTCGTAATCTTCACTATTTGTATCAAAGCTAAAGATTTAGGTAATGCTAATCGTGACTGATAATTTTTTATTAATTGATTGTCATGATAATTTTTTTCACGATCCAAATACATTGTAATATTTAGTTTTTTAAAAGTAGTGCTCATGTAAATACATACGGTGAGTTTTTTTATTTAAATTAATTGCCTGCTAAATAGATTAGCTGATCTGCTGATGTCTACTGTTTTGCTGATTTGGTATTGTCGTGCGAAATGTCGTTGAGCTCCCTAAAAATAATCAGTTTTTAGGGAGCTCCACAGAGCTACACGTTGCCTGATGCATGCATACCGTCAGTTAGGACAGGTCAACTCAAAGCTCCTATGGCTCTTTTTTCAAAAGGCCTGTTCGAATTTTTTATATTACGACTGTCAGGTCTTTAAAAGAGACCTCTAAGGAAAGATAATAATTAATTAATAATTTATCACTCGCTTAAAACGGTGAAGGGAGCGGTGGTGGCCCACTGATAACGGCCGCGACTTACGAGTTGTAGGTCGTAGGTTCGAACCCAGACGGACGCTTTACTTTGTGTACATTATTTCATCTTCAGTGCTCCCAAAGCGATGAAAGAAAACATTGTGTTTAAACACAATGTTAACTGCTAAAACAATGTTTTCTGTAAATGTAATATGCTAGAAAAGTGATGGAAAATATAGTGAGCATACCTGAGATATTTTCTTGACAGCGTATGAAGTCTACCAACGCTAGAGGTCCTAGGTTCGATTTCCGGGTTGGGCACAGGTTATACGTTTTTGTTAATGAAATTCTTCGAGTTTGTATTTGTGCCTTGTTAATGGCAATAGGCTCGCCCCCTATTACATGGGACCTAAACATATCGACGAACTATGGGTGCACATAGTACAGTACATCTCTGCCTTACCATTCGAGGAATACTGGCGTCATGGTTAGACGGTACAGACATACTTGTATATTTAAATAGGTACTTAATAAGGCGTAGGTATTAGGCATATTGTTAAATATGCGATATATCATGCGTGAATTAACATTAGATTAACGATAAATATCCATCACTATCGGTATTACCAGCTAATATCGGTATCACCGGTTATTATCGGTATCAGACAACTTATTAATCTTTGCCCTGTATTTTTAATCAAAATTTTGATAAATCATAATAATAATTTCTTTAATTTAATTAATATTACTCTATTTATTTATTTTAACTAGGAAAACAAGTAGGCATTCTCGTTCCAAATGATCCAAAATCTAGTCAAAATTCTTCAAACGATTGGGTAACTTCGATGTCAAGTGGATTTATTTACAATCTTATCGATAGAGATAAGTAATCGTTATCAATGTAAGCAGGTATGCAACAAAGGTATGTTTATCGGAATAATCCATGAGAAGAGTACCACATAAAACATACCATCGCGCCTGTATTCTCCGACAGGTTAGGCAGAGGTGTACTAATGTACACTTCGCCAGTATGTTTAGGTCCCATGTTAAAGGGGTGAGCCTATTAAATTTAGAAAAAAAAACAACTTTTGATTAAATTATTTTGTATTCATCCAAAAAAGCGAAGACGTGGGCTAAGTATTTTTGGATTTGGGGAGTTTTATGTACTCTAACAGAATCAAGTTATTTTCAATTTTACAGTTATAAAATAAAGAAAGATTATAAACAGGTTCAATGAACAAGAAAGTGGATCCTATTGTAGAAAGTTCTGGACACGGTACGGTGGCCAGCACATCAAGTTGACACAAAATGACGAATTTTCTCAGTTGATTTTGAACTTAATTTTCAACATTTAAAGGTTTAAAATCATTTGGAGAAATTTGACAGTTTTGAATAACTTGATGTGCTGACGACTGTACCTTTAGCTAGATTTCAACGTCCACAGAGTAGGTTTTACCTATTTGACGGTGTGGACATCAGCTATGCAAATTTGAAGTGCTGCACTCATTCCCTCGAGACGTGACGACGTTACCAACCCACAAACAGACTAAAATATTCAACAATCGAAGACTTGTACCTATGGACAAGCTTCAATGAAATATAAACCATAATCCGTCGCATTCTGAGTCATCTTTACTGTTATTGAAGATCAACAATAAACCTTCGAATTAAGAGGCTTTTTTTTGTAGATAAACAGATTCTGGATTATTTTTAGTTCCAACGGACCTAAAAAAAACCTTAGTATTTGTGATTTATTAAAGGATTCTGGACGGACAAAAAGACAGACGGACAACGAAGGAGGCCATAAGCGTCTTTAAAAAAAATCATTTTTCTCCTGTTTCAGAGATGTATTTACTACCACTACTAGCCCTCGTCGGTTCGGCGATAGCCGGACCTCTGGTAGCTCCCATCGAGAGGAACGACGTCTTAGAATCCCTCTACGTTCTACCGAGAGACACGGCCCCATTGTTCTATGACGTCAGACTGTTCCTGGACCCAGACAATGAAGAATACTTCACAGGCAACGTGTCAATCAGAATGCTACCTTATGTCAATACGAATGAAATAGTAATTCACGCAATGGAGATGAGAATCAATAGCATCCAAGTCTTCAGTGAAAGAAATCCTACTGTCAATTTGTTTGCAAACTACACATTGGCCACTGACGATACTCATTTGTTGAGGATTGTGCTGAGTGAGCCGATGACAATACTACAACCCCACACTATAAATATCGAATACGTAGGTCAATATGCTGCAAACATGTTTGGTATTTACGTTTCAACGTATGCGAACGACGACGGTCAAATACAGTAAGTAATTTAACGTAATCAAAGTTTTAGATTGTGAACTGAAATGCAAAATATTCAAGTTGAAATAGCTGATATGAATTTACTGACCTAAATCCATTTTTATTAGTTGGTAAACTAAAGAGTTGAACAACTACATTTTAAAAAAGGCCTGTACGTGATAAAGGTTTTCCAAAATCCATACATTTCGGATATCTAACTTCGTTATCGATATGAAATTGTGACATTGTCTTGGCCCCAAGCTCTAAAATAAACTTCGTAATGATCATTTGAAGTTATTTTTTTCGGTCAATGATATAGAATCTACAATAACATCCTAGTAACCTCTTTACAGAAGAAATTGAATCGTGAAACGTAGTCCATACACTTGTTTGTATGAAGATATAATAAAAGTTGGTGTAGTCAGGCGGGCCGTCATACATAATGTATTATTTCCATTCCTGCAGTCTCTTTCCCCGCAAATAACATTAAGCTCAGCAGATATTTTTATCTCGGTAGAATTGAGTTCCCAGCAATGTTTAAACATGAACTAGTGGTCTTTAGTTTTGTTGAAGATTTGGGAGTTTTTATCTATAGGTACTATTATAAAGTTGCAAAAACCAAATTCTCAAAATGAATAATTAATCATCATCATCATCAACCCAATACATTGTCCCACTGCTGGACACGGGTCTCCTCTCAGAATGAGAGGGATTAGGCTATAGTCCACTTAATTAATTAATAATACAAGTAATTATTTAAGGTCATGTCAAATGATATATTTTTTTTTAATCAATCTTACCTCTTTCACACTGCCTCGTTACTCTAGTGATCCCAAGCGCGACTGCTACGCTAAACGTCCTGGGTTCGCTTCGCTGAGTTTTTCTATGAAATTCTCTGTAGCAGCTCAGAGTCTTGCCACCCCGCCTAAATCTCCGGGAAATTCAGGCGGGATAGTATGTTATGTAGGATATGTGACCATAAACATATAAAACGTCGAATAAATTTACTACAGCTACGAGTATAATGTGTTTTATCCCTGTCACAAAATATCATGCGTCAAAACAAGACAATACACAATCATTATAGTTTTAAGAGGCTTATAAGACGATTTAATTATCCGGCAACGCACTTGTGCCTATTAAGGGAAAAGGGAGGGGAAGGAGAAAAGGAGAAGGAAGGGGATTGAGGGAGGAATTGGGCCTCCAGCCCTCTCGCTCACCGAACGAAGCGCAATAGCGAAACGCTAGTACTCGTACGTCTGTCTTCTGCGAGAGTGTGGTACTTCGCCGGTCAAGCCGGCCTTCATGCTGCGAACAGCGTGGCCCTACCACAACAAAATGATGGTAAGAATATAGGTCATGTCAAGTGGGCACACATTAGTACCTTCTTTTCAAATGATATCAAAAAGTTTTTAATCGATCTAACCTCTTTCAGAAAACTCATTACATCTCAACTGCAGCCCACCTTCGCCCGTCGCGCCTTCCCATGCTATGATGAGCCCTCGTTTAAGGCTATCTTCAGGACCACCATATACGCTCCACCAGCGTACCCTGTCGTCAGGAGTAACATGCCTGAGAGGTCACAGCTGCTAAAGTAAGTATTACCTTGTTTTTCTCCAAAAACGTCAGGTGCGTAGTACTCGCAACTGGCGCGTGTGTATGAAAAGATGTGTGAATGTGGAAGAAGCGAAAGAGATATGCAAGAGTCGTAGCAAGTGGCGGTCTATAGTTTCTTCCCACAGGGGTCTGTGGGAAAAAGGCGTGAGTGTATGTATGTACCTTGAAGTATGGTACTAACGACAATATATCAAGTTAAAGACGGCCTCGTTAGTTTAGTAGTCCTAAGCGCGACTGCTGCGCTAGAAGTCCTAGATTTAGTCCCCAGGTCAATCAAAGTGTTATTGGGTTTTTCTATGAAATTCTCAGTAGCAGCTCAGAGTCTGAATTTGTGCCGGTGAACGGCAATAGGCTCGCCCCCTATTACATGGGACATAAACATACCGGCGAAGTGTGGGTAAACATAGGTACACCTCTGCCTAACCCTTCTGGGAATACAGGCTTGATAATATGTTATGTTATAGACAGACACCTCAGTGTTGCCTTTGGACCGTCCGTATTCCGTTGCAATAACAGTGATTTTTGTTGAGCAACTATATAGCTTGGGTTGTAATTTCAACACTTTTCGGAAAACCGGTAAATCGACTCCCATTATTTTCGGTGAAATTCTTAGTAGGCATTTTACAGCGTCAAGCAAATTTGGCTTTAAAGGCACACAAAATAGAGATTTAACTTCAAAAGAGTCTTCAAAAGTACCTATTTATTTTCTTAAGCAAACCAATTCTCTTTTTTACAGAGAACCAGTAGAAGGGTACGAAAAATATGAGTTTGAGGACACCTTAGTGATGTCTTCCTACCTCCTAGCCTACTTGGTGTCAAACTTCGCGTACATCGACAACTCAGAAAACCCTCTCTACAACGTCCCCTTCAGGGTTTACTCCAGGCCTGGGACCCAGGCCACTGCTGCCTTCGCCCTGGACTTTGGACAGAGAAACATGGACGCTTTGGAGAAATACACCGAGTTTGACTATGAGTTCCCGAAGATGGATAAGGCTGCTGTCCCTGATTTTGCTGCCGGTGCCATGGAAAACTGGGGATTGGTTGTCTACAGGTATACATTTTATTGGCTTAGAAAGATAGAAAGAAAAATTTTATCTATCTACATATTAAGAGGGATGAAATCATATGTCTTCAAATATTTTGGATAAACTGTGATAGCTTTCTTATATCAACCGCCTAGGCGCCAAGAAGTACCTCTGACCTTCGATGGAATTATGTGCTTCTCTGTGAGGTATGTAGGTTTAACGCTATGGTGAAGGAACCCATTATGAGAAAACCTATATGCTTGAGATTTTTTCTCGAAGGCTTGTGAAGTCTGCTAAGCCGCAGTAGGCCAGTGTGGTGGATACCCTAACCGTTCTCATTCTCAAAAGCATTTAATGCCCAGCGGTGGTGCAGTGCATTATTATCCTTGAGGTTAACTGTCTCAGATATGCACGTCATCATCAACCAAGCCATTTCCCAACTTCATTGGTTGATAAGCCTGAAAGCTAGTCTCAACATACTAACAAAAAGTCATTATAAGGATTGTAAAAGAAAATGTACCCTTAACCTTTCTATCTTTATACTAAAATTCACTAAAATTGGTTCAGCGGTTTCGAAATGAAAGCATAACAAAGAACCAGATAGACAGAGTTACTTTTGTGGTAATAATATTGAACGTTTAAACCCTGAACAGCCTCCATGGTAAACTGAGAAGAAATCTCACTTTCTTAAAAAATAAACACCAGAAAAACTTCTTCAAAATACTTGTTTAATATTCTTATATTTCATTACGTTATACTTATATTTCCTCACAATTAATCAAATCTTATAGATCCGGACAGAGATCGATCGATTTTGAATCTTAACTGCTCCAGTCAAAGTTGAATTTTATGTAACCTTTTTCATAATAAAATAAATGTTGCTGTGTATTTACGAAGTAGGGGACTAATATTTTATTATGAGCTATAAATGCTGTTATTTATGACATCTTATCGTGTGTCAATAGCTATCGTAAAAATGTCGTAAATTTCACGCTAAGACTGATGTTACAAGAAATGCATCGAATCTGGATTAAATTCAACATATAATATACTAGGTATTATATATTATAATTGTAAAAAACTTTTCTACTCACTGGAAATATTAAAAAAACCAAGTATGTTAGAGTTTAAAATTTCCAAACTAAAAAAAAAGATTTTTGGAATTCTTGTCTGTTTGATAAGAATTGGCGCAAAAACTACTGAACAGATTTCAATTAAAGAAAATATATATTTTAGAGAAAAAAAGTCGGGCTCAGGCTGGGTTTGAATCTGCGTCCCTCTGATTAAGTACACCAGACGCTTAGCCAACTTAGCTATGGAGACCACTAAAATTCGGTCTTAAGCAAGGTTCGAACCTGCGTACCTCTGGTTAAGTACACCGTACGCTTTGCCAACTACACATACATTTCTTGTTCATACTTAACTTAAATACTGACTGCCTTGAATCCTCTTGTAATGGTTAACTCTTGCCATTAAATCAAGTATAATCATCAAAATATTTTATTATAATTCATAAGACCTAAGTTAAATTTGCCGTCAAATCACCATTGCTAAACACTTAACTAGGTTCACTAATAAAGGAAAAAGAAAAATAATTTATTTCGTCAACACACAAAAACAAAGCCGATATAAAACATAAAACAATAGCACAGTCATACGAATTGAAATGATCGTAAACAAATTTGAGCAAAACATAATGATAAGTCGAAGAGTGTGCCAACCCGCAGTAGGCTTGCATAATGGACTATTGCCTAATCCCTCTCGTTCTGAGAGGAGACCCGTTCCCAGCACTGGGACAATGTAATGGGTTGATGACGATGATAATAATAAGAAACAAAAACAGTGGAAATGGAATAATAAGAACCAACACAATGGTAAACATCACAACAAAAATAATATTTTGTACTGGCATCACCGCATGTCGTTCTACGGACAATGGACTCTCTTTGCCAGGAGCAAAGAGAGAGAGAGAGAGAGAAAAATAAAACGTTAAACCACCAAATCTGTACAGGCGAAATCTTTATCATACCTATATAAAGACTACTAGCGTATTTCTTTTTTTTCTCATGCCTTCCACACAGACCCTCACACGGTAGATCTTTTAAAGACACTTTTACAAGTCCATCTTTTACTTTTTTATTAAACTAGATGGCGCCGGCAGTTTCTGTCTGACAACGAAACCCCGAAACAAACTCAGAGAATCATGGCCCCTTTTAAAGTCGAGACAGTAGTATTATTATATCTGTGAATTTTATAAAGTAGTCTGAACAGGTTTTTTGAAGAAAGAGCCATAGCAGCTTTGAGTTGATCCAATTTAACCAAAAAAAGCCTTGCAAATCGATTCTATGGGAGCACTTATACAAGACTTAACCGGATCGCTACTCAGTATTTATGGAATAAATAAGTTTATCGCCTGTTTATTATTGTTGTGTCCCGAGTTAGAAGGTACTTAGGGAGTGTTAGTAGCCGTTTTAAACGTCAAAGCGACTAAGTTCGCTGATTTTGCGAAGCTTAAGTGTTTTGCTGTAGCAACAATTCATTGTGATTAAGATTTGTATCTTAAGCTTTAAAAACATGTTGTTTAGAAATGTCAATGCATATTGAGAAGTAGTAAAGGTAACTTTTGACATATACTGTCAAATAATTAAAATTTAGCATTAAATAGTTAGGGGATCGGTGGTGGCACAGTGATAACGGCTGCGTCTTTAGAGTTGAGGGTCGTAGGTTCGTATCCAGACGAGTGCTTTACTTTGTGTAAATTATTTCATCACTACTGCTCCCAAAAAGTGGAAGAAAACATCGTGAGGAAACTGGCATGTCCTAAAACCAAAAATGTGTGATATGTGACATCTACCAACCCACACTGGGCCCGCGTGGTGGATTACGATCCTCTTCCTCACACCCAAAGGAGGCCTGTGTCCCAACAGTGGGAACAATATAAGACTGTTATGCTATGCTTATGGACACATTAACATCATTAGTGCTAGAGTAAGAATGCAAACCCACGCCTATTACTACTTAGAAGGCCTTAGGCCGATTTTGCTGCTAAATAGTTTTCTATTCTTCTTTGCAGAGAAGTGGCTCTCTTAGTCACAGACGGTGTTACCACCACATCGACACGTCAGAATGTAGGCAGGATCATCTGCCACGAAAATGTACATCAATGGTTCGGTAACGAAGTGAGCCCTCTCTCTTGGACTTACACCTGGTTAAATGAAGGTTTCGCCAACTTCTTTGAGAATTTCGCTACTGATTTGGTGAGTAAATTTTGTATTCTTTCCAATAAATTTTATCACCTGAATCAGAACTATGCAATATAAATTATATCGGTTTTTCTATAGAACCATCCATCTAAACCTTCTTAGATATAATCTAAGACCTTATAAATATTTATTATGTAAATCAAATTAGCTTATTGTGCTTAAAGTCATTTCAGAAACAATATCATTCATCGTCCGCTCGCATCGTAAACACAAGCAAGTAAAACTCCCAGTCTAAAATATTGTGAAAAAGTGATAAAATCTGATTGATTTCCATCAAAAAGTGTAAATTATCCCTGAACTTCCATACATTAACATGTGAACATAAGAATTCTCAGTAGTATCAAATTATAAATACAATAAAAAACCATACAAAAACACTTGTGCAAAAGTGCTGTGACCGTGTAAAAGTGTCTGATGAATACGCGTAAGTACGCTAAATAGCGCGCACTTAAGCTCTTTTGCCCGCGAGCTGACTCACAGTTTGTTTGTACTCAGAGTTGAATTTAGATGCAGTTTACTGACTACCTACTTCTGATAGATTTGTTTACAAATCTAACTTAATAAAGTCGGCAGGAATATAGACTGATATTGAAGTGGCAAAGACGTTGATTCCACTACATATTTATAACACTGAACACTTGCTAGTGTAGTAATTTTGCAGTTGTACTGTAGCGACGGCGTTTAATTATTACAGCTATTATTGTACCGGCACATATATATATATATTTTTTTTTTTTTTTACTTATTTATATTATACAATCTAAATCAAAATGCCGCTCAAGCGTACTCCACCCAAAACGCCGAGTAACCAGACCGAAGACTTGAACTTATGTCCCCGGTCGATTTCGCAATCAGGATCCACTCCGAACTTAACAGCCATTGAACATGAAAACATTACCACTCGCTTAAAACGAAAACGCGAGGAGGATTTCAGCCGCTTAGACGAGATTCGTTTACTAATATCTGCGTCGGCTGCACAATCCGAAGCTAAATTTGCGGCCCTACAAGCATCCATGTCCGAAATTCTAACCCAAAATATCGAGTTAAACAAAAACATTACCTTCATCTCAAAGCAGTACGATGATATGATTGTCAAACTAGAAAACTTGGAGGCGGAACGTAAAGCCAACCGGTGTCATATTCTGCATCTCGAAGAAAAGGTGGATATTTTGGAACGTCAACTATACTCAACCAAACTCGAAATAAAAAATGTGCCAAAAAAACCTGAAGAAAGTAAGGAAGACATCTACGAGATAGTGAAAGAAATTTCCATGGTTCTAAAAACCCCTATCGAAAGACATGATATCAGGGATGCTTTTCGCGTTGGAAAAAAGGACGATGCACCAACTATACTGGTCGACTTCAACAGTGCCTATATCAAAGAAAATATTATTAAAGGTGCCCGCCAATTTAACAACAAAAACAAAGAAAATAAGCTCAACACCACCCACCTTAAATTAGATGGCCCAGGTAAAGGAAAACCAATCTACCTTTCAGAAAAGTTAACCCCGGGTACTTATCACCTTTTCTATCTGGCACGCAACTTCGCGAAAGAAAATAACTACAAGTACTGTTGGACAGCTTTCGGGAAGGTGCTTCTTCGAAAGATAGACGGCCATAAGCAAGTCCATATTAAGTCTGAAGAGGATCTTAGCAAATTAGCTCAACAAAAGTGACTAGCGTTATTTACTATTCACCATAGCACCATCTACCCATGTTGTTTACCTGTTTTTATTGATTGTACTGCATTGCTTATTATTTGTTGGTTTCACATTAGGGTGAATTGTCACATCAAAAATATCTTATGTACTGACCCCACAGTTTTTGTATTATATATCTTGGTCTATAAGCTATTAGTCCACACATTACACTTACATGTTACACATCGATTAAAATGCATACACATACTTTTCTGTTTATTTTTTTACTTACCTACTCAGAGCTTATCTACGCACTACACAACACATTCTACAATAGTCAACACAGACCTATACACACACATATATACATACTATTCATATACATAAAAAATACCTGCATACGTACATACAAAACAATATATTATACTATAATATATACTACCAATATATACTCCACGACCTACGACATAATTATCAATGTCAGTTTATATCGTGTTGACACGCATCTGATTAAAATCGGATTGTTACATTACAAAATTTCCAATTACCCTGAACACGGGCATCAAACGAATTATACCGACCTGCCTACCCACACACACATTCCCCTAGATACTTACATATGTACATACTACACACACATTCATACAAAACATACTTACTTGCGAACAATCATAACAATATACATGACAATACATACTAACAATACATATTCTACGAACTGTGTTATAATCATTTTTACCAGATTCAGCTGTGTTGACATAGATCTGATCAAAAACGGATTGTTGCATAACCAGATTTCTAATTACCCTAAATGTCTAATTAATAAACTGTCTCAGCTAATTACACCATTATACATAATTTCTTTCAATGGCTAACCACAACATTGCCCAAGTTCAAACAGAACTTGATAACACGACCGTATCCGAATCTGCAATAGTGGATCCCAGTCAATTATCGA
Organism: Subacronicta megacephala; assembly: GCA_958496365.1. Taxonomy (NCBI): domain Eukaryota; kingdom Metazoa; phylum Arthropoda; class Insecta; order Lepidoptera; family Noctuidae; genus Subacronicta; species Subacronicta megacephala. Next base: position 2,480,285 of record OY292522.1, read on the forward strand.
ACATGCTTATTAATTCCGGAAAAGACCTAAGAATTATTACGTATAATATCAGAAGCATCTATCGCAATTTTGACTACTTTTTATGTTTCCTTAAACGTTTGAACATTGATTGCGACATACTAGTTTTAACAGAATGCTGGCTCTCTGAAAACAAGCCCCCCCCGCAACTTGAAAATTATAACCTTTATTGCTCAACAGCTCTTCACAATAAAAACGACGGCGTAGTTGCATATGTTCATAAAAGTGTTTGTCATACTTTCGAGGAGCCTGTATTTCAAGATGCCAGTTGTATACTTATAAAAACATCTGAAGTCGCCATTCTTGGCATTTATAGATCACCCTCGTACAAAAGTATTGATAACTTCCTCTCTTCTCTCGAAACGAACTTAAACTCTGTAAGTAAATATAAATCAATTTCTGTTGTTGGGGATATCAACATAGATATCAAACCCTTCACTAAGGATAAAAAAAGCTATGACTACCTTAATCTCTTAGCGGAAAGGGGCCTCTTGCCAGCCCACGTCTTTCCTACTCGAGAGTCGAACTGTCTAGATCATGTCAATCTTAAAACTAATCTTAAAGCCCAGACATTTGTTATAAGATCGGACATAACGGACCATTTCCCTGTATTACTAAATCTAACTCAGCCTAAAAAAGATGTTTCCCGAAAATTTAAACGAGTGGTTAATTTTGAGAACGCCGCTATCGACCTTCAGAACAGGGATTTCTCAAATATTTTGGGCATGATAGACCCTAACAGCGCCACTGAAACCTTAATCAAATATATAAAAATCGCTCTAGATAACAACACTTCGCTTCACAAAGTCCCTAACAGAAAATACATCATCAAACCTTGGCTCACTCCAGGCCTACTCAGATGCATTGCACACCGTGATGCTCTTCATAAAAAACAAAAGGAATCACCAACAAACGAGATCCTTAAGACTTCCTATTGTAGATATCGTAACTACTGCAACGATTTGTTAAATAATATTAAAGATGATTATGAAAGATCAGAGGCTGAAAAATGCAAAAACCCAAAACAAACCTGGAAATTAATAAAGAAAGCGACTAACACTATTGACAATAAAAACCCTGCTATAGAACTACTAAAATCTTACCCCTCTTGTCCAAAGTCGGCTATTAATAACATAAATAGCTACTTTGCTTCGATCGGCACGAAAATGGCAGACAATATTAGTAAAACTACTGATATTTCTAAAATCGAATGCGATATAAAAACCTCATCACGCAAAAAATCATTTGTTTTACTCGAAACAGATGACGCCGAAGTCGAATCATTAATACAAAACTTAAAAAATGATTCCGCCACAGGGTGGGATGGTTTACCCGTTGCTTTCCTTAAACGCATAAAAACTTTAATCACTCCCACATTAACGCATATATTCAACTTATGCATAAATTATGGTATCTTCCCTGACAGCTTTAAACGTTCCCTAATACATCCAATATACAAAAGTGGCGGTCGAGACTGTGTCGAAAACTATAGGCCAATTTCCGTTTTAACTGCTATGTCTAAATTACTCGAAAAACTTATTAATACACGCCTTATGAAATATCTTTCACAAGAAAACATTATATCTGAATCTCAATTTGGCTTTCAACGTAAAAAATCTACAGAGGATGCCGTGACAAAGCTAACAAACTACGTGACAAGTAATCTAGACCAAGGGCGTAAATGTATTGGTGTTTTCCTAGACCTGGCAAAAGCATTCGACACAGTCTCTACAACCATACTCCTAAACAAGCTCGAACTGGTCGGTATACGTGGTTTGCCTCTACAACTTTTAGGAGATTTCTTATCCAACAGATTTCAATCAATAAAAATAGGTGATCTGGTGAGTGACCCCTTACCAATCACCTGCGGGGTGCCACAGGGAAGTGTTTTGGGCCCAAGCCTCTTCCTAATTTACATAAATGAACTCTGCCAGTACAAACCGTACAAGGGCAAGGTTTTCTCTTACGCTGACGATACAGCGCTCATTTTTCAGGGAGAGACTTGGGCCGATGCACGTTCATGTGTAGAAGAAGGACTCTACCAGACCTCACTGTGGCTGACTAAAAATCTTCTAACACTAAATATTAAAAAAACAAAATACATTACCTTTTCCATAAATAACCTCAATCAGCCAAATCTGGATTACTTCACCATTAAACTACATAACTGCCACAATGTAAACTCCCTAACATGCTCCTGTGCACCTCTTGAAAAAACTAACAATATAAGATATCTCGGAGTACAACTTGATGAACATCTATCGTGGAATCCACAACTTGACCTTTTATCTGCCAGGCTACGTAAAATGATATGGATCTTCAAAAAACTGAGAAACATACTTAAACCCGATTCGTTGAAAATGGTCTACTATGCTCTTGGCCAGTCAGTCATATCCTACTGTATTCCAGTTTGGGGTGGAGCATGTAAGACCAAAATTATAAATGTCGAACGCGCTCAGCGGTCACTTCTCAAGGTAATGCTTGGGAAGCCCTACCGTTACCCAACTACCACATTATATAAAGATTGCAATGTTTTGACTGTCAGGCAATTGTTCATCTTACACATTACGCTGCGTAAACATAAGGAAACCACTTATGATCCAAGGATCACGTATCCCACTCGCAGAAGAAACAGAATATGCGACCCCATCCAATGCAATACCGCTTTCCTCAGACGACAAACCTGTTTCCTCGCACCTTACCTTTACAACAAATTAAATACCCACTTGAACATCTTTCCTAAGACCTCCTACAGCTGTAAATGTATCATTCTAAATTATTTACTAAGCCTCCCCTATTCGGAAACTGAATCCCTCATTACTGTTTTAAAATGAACACATACATTTACCTCAAACACACACATACTCATACACAGTAACTTTCCCACTAACACACACATACACACACACACATGCACGCGCGCACACACACTAGCATTCATGCACACACACACACTAGCATACACACACACACACACACACACACACACACACACACACACACACACACACACAACGCGGGCGTGAATCCTGGAGTCCTGAAATACAGGGTTTCCCTAGTTTAGGCTCCAGTCCACCCCAAACGAGAAACAAATCATTATTATATATATTTTATTTTATTTATTTTTTATATAATTATTATTTTTCTTTTGTTTTAGTTTGTAATAAAAGTTTTGTTTTTGTGTTTTTAGTTTTGTGGTGGAAAATAAATGTATTTTTATTTTATTATTATTTTATTAATATCAGATAATCAGAAACGATCCGACGAACGAATCCAAAGAAGTGACATGCCCCCTATTTATTTCTGAATACAGGGGCCTAATGCCCTGTAAATTATAGGGGACAACTATTATGAGACGATTTAATACTATTCCCTTAAAAACAAGCATACATGATAGTAAGCAGTCACCGTTACATAGAACGTTATGAGCCTAAAGAGTCACTTGCCAAGTGTCAAATCAAAACAAAATTTCTAGCTGCTTTAAATTTTTTAGGTGCTCCCAGAATGGCGCATGATGGACCAGTTCGTGATCGCTCTCCAGAACGTGTTCCAGTCGGACGCGGTTCTCAGTGTGAACCCCATGACGCACCCTGTGTACACTCCCTCCCAGATCCTCGGCACTTTCAACGCCGTCGCTTATCAGAAGTGTAAGTCTATACGCAATCTAGCTGTGCCCCGCGGCTAACTTTTGCTTTCCGCTTTGCCACGATACTAGCTTCTGGTCACCCGTAAATATAATATAGTTTATCAGGCTTAGATGAACAGATAGACAGATTCTTTTTTTTAAGCTTACTAGCAATGTGGGTCGCACATTACTAGTAATCTTGTTAACCCCTCGTACTAAGCTAAATGCTTGTATTACGAGTGGGTTCACGTCAGTAGTGCAATGGGTGAGTTTCGAACCGGCAACCACATGATCGCAAGTCCGACGCTCTAGCCATTAGGCTACCGCCGCTTAAATCTTAGATCTACTATTTGGAATCGTGCAACTAGTTTTCAAACGACTTCAAAAAGGAGGAGGTTAGATATTTCCGCCAATTGTGGACCGATTTTAATGATTGTCATATTTTAGAGGTGGTCCCGTTTAAATTCTATCGAAATCGGTTGAGCAGTTTTGAAAATATCAACAAAAATCTAAAAATTGTTTACTTCGATGATTATTATCTTCTTTATTCACTTAAATACATATTTTTTTTTATTTCTAAATATTTTTTTTCATCATTAATATAAAATACGTTATATTAAAAAAATTATTATTATTATTATGAGCCTGTAGTGTCCCACTGCAGGGCAAAGGCCTCCCCACTCTTCTTCCACTCCTCTCTGTCTGTTGCCGTAGAGGACCAATCTTTTTTGTATAAGTCTAGCTCATCCCGCCATCTCCGCCTGGGCCTGCCGCGTTGTCGTCTGCCATTAAGTGGGACCCATTGGGTGGTCAGTTTGGCCCAGTTTTCGTCTGACATGCGACAGATGTGTCCAGCCCAGTTCCATTTCAGCGTGGCAGCTTTCCGAGTGACGTCTGTTACTTTCGTCTTGGAACGGATGACTGTATTCCTAACCCGGTCCACAAGTTTTATACCCAGAATACTCCGTTCCATTGCTCTTTGGCAATTTACTTCGATGATATTATCGTTTAATCCGAAACATCGCTAACTGGCTAACAAGTACTTCTAAACAAAACTTTCCACGAAAAAATACAAAATAAAATTACTTTTAACAAAAAAGTTAAACCGCCTTTAAAAAATAATAAAATAATTTTGTCTAAAACAGTTTGAGAAGTCGGTGGCGAAACAAAAGACAAATAGAAGTCACTGACTTCCCAAACTGTTTTACGCTGACTTTGACAAACACAGTTAGATTACAATCTCTAAGCGATATACGAAGCAATATTGGACAGAATACAAAACAGTAAAATTGTTCTACGCTTATTATTGAGTAAGTACATAAAAATCTATGCCGGTTTTTCTACGCTCGAGATAAATCACATTGTGTCAAAACTCGAGTGACAAAGAATTTCGTGTCGATTTATATTGGAAACGCTGCGGCCACAAAAAACGCGCATCGGAGAATATTTAAATATTTCTTACATACCTATACACGTTTGCGGTAGGCGGTTGGTAGAAACTGGATGAAAATAGCTGAAGATCGGGCAATGTGGCGTTCCCTTAAAGAGGCCAACGTCCAGCAGTGGACAAATACGGGTTGATGATGATGATGACACATGTTAAGGAAACCAACTTAAAACTCGGCACGGCGGTGGTGTTTGAAGTCTGCCAACTAGTGCTTACAGCCTAACCCCTCTTATTCAGAGAGGTGATCCGCGTCCAGTAGAAAAAGATTCATGATAATGTGTATTAAAAAGAATAGTAAAATAAATATTAAAAAAAAATGAAGTTCACTCTCCCTTAGGGAGCAATTATAACATATCATTGAGCTCAGGGTGTCCATAAGTCCACCTTGTAATGACGTCATGCACTTGGTTACAATGTTTACCTTATTTTTAATAACTTAATGAACAGTACAGGTAGCCTGGAGGCTCCAACTCAGTACCTTGGCATCATTAGTTGTACGTTCGAACCTAGTAACTCAAAACATCTTTTTGTATGTTATTTTCCAATATGACAGTAACCTCTGTCCTTCATTGACTGCATGCACATTGGTATAGCGCTTGTAAGATCCTCCGTGACAAAGAGTTGTTATATGACACGCTTCAGTAATGGCCCCAACATGATTTATTTTGGCAAAACGAACTCTCTTGTTATCGGAATTGAGAAATTGTTTGATAGAACACTTATCACCGCTGTATCGCTGCGGTTAGTTATCGCTCGGAGTGACATGTGAAGCGACTTTTGCAACAATCGGCTATTGGATCGTACGCTATTTTATCTAACATCAATTTTTGTTATCACCAGAAGACATTCTTAAGATGACTTGAGTTATAACTCTTTCATGCTGTGTCTTAATATGCTGTAGTGTAACACTTACATTATTGAACAGTAATCTCACAAGTTTTCGCTTTATAGAACTAGAACATTAAAAAGAACAATGAACTTTTGCTTACTATGAAAACGAAAATAAACCTTAGACCAAGTACTGCAAAAACTACTCTAAACACTTTGGTATTTGAAAAAATCAAGACTTAGGGACCTCCTAGCCGCAACTATACTAGTGTTAAAAAAATCGAAATCGCACTGTTTACACAATTTGTTGAAATTTCTGCTCGCCCGCACAATAAAGGAGATTTTCCTTTAATGTTAGCTTACTATTTATTGCTGACGCACTATTTACACTTTAAGAACGCCCAGATACTGATGTATTTTTTTTGTAACCTGTATAAATCCTCGTGGACTGTAATTGAGTTAGCGGCTGATTGTAGCTTATTACTTATTTCTGCTGATCATCAGCTGCTGACTAAACGCTGATTTCACAACACAACGTGGCGAGCCATGATGAGCTCCAAAAATAAATATGATTATTTTTTTCAGCTGGCTCCGTGATTCGTATGATGCAGCATTTCCTCACACCCGAAGTATTCAGACAAGGGCTGATCATTTACGTAAGAAACAAGTGAGTACCGAAAATTTACTACTCACTACCTGACTACGAAAATTACTATTAATTACTCATAGAAAACAATAACACCCACCACCCACCACTTAAGTAAAACCACATTTCGCCGGTATGTTCAGGTCCCATGTAATAGGGGGCGAGCCTATTGCCATTCACTGGGCACAAATCCAAACTCCGAGCTGCTGCTGAAGATTGCATAGTAAAACCCAATAACTCTTTGCTTGCCCTGGGAATCCAACTCAGGACCTCAAGCGTAGCAGTCGTGTTTAGACCACTAGACTATAGAGGTGGTCTACCTTGTTTATAAATTAAACGCATTCATTGTAAACCCAACCTTTTTCAATTCAAGGCTGAAAACTGCCTAAACAAACAACCTAAACACTTCCCGATCTAGCAAATGATCCCAGAACAACACACTATCCACTCTTAGGCGAATGAGGCAGTCTCCAAATATAATGGAGCGCTGGAGGCCCAATTCCTCCCTTTCCTTCTCCTTTACTCCTTTCCCCTGCCCTTAAAAAGGCTCGGCAACGCATCTGCAACTCCTTTGGTGTTAGAGATGTTCATGGGCGGCGACGACTACTTACCATCAGGTAGCTCGCCTGCTCGTTTGCCGAGTTATCCCATAAAATACCTCACGATCTTATTACAGGTCCCGTGACGTAGCGTCTCCCTTGGACCTGTACGCTGCTCTCCAGGAAGCTCTGGATGCTTCTTCCCACTCCATCCCTTATGCCCTGAACACCGTGATGCAACGCTGGGTCAACCAGGGTGGTTTCCCAGTCCTCACTGTCACCAGGAGCGCCGCTTCTGCCCAGTCCGTTTTCGTTGCTCAGGTAATATATGTTTTCCTTTCCTATAAATGACCATTTATTTTCATTTGTGATATGAAAGATAGCCTGGACTATATGGATCGTCAGCTAATTAAGTATTTTTATATTAACTAAGATATGAATTTTCTAGTGAAAGAAAAATTCGGCCTCAGGCAGGGTTTGAACCGGCGTCCCTCTGGTTGAATACATCAGCCGCTTTACCAACTAAGCTACCGAGACCTGCCTGTGATGTCGAATTTCTCTTCCACATTTTTCGTCTTCAGAAGGCATTGGAAAAAAGCTAGAAGGATGTGATGATATCCTATTGAATGCATTTCTTTCTTAAATAAAATATTAACATACCATACAAATCCAGACTCCGAGCTGCTACTGAAAACATCATAAACCCAATAACGCTTTGCTCGACATGGGGATCGAACCCAAGACCTCTAGCGTAGCAGTCGCCATTGGAACCACTAGACTAAGGAGGCAGTCAAATAAAATATTTTTCCTAAATAATACTTTACTCTACCTAATTAAAAAATAATAATTTATAATATCATACGAGTATATTACTAGCGGTCCGCCCACGGCTTCGCCCGCGTGGAGTATGCGTTTCTTGTTTAATGCCAAATTATAAAAAAAATAAAAAAAAATAATAATAGATAGTATTCGATTCTCAGACCTACTGAATATGCATATAAAATTTCATAAAAATCCGTCAAGCCGTTTCGGTGGAGTATGGTACTAACATTGTGACACGAGAATTTTATATACAAGACTAGCGGTCCGCCCGCGGCTTTGCCCGCGTGGAGTATACACACAGATATAAAATTCTCATTATACAAAATAAGTCACAATGCTACTTTGCAAGCTACGATTGTATCTGTGTCAAGCTTATTATAAACGGCTTTGTTTTATCCAAGCTTACAAATAATGAGTATGTATGAAGATAAAATTATGTGGACCACGTTTCTTGGACCCAAAAATACTGTGTGAACGAAAACAAATTGAATCATCTCGGTTTTCCAACATGAAATAATAAACGTGGTATAATTATGTAAAACAAATGAATGTTCGATATTCAAAACAGTCCAAAAAAAGTTGGTAAAAGACTCAACAGCCAAAAAAATCTCAGGGATAGGCTGAATATTCGTTCTATATTCATTATTCGGCTTATTCAGTATTATTAGAGAATAATTATTGTATTCAGCATTTCACACAATACATGTCATTTCATATTGTGCCGAGTACTTGAATTCGATTAAATATTAAAGCGAACATTCGGCCGAATAATAGTAGTGATAACTTTAATTATTTATATGCAGTTGCAAGCTGATAATAGTCATTATTAAAGGCTAAGATATCTGGGTACATTATGCAATCAGATAGTTATTCATTTTCTATTGTTTCTGTAATTAGTTATTCGTGATTGTAATGTAAGATTGATGCATCTAATATTCATAAGTATAATAATGAAGGAAGTGCAGTGATAGCCTAGTGATATGACCATTGGACTGCCAAGTCAAAGGTCTCGAGTTCGAATCCAAGGCACGCACCTCTAACTTTTCGAAGTTATGTGCGTATTAATAATTAATTATCACGCGCTTAAACGGTGAAGGAAAACATCGTGAGGAAACCTGCATGCCTGAGAGATTTTCTTGATGGCGTGTGAAGTCTGCCAACCCGCAGTAGGCTAGCGTGGTGGACTATAGCCTAGTCCCTCTCGTTCTGAGAGGAGACCCGTGCCCAGCAGTGGGACAATGTAATGGGTTGATGATGATAATAATATCATTTTCGAAGTGGCGGTAGTCTAATGGCTAGGGCGTCGGAATCGCGATCATGCGATTGCCGGTTCGAAACCCACCCATTGCACTACCGTCGTGAACCCACTCGTAATACAAGCATTTAGTTTAGTACGGGGGGTTAACACGACTACTAGTAATGTGCGCAGTGCGACCCACATTGCTAGTAAGCTTATGAAAAAAAAGTCTCGTCTGTTTGTTCGCAGGAACGCTTCCTCACAGACAATACCTTAACATCTGGAGACCGTTGGCATGTGCCCGTCAACTGGGTGCTGTCTTCCAACCCTGACTTCTCGGACACCAGCCCCCAGGGTTGGGTGCCTCCTACGTTCCCTGCAGTATCCTTTAACATCCCTGGTCTATCAAACGCTGAATGGTACATCTTTAATAAGCAACAGACAGGTAATAATACTTGTATAACCTTCAACCCACCTAAGTTCCCGAAGAGTTAGGAGGGCTAAACTATTGTTCATCTTCAATAAGAACGCTGATATGGTCTTTCATAGCGCGGGGAGCCTATTGCCATTAACATTCCATAAATTGCACCTCCGAGCTGCTCCTGAGATTTTCAGATATTTTATTAGAATTTCCTAAATATATTACCACTTAACATAAAATCCCTGAAACACCTTTCTCGACCTGGGAATAGGAAAAAATCTCAAATTCAGTAGTCACAATTGACCTTGAGGTAGTGAGATAAAAATATAGTACAACATATCATCACTCCTGTTCCAAGGAGTAAGGAAGCGGTCTACTAATATACACTTATAGTTCGGTCCCATGTAAGAGGGAATGAGCCCATTGCCATTAACTTGGTACCAATTTAAACACCGGGCTGTCTTGACAGACAGGCAGACAACAAAGTGATCTTATATAGCTAGGTTCCTTGTTTCCTTTTGAGGTACGGAACCGTTAAAAGCAAGATTAACTAAAATAACTCCAAATCTTTAATATCAAATGCCTTCCTCAGGTTACTACAGAGTGAACTATGACGTACAGAACTGGGCTGCCCTTGCTCGTGTCCTTAACTCCTCGCATCAGACCATCCACTTGATTAACCGTGGTCAGATTTTGGATGATGCCTTCAACCTGGCCAGAAATGGACGTCTGGTAAGCTACTTCTATACAGTGTGCAAGGGACATGGACGCAAAACCGCTTACTATGAATTCAGTACATGATTCTGGACCCCCATGCTTTAATTTTTTATCACTTATCGCTTAAAAATCTGCTGTTCCATACATTTTGACCGTGTACATTTGTAGGAAAAACCAGTTTTTTTTTAATAACCGACGAAAAAGATAAACGCAAGGGTGACCAGAATCATGTACTGAATTCATGGTAAGCGGTTGTGAGTCATGTCCCTTCCACCCTGTATAACTACTTTAACTTTTTTATTTTTCATTTATTTTCCATGCTGAGAATAGCTCTAAAGTTACTTCAATAAAGAAAAATTCGACTTCGAATTCGACGTCACCTCAAAGACGTAAATTCGAAATTTGGACTTAGCGGTTGAACTTGCGGTGGCTTCGTTGGATAGCTTCTGGTATATTTAACCGGGAGACACAGGTTCGAATCCTGCCCACAGTCGAATTGCTCCTTCAGTAAAATAACTACACTACTACATAGAAAGGTTATTTTTTAAAGTTCAGAAAAGAGACAGACCATTTTTTATCATTATTAAACTGTGAACGTTGTAGCGGATCGGATAAGTAAGTTTTTTATTTTAACATTTTTTGACAGAAAAAATCTGTCAAGTTCTCACAGTTGAAGTTATGAGACGATTAAAATCTCCGAATTGTTCCTTCAAATAGGTAAAAATTACAAATATAAAATCTAAGAGGACCAAGTCGCTAGCAGAAAATACTCTCAAAATTTGAAATATTTCAATAAACCACTGCAAATACAAAGCATAACTTTAAAATATTGAATTATCATTTTTTGTTGAAAAATACTTCAAGCGTACACAAAAGGTATTTCATTTACGGTGATAATTGGAGTGGAATAAAACAGGATTGCGACTTGCGAAATTAACTGCGGGCTTGAACAGAAAAGTAACGAGATTCTGTTTCCGTCGAGTCACTGCAAAGTATACTAAGTAGATGAAGCAGAGTAGTGACCGAGATTTTTTTGAGAAGTATGCTTACATTGTTATACTTTTCTCCCTGTTCCAGATTCTAATTATCTTTTGTTTTGTTTAATGCATTCATTGGTGGATCCTTAAATTGTGAGTATTCGAGGCCTCAAGTCATGACAAACGACAACGATACATTGCATGACCATTCCGTTAAGTACAATCGAAATAGCAGATTTGGGCCCTAAGTTTATTGTAGGAACTTTTAGTATTGGGACCTGTATTTCACGCTAAACAAAAATCTTAATGGATCATACTATGTGTATTATTTTATTTTATTAATTACAACGGTTGTGTAGGAACCAATTACAGTAACTAACACCTAATGTTGAACTCAGACCAAAATGATCTATGAGAATTTTACAAAAAGAGGTGAAAAAATTGACGTTTGGTATTTTTAAGGGAAATTTACCCGATTCAATGTATTTTTTGTTAACAGAATTACGAGTATCCTTTGGAACTGTCTCGCTACCTCGTCTTGGAGAAGGACTACGTTCCTTGGGCATCTGTCAACCCTGCGTTCACTTACCTTGATGGTGTTCTCAGTGGATCTCCTGTATACAGCCTGTTCCAGGTTTGTAAAATTTAGCTATAATATATTATATAGAATAGCAAGATGACAGTGTTCGGTATCAGCAAACTTATTCATAAATTATTTTCTGAAATTTTGCGATCTCTATCAAACGTATTTGTCAACATAGGACATTGTGTCCTCTAGAATATTTTCACACAGTATAATATCGCGATGCTTAAAGTAACTGTTAATTTCGCCCTTTCACGTACATATTAACGTCATTCGTTATTTTTTTAATTATAATTTAGCCGTAAATTGAAAATAAATAGGAGCTTATAACAATCAAATCTACTTTTGCAAAAATATAGCACAAATTGGTAATTTTATATAAAATTTGTAGGTATATACTGTGTATATATTTTTGTGACAGTAAACGTTTTCTGTTCTATTATATTAATAGTTACAAAAATTTATGGGCTAAGTGCCGCTCACTGTTTTGTTTTTATTCCTCGTAGGAGTATCTGCTCCACCTTTCTGCTCCTCTATACGAAGAACTTGGATTCTTAGCAACTACGGGCGAGGAACACGTCACTCCATACCACAGGAATATCATCCTAGATCTGAACTGCCGCCACGGCAACCCAGCCTGCATCAGCACCGCCCAAGAGTTGCTTGAAGGCTTCAGAAACAATCCAGGTAAGTTAATTCATACTAATATAATAAATGCGAAACTCTTTGTGGTATGTGGTCATATGCTATCAAATACGAACTATGAGACATTAACACAGCTTAAAATTATTGGACCAATTATTTGAATAATTTAAGTACGGTGGCCAGCACATCATCTTACCACAAAATGTAAAATTTTCTCGGTTGATGTTGAGCTTAAACGTCAACATTTTAAGGATTAAAAATCATTTGGAGAATTTGACAGTTTTGTATAACCCGATGTGCTGGCGACTGAACCTACATATGAACTGAATTGAAGAGTTTCATTGACAGTACAGACTATAAGTGAGAAGCGATATTAAGATATGACTTTTCTGGATTAGTAACCATATGGCTTATGCATGAAAGTGAATGTGAAAAGTGACTCTTGAGTTATATAACGTAGCATGGATTAATGATTCATTTACATTCAACCTTAGCAAAAATCACTCAAACATTCACTTAGTCACAATCCTACAACTAATCAACTCCAAATGTCAGCGTTATCATCATAACTCTGATAAGGGGCTAGGGTTTCTTCGTCTGTCGATATTATGTATTTTTCTAAGCAGTTGGATTTTTCAACATCTAGATCAGAACATTCATCAGATATAGCACCACTTGTCTTCGACAATCAAAAATATTTAAAAGGGTTCTTAGAGTGGATGTGGACCATTTTCTTACTTAAATCTTGATCACGATTTGATTTGATTCCTATCGTGGACATAAATGACACAAAGGCAGAGCGAATTTATTTCTACATGGGAAATGAGTGGTAGATAACAATTTCATTCATCTACCTAATCTTTACCTAAATATCTTCGTTCGTAGTACATTATTAGGTATTATTGATTCGCTTGTACTAATAAAACTGAACAATGTAGGTACTATTACTTGCCCCATTTTCTTATTCTTTATTGTTTGTTAAATCATAATCATCATCCTTTAAAACAACTCCATCACTTATCTTATTTTCCTATTCTTTATTATTTGGTAAATCATAATCAATTTAAGTCTCATAAGTAGTAATAAGTACATTCAAAGTGGAGCCTTTCTATCAAAACCTTTCTTTATTAATTCTATTAAAATGTATGTACGAGTATTTACAAAATATATGATCAACAGCACAACGCCTGAACCCCGATATCCAGACCCTTGTCTACTGCTCTGGTCTCCGCGGTGGTGACGTCGATAACTTTAACTTCCTCTGGGACCTCTACCTGGCCAGCAGTGACTCCAGCGAACAGTCCATCTTGTTGAACGCTCTTGGATGCACTTCCAACGAGGAGCTGCGTACTTTGTAAGTTCATTTTGACTATCCATGACATAGGCCACTTAATATTCCTCAACAGAGTAATAGATGCTCAACAGAGTAATAGAGTAATAGATGCGTTTCTGGAATTGATATGGATATTTTAGATTCTCAGGTGACTGCTACTGATTTCCGTACACGAAGTTTCCATTCTTAATTAGATTTAATAGTGTAGTGTTAAAATGAAAACTTGAGGATCTGATCTCTTAAGATTCCTGGCTATGTGGGATATCACCAGTGAGAATGTTTCGTTTCACCTTCGATTCAAATCCGAAACCTACGTCTTGGCAGTCCAATGTTCATACCAATAGTCTATCATTTTTTTTTCAAACTTTGTTCTATCAATAACTTATCTTAAAAAAATAAAAACTCCGAAAACTTTATCGTAAAGATACCGATCGAATAATAGATAATACGTGTCAAGAGTGGGGGCGTATGTCGATCACAACTCTGGCTTATCTTCTATTGAAATTCCGATGACGTAAGGCAAAAAACGTTTTTCAATTCGATAAACCCACAGAATTTAATTTATTAGACGTATCTGAAAAGAGGTTAATATTAAAGAATTCATATTATCTATGCCTCGTTAGTCTAGTGGACCCAATCGCGACTGCTACGCTAGAGGTCTTGGGTTCGATCCCCAGGTCGAGCTAAGTGTTATTGGGTTTTTCTATGAAATTCTCAGTAGCAGCTCGGAGTCTGGATTTGTGCCCGGTGAATGGCAATAGGCTCGCCCCCTATTACATGGGACCTAAACATACCGGCGAACTGTGGGTGTACATTAAGTGCACCTCTGCCTAACCCTTCGGGGATTACAGGCGTGATGGTATGTTATGTTATGTTATGTTATATTATCTATAAAATAAAAATGAATGTTTAATTATTAGTCCCGTATGCGTACCTACCGATACCATCCGATCGCCATGAACTTTAGTTATGTACTTGTTGAGCCAAAATAGCAAGTCTATGACACAAAAAGATAAAAAATGGCCATACATGATGGCCACAGAGTAAAAATAAAAAAAAGGTTGAAGCAGGTATGTCAAAAAAGTATCGACTGATTTTTTTAAAACGAATTTAATGTTCTGTCCGCCAGCTACCTGAACCAGGTGATCAGCGACGATTCCCCTGTGAGGGAGCAGGACAGACATACAATCGTGGTGGCTGTTACCAACGCCGGTCCTGAGAGCACAGAGGCAGCCCTGGACTTCATCATCGAACACTTCGCTGCTATTCAGCCAAGGTAACACTTGAATACCAATAACTTGCTTTTTTAAATATCGAAGTGAGTTGTCAATTATTATTTGCGAAAGGTTGCTGGCAGAAGCTGGGTGTGAAAAGCGGAGGACGGGGTGAAATGGCGCACACTAGGGGAGGCCTACGTCCAGTAGTCAATTATTTAATTAATTGAATTTATAGCGTAGTTTGGTATGAAAGACTACAAAGATTATCACCATGGCTAGACAATTAGAAGAAAGGAAGACCATGATTGTCAGATCAAGAAAATCAGATCAGGTCTTGTTAGTTGACTGAAAAGCTTATCCCATTTTTGAAATTCTATATTAATTTCTGGGTCATCTCATATTCTAATATAATAAAGCTGAAAAATCACTGAAACTACAAGTCGATTTGAAAAAAAATAAATGTATATGATAGCCTCATTCATGAGGAAGGCTAAAGGCTATACAGCATCACGCTACGATCCTTAGGAGCGGGGCAAAGCTTGCAACGGCAGGGCGCAGCTAGTTGTAAATAAAGTTATAATAAAAAAAAATATCAGGCTGTCGGACAACAGACAATGTAACTTTTGTAATCCATATTTTTTTCACAGAGTGCAAGGTCTGACTGGTACAACAAACATCTTGAACGCTTTCTCTAGAAGACTCACAACCCAAGCTCATTCTGAAAAGGTGCGTAATCGCTAAGCTATTATAAAATTTTAACTGATATTATTTCATACTTGTTATACCTTATTATGTTATCTGGTGCTTGAATGCTAGAGCCTCGGGCATGCAGGTTTCCTCAAGATGTTTTCTTTCACCGTTTAATATATTCAAGTCTAATATATATTATATCTCATTTTCACAGATTGACCAGTTCTACAGTCGTCACGAGGCCATATTTACAGCTGGAGAGCTGGCTTCAATCGCTGGTATCAGGGAGAATATTGCTGCTTCCATCACTTGGAGTTCCGAATACGCAGCTGTAGTTGAAGCCTGGTTGACGGACAACTATGGAAGTGGTACCACAACTGTCGTGTCTAGCTTCGTCATACTAATTTCCATTGTCGTGACGATATTCAACTATTAATTTAAGTGTTGTTAAGATTTCTTTTGCATCTACGTTTTATTTTGGCTTTGTAGTTGGTTAGAACTTTAAGATCACATTGTATACTTTTAAACTACCTATGACTTTTAAATTCACATTATACTTATTTAGTTAATTAATGAAATTTATTGAAACAAATGTAATTATTATTATTTACTCTTAGAACCACTCTTTATTTTTAAAGACTAGCCCCAATAATGATTCCTTTAATAGATTGTTTACTTTAGATAACATTTTGGCATAAGGTCCATACAGATAATGGCCTATAATTTTATCTTTAGTAAGCAAATCAACTGTTGGATTTGATATTGGATCTGACTGTAATGGTTATCGGAGTAGCCAATTGACCAAATCAAAGCAAGGCACAAATATTTTTTTAAATAAAATATACTTAAGCCATTTTATAATGTAGATACAACCTTCTTATTTAAGAACAAAATGTTAGAATAATGACGAGAAAGAGTTTACTTGCTCAATTTACCAAATAATTGATATTGTACTTAAGTAAATGTTGCTATTTAAATAAGAGCTTCGAAACCAAATATTTTTATATCAATATATTTTTGGTAATTAACTATACCATTGTTAATATTATTAAACTATTTATTACCATCATTTTTGTTACAATAAAATATAGTACTGTTATTCTCATAAGAACTCTTATTTTTTTAAATCCCATATACAATTTTTAGAACCAAGGTTTTAAGTGTAACCCCAAACCACGGGTTCGATTCCCAGAACAGACAATTAGTTATTTTGTTAGGATAAATGAGTTTTAGAATACCTACTTAGATTTGTAAAGAAGGAAATAAAAACAATTGATTCGTTGCCAAAATGACCCGTGTCTATCACCCGTACGCCCCGTAACTTCTCCCCTAACAGACTAAAGAAGCCCGTTCTCCCCCTAAAATGTAATATGATTCCATTTGCCCCTTTTCACTTTGTCAAAGTCACGTAAAAAACTGGTAAAGGCACTAAATGCGGTATAACGATCGTATTTTTTTTCAAGTATTTTCAAGTGACGTTAAAACAGCAAGTGCACAATAGTACACAGACTAAATAATTAAAAAAAAAAATTGCACTCGAAAACTTACCACCATGGTCTTGGAGTAGTTACTGTAATTATTTCGCCGCTTGTTGAAAACTAGCTTTGAATCCTAAGAGAGGCGATAAAATAATGGATTGTCTGTCAATATGACATAACATGACATGAGATCATACTCGAGTACACTTGAGGCGCGAATTATAGTGGCAACGTTTTGAGATTTTTTTACAGTGCTGGATTTAGGGGGTATTGGATCAACTCCCCCATGCCCCAATGCCTGTCACCGGAATGCCCTTTTATTTCTAGTTGCTTTTGTTTTTTGATCGTGGGTTCACTGTTTATATTTCAATCATAGCAGGAACTACTTCCAATATCTGTTTCGCAAACTATGCTGTTTGTTCAATTTCAGTAAAATTTTAGATGTAACGGGAGAGAGAAGATTTTTTTATACGAACTTACTAGAGGAAGAATAATAAAACAAAAGTGTGCACTTATCTTGCTATGCACTGTAAATCTGTTATCTTTATTTCATTGTCCAGCCATGAAAATAAGATTGAATTCCCAATTTTTCTTCTTTAACTAAGGTGTGGTTAGTCATTCTTAGTTCATCGATATGCATATACGCGTATTTACGTGATCATTTTGATGAAAAATTACCAACCACTGTGCTGCCAAAATGGGTGCTCTTAAAATATTTGTGTTTTTAATAACAATAGTGTCAGTAATAACCAAACCAGTGGACATTAAATATGCTGTAAACAATAAAGAACTTTCCTCCATAACTGCAAATGAAAATGTCAAAGTTGTCAATATCAATACGACTGAGCAAGTTACTGATAAAGCAACTAATAGAATGATAAAGAATCAAATTAGGCCAGGCATGGTCGTCACTTCATATTCTGTACAATTGCATGCTGATGTAAATGCAGGTACTTTTAATGGAAGAGTGATTACTCAAGTTTCTATCACGGCTCCAGAAACAAGAGAAGATACGGTGAATTTTTATATTGCTGACCTGAATGTAGTTTCTGTACGATTTACACTAGCCGGTGGAACTGCTCTTTTTGATGCTAATTTCGAAATAGATGAAGATGATGGCATATTGGAAATAGACACTGGCATAACAGGAACTCTTTACGGTTTTATTATTGAATATACGGGAACTTTGGAAGTGGCTGGCCAAGGACTTTACGCTGGGAGGTATGACAGCAAGTAAGTACCTAATAATATTTTTTTGGAGTTTTGGTTTGGACATTATAAAGTTATTTTAGTGAAGGAAAATTTCGACTGTGGGCAGATTTTTTTTCGCTGAACTATCTGTGCACACGCAGAATTTTATTTGTGTGCATAAAAATGAGTAAGTTTTCTTGTTGTTAAGCCTATGGGTGAACTGTTCCATACAGAAGCTTTTTGTTTCTATGTAAACCTTTTCATTTAGGGACAAATTCTTAATATATTTCAGTAAGGTCAACTGTTTTTGCTGGATTTAAGAACTTGTTGAAGTCTAGTTCTTTCCAGAACTAGATCTTCATTAGTCACCATGCTAAAAACCATTTTGGGGGCCCTCAAGCACCTATTAAGACATCTGTAGGCTAAGACTAGACTTAACCATCTTAATCGCTTATATTCCCCGAAGAGTTAGGCAGAGGTGTACAAATGCACACCCACACTTCATCGGTATGTTTAGTTCCTCTGTAGGGGGCGAGCCTATTGCCATTAACCACAGATCCAGACTCCAAGCTGCTACAAAGAATTTCACAGAAAAACCCAATAACAGTTTGCTCGACCTGGAAAATTGAACCCAGGGCCTCTAGCATAGCAGTCGCGCTTGGGACCACTAGACTAATGAGGCAGTCTAGACTAATGAGGATAAAATAAAATGACGTAGGTAATGCCTTGAAAAAAAACCGTTGACGCTAGTACTCGTATTCAATGTAAAGTCATGTAATTCAATACGGATAAAACGTGCGTAAACATTTATCATCAAGATAAATGATAGCTCTCTAAACTTTATCTGCTTTGGAAATACTTCATGATAACGTCAGTTAAAACAGATGCGAGATCTATTGGGTGATTGGAGATGTTTATTTCATTGTTTCAAAATCAATTTAATTTTACGATTAAATTATTTAATTTATCATACCATGTCCAAAAGATGTGTGGTTTACACATCTTTAAGACATCGTATAAGAAATAATACTCTCTTGTGGAAAAAGCATATTTATATTATGCTCCAACATATAGTTATACAGTTCTATCACTCAAAAGTGGTTTCCTTCACTCCTCCCTAGCTTTCCTATGTGTACATTTATATTATCTATAATATTATTATATAGCAGGCAGATTCATTTATTTGTAGAAAATCGACAAACTCTGAAACTACTTAAATGGGTTTAAATAACTATTTCACTATTAGAAAGCTACATTACATACCTACATAGCCGATAAAAATTGATAGACAAGTATTGAAAATATGACTGCAACCTGTAATTCTTTAATTCTAATATAGGTAATACCTAGTGTAACGATAACATTTAAAAAGCTAAAGATAATTTTTGTAGTTTATTAAATACAAAAATGCCCTAAAATAACTACGCATCCTGTATATTGATAGTTATCTAGATAATCTTTAACTAAAAAATGATATCAACAGGTTACTTCAAATTTTAAGAAAAAAATGAAATTTAATCGTGTACCATCGAGTATTTTATCTCCTTAAACCTAGTTATGACATTATCGACAATCCTCTCCTATCTCATGATTAAAATTTCGCCTGTCTTCTCAAGTCGAGATCCCATTTCTTTTAAGTCAGTACGGTGGAACGACGCATGGAAGTGTAGTGGATAGTGAATGGCCATTTAAAACAAATTAAAATGGCTTGGACTAGGTTCAAGTGGAAGTTTCTCTTTTTTGTGTATATAATCCTGCTAAATGCGTTTACAAAATCTTTACCGATAGACACGAAATTGACGTCACTCGTGACCACTGATACTGTTTTCAAGAACACGGAAATTCCCATTGTGACCGAAGCTCCGGAGGAATTCACAGAGGAGTACAGTGAGGCACCTGTAGCAAATAAAAATGTAACAGATGTGGAAGTGGCAGTGAATGCTACTCGTAATACTGTGTTTAGACAAGTTAGGCCTGGTCAAGAAGTACGACAATATGCTATCGAGATAACACCCAATGGAAATTCATTTGAGGGGCGTGCTATCCTTGATGTGGTTTTGACTGTAGGAACCAGAGAAGATCCCATTGAACTACACGCTGAAGATTTGTCTATAAATTCTGTTAGAGTGGGAATATTTACTGCCGAAAATGCCGTAAATGCAGACTTTGATCTTGATGATGGAATATTGGAGATCTCCCCTGATATTGCGGCCTCAACTTATATCGTTATTATAGAGTATACGGGATCATTGGTAAACTATGGAATGGGGCTCTACAAAGGACAATCCTTTAATGACGAGTAATTATTTAATTTTTCTATTTTTTTAATCTGAAAGCAACTAAGAGATAAAGTATTGTTTTTATTTAAGTCTACCTGTGACAGGCGTGCCCAAGTGAATGTAGTTTTTTCTAATCCCACAAATATTAATATATTAACAAACCTGCAAGATGGAATACACTCGAAAAATCTCTAAGAGATCCGTCGAGCCGTTTCGGTTTCGTACTCTTGATAAACTTTCAGACAGACGGACAATCTAAAAACGATCAAGCATCATTTATAGAATATAAAAATAAACTAATCCTGAAAATGTCAACGCGATTTATTTTAGAGGATCAAATTATATATGTCCTCTGCCAGTGAAATCGTTGATTAATCTGGGCTGTATTTTTAGTTGATTGTAATATGATTGGATATAGCTAACTTTGCAACAACTAAACGTTGAGAATCAAAATTAATATTTATCTAACCTATAGGTAGGTGCTGATTCAGCTAAATTACATCTGGTGCTGCAATGAAAATGAATCGTTGTACAAGAATATCTCAGATCAAATAAAAGGTTAAGATGGAACTTTGCGAATAAAGAAGTGAGGCCGGCTAAAACTACGCCTAGCCGTTTAAAAACACAATTTTACACTATATAACAATACCGAAACTACGCCTTATCTTGTCACCT
Source organism: Subacronicta megacephala (assembly GCA_958496365.1). Lineage (NCBI taxonomy): Eukaryota > Metazoa > Arthropoda > Insecta > Lepidoptera > Noctuidae > Subacronicta > Subacronicta megacephala. The sequence goes on from OY292522.1 coordinate 2,501,653, forward strand.
TATCTACGCCTTAGCTTGATAGCTATCAAGCTATCGAAAGCTCGACTGACAAGATAAGGCGTAGTTTGAGAAGAGTATAATCAATGCCAATTAAAATTTAATGAAGTCTTTAAAGCACCCATTTAAAACCTTCGCTTCCGATGAAATTGACGGACTTTAACGGTCTGTTACTGTATTAGTGCCGCAGTCATAAAAGTTAATGAACCATTAATGATGATGAACATCTTATTATTATGTAAGATTGTTCAAATATTTACCTTTAAATATAATAGTCTACTAGTTTTCCGCCCACGGCTTTGCCCGCGTGGTTTCTCGGCTTTTCTTAACTAAAATGTGCATGTATAGGTACTACATATAAACCTTTCTTTTGAATCACTCTATCTATTGCTGGAACTGCATTAAAATACGTTTCGTATTTTCAAAGATCTAAGCGTACAAACAGCGGGAGCGACTTTGGTTTTATATCTACTAGGTAAAGATGATGATTTGATGTAAATTCGCAAAATGCTAATACTCGTATAAACATTAACAGTTGCATCGAATTTAGTTTCTTTTTAGATCTGATTCATTGGTGTAATGGTTTTCAGTAGCTCCTTGGTTTAAGATTTGTCGCGCCTATCAATTAATACCAATAGGCGCGCTGTTTTCATGGAGCGCTCTTGGTGCTCTTTTGGGGAGGTCTACGTTCAGCAGTGGACGGCAATGGGCTGATTCGATGATGATGATTCCATGGAGCATCAGATAATCATATTGATTATGTTATTGTGTACGTTAGTTTTTGCCTTAGCCCTGCCGATAATGCAGGCGATATTGTGTATAGTTTACATAATTGTATTCAACATTAATGTCAAGATTGCCAACTTATCTCAATATGTAAAGGAGTAACCATAAAATTTTACTACTTTGTACTTTTCTTTAAAGCTCTCGATATTATTACTATAACTAGCTTCAGGTTCCTTGATATATCTATTAAGTTCGGTAGTGAGTACCTTTCGTTTTATCACGACATTCCTCCAAGATTACCCCTTTAATTAAAGGTGATTTCACCTCATATTCCACGACTAAGCAATAATGTGCTTACATTATCATCTTCCGATTGTAAGTAGCTAGATTAGTACACAATAATATTCGTCTGTGTTGTTGTCCGTTTATGTGTTCCTTTATTCGGAGCCAACTTAAATGTCAATTTAGGTCATTTTATCATAAAAATGCGTTGTCTTTGGAACTGAATCAACATGTAAAAATTCAACTCCGTGGGATAAGAGGCAGTGGTTCCAACACTGTTGCAACCTTCGACTTGAACAAACATACAAACATTGCTAATTAACAAACAAACAACTTAAATAAAAGCTTGTAAGAAAGTGGTCTACTGTTCAAACTCATGTCGTCATAGAATAAAATATCTATATCTGCGTCACACTTAGGTTGTCTGGTATAACATGTCTAATGGTATTAAAACCACATTTGTAACAACGGTACATAACCAATTAATTTCTTCGATTTCATAGATTCGTCTGCTTTGATTTTAAATTATGTTCCCCGATTGAGATTAAAATTGTTGTCATTGCATATTTTAGGTAATTTATTATCTTTAGAGACATGGGTAAACTATATTAGTTATACGGTTCCTATTTCGTTGCACCTAATAGGTTATGTATTATTCAAATCGATCGCTAGTGTGGTAGGTAATAATGATAATACATTATTGCCAGTTATATAAAAGTTTAATAAAGATACATACATACATACATTCACTGTAATTTTATAATTTTTTTAGTACTTACTTGGCAATGAACCTGCACCCAACACACGCAAGACGCGTGTTCCCTTGCATGGATGAACCCACTGAGACATCTATAATAAGCTTTACGGTCAACAATGCGGAATACACGCATTTGGTGGCAAACTCTATGTTAGAGGAGAACAGCGCGTAAGTAATATTCTGTGCCTTTTTTAATTTATGAATTTTTGAGGAACGAGGTAATTTGGCAGCGGACCGCGGCCCAATGATTGAAGACAAGCTTCTGTATTCAAGTTACATGGTAAATGTTGCTTGCGCGATGTAAAATTTGCTTCTTCGTCGTAGTTCCTATGTAGCGTGATAGATATCACTACATATTTAATGCGTTTGAATACTCTTACCTGGTGGAAAGCTCAATCAGAGTCTAAGATGAAGCACGTGATTTAAGTAAATACTCTCTCAGGCTTTGGCTCTCATATCGACAAGATATAAGTTGGAACGCAGTAAACCTGTTTTCTTTATTGTATCCGTGACATGATTTGTATGGTAAAGTTAAGTAAAATGCAGGTGTCTGCGCAGAAGCTACTATGTACATAATAAACATGATGATACGTAAGAGGTTTGATTGGGATAGAGGCGTGAGTGTTGCTTTAATATTTTTAAACATCCATATATTTCTCAATATTGCAGGAACCAGTTCAGGGCATTACAGGGACCTCCACACCTTTGGGGAATGGTGGCTCACAACTTCATCAACATCAATATACCTACTGCCAACGTACTACTTTTTGGAAGACCAGGGGTCTCCAACCAGGACGGCCAAGCTTCAGTGGCGATAAACTTCTACTTCAATACTTTGAATGAATGGACTAGCAAACCATACTTTGAGATCCTCTTGAATCAAGATGGTAGAATGAATATACTGGCGCTGCCAGATGTGTCAACGGATTGGCATGCTCTTTCTACTGTTGGTATTTGGTAAGTTTCCATTTTGTAACTATGGATAGACAGTACTATAGTGAGACTATTATGATGATACATTATTATAATGATGCTGAGATGACGGCTAATTATAAAGAAGAATGAAAGCAAAAGATAAACCTAGTGTGAAGATCAAAAACAAATTGATGGCCATTTAATTGCTAAGGTTAATTTTATAGTTGAGTAATTCTAATGTAACTAGACTATCACCGATGCTATGTAGAAGTGAATACAAATCTTGGTGCAAAAGTAACTGATATAAAAATAAATACATATAATTATTCTCAGGGAGCCATACATCTTTATGGAGACAGTACATTCGGTGAAACAGAGGACATTAGCTCTGACAAAGATAGCAGAAGCGATGGCCAAGCAATGGTTTGGTTTTGTGATCTTCCCGGAGAACTGGCGATATGAGTGGGTTGTGTCTGGTCTCGCTTCGTATGCAGCTTGGGAATTGCTAAGAGAGGTAAGTCTTTTAATAAACAGTCATGGTAGTGACGAATGCGATGGATCCCATGACTGCGAGTAGGCAAGTGAAGTTTTTGGTCGGTATGAGTCCAACTAACCCTGCCATATCGGCAGATGGATGTTTTTTTTTATGGGATAACTCGGCAAACGAGCAGGCGAGCTACCTGATGGTAAGTAATCATCGCCGCCCATGGACATCTGCAAAACCAAAGGAGTTGCAGATGCGTTGCCGAGCCTATTTAGGGAAAGGGAGGGGAAGGAGAAAAGGAGAAGGAAGGGGATTGGAGGAGGAATTGGGCCTCCGGCCTTCTCGCTCACCGAACGAAGCGCAGTAACGAAACGCTACTACTCGGACGTCGGTCTTCTGCGAGAGTGTGGTACTTCCCCGGTCATGCCGGCCCATTCATGCTGCGAACAGCGTGGCCCTACCACAACAAAACAAATGATACATGAGGATTTTCCGAAAATTTAAAATAGGTGTCTTATAAGGGGATCTAGTGGGAAGATAATGGCTAAATAAAAAATAAGGGGATCTATAGTTTTTTTTATACTCAAGGAAAACTCCCAAAATCCTTTTTTAGCTTCTGTATATACCATATAAACCATAAGAAGACCTACACGCCAGAATTTCAAGTTTCAAGGCCTTTAAGTTTCTGAGATTTCGTGCTTTATCGGTAAGATTATTTCACTTTTATATTTTTTACAGTTTCAGGCAGACACCCTTGGCACCGACGTTTCACTGTTAGATGCCAACACTTTATTCGTTACTGAAATCATCCAAGAAAGTTTATATCGAGATGCATATAATAGTGGGCAAGTTGTGGAACCAGGTGCGGATCTCTTTGATGAGGACGAGATCAGAAACCATATATATGGTATCATGAAGTACAAGGCTCCAGCGCTCTTGAGAATGATAAAATTAGTTTTAAGTGATCAAGAAAATGACTACATACAATTGGCAGGAAGAGCGCTTCTTAATGGAAGGTAAGGTGGCGTTATAAGCAATATCGGTAAACCTGGTGGTTAAATCCCTTCGAAATATACCTGATTCCAATTCCAAATCAAATGGTAGACTTTGAAATGCCCAATCAATATCTAACAAGAATAATTTAATTTTCAGTTACGACTTTGAGTTTATTATTTTATTATTATTAGATTGGTATTATTTTTGAAGTACCTACATAATTACCATAATTACCCTTCAAATTAAGTATGAAAAGTAGCCAGTCAATGTTTTGTCAGTCTACTTAGTATTAAATAAAAAATCATAAACAAATTACTAATTTGACCTTTAGTTGGATTATTCATTAACACATAGGAGTAGTGCGATTTTTATGAGGTCAATATCAAAATTTAAAAAGTAAAACCTGACTAAGACCAGTCATCTGAAATGATTTAAGCTATTTTCTCATATCTAGAGACAGTGGTTTCTAGTTTATAGATGTTGTCGCATGCCGCCGTTCTTACAGCCATGGGTCATGGCGGCATAGCTTGCAGATAGACGCGATTTCACTGCACTAAATATTATTTTTACACTTAGGGCTCTGCAAACAGTCAACTCGATGAACTTCATAGATGCGTTAAACAGTAATTGGCTTTCAAGTGGCAATAATAATGTTGATGATATTGATGAATATCTAGAGCCTTGGATATTGAACACTGGATACCCTCTTCTGCACGTCAGCTTACTGCCGGGAAGGGTGCTTGTTTCGCAGGTAAATTTGTAATTCGATTACTTAAAACTCGACAACACCCACAGATTGGTCAATATATAAGACCTCCCCTATTTTTAACCCCCGACGCAATACGACGCGGTGTTATAAGTTTGACGTGTCTGTGTGTGTGTGTGTGTGTTTTTGTTTGAAAGGTGAATTAGTCGGGAGTGTTCTTAGCTATGTTTGATGAAAATCGGTCGAGATATGAAGCAATTGTCGGGGGATTTGTAAATTTTTAATTTAGTTAATCATGATATTGTTCTTTTAGTTCATCCTATTTAAAGCCAGGTTATTCCAGATATATAACCTGTACCATAGCGCCTACCAATAATTATTTAAAAACAGCTGTTAAGAATAATGTTTTATTATGTTTATGGACAAACACAATAAATTCTAGTTTAATGTGTGTAGTGTAATTATGTGTAGATAGCAAGAATAGTAACTTAAGATAAAGAATCAATATTGTGACAGACCTCCAATATTTTAATGACCTTATCTGTTAAAAACATTTAAAACATCAAATTTTTTTTCTTTATTCTAGGAGCGTTTCAGTTTTTCTCCGGTGCAACAAGTCACCTACTTAGTACCAATTACATACACGACCAGTGTAAACCCGGACTTCACTTCTATATACCCGATAGAAATGTCGGATTCAACAACAACACTTACCATGGCTCTTGATGAAGAAGATTGGGTTCTTTTCAATATTCAAGGACAAGGTAAAAGCTATGTAAATCTGTTCTTTTAGTCTTAGTTATTTTTAGTATTTTAGTCATTCGAACTTTGATAGACAGTCTTGTCTCGCTTGTATGCCTGCATGCAAGCATGAATGTGTCGGTACGCCCAAGGAGGCATTACCCTACAGAATATCTAAGTTGCAGTATGCATACAGTTGGGTTTCTTTCAGTTAATGTGGCACGCCGAAGGCCCAATATCTGCCACAGTCCCCGTCATTCTTTTTACCCTCTCTTTTACCTAACGGCAGACAGGGGCTTAGTTGGTTATCCAGAAAATAATATGAAAATGATTGCTGGTGATGCTAAAAAAAAATGAGAATTTACTAAAATACTAATAAGCGGTTTTCTGTCATAGGATACTATCGCGTTAACTACGATCCAGAACTCTGGGAGAGAATAATTGAAGCACTCGAGGACCCAGATCGTAGGGAACAAATACATCCACTAAATCGTGCCACTGTAAGTAATAAAGATAAAAAGAATAATATACCTAAATCATAACAAAATACTTATCTTAATTTTATATTTTGATAGCTCGTAGATGACGCACTCAACTTAGCTAGAGCAGGAAGATTGAGCTATGAAACTGCGTTCAGAGTCGTTTTGACCATGGAACATGAAACTGAATACGCTGTTTGGAAAGCCTTCGTGAGAAACATGGATTTCCTCCGAAAACGACTTGTAGCACTTGTTTCGGAAGATGAGGATTTAGACCCTGATATTTATTTGGTAAGTATGAAAATGAGTACATTCATCACCAGGTTGTGCTAAGATTTTGTATACGTTTTTGACCCTAAAATTGTAAGTTGGAAAAGAACTAATTTTGAAGAGCAACGCATTCCCACAGCAAATAACAACGTAGTTATGTATAGATAATACATAAAAGTACCTATTACTGTAGATTTCAATGTTTTTTGTAATAATTGAGATAGGTACTAAATGTAGTTACTACTATGACTTAATTGAGAACTAAAAAATAACCGTAAAACTAAAATAATGAATCATCTGATAATTTATTTAAACGAAGTTGAAACAAAGGTAAATTTATTTATCTCTAAATCTGTCATAACACTTAAATTAGGCTTACTAGTGATTGCAATTTCTCAAATGAAATAACAAAACTTTTCCTTCCAGAGAATGGTAAGAAGAACAATAGGTTCCATTGAAGACGAGTTAGGATTCTACCCTGATATAACTTTGACTGAGCCAGCAATGCACACCCTAACTCGAGGTCTTGTAATGGACCACGCCTGTCGTGCTAATTACCAGCCATGCATAGCAGCAGCCGTTGACTGGTTCTATGATCCTAATAATAATGATCCTGTTGTGTAAGTACTGTTTAGAGTCCTAAAGCTTTCTTCTCTTCTTAGAAAATTAGAGCCTTTTTTGTAGCTATTTGATGGAAGATAGATCCCTTTTATCGCAACCTCCTCCAATGGCTCATGCTCGCTCTTCCTCTGCTTCTTTTCTTCAATGTTGTTGAAACCAATCTTAATGTTTGAGCAGATAATTATTCAATACACTATTCTTCTCTAATTCGATAGTTCAAGCAGTCCCAAATAGATACTTTCTTAGTTTATTTCATCTCATTTAAAAACCAAACATAGGAAGTACATATTTCGCAAAAAGAAATCTGCCAAAATAAATATTGCTAGATAATACTTATTCAAACGACGTTCTTGAAAAACCTAGCTCTCTTGATTCCAGAAACCCTAATATCCCTCACGAGATCAGGCCAGCTGTATACTGCACCATGGTAAGGGAAGGTGATGATCAAGTGATAACAGCTTTATACGATAGATTGGACGTAGAGGTCAACCAATATGAGAGGGTTGTAATTTTGGAGTCTCTGGCATGCTCGCAGGATACAAACTTTGTTAGAAAGTAAGTATATGAAACTGGATATACAGCGTTCCCTGAAAACTACTCATTTGATCATAACTATGTCTTTAAAGAGGCTAATACTATTTTACTGTTGGATTGCTTCTGAGAATTCAAGAAGTGGTAAAATTGAAAACAAAATCCGTGACCTAGATGATTTTGACCTATAAGAGTTTTATTAATTTAATCTCTACTTATGTTTTTGCAGTCTCTTAGAAGAAACAATAGCAACGAATAGTCGATACGGTGTTGAAGAGCGAGTGAAAATATTTATTGCAGTAGCCGAAAGTAGTTATGAGAATGCAAATGTCGCCGTAAACTTTATCAGTATGAGAACTGCAGAAATCAGAAATATGTAAGTTTCTTTGCAGAAGAGTCATATGTGTGAGCTTTTTAAGCAATTTTGAACTTCACTTATTATTTTATTTACCATGTTGAGCTCGTGTTTTTTTTATTCTTTTTCTTTAACTTGCTGACATCCAATGCTGGTTGTAGGTCTGTTTATAAGCACACCATCCCGAACGATCTTGGACCTTCCGCATCGAGTGCTTTCGGGTCATTTTCTCTAGATTATCGTGCCATCTCATCCTTTTCCTACCCATGCTGACTGTTGACCCTTTAATTTTCTAAAAAATGGAACAGTTTGGACGTGTTTTTATCGGGATTCGCAGATAAATATTCCATTCTATTATTTTTTTACAAAATAATAAAAAAATATAATTCTTAATTTTAGGTATGGCGGTCCCAAAAAACTTGAAGAAGTAATAACAGCTCTAGCCGAAAACTTGGCTAATAATGATTTAATTACAGATGTAAGTATACAAACTAAATAAATGATCCGATATTTGGTTTATGATGTAAGAAATGAACACCTTAGTAATTCCAAGGTTCAAATTCTATAGAAGCTAAAATACCTTACCAGTCGCATTTTCATCTGGATTTTATAGAAGTGTGAAATACTATTAATATTAAACACCACTAAAATTGCACTAGATATTATTTAGTTTAGACCTTATTAAGGGGAAAGTTCTGGATATGAGATCAAAATTATTATCTGACCTGGGAAATCTCCAATTGGAGTGTCCTGCTCCATCAAAATAATAATTCTTGTTCAAGCTAACACCTATCGAATTAGTCACCTGAGAGGGCAATTACGATGACATATCATATAAAAATTTCTTTTCAGTTCCGAATCTGGGTGCAAGCTCAAAACAATAACATGGATGACTCCCAGTTGCTGGCAGATAGGGTTCTGTTGGAAGTCCTTGAGAACCTTGTCTGGGATACAGACTTCATAGAAGAGGTGTATGAGTGGATAGATGAAAACCACGCGCCAACCCTTATGCTGTCCGTTGTAGCACTCTGTGTGTCACTGATGGTAGCGCTGTTCAATCATTAACAATAGGAGAATTACAAGATTAAAACTCTATTTTTATATCAGTTCTATTTGATGGAGAAGTAAGTATGTAATATTATTAAGCAGGTGTGGTTGTTACTTCCTTGAATATTTTTGCTTTGGTAACATAAATTTATACTAGAGTTTTAATCTTCAAAATGTATAGAAGATAATTATGGTTTTAAGATTTATGATTTAATTTTTTATTCTAATTCTAATTTAATTAAGTAGCGTTGTTTATCTTTTTGTTTTATATTGTTTTTTAAGGTATTTTGGTTAGGGTAAATTTTGTTAAGGTAAAATAATTCTACAATGCAAGCTATAAGTATTATAAGCTATTAAATTAATGAAGATATAATTATTAAAAGATAAACAATAGGTAGGTATATGTCATTGAGTGAAAGTATTGATCGCACAAGGAAACTCGATATTATCTAGACTGATATTATTTGTAGTTTCTTTAAGCTTATCGAATACATAATTCACACAATCGATTAAGTTTTTCTGCACTAAATTGCTTATAAAAGTTTTTCTTGTAAATCGACGTGTGTATTCGAAAAAGCTGTGTTGAATAAATCACATCTTACTACATGTAATGTAATGAGAATGCTTGAGAAATTTATACGATAACTTATAAGAAAATTAATGTAGTCACATTAATTATTGGTTAATTATATGAACTTATTTAAGTAAAATATATTTACCTGCATTTTACTTAGGTATATCAGAATTGCACAAAGTGACTTAAGTATTTAAAATAGAAAATTATTATATTAATCTGTTACGATATTATTGAGTAATCAGAATTACAAGTATATTATTTTATTTTATTACAGTAAGAATTATTCAAATATATTATTTAATTATTAATAAATAGGAGTTTGATATAAATAATAATTGATTAAGTTAGTTTTTGTACTGCATTTTCACTCATAATTTAATTTCATAGTTTATAAGTTAGAAATAGGTATTAAATCTAAATCTGAAGCAAACGCGTCCTCTTGCTTCAAATTTAGTACTAGGTAAGTAATAAAAAAGTATATTCAATGTACAAAACATCAAATTTAATATATTATAATAAATTAATCAAGTTATTTTTATAATTGTTACTTACATTTAAGGCACATTTTTATTTTAAAAAATATCTTGTAATATGTACATATTGCATAATTTTATATCATAAATCTAAAATAAATTGGTTAAGAATAAAAAAGTGTAGCTCTTTTTTTAATACATTATTATGACTAGAATTAACAGTTTAATAGAATTATAATTAGAAATATCAAAAACATCTGGAATCGTTTATATAAAAATACCAAACGTAAAAACGTTACCGTACACTAGAAATTTCGCGTGTATCGTAAGTGCTTTTACAAATACGAATTTCACATAGGTTCCATAAACACCCAAAACCCTATATTTAACTTATCTGCAGATTACACATAGAATTTTTCGGTTCGGTGATCGAATTAACGACCCACAGCACGGAAGCCGATTGATCTTACCACTGTACCAATCAAGCCGTAAAATTTCGTTTTCAATCATTTCATTTAAATTTTGATTTGATTTCAGACCACGAAAAGGAATGTTATATTTGTCATAATAATCTAGAAAGTTAAATACATCAAGACAAAAACGTGTATATGAAATCTAATAATAAATATTCACATTAGGCAGTGCAGGTCTCAATTACAAACAACCCTTTAATGCCCAAGCCGGATTTGAATTTCGTGTCAATGTAACTCACTTTTATCTATGTCTGTCTATTTTATCGTTTGTAAAGTGTTATTTTTTTTCCAGTAAAATCCGACTTGGGCGGTTAAAGGGTTATGAGATATAAAATATTAACAATGACAAACAAAAAAATATTTTTTATTAGTTATAACGAGTTACTTATAACAAAAAAATCAACATCCAAGACGCATAATTTTAAGGCGGTTACTAGTCTTCAACGTCTTCGTCACAACAAATAATAATTTAACAACCTTACATTAAATAAACCTTATAAATTAAATAACTAAATAAAAGTCAGTTTGTTAATGGTACTTCTTAATTAAAAAAATGTCGTTGCTTCAATTTTCTTTATCAATTCAATTAATAAAATGAGAAATTTTATTTCAAATAAATTTAGCAGTTTTCAATAAATGTGCATATAGTGAAAAAGCACAGAGATTTTTAACGTTTAAAAATACAAATAACCAGAATTACATTTTCACAAAATACACACTGGCAAACTTAGCAGAATAGAAAAAATGATTATTACAAAAGAGTAGTGTAATTGAAAAAATAATAATCAAACATGAAGTAACAGACCAATTGATATCTTTTAACATCATCTTTACAAAATCTTAATTAAATTGTAATAAAAATAATCAAAATTAAAACAAAGTGCACTTTTTCTATATTTTGTAATGACACAAACGCTGTTAGAAATTCAAGAATAGTGATATTTAAACATTAAAAAATAAGTAACTGGCCGGAGAAAGTGACAAACAGGAGGACGTGGAATGTTGTGGGGGAGACCTTTGCCCAGCAGTGGGACAGTATAGATAAACAAAAAAAAAGACTAACGAGTGTTTCCCACATGTACATATAATGACTAAAGATTCCATCCGTCTGTGTTCTGCATACCTAATATGGAAAAAGAGCAGTTTTTTATTCTGTTTCGCTAATTTGCCGTTGTGTGTATTTTTCTAATACAATTTTAAAGTGATCATTTATGACGACAATGTACTCAAGAGTATTGCAATGAATAATATAATTGATGGTAATTTTACCGATGCACCTCCTTTTTCGGGTGGATTGACAGGTTTCTGTAAATAAAAAAATAAAAATTATTAATTAAAAATGTAACGAAATGTTTATTTTAAAATAAACATGTATTTCTAATTTCGTTTCATTTTTTAATTAGAAACATTATTTATTAGCATTAGTGATATTTTATTAACATTAGTTATAGTTAATTTAGTAAGCACCTTTAAGGTGCTCCCTCACCGGGAGCCTTCGCGTGTATTGTAAAATTATAGATTCGACTTTGAGCATTGTCTTGAGCATTCGGCTGGGGGAAGGTGAGCGCATTGATGTTACAAGTTGTATCAAGATATTACACATTGTATCATTACAAGGTGCGCATTGTAATGCTCGGTTCTTCTCCTTCACTAATGTATGCCCGTTTTGTATCATTAAAAGGTGCGCATTGTAATGCTCCGTTCTCCTCCTTCACTGATGTAATGCTCAAATCTGTAACGTTACATTACACGCGAATGCTCCCGGTGAGGGAGCACCTAAGGCGAATCGCTTCGCTTGCTAAATTTTTAAGCAAAAGTTTTTGTATTTAGTTATGGATAGCAGTCGATGTCGCAATAAATAAATAAAAATTACTCCGCAATTAACTTGGAATGAGTTGTATTATTGATACAATTTTTTTGTTCTTAATACTTATCACGTTCGGGTTGCAGTAAGCTAACTTCGCAGATTGGCTGTGGTTAGTTAGAATGCGAGGCCAAACGATTATCGTCAAGTTAAAGTTACATTTTATTCTTATGAGTTACAGTATAAGTACCTAAACAACGATTATTTCTGTAACTTCTTACTAACTTTACTTAAATCAGCCTGCTAAAGTTATTTATTATTGATGTTAAGTCTGACGTGAAAAACGACACCAAGTAGGTTTATAAATGTAAATAACTCCATTAGGATGGATTATTTTAAGCGGCGGCGGTAGCCTAATGGCTAGTGCCTCGGACTTGAGATCATGTGGTTGCTATTTTTGAAACCCATCCATTGCAGTATCGACGTGAACCCACTCGTTATACAAGCATTTAGCTTAGTACGAGCGGTTATCCAGAATAACTACTAGTAATGTACAACCCACATTGCAAGCTTTAAAAAAATGATTTTGATAAATGTACAGTCATGCAAGTCAAGCGAGAATTTAAAAGTGATAATTTACGTCATCAATGTGAGGCTTCACGTCGGGCTAAACATATCCAGCTTAAGCTGGCCTCTTATTTTATGGAAAGCCTATACAATGAGAGATCAGCTTAAACTGTAAATGTATAGCTTAACTTGTAGCAGTGTATACTAATTTATTAATATTGCAATAAATAGTACCGGTACTGGCAATTTTTCCAACGAACAGGCTTCGGTTGGACAATCGGGTTTCTGTGGAAAAAAAATATAATGTTACAAAATCGGTTTTAGTAGTACAGTCGCCAGCACATCAGGTTTCACAAAACTATCAAATATCTCCAATTGATTTTAAACCTCAAGATGCTGTTGATTAAGTTCATTATCGTTTCCAATCAATCAACGTACCTAGTAGTGTCTCGCTAGCATGTCGATATGCCAGCATGAATGGCTCGACACGACCGAGGAAGTGCTACCCTCCCACACAATATCGACGTCAAGTACCAGTATGCATACTGTTGCGTTTCGTACGGTGAGTTTGCGACGGAGGCCAAATTCCACCATCAGTCCCCTTCCTTCTGTTTTTCCCTTAAATAGGCTCGGCAACGCATCTGCAACTCTTTTGGCATTGCAGATGTCCATGGGCGGCGATTACTATTTACCATCAGGTAGCTCGCCTGCTCGTTTGCCGAGTTATCCCATAAAAAAACGCTCATCGACGAATCTGTATGAATGTATTCGCTGCAATCATTTTGAACAATGACATTAAATCAGTATCGGAAAATGGCATCCACTCTGATATCAATAAAATATAAATTAAACAATCTTTTTGAATAGAAATTGAAAATGAATATTATACAAAAATTAATGCAATCAGATGAATATTATACATATTTATTTATTATTGGTCGTCGTTGCACCATTTTCGATTCGATAACCTAACAATCGATAATCACTACTAGACAGTAATCAAAGTGTCAATAATCGGGTCGATAATCGCATTGTTACGTTCCTGCAATCACTAGTTCCATCTGTCAAAAAATGGTTCACTTATTGGACAAAGTATAACTGTTATTATTTATGTCGTCAACGTACGCTGGCCAGCCCATCAATTTACCACAAAATGACAAATTTTCTCAGTCAATTTTGAACTTAATATTCAACACGTTAAGGTTCAAAATCATTTCGACGATTTGTCATTTTTGTATAACCTGATGTGCTGACGACTGTACTTATGAATATATTGCAATACATAATACCGTTAATGAAAATGATCCCGATGAGCCAACGTCTTCATTTTGTAGAAAAATAGGTATCTGTAGAAGTTACAAAAATAATAAATAATACACATTTTTATTCAAAATATGTTGCATTAATATCTATACATAATTAACATACCATCACGCCTATATTTCCCGAAGGGTTAGGCAGAGGTGTACTAATGTACAGCCAAACTTCACTGGTATGTTTAGGTCCCATGATTATAATAGCAATAAATTGCGAGCCTATTGCCATTCACCGGGCACAAATCCAGACTACGAGCTGCTATTGGGTATTTCATAGAAAAACCCAATAACACTTTTCTCAACCTGGGTATCGAACCTAGGACCTCTAGCGTAGCAGTCGCGCTGAGAACCACTAGACTAATGATATTTACTAGCGCGCCCTGTTGGCCAGCGAAACTTGTGAAAGGAATTGACAAGTTGTGTTTCTCTTACAAGTTCTATTCTCTAAGTCTCGGCACTGCCAAAATGATTATTGTTCTTACCTTTGTGAGAAATAGTTTCCTCTCTTGCCTGGAAATAAGAAAGAGATTAAATTATTATGCTTGAAGTGTTGTGACATGGCCCGCGCTCGCCGCTCCTTCCCCACACGTCAAGCCTCACCCCGCGCGTCACTATAAATAGCTTCTTCTTCTTCCCGCTGCAGCTACAAAGTTAAGTGCCGCCCTCTACCGGTCGGACCTCGCCTCGAAGCCTCCGCCGAACCCTCCCTGAGCTTAACTCACCCTACTCGTTATATCTTTGTACTTAGTTTGTGTTTACATCAACCCTAATGTCAATAAATGTGTATATTTTGTGTTCCGAGTGTAATTTATCTCCACCAAGTAGTTCCCGGTCAGCCACGTTCCTAAAATGTGTTCACCACGTTACAGTGTATTTTCGAATATAATAAAGCTAAAGAGTTTAATTGAACGGGCTTATATCTGGAACTACAAGTCGGATTTGAATTTGAATTTTAGTATATGGTAGCCACATTCATGAGAAAGGCTATAGGCTATATAGCATCTCGTTACGATCACTAAGAGCGGGGCAGAGTGGGTAAAACCGCGGAGCACAACTAGTTCAAAATAAATATTCAAGAAATGTAGGCTGGCGGTTCAAATTTCGTTCACTACAATATTGAGTATTTTTTAATCACTATCATTAAATATTATAAAACAAAGTCCTCCGCCACGTCTGTCCGTTTGTTTGTCTGTTAGCGATAAACTCAAAAACTACTGCACCGATTTTCATGCTGTTTTCACAAATGGATAGCGTGGTTCTCGAGGAAGGTTTAGGTATATGTATAATATATAGCGAGAAACCACGCGGGCGAATCCGTGGGCGGAAAGCTAGTTATTGATAATAATTTTATCAATATCAATTAGAGTTTGGGAGTAGACAATAACTGACGGTCAACAGCATCTTACTACTCTCCATGGACAAACTACTCTCCATGGATAAACTACTCTCCATGGATAATGGTTGCTCTTGCCTGTATATGATTGGAGTGATAGCCTAGTGATATGACCATTGGAGTGCCAAGTCCTCACCTCTGACTTTTCGAAGTCATGTGCGTATTAATACTCAATTATCACGCGCTTAACGGTAAAGGAAAACATCGTGGGGAAACTTGCATGCCTGAGAGATTTTCTCGACGGCGTTTGAAGCTTGCCAATCCGTAGTAGTAAGCCATAGAGTCATGTAGGCCTAATCCCTCTCCTTCTGAAGGACACTCATGCCCAGCAGTAGGACAATATTGATGATGAAAAGTAATTTTTTGTTGTAGTAGGGCCACGCTGTTCGCAGCATGAATGGGCCGGCTTGACCGGGGAAGTACCACACTCTCGCAGAAGCCGACGTCCGAGTAGTAGCGTTTCGTTACTGCGCTTCGTTCGGTGAGCGAGAGGGCCGGAGGCCCAATTCCTCCCCCAATCCCCTTCCTTCTCCTGTTCTCCTTCCCCTCCCTTTCCCTAAATAGGCTCGGCAACGCATCTGTAACTCCTTTGGTTTTGCAGATGTCCATGGGCGGCGATGACTACTTACCATCAGGTGGCTCGCCTGCTCGTTTGCCGAGTTATCCCATAAAAAAAAAGTCATGTCCGTATTAATACCCAATTATCACGTGCTTAACGGTGAAGGAAAACATCGTGAGGAAACTTGCATGCCTGAGAGATTTTCTCGACGGCGTTTGAAGCCGGCCAATCCGTAGTAGTAAGCCATAGAGTCGTGTAGGCCTAATCCCTCTCCTTCTGAAGGACACTCATGCCCAGCAGTAGGTCAATATTGATGATGAAAATTAAAAATACTCACATTGTTTTATCAGCTATCGATTTGTCGTCCCGTTCGATGTCATGAAGTTTTCGAGTGTAACCACTACCGGCGGTCTCGTTAGCCAATACGTAGAAGTACGACATCCGATAGTCGGGGAACAAACTGGAAAACGTAAAGAATTTATGTCTTAATTTTTAAAGCAATTAAAGTGATGACTGCCTTGTTGGTCTAGTGATGCCAATCGCGACTGCTACGCTAGAGGTCTTGGGTTCAATCCCCAGGTCGAGAAAAGTGTTATTGGGTTTTTCTATGAAATTCTCAGTAGCAGCTCGGAGTCTGGATTTGTGCCTGGTGAATGGCAATAGGCTCACCCCCTATTACATCTGACCTAAACATACTGGCGAAATGTGGGTGTACATTAAGTACACCTCTGCCTAACCCTTCGGCGAATACAGGCGTGATGGTATGTTAATAATAGTGATTTATGACAACGTAGTAGTCTTGAGATCAATTAACTAATAATAACAATTTCCTCAATGGCATGTAAAACCTGCAAACCCGAGTTGGGGCAGCGTGGAAGACTACAACCTAACGCCTCTCATTCGTAGAGGAGCCCAGAACTGGCGTAGTAAATTGGGTTTGTTAAAAAAAGGAGTATTCCTCATTCGGCACCAATTTTTTAAGCACCTAAGCACGTACAGCACCAATAGGTATAACTAAAACGCAATTTCTTCTGCCACGAACGTATTTGTATAGCTTGATACACATCAACCTATACAAAACCAGTTTACGCTGGCCTTTTATCGTATGGGAAGCCTATACAATGCAAGATCAGCTTAAACTGGATTTGTAAAGGTTGACCTGTAGCCGTAAGTACAAAACGACGAACCAAAAAACAAAGAACTTGGACCACAAATCAAGGCGATCCGCTTCGCTCGACCGGGGAGTCGAACCCAGGATCTCTAGCGTAACAGTAGCGCTTAGGACCACAAGATAAATGAGATAGATCCTCATTTAGAACCAACCTTAGCCAGACTGCCCCCATGAATCGATTATTGGCTAACTACAATAAAATAAACATCAAGAATATCGATATCTATTCAGACTCATTTCCCCTATTTCGCAAAAAGATTTTATCTCTCGCTATCGACGAATAACCTACGTAACTAACCTGATTTTATATCATGCCTTTCTATAACTTAATAAGTAGTTATTGCACTCGCTTTTTCACCCATCTATCAATTATTTTTATTTTGATTTTGTTATCTATTTTAATTTAATCTAATGTGTATCTGATTTTAATATTTATTTAGATTTTAATATTAATTTCAATTATAATTGTTATAAAATAATTTAAATTATTTTTTCAATACAATCTAATGTTTTGTGCCAATGCTGTGTACTTCTATAAGTGACGAATTCACCACAATCTTGTTATTTATATTAATGTTTTTTTTTTCTTTAAGTTGTAATAGTGGATAAGTCGTTGGAGTACCTATAAATAAATAAATAAAATAAATAAATAAATAGTCTTTCGTAGAGAAGCAGAAGAATTTTAAGTTGATACGCCGCCTAGGTGTTTGATTAATGTAGGGTTAATTTTCCTCTCGTTCCGAGAGGAGACAGGTGCCCAGCAGTAGGACAATGTAATGCGTTGATGATGATGAAGGGTTAATTTAGGGGGATTTTGACCGTGACCCGTGACCGTGATTTGAAACGTTGGCGTGATGGTCTCGATCTGTTTCTGCCTACGCCAGAAAGCCCAGGATAGACAGTCCTGGACGAAGTTAGGAGAGACCTTTGTCCAGCGGGGACACAAAAGAGGCCACATAAAAAAAACACCAAGGTAAAGTAAGTAATCCTTTTTGGGACGTGAGTGATTCAGAAGGCTGCAGCTAGTAAACCCTTAAAAAAATACAGCAGAAGATTGTTATAACTCACTTATGCATCAACCTCCTGTCCTCCACATACATTCTCTTGACGAGAGCGTGGCAGGGCTCGTAGTTGAGGGAGCAGGCCAACTCCACCACCTTACTCCTCAACAACCTCTTCTGCCGTCTGCCCTTTTCCTGTCCGTCTTTATGCTTCACTACTTGTTGCATAAAGATCGAAGATATCTTGTTGATCATAAAGTTCTGGAATAGAGAAAGGTAGGAAAAGTGTAAGATAATCTGTATATTATGCATCTTCTTTTATTTACTGCCTCATTAGTCTAGTGGTACTAAGCGACAGTGACACAAATCGTTATTGGGTTTTCTATGGAATTTAACTACAGTAGCAGTTTGGAGTCTGGATTTGTGCCCGGTTAAAGACTTAAGAACTAAGAATAGGTTCGCTTCCTATTACATGGGACCTTAACATACCAACGAACTGTGGGTGCACATTAGTAGGAACACCTCCTAATCCGTCAGGGAGAAAAGGCGTGATGGTATATTGCATTAACCACTGGCTGACCCAACAGACGTTTTTATGTCCAAATTTGTATTATCTTGAATTCAACATACATACATACAAGCATAGATTATTTTTGTAATGTCGCTACATCATGCTGAGGTAGTTAATTTTTTTTACTTCGCGCAGGGTGTATTTATATGCTATCTTGTATAATTTCTTAGTAAAAGAAAAATACCCCCTGGCAGGAGTCGAACTTGCGTCCTTATACTGGTTATGTACACCAGACACTTTAGCTACTAAGCTACAGAGACAACTGCCCGTGATATAAACTTGTCTTCCACATTCTACGTCTTACGTGTCGTCACAAACCACAAAGTTTTTATGAAAAAGTATCTTACCTCCCACTTCCAATACTTATGTCTGGTCATATTACAACTAGCGCCGTCAATGAACAGTAAATCATATCCTGCTTTTACTGCCTCCCATACTGTAAGACTGCATTCTTGATCTAAATAGTCCAGAATCTCTAAGGCTAGATTATGGTGTAGGTCTCCCGCCACGTAAAGAGCAAATACGTCGTTTACAATCTGCAATGTGTCAACATGTGCTATGAAGTTATTTTCAGGTTCTTTATAGTCATACCTATTTCTGTCTGTCGTTTAAAGAGTGCTTTGGAAAAGTGAGTGAGTTTAGTTAATAGCGTAGCGATATGACCACTGGACTGCTAAGTCAAAGGTTTTGAATTCAAATCCAAGGTACGCATCCTCGAATTTTCGAAGTTATGTGCGTATTAATCCTTAATTATCACGAGCTTAAACGGTGAAAGAAAATATCGTAAGGAAACCTGCATACCTGATAGATTTTCATATACATAGACAATATGTAAAGTCTGCTAATTCACATTAGGCTATCGTGTTGGACTATAGCCTAATTTATATTAAAATTTTTGGCACAGCTCGTTATCAATATATGAGTATTGGGAACTCACCTGGGCTCTGTTCATTTCATCTATGGATTCCATATTATCTCTCAAGGCCTTCGCTATGAGTTTCCAGGTCATTGTGTCGTAATTGACGCGGTAATATCCTAAAAAAGATAAGACTTAGTTAAGTTACATGAAACCAAGTACAAGCTAATGCTAGAACGAATCCAGAACAAGTTCATGAGATTCCTGTACCTAAAGCAGTATGGTGTGTATCCAGGGTATCCACTTCTGTATCCTACACTATTTGTGCTGGGCATGGTAGGATATAATAAGCTGGAAGTAAGATGGGAAGTGGCTATCGCCACTTATGCATTTAAAATATTGCGTGGTAAAATACACAACCCGGGCGTTTTAAACACGTTGGGGTTGTGTGTACCAGATGGGTACGTGGGACGGCGGAGGCGGCCGCCGCTGACGCGAGCGCTGCGTACACTCAATATGGTGTCACAACGGATTGACTATTTCAATTGTACTTCGAGTGAATTCACACGGGCCGCATTTTGTATTGTAACTTCTTCTTTGGAATAATAATATATACTTATAACTACAACTACGCTATTAGTTTAAATAAATAAATAAATGAAAGTTGATGAAATTTACTTATATTTCATAAAATGTATGCTTGTAAACAGACCCACTATAATTATATGAAACCAAACTTATGAGTATTTTGCGTATTCTAAAATACTGTTTTCTGAAAAGCAAAATACCTATTTTCCCCATTTATATTAAACGAAAAACTACAATTAATCGAATTTGAGTAAGGTACGAGAAATCTTAAAATTTCGCATAACGCAGTCTGCATGCAATTCATTGTAACGCGAATAAATCAGTGGTTCTGCGCTAGCGTGGGTATTACAGAAATAGATTCATTGCCAAGCCAAGGACTTGTCAAGTTTAGTCGCTTTTAATGTTAGTAGAGCGAATAAGACTCAATACGCGGTTGATCTTTTAAAATTGTAATACATAAAACTGCAATTACGTAATTAGAGAGTCCCAAATAATCTTCCGTATTGTTCCAGAAAAAGAAATCGCAATGGAATTTTGCTGATTCACAAATAATTTCCATTAAAGTAGTATTTTTATTCAAATATTCGGTACATATTAAACGGAATCAGATTTCGTATGCGACGGCACCTTTGCGTATATTTGGATCTGAACTGAGTTTATCTTTCCTGAACACTTGAACAGCTTTCTTTAACTCTCAGAACAGAACTCACCTGACCCTTGCCGATTAAGAATAATCCATCCATTATTCAGGTTTTCCATAAAGGTGTAAGTCTGAGCAGCGATGGTAAACCGCGGCCGGAAGCAGTTGGAACAATTTGGAACAATGTACGAAATAGGGATCAAGAAGTCAGTGTACTCGTGATCCTTTTGGGTAAAGCTGAACTGCCTCTGAAATTTGACACAGCTAATCAAGAACTGGAATTGGTACATCTAAAAAGATACTCTGATAATCGCCTTATTTATTATTTTTTTATTTATTATAAAAAAATAATAAATAAGGCGATTTCCGAAACTCAGCTGTTTCAACAATTATACTTTATAAATGGTTTTATTATTGGTAAGTTGTAGAAAGTGCCGATTGTCGAAACCTATGACGCGTTCAGGATCAAAAGAACTAGTTATAGTATTTAGAACAACCTTCAGTCCGGTTTATCATAAATATTTGGCATAAGAGATTTGTTGCAGCGTTTATGCAACGTGATGTTTCAACATGATCGATAAATCGGAAATTAAACTATTTAGAGATAAGATAATATTAAGTATTATTTTAACGAGTAAGCATTAAACTTTGCTTTATATCCAGTAAGCTGTGCAAAGCGCTCTAGTTTCTTAAAGACATTGATGTGATTAAAATTTTTACTGGTAATAATAGGAAATCAACAAACAACAAAATCTCTACAAACCTGCTTCAAGTGAACTACATTAGGAGTCCGATCTCTCAGTACTTGGACGTTTATTACTGGGTACCCTCGTCGCCTGAACCAAGAGTCAAGAATGCGGGAGGCGGTGGAGCCATTGAAGAACTGGTGGTGGCACTCAATAGTATCATCATCCAACATCGTGGTGAAATCTTGTAGTGATATGTAATTGCCCTTTCTGCAGATATTATTATAAATGGCAAGTAGAACAATAGTAAAAGAACAATTATATCGTTTCTAGAGAAAAAACATATAGGGAATTGTCAAAAAATATACTGCGGAAGGATGGAAATTAAACTAGAAGCTCATTTAAACTTTCGTTTTTAAAAATTGTAATAAAATTTCAAAATATTATTATGGGGAGACTACATTCGAATTTTTCTTAACGTGGTTTCTTTATGGCAAAAGTCAAATAATTCTTAAAAAAACATTACATGAGGAATTGCTGTAAGACTTACATAAAATGGATATAATTCACCAGAGTCTCATGAAATTTCTCGGATTGCAGCCAATTCTCCAACATCCACAATATTGCTCCTGTCTTCATCGTCAGTAGTTCCTTATACTTGGGCAGTATCTCTATGGCTAATGAGGTGTTGAAGGTTTCCAATGCGGGTGTGTTTCGTTGCCAATCCACTGCCATCGCTCTGTGTTTCATGTGGAGACCGAATGAACCTAACGGTCCCTTTTCTGGTGTTTGGAAGCCGTGGTTGAACTATAAATTAATGATAAAGATTTATTTTTAATAGAGCCATACATATTTAGGTGTACAAGCTATTACGTAAGTTGATGTTAAAGCAATAGCAGGACTGACTTGTATGAATGACAGAAATGTTGAATATGGAGTACCTATTTATAAAAGACAGAGAATTGACACCTGGAAGGGAATACTTGCAGCTAGAAATAAGTTGCTACAGAATGATGATGCTGAAGATTTCCTACATAGATACTCAAATCCAAGTCCGTGCAAATCAATGGTGTTATCTTTGGAATAAATTAAGTCCACGGTACCAAGGTACCATTACCCAAAATAATTTAATTTCTATAAAGTTACTAGTTACTATAAAGCTGCTAGTTACTACTAACTACTTCTTGCTGCACTGCTAACTTCCAACAATCTAACACACTGGTTTTGTTTGATATGTATAAAATATGTATGTTGCCGACCACAATGGTTGGCAACATACATATTTTATTATGAAGAAGATTTATCTAAGTCCCACAATGAAATCAGTCAACGTCAAGAAGTAGTAATTGAAATTTACCCTTCTCCACCAATTTTATTATCTAAATAATTTCTTTGTAAGAAGTAAGATTACTATACTTCGCCTTCCTTATACTTGTCGAATACGTATATATTGTAAACTAGCTATTGCCCGCGGTTTCACTCGAAAAATAACAGTTTTTCCGCAATCCCCGTACATAATACAGACTGAAGGTAAATAATTTAATTGTCAAATAAATATTATTCTTATTCTTATTCTTAAAATGGGGAATAAACCCCAGGTCACTCGGAGCAACGGTTGTATTGAGGTGACTTAATAACTTCTATAAAAAAGTGCAGCCATATAAAAGCTCTTTCTTCCTCACTACAAGTTTATTGAAACTCAAATCATTTTCATCATCATCTCGATATTGTTTCACCTGTCCTCAATCTCCAAATTGATTAAATAAAGACAGAAGAAGCACTAACAAAAAATCACTTGAGTCACCTGGTTCATAAAATAATAAGCGAAGTAAGTGGCCATGCCCTCCTTGAACCACTCTTCCCTCCAGGTGGTCTTCTCTACCTCGCCAGGGTTGCCCAGCCATATCCTGGACAACTGCTGCGCTAGTTCGAACTTCATTTCCTCTTCCTGATTGATGCTTGTATACTTATCGATCGATACCATTCTGTGAGCCCTAGAGGTTTTGTAAAAATCGTCGTTAGTAAAAATGATCTTTCTTTATAAATAAAATTCAACGTTTACAAGGTTGTGAATATCAACCTCCTTTTTGAGTGTGCCAATCTTCATGGACTTCTGCCGCCCACGGAAAGCGACGGGGCGTGTCAGACTCAACCCATAGTTGATAACATACCGTCGAAAACCACTATTATTTCGGTATTTCGCCTCGCCATCAAAATTAGTGATTAAACATTTAATTACCTTAAATTAGGACGCTCTAACCATACAATAAACTGGAGTGTCTTGACTCATATCAAATAAAATATCATCTATTATTAGATATTATAGATTAGCGACAAGATATAAATACTCTTTAACAATTTAATAACTGTTTCAAATATAAATATGGATTTTGCCAAGAGGCCCAATTCCAATGTTACTTTAATCCTGAATCATATATTTGTTGGCGCCAATGCTTATTTCAATATGGAAAATACAGACAGTATAGACTGCGTATTTTTGGCCAAGGGCAACCGATGAATAAGAGAGAATAATATCAGCTGTAATAACATTACAGCTCACAACAAATACTTAGTGACTAACTATAGAATATGGGTCAAGTTCTTTGGGTATTCCGTGGAGGAAGTTAGATACTTTTTAGTACAGTTGACGACAGAGAACTATTGTTTGTTGTCATGCGTGTGTTTAGTAAACATTGCGTCAATGTTATAGAAACTAACTCAAAATAACAATGACGAGAGATACTCGTAGGTATGTTGTTGAGGTTCAAGGTAGTGTACACTCACCGTCATGATTGATATCATATCAGCTACGAAATTTTTGGAAGGATTGATAATAAATGTACCTAAGCATGTTAAACAAATTCAGAAATTCATATCATCAGAAAATAATGTAAATATTTAACATTAAATAGTAATAATATAGGTGTATTTTCGTGTATTTTCTCCAGTCATGGCCCAAAAGTCTATCATTAATGTTGTGGATTTATAAATCATTCTGTGCATTTTAGATAAAAATATCACATTATTATATGTAAAATTCATTCTATCATCATAAAGCATAGTAATGGCCTAGTTATATGACCATTAGACTTTCCAAAGTCATGTGTGTATTAATTAATTATCACGCTCTTAAATGGTGAAGGAAATATCATGAGGAAACCTGCATGCCTGATAGATTTTCTTGTCGGCGTGTAAAGTCTGCCAATCCGCAGCAGGCTAGCAAAGTTAGTTAGTCTTTTTCCCGCAATTTTGCCGCTATTATCATAGTGTAATAAAATCTATAGTGGGCGCACTCCTTTGTCTGGGTCGAAATGCCGACAATTGTCTAGACATTGAAAATAGCTCAGGGTTGACACAAAAATTATTTTTCAAGGACTTACTTTTACTTTTTAACCCCCGACGCAAAAACGACGTGGTCTTATAAGTTTGACGTGTCCGTGTGTGTCTGTCTGTCTGTGCCATCGTAGCTCCCGAACGGATGAACCGATTTTGATTTAGTTTTTTTTTGTTGGAAAGGTGATTTACAGGTGATAATGATTGTAAGTTCAAATAATCTATGTGTTAGTATAGATATTAACGTCACGATTTATTGTTTATTGTTCGCGACAGGCCCAAGTGATTAAATAAAACGGGGGTTAAAATCTCCAGTTTATTTATCTCTTTAGAGATGTTTAACTGACAAATATTTGCGACATCTATTGTTTGATGATTTTAATTATCAGTTGTTAAATTTCACAATATAATTGATTCTCATCCTCACATACACCGAATCAAAAATTGCAATGGGAAGCAATCACACGGTGGAAAATTTAATTTATATAAGCGATTATATAAGCTTTCTCGAATGTTGTCCCCTACGAACGTGGGGAATGAATCGTTAAGTCTATTTTAATTCTCATTCATTTTCATTTTCGAAACACCTTTATCTGTCAAAATAACTCATAAGCTTTAAGAAATAATAAACACAATACAAATTGACCTATAAACTTCGGGGATGTGTCAAAAAATGGAAACCAAATCAACAAACTCTGATAAAAAAATAAAAATTGAATAACATGAAAGATATTATAGATAGACCCCCCCTTTTAAAGTTTATTCTCGATATTTTCCATGAATATTCAGAAAATTTCGGGCGGTCACATGCCCATGGGAGACATTGTATAGATAAAATAATAAATAAGTTTAGATTCGCCAAATCTTACTCAGGTACTTATTTATTATGCTGTAAACATATCAACATTAAGAGCCCAGTTTTAATACTGTGTAACCTATATAATTATTAGAAATTCTCTAAATGGTAGTTAAAACCGTATCAAAATCCATTGGAAGGTTAAAATAATTTAGAAGTAAACGCACAGCGTCGCGGATAGCGACTTTGTTTAGTAAGTAGAGATAATATCTGTTTAGGTATAATAGGTTAGTAGGCACTTTCCGATTCTCATCCTTTGGAAATCAATGAAATCTCAAGTATTCATTATTACTTCTGTACGATGCCGACAAACAACCGTAAACTGCACATGTTGAACGCATTGTAAAATAAATTATAATTAGCGCTAGCGCGAGCCACACATTTTAGCGCAGTACCGACGCGCAGTACATATCGGGCGGACGGGGCGCCTGCGACTAAAGGTCGGGGGGGCGCCGCTCTGCCCCGCAACCCACCTCATCGTTGACCCGTCTAGACGGCGAGTTGCCCCACTATTAGATTTCATTACACTATGCTATTATTGTCTTTATACTTTAATTATCATAGTTTGTTCAAAATGACAAATTATAATAATTCCCAAACTGTCGCAAAAGTAAAAAATTAAGAAAATAATCACTAATGCAAAACATGTAGGTACGCGCGGCAACACATCAAGCTATAAAAAACCAGTTTACGCTGGCCTCTTATAGTATGGGAAACCTAGTCAATGCGAGATCAGCTTAAACTTGATTTGTGTAGGTTGACCTGTAGCCATGTGTCATTTTTACACTGACACTTTCTATTAAAATTTACCACTGATAAATCACTTGCGGATGCCTTTAGTTATTTGGAATAAACTTTACTACACAATTATTAGCACAATATAAAATTCCAAACATCCGAATTACTTACGCATTAGTTAATAAATTCCAACTCCCAATTTCATATTCTTGCATGTTGGTGGTAGGCACAGCGATTAAGTTAATCGGTCCTTGTAACAGCGGGCGATCATCATTTGAATACTTATGCATTAAATTGATGATTGAAATTCCATAGTCCTGGATGTACTTTAAGTCATTTAGCTCGTTGGTAGGCGCCCATAAGATTAACACGTCGTAGTTGTTTTGGGTTCGAACGTATCGACTCGTGAAGTCCGAACTCCACCAGTAGTGGAACCCGACTTGGTGTAAGCGCACTTGTGGTGACGGCATATATTCCACCATTGTGAATTCTTCGTCAATACTGGAACTAAATTGAAAGGGAAATTATATTTTACTCTCTCATATGTCCGAAATGTATGTATTTGACATAATTTCATCACGTGACATATCGAAAAGTTATGCCAATTCCATACTTTTCGGATCTATCGAACTTCGTTGTCCATACTGAAAATGTGACTTTGTCTAGGCCCCCAGATTTATTTAACTTCGGAAATGTACAATTGTCTAGGCCTCCTGAAATTTATGAAATTAGCATTGTCTTTAGATATAATGTCATGTGATGAAGATAAGTCAAATCCATATATTTCGGGTATCTAACTTCGTTATCGGTATAATATGAAAATGTAATATTGTCTAGGCTCCCTGGGATAGATTTTCAGATCGATTCAAGTGTTATTGGGTTTTTCTATGAAATTCTTAGTAGCAGCTCGGTATTCTTAGTTATTGCAGACAATCTCTAGACTATTTTAATAGGGTAATTAAACAGCTAATCGCGTAAGCTCAGCCCAAATCAATCACGTTGCCATTGTTTTATATCCGCTGTTCTTTTTGTATGAATACATGAATATTTTTTTATGTATAAGTAATCGCAATCTGTTTGTGATATAACTACTGGGTTTGTTTCATACATATCTAATGAATTATGGCTGATGATGCTTCTTGGATCAGCTAGCTAAATGCAGTAAAAAAAAACAAAAATCATGTATTCAAGATACTACTTCAGTACTTTTTGAACGTCATTTTGAAAATATAGATGGCCCTCAAAATGCACGTCCTTCAACGCCTCTCTCATTATTTAGCTGGAACAAGCAACGCTACAAAGTCAACGCTACGCTTTTAATTTTTGCTTAGTATTTATTTGAAGGTCTTATAACTCGTTTTCCTAAGGTAACGAATTACAAGCTGCTACTGAGAATTTCATTGAAAATCCCAATAACACTTTGCTCGACCTAGTAATTGAATCTAAGTCCTGTAGTGTAGCAGTCGCGCTTAGGTCCACTGGACTAATGAGGCAATGGATATCGTAATACAACGTTTATTTAAATACATGGTATGCGATTCCAGATAGATCGATAGTGACACTTGTAACAAGATGAGAGGTATACTACTAAAAAAATAAACGGAATTAGTCTATGATAGGACCATTAATGAATACAAAACAGCTTGTATTACGCCTATATAAAGATGTATACCGCATAGGTAGTTTAACACAAAATGTTATGACATGCCAACATATCCACCTATGTATCTACTGTAGGTCAAAATTGATTTTCTTAGTGAAGCGCGTACGCAACACGTTACCGGTCACGTCTCAACTACTCAACCACAATAATTGACACAATTCTCAGTGACTAGAGTTGGAGCGATCTCCATATAAGGATGAACGTCTTGTCACCCAAGGTACAACGGTTAGCGAGAACTGGCAGTAAACAGCTCTGACATTGATTTCAAAAATAGTTTTAATTTTATTATTATTCCTGTGGTCATGAGTCATGTTCATGACCACAGGATTAATAATAAAATTAAAACTCCTACCCAGAAGGTCTTGGTCATGCAAAGTGTTATTGGGTTTTTCTATAAAATTCTCAGTAGCAGCTCTAAATTTGCATCTCATATTACATGGAACTTAAACAAGCTGTGGGTGACCTCTTCCAAGCATTTCAGGCAATAAAGACGTGATGGTACGGTAAGATATTTTAAATAAGTCTTGTTTATTTTAGTCTGTGCCTGCTTTAGATTTAGTTTTAGTTACTTTGTGAATATAGTGGGAATAATTTAAGTGATTTCACGTTGATGGGTAGATAAGGGTAGGGTATTTATTTAACTTCTGTCATAATTTCAACTCCATTATCTATACCTAGTATAATCTTTGTTTTCTATATTACTATGATTTTAAATAATAACTCATCATCCTTTTCCCTACTATGTTAGATTTGGCTTCCAGTCTACCAAATGGTGCTAGATATATCAGTTCTTTAACATACCATCACGCCTGTATTCCCCGAAGGGTTAGGCAGAGGTGTACTTAATGTACACCCACAGTTCGCCGGTATGTTTAGGTCCCATGTAATAGGGGGCGAGCCTATTGCCATTCACCGGGCACAAATCCAGACTCCGAGCTGCTACTGAGAATTTCATAGAAAAACCAATAACACTTTGCTCGACCTGGGGATCGAACCCAAGACCTCTAGCGTAGCAGTCGCAATTGGGACCACTAGACTAACGAGGCAGTATTCTTTACAAAATATCAAAAGCAATAATCGCTTGCAGTAAGGCCTCGCCTTAAAGACTTAAAGCTCAATCACCCAACAAAAAGTGGAAAGTTGAAAATATTTTCTATTTCCGATTAGCTGCCTCCCAAGAAGGTAGTGAGGTAGAAAGCACCTTTTGGGAAACTGCATAACATACATAAAACATACAATCACGCTTGTTTTCCCCGAAGGGTTAGTCAGAGGTGTACTAGTTATTGGACTACTACAGTTCGCCGATATGTTTAGGCTCAGATCAAATAAAAAATTAAGATGGAACTTTGCGAACAAAGAAGTGAGGCCGGGTAAAACTACGCCTAGCCGTGTACAACACACAATTACACGCACACATGTATTAGTTAACTACGCCTTATCTTGTCAGTCGAACT
The DNA here is from genome assembly GCA_958496365.1 of Subacronicta megacephala. NCBI lineage: Eukaryota > Metazoa > Arthropoda > Insecta > Lepidoptera > Noctuidae > Subacronicta > Subacronicta megacephala. Next base: position 2,531,279 of record OY292522.1, read on the forward strand.
ATCGCGCTATCGAAAGCTCGACTGACAAGATAAGGCGTAGTTTCGGTATACGTGTGTGCGTGTAATTGTGTGTTGTACACGGCTAGGCGTAGTTTTACCCGGCCTCACTTCTTTGTTCGCAAAGTTCCATCTTAACTTTTTATTTGATCTGAGATGTTTAGGTCCCATATAATAGGGGCGAGTCTATTGCCATTAACCGGGCACATGTCCAAACTCCGAGCTGCTACTGAGAATTTCATAGAAAATCCCAATAACACTTGGCTTGACCTGGGGATCGAACCCAGGACCTCTAGCGTAGCAGTCGCGCTTAGGACCACAAGACTCATGAGGTTAGTATCACTGGAAATAATTGCATTATACTATGGCAAATAAAAAAAAGCTTACTTGATAATATTAAACAAACCGGCGAACTCTGGGTGTACAATAAATAGTACCTACACCGCAGACTAACTCTTCGGGGAAAACAGGCGCGATGGTATGTGATTCAGTGGTTGATTTATTAAGGATGATTGATTGATTTCCTTAGTGGGAACACGGGAGTAAATTTTATGTTATGTTAAATCTTTTTTGAACTCACCTCTCTCTTTTTTGTTCTTCGGCGATAACAAGACTGGTATAAGTGCTCTGTTTGTCACTGTTATACGAGTAAGTCTTCGGAATATACACCTTAAATTTGAACGTTGAATCGAATCTTGGATTAGGAAAACAGGGGAAGAAGTATTTTGCGTTGCTTGGTGATAGCCTTGTTGTGAATAGATATCTGGAACAGAGAATATTTAGGTTAATATCACTGTAAATAATTGCATTATCTTGCTTACTTGATAATAAGAATAAAATATATGTATACCTATATATATAATTGTTAATTTTAGAAATAACTTTATAATCTTAGCATGGAAAATGGCGAACGTGGGTAAGATAATTATGTCCGGTCAGCCTGATAAGTAAAAATGCTTTAAAAAAAATGACAACAGAGTAACAAATAATCATTTATGAAACTGACTTGTTCATGATATATAGTATGTTGTAGTGATTAAACACAAATTCGGCAAAAGCTGAAATGTCAGTTTGCGTTTGGCCGTAAATTTATGCGAATTTTTTTATACTTTCCTTTCTCTGCATATTCTACTTCATGATTGCATCTATTTAAACTATCTTGTAGATTATTCATGAGGATTTTTCACTAGCATTTTAATTTTATGCTAGACAAAGAGCGTTCCATTTATGTGACGTCACAAATCAGCCCTATACACTCTTTACTAACATTCGTTTATTTAAGAGAGTAACAAAGCATTATCTCAGTCATCACCAAAAATTTTAAATGTTAAATGCATGCATTATTAGGCGGATTTAAGTAATTTTTCTAGAACACTAATTTTATTTACTTATATTTCTGATGTCCACGTTATCTTCTCGTCCAAATCACAGACATTTTGGTGAATGTCGAAACTCGTAAGCTTAACAGTAACCCAGCATATTATGTCCCATTTGGTACGACTAATGAACCGAGACGACGGTCAGACGTTTAGCTAAACACAAGTATTGTTTCAAGTGGAACAAGATATGATTTAGGTATTAATGTCTTTTGTTCGTTGATTTTTGGATAAGTGGTGACAAAACAGATACAGACAAATTTGGATTTGACTAGTTTGTTCAAAGGAATAAATTATATGTTATACATAGGCTTAGACAGTGATGACATAACATACCATCACGTCTGTATTCCCAGAAGGGTTAGGCAGAGGTGTACTTAATGTACACCCACAGTTCGCCAGTATGTTTAGATCCCATGTAATAGGGGGCGAGTCTATTGCAATTAACCAGGCACAAATTCAGACTCCGAGCTGCTACTGAGAATTTCATAGAAAAACCCAAATAACACTTTGCTCGACCTGGGGATCGAACCCAAGACCTCTGGCGTAGCAGTCGCGATTGGGACCACTAGACTAACGAGGCAGTCAGTGTAGACAGTGATGATGGACGTCTTAATAGTAATATTACTAACGGCTACCTTATTTTTTTTGTTAGGTATTAACTGATCCGGTCACGTAGAACAAGCTATCCGTATCCTTCGGTCTTGCAGTATTTAGATTAAGAGTCGCAGTAGCGCTTAGGACCACTAGACTAATGAGGCAGTTATAAGATTATCATAGTCTTATTACCTTTTAAAACCACATCTTTACTCTTGATAAATTTATCTATTATCTTGATACATAAGGAAGGTATCTAGAGGTCGCTAGAGGGCGCTGACAACAGCAACAAGCCTCCGTATAGTTATCCAAAATAAAATAAAATAAAATAATAAAAGTGAAATTTTGTGCTCTCTTTCTCCTCTTCTGTTCTGTTCTCTTTTCTTCTTTCTCCTCGTCGTCTTTGTACACTTAGTATATAATAAATCTTTGCATCCTATCTCTTCATAGCTCCAATACAAGTACTATACTGTCACTTATGGAGTTGCCTCAATTTATGTATGATCACAATGTTTTAGAAAAAATAAATATTTTTGTATTTTGTATCTACCATAGTATGTTTTTTTTAAGTTACACATTTTTATCAATTTTAATTAATTACGAAATCTCAAAAGGGAAATCCAGAAGTTGTTAATATCATTATACCCTACAATAAAACCACGTAACAACAATAAAACTCTCAGATAATATTTATGGTACTTGACCATATCGACGATGCAAGATACAGACTACACGTGGGAGATAAGGTCACCAACATCCAATATGGTAATCGGCCTTATAACTCCAATTTGAGTTGCAATAAAAACTAGTACTTTGCAAATAGGTAAAGACTGTATAGGTATTTTAATTAATATTATCTTTAATCTTTATGTGAGCTGTCTACGAAACACAGCTCATTTTTTTTTCATGTAGCCGTTTTTGCGTCCCTCACAACTCACTTAATTATTTTATTTGTATTTTTTATGGAGCGACATTACCACAGTCTGATCATATATTTATATTTTTTCCGTTCAGTGTTTTTCCATTCCACATTTTATTTATTTATTTATTTATTCATACTTTATGCACCGTTGGTACAAAGGCGGTCCAGACAACCTTAGGGTGATGCAGAGAAATATTAAATAACAGTAGTGCACTCGAAATATAAAGCGAAATAAATGTAGACTAAAATAATTATATTAATAAACTATACATAAACAAGTACATTAAATACATAAAACAATGATATATAACTTATACATAAATATATATATAAATACATATTTATAAAACTATACAGATAGGGCAAATTCAAGATGATGGATTCGCAAGGGTACAATCTTGGAGGTATTTACGCAATTTGTGTTTAAAAGATAGTCGAGTGTTTGTCATCCTGATTTCGGTTGGGAGAGCATTCCATAATAAAATAGCCTGGACAAAGAAGGTAGAGTGGACAAAGTCAGAGCGGTGAGAGGGACATTGAAGAAGACGATTATTTGTAGATCGCAAATATTTCGTATGGTCACATTATATGGATAAAAAACATCTTTATGATAATAAGGTACCTTACCCCACCCTATGTTTAAGGTATCTCGTATTTTATCTATTTATCGATGAATAAAAACATTAGTTCTCGATTACAAAAAAACACGAAAAAATTCCCTCCCTTTTTGGTTTAGAAACTTAAAAAAAATACGAATAAGAACTCCTATTGTTTAAAATCGGATTACCTAAAACGTGAAAGATTAGTATTTTTTTTGTCGTGTCCACGTATCACCTCAATTCACTTTAAAATGGTCAATTTATTGTACATTAAAACAAGGTTAATTAAACTTTAAAAACAATGCCAAATGATTCATTTGCCGGCAACGACGGCATTGTTCCGTCGATGATATAATTACAGGAGACAATTTAATGAATGAACTGATTGGTTGTAAGGTCGTGTGAAGTAAAATTAGCAATGACTAACATAACATCACAAAGAATACCTACTTACTGTGTGATATCAAGAAAGAAAGAAAGAAAGAAACTGTATTTATTGGCACAAAAACCTTAGAACCTTAAGACCACAATCATACTTAAAACTAACAATAAAAATACCCCGATATGTACTTAGTTATTGTGCCAAAAGGGCCACAGCTCAGAATAATGTCAGCAGTAATAGGGACTAGACTACCTCATTAGTCTATTGGTCAAAAGCGCGACTGCAACGCTAGAGGTCCTGAGTTCGATCCCCAGGGTGTTGATTTCAATTCTACGGTCATGGATTCGATTACTAGGTCAAGCACAGAGTTATTGATTTATTGGGTTTTTCTATGAAATGCTCAGTAGCAGCTCGGAGTCTGGATTTGTGCCCGGTTAATGGCAATAGGCTCGCCCCTTAAATTTTACATGGGTCCTAAACAAACCGGCAAAGTGTGGGTTTACATTAGTACACCTCTACCTAACACTTTGGGGAATACAGGCGTAATGATATGTTAAGCTATGTAAGAGTTTAGAAGCGGCGGTAGCCTAATGCCTAGGGCGTCGGACTTGCGATCATGTGGTTGCCGGTTCGAAACTCACCCATTGCACTACCGACGTGAACCCAATCGTAACACAAGCATTTAGCTTAGCACGAGGGGTTTACAAGATTACTAGTAATGTGTGACCCACATTGCTAGTAAGCTTTTTTAAAAAAAAAAAAAGTTTACATGTCTTTTATTAATATTAACATTATTCTATATCCCTCAATTTGCTACTTATTATCAATGTTTATGGTTTTATTGTTGATAATGTAAATAAATAAATAATTGGACTCAATAATTTACTGTTTCTCTCGTTAATACTATGAGTGATATGCTAATTACTCACAGTCTAATCTTAAAACACTATTACCATTTGCTATTGACCTGACCGGCCTCAAGCTCAAGAGTATTTATAAATATAAACACTAATTTATTTATAAACATTGTATCATTAATGTGTCACTTTTGTTTTTACTCGACTGCGACGGTATAGGGATGGGTAATGTATTAACACGATAAGACTATATTCCCGAAAGGTAAGACAGAAGTGTACTTACCTACATTCATGTATATCTTTAGTACAAGTATTTTTAGTAACGGGAGTCAATCGAAATTCTGGGCTTTACGGAAATCTTGGGATTTCCGTAAAAACCCATCCACTGATTGACCGCGGCAGGCGTAGCTTAACTTTGCAGATCTGTTGATCAGCCCCTTTATAACTTAGACACCAGTCCACCAGTCTCATAATGAAGCATCATATTTTAGTAAAGTAAAAAACGGAACTACCTAAATATGAGACTAATTATAGTCTACCAACAAGATATAATTAGCGTAATTTTTTTGCATAGCAACCGCGCAAGTATGATACAATGTCATTAGCATCATTTTATTAGTATTAGCACCGCACTAAACAATACCTAGAAAACATCCGACGAAGTGTGCGATTTTTTGGCACAACACTATTTCGAGCGAAGCATATAAGTCAAAAATATCTAAAATGGAATATTGAATTTTGGAGTTTATTGATTGGAGTCGTAAATTGACATACTGTGGCTGTACTGTTGTTTACCTCTGCCTTGCTCAATCGTTTTTTTTTTAATATAAATGACGCTGCACTAGATCTTCAATGAATATAAAGTACATCCAGGCTCAGTATTAGTAATTACCAACCTACTTACGTTATTTTATCGTCAAAATTTGTTATTTGTTTAGATTTAGTGAAGCAGAAAGCAGAAATTCTAATTTTATTACAGGGTTACAAATATTTAAAATTTTTGCCAAAATGCACGTATAAGATTTTGTTAAAAGAAAACAAAATTAATACCTTAAAAAGTTATTAAATAAAGTTCTACTTACTTAACACCATTGTTCTGTTTGTCGTGATACTTCACTAAAAACAAACCCTTACTGTCTTCTTTCACGTATTTCCTGAACGCAATTTTAACATCATAAGACTGTTTGGTACTCTCATCGAACATCTTCAATGGCTCCTTCAAATAAATATGTAACTGACCAGTTAAATCATTGTACTCAAAAGGCCTGGCACCATTTATTATATTTCGAGGACCGTCAAAAACTTTAATGGAACCGCTGACGAAGTCCAAATCCTTCGCCTCCAAGTTAATCACATTCATGTTCGGCGCCCTTGTTATTACATTAATTGTTAATTCACAATCGTAATAAGATTTGCCCGCTTGCATATGAGGAAAAATATTCAGCTCGTAGTTCAAAGGGTACACTGTGTAATTTAAACATTCTTCGTACACTAAAATACGTCCTTTTGTAAACGAAAACAAACATAGAATAAGAAAAGCACAAAAAAGTTTAGAACCCATTTTTTTTAAAATTCAATAATATTCAGCCTTTGTTTTTTTTTATTAAAATAGTTTTTGATTTTCACAATTTCATATTTCGCTTTTTGAATTTCCCGCGAAATGGATCGTTCCGATACGTCCAACCGCGTCCCGCACACAAATGCTAGTAGTGTTGCTCCTCTCTTTAGATCGAAACTTGGCGGTAAGCTAACCAACCAGTATGAGTTGAGCTGCCGCGTCCCCTGCGTTTCTAATATGAGATGGGTCTTACAGAGGATATTAATAGAATGTCATAGTTCACATTACATTAGTCGACATTATATTTTGGTATGCTTTTCCTTCAAGTGTTGTACGATTTCTTTGAAGAATAATTTTGGAGTTATGATAATACTCTGTAGGTACGTTTATTTATGTAATATTTTCTATAATCAATCCTGGATTTCACATGATTTAAAAGGCCGCGGGAAATTTTTAGAAGACGCTCGCTCACTTGCGGGAACTTGGGAAAGAGCAAGGCCGCGGCAAATGAAGTGTCCTATACTAAAAAAATACTGAAAATTCGGTACTGGAATGGCACTAACCTGTCAATCTTTACATACATAGATCTTCAATGCGTGTGACGTCATCGATCTCACTGAATTTTGTTTAAAGACCGATTTTGATTTTTCTTGTGCGTGTTTGAGTGGATCCCTGGATAGTTTAGATTCACAATATGATTGATTATTTTCTCCGATATATTATTACGAGAGTAGTTCAATTTCAACCTTTTATTTTGTTAATTTAGTCTAAATTCTGACACAGCTGTGCAAAGCTGCAAAGGTGTTCCTTTAATCTTTAACAAATGTTGTTTTTACATTAGATATGGCACTCATTAAATTAATGTATAGTTTCAATGCCGTAATATCGTATCTTTCTGAGGCAGTACCTAAATGCGAATTTACGAGTATTGTTTTTTTAATAAGTTTAGAATAAACAAAAGGCAAGAGATAATTAGAAGAAAATAAAATATGATAAGAGTAAGACGATTGTTATTAATGGTAGGTACTATATGTGGTAGAGATCGATCGAGATCTGTAGTTTTCCGCAAGTGGTTTTATCATCATCATCAACCCATTACATTGTCCACCTGCTGGGCACGGGTCTCCTCTCAGTACGAGAGGGATTAGGCTATAGTCCACCACGCTAGCCTACTGCGGGTTGGCAGACTTCACACGCTTAAACGGTGAAGGAAAACATCGTGAGGAAACCCTGCCGCAAGTGGTTTAGCAGTGGTAAATTTTAATGGAAAGATAAATAATAAATAAATAAATAAATCTTTTATTTCCAGAAAAAGTACTATTTATACATACAGCTAAATGCTATGGTAAGATATATTATGTACACAAAAGATTTAGCATCTGGAGCCGAACTAGGATGTACCTGTATTTCGGCTTACAGCGCCATCCCCCTCGAGTTACATTAATTTCTTAAATGCTAGCACTTTACAATTCTAAGAAGTATCCATTATAATAAGAGACCGACACTTTCCATTAAAATTTACCACTGCAAAGACAATAATTGTGTTCGTATATGTTTTACATTTGTGATTATTTTCTTTACCAATTTCGATCTTAATGTACTTATAAAAACACGCAATTAAGAGATTTTACCAGCACGATAGTGCGGAAGGGCTAATTTCAGAGTTATTCCGAACAAACTGTACTGTTACATTCTTTTGTGGTTACCTACCATAAAATATATTACAAAAGTTGCTACTATAATACAACGTAATCGCCATCAACGTCCAGTTTTTCTCTACACAATAATATTCCAAATAAATCAAAACCCGTGTTCCGATGCCCACGCCCCAATTCATGCATCTAACAATGGTTAACGGTAACCAGTAACAGACGAGACAATTGATCTGGAATACTGGGAGCGACGCGTGGGCATGCACACTTACCAACTATTCACACACTGTTTACGTCCCACGTAGATACTTCGAAACTCTGGAGTCATAATATAACATACCATCACGCCTGTATTCCCCGAAAGGCTAGGCAGAGGTGTAATTTAAAGCCACAATTCGCCAGTATGTTTAGGTTCCTTGCAATGGGGGGCGAGCCTATTGTCATTCACCGGGCAAATATCCAAACTTCGAGTTGCGACAAACCCAATCGACCTGGGAGTCGAATCCAAGACCCCTAGCATAGCAGTCGCGCTAAGGACTATTAGACTAATGAGGCAGTTCACTCGGAAGTCAAAAAAGTGTTTTTGAACCCTCAAAAAACCGAAACCTTCATGTTCGTCCGTCTGTTTGTCAAGACCCTTTTTCTCAAGAACGCGTAGGGGTGAAAAAATAACACAGATCTACAGTCCGTTACAGCATTAAAAAAACAAGTTTCTTAAACTATCAGAATAAAGTTAAGTACGTAATATTTTCACTCGCAAATATTACGTTGACATAGAGTTATGAAATTTGGGCAACAATTTTGGTCTCACTGAAAATATTAAATCGTAAATTTCTAGTTATTTCACTTAAAATAAGTTTTTGGTATTACAAATTTACATAGGCAGTTACGCAAATAACCGTCTATGTCCAAGTATGACGTATATTCGTATGTATGGGAGAAGATTTTTTCAATGGCAAGGTTAAGTTTGTCCGTCACTTGCGTGTCGTGTCATCCGCACTGAATCGATGGACAACAATATGGCAGGGCACGCTGTATATTAGTTCCATCCCTACCATTTACTATTTTAGACGCAAACAATACGTAAAGAGGTCATGATTTAAGATTTATTATTAAACATTCCCATCTTCGGAATCTATTAGGGATTAAATACGAGCTAAATTAGGTAAGATGTTATAAATTAAGTCGTTAATGTCTCTCATTTACGTCTATGTTGACGTAGAGTTAGTAATACTCATAAAATACATAATACGTTGGGAATTTAAATTTAAGTAGAACAAACCTAAGTTCGCCGTATGTACAAATTCGGAATGTTCTTTTTAGGGTTCCGTAGCCAAATGGCAAAAAACGGAACCCGATAAAACTAAAAAAAATATATGATGTAGATTACCATGTAAACTCCCACCGAAAATTGGTTTGGACGAGATCTAGTAAATAGTTTTTTTTTAATACGTCATAAATCGTAATGATACGGAACCCTCCGTGCGCGAGTCCGACTCGCACTTGGCCGGTTTTTATTTTAAATTATGGCAATTGTTTTAAATTATGGTAACGCATCATACTTCGTTCTAGTTTTTGAATTGTTCTTAAGAACTGTTCTATAAAGGCTAATTAATAAATTAAGAAACATACCATCACGCCTGTATTCCCCGAAGGGTTAGGCAGAGGTGTACTAATGTATACCCACATTTCGCCGGCATGTTTAGGTCCCATGTAATAGGGGGCGAGCCTACTGCCATTAACCGGGCACAAGTCCAGACTCCGAGCTGCTACTGAGAATTTCATAGAAAAACTCAATAACACTTTGCTCGACCTGAGGATCGAACCCAGGACCTCTAGCGGAGCAGTCGCGCTTAGGACCACTAGACTATTGAGGCAGTCATAAATTAAGAATTCTAAAAATATTGTTTTCTATTATTTATAGATATTAGTTCGTATTTTATGAGTAAATTTGGAAGGAGAGTAGGGAGGGCTTTGCCCTGCAGTGGGACGATAATGGCTGAATAAAAAAAATAGTATTTATTTATATACATTATTATGAAAACTTTACAACTAAATACTTATATATTAATTTTATTAGTAACTACTTACGTATTTTTTTTTACAAAATATTAGTGGAATAGAATCTCTTCAAAACCTAATACTAATTAACATAAATATAACACAACTCCTATATTACCGAAACGGGGCATCAATTTCCCTGACAGCCACGGTTCACAGGTTTATTTCAGGTTCGAAACCCGAACACAATCATATCCAATCTTCGAAATACTACCGAAAATAACTGGGGAACAAACCCAGGAACTCAAACTGAGATGTTATCGAAATTATAAATATATATATAATTTTAGATATATATTAAATAATATTCAATATATAATTCCAATCTAAGTCAAATAATTATTTGGCGGTACAATTTTGTGACATATTAAATTGTTTACGTTAGAAATTTATTTGAAATTTAGAAGACTTCGACATTCATGAATACATTGAGATTTAATTACTATTATATTTTGAACGGGTTATCAGTACCAAAATAATCAATGTATGATTTTAAATTAATTACTACACCGCGTCGCAGTTCAATTTAAACAACTTTTGCTGGACACTAATTAACAGTTGATTTACCAAATTAAAATAAAATTATAATCCATCATACATTCAATAACGTATTACTTAATAAACTAGTTAGGCTAAAAGTATCCTATTAATACATATTATCATTCAATCTTAATAATATTATTCTGTAAAAAGAGAAACAGTTAATCCTAGCATTATTATAATTAGGGATGGCACTGTGATATCGGAAGCACTTTTGATCGAATTGAGGATATCCGCCCTGTGACTACTGGCCCATGACGTAGCAGCCCTAGCTTGAGTCAGCGAGGTTTTAGCAGCAGTTTTCGCCGATTCAGTACAATCGCTGCAAGAATTCAGCCAGGATTCAAACTGAAAAAAAAACAACCTAATTTTTAACATAATAATAAAATGCAAAATCCAAATTGCCAAAAATTACCATAATACTTGTTCGACGTGGAGATCGAACGCAGGGTCATCACTTATTTTGAGGCAGTAATGTAGTTAGAGACGGGTTCATAAATTTAAAATTGCACAAACAGCTATGGAGAAATCTATACTCTGAGGGATAAAATTCGCAATGGAGTCATCCGTCAGAGAACCAAAATAACCGACATAGCTCAAAGGATTAGCACACTGAAGTGGCAATGGGCCGGTCGCGTCTCTCGGAGAACCGACAACCTTTGGAACAAATGAGTTCTCGAGTGGAGTCGCGTTGGCAAACGTAGTGTAGGATGCCTGCTGGCCAGGTGGAGTGACGATTTCTGGAAGGCGGATTGATGAAAAGATCTGAAGATCAGTCTCTGGGGCGTTCACTTAAAGAGGCCTACGTCCAGCAGTTGATGAATACGGATTATAACGTTCGTTGTTAGTAGAACGATAAAGTCTTTTTACGTCGTCTTCATCAACCCATTACATTGTCCCACTGCTGGGCACGGGTCTCCTCTCAGAACGAGAGGGATTAGGCTATAATAGACCACGCTGGCCTACCGAGGGTTTGCAGACTTCACCATTTAAGCACGTGATAATTAATTATTAATAAAACATGACTTCGAAAAGTCAGAGGTGCTTGCTTTGAATTCAACCTCGAGACCTTTTCTGGCAGCCCGATGATCATATCACTAGGCTATTACTGCGCTTTTCTTTTTCACGCTTCTATATGTATATAAAAATAATAATATTTTGTTCATGACTCTTGTTTAATGTAACATTACATAATGCCACTTAATCAGCAAGGTTGAACTAATTAACTTGTTCTAAAATCAACCAACCAACTCTAATTGCGGTCATAAAATATATTACCCTTAACTTCTAAATGATGTTTTGTTGAATAAATATCAAAACAGTTGATAATTTTCATGATGACTTCGCATATTGTTTTCAACGCATTCATCAATAGAGTATTTGGAACGAAGTTCCTTATCGCGCGTTGTGAAAGGGGGCTAGACGGAAAAAAATCTTACGAAAAGTTGTCACGACACTTTTTGCTATAGTAAGCTATTGTAAGCTGTGCGGCATGCGCATGTTTCTCTGTCGGTCTGTCTCTCTCTCTCTCTCTCTCTTTCTCTGTTATAGAAAGCAAGCCAGATATTTTCATTTCTATTTCGCATTGAACAGTGTGGTGTCGACACACTGTCGACACCACACTGTTCAATGCGACGATTATTTTTGTTGAGTGTATACAGGTTTTGTGTAAATAAAAAATAATAATATTATAACTTAAGAAAAAAAAAAATTACAATTCCTTCACTAATTAATCGAAAGGAACTTCGTTCCATCCGGGTGTCCCTTTGACACCTCTCAAGATTTTTTATTATTATATTTTAAACCTGACTCTTAAATATCCTTTATTATTATAATATAACATTCTAGCACTCCTGTATTCCTCGAAGGGTTAAGCAGAGGTGTATATAATGTGCATCCACAGTTCGCCACTATTTTTAGGTCCCATGAAATAGGGCGCGAGCCTATTGCCATTCACCGAGCGCATATCCAAACTTCGAGCTGGTACAAAGAATTTCATTGAAAGTCCCAATAACACTTTACTCGATTTGGGATTCGAACCCAAGACCTCTAGCGTTGCCGTCGCGATTGGCACCACTAGACTAACGAGGCAGTCATACCAAGCATTTGCCTATATAATACACAGATAAATTAGAATCGGGCCATTTTTTAGCATAAAAAAAACAGATCAATTAAGCCCAGACCAAGTCATTAACAAGTACCTATTGGCTAAAATTGCCAAATCCCTGAGCTAACACGAGCCGGGTAATGAGTGTGTATACCCTCCAATGTAGTGTTTGATAAACAGTCATTTGGGTCACCGGACCCTCAATTAGGGGCGGGCAGACTAAAAGGTTATGCTTTTGTTTACATTTCAAAGCAATTTCACGATTAGGGTAGGGCTGGCAGATTATTTTTTTTGCACGTGTAGGTAGATCCTTCGTTGTTATAAGAGAGATACAATTTAACCTGTTATTCGTCATCATCAAGCCTATCAACTCATTAGTCTATTGGTTGCAAGTGCAAAAGCGACGCTAGAGCTTGTGAGTGTTATTGAGTTTTTCAATGAACTTCTTAGTGTATTACAGCTCCAAGTTTGGATTTGATCCTGATTATTGGCGAACAGCTCGTTATTAATTTCCATTGCTACATGGGACTTAAATGTACCGGCAAATTCTGGGTGAATATTAGTACATCTCTGCCTAACCCTTCGGATAATGTAGACGAGGAATATGTATCCAACATACATACTGTCAAATTTTTGGGCACGGGTCTCCTCATAGTATGAGAGGAGTTAGGCTAATTGTTCACTACGCAAGCCTAATGACATTCGTATTTACATCGTCAAGACCTGGATAGGCTGTGGACTCCTTAAAACAATCCATGGCTACGTCAGCATGTATTAGAAATATATGTATGGCAAACACGCGAACCGCGTACTTAGGCCATTTTCTGGTCGTTGATTCCCCAAGTCCTAGTCCAAGATGTGCCCGCAGGCCACAATTAATGGTGGTCGGAGGTTTGTTAATGGTACCCCTATGCGTCTATTACAGTACTCCTTTTTTCTATTATCAACATATAAGTTTCTATACCTATAAGTCTTTTAAAACTCCAATTTGTCATGCCATTACCTCATTGAAGTCACTTTCAGTATGCAGAGCTGATGCAACTGTACTCAAAACTGTGTCCATCGTTGTATGTCTGTGGAAGACAAAAATGTATTTAAAAAATGCTGACGAATTAATAAAGGCTGCTTCACATATAAAAACAGCCTTCAAGTGTCTTAAAATACATTGCTTGTTGGCAAGCAAACATTTTTGTAGATATACGGGAATGGCAAAATGACCTAATCGATAAAGTTGCGCAAGGCGTTTTTCTAACTTTAAACTTATTTTTGTTTTTATACTTAGTTGTTACTTTTTGTTTTAAGTACACTGCACTAATACTTACATGGAGTTCCAAAGTGTGTAATTAGCCTTCAGGCCTTCCATCACAATGTGCAGGTTGCCGTATGTCTTCAGGGTGCTCGTTAACGGCACTGTCAGGTCTTGGGTCTTGATCGGACTGTTCTCAACTGTCATCGATACCAGATACCTGAAATAGAAGAAAGTTATTGTATCACATCATCAGTATCGTGCATTAGCCTACTGTTAGATGAAGGTCTTTCACAAGGTTTTGCTTAATAGTCATTGGCCAGAAAAACTCGTTTTTTAAGAATAGTTTAAAATACTTCAATAATGTAGTTACAACCATTTTATAAAGCATCCAAGTAAAGCATTTGGACAAAAATATGCTCTTGTTCTTCCCAAATCCGTAAGAAAATCCTAAAAGCCCTTTTAAGCGGATGCTAAATTCGGAAAAGGTGTACTAATATTAATAATATATCAAAAGTTCGCCGATATCAGTTAAATCCATTGTAATAGCTTATATACCCGCAAATCTAAATTCCGAGCTGCTTCTAAGAATACCAGAAATATACTACAAAAAATCTAAATAAACTCAAACACATCTTAAGTACCTCTTCAGCATCTGCTCACTGGATGTGCAGCCCAAGGCATCTCCAATGATCCACACTTCATTGGCGATGTTGGTGCTCACCATGCGATTCCATAGGAATTCGTAATCTTCCGCATTGCCATGGCGCAGTCCGGTGCAGTACACGACAGGACGCAAGCTTGGGGATACCCTGTATTTTATTGCGATGTTGAATTTTACTCAATAAAGGAAAACGTAGATAGTGTACCAACAAATAGATTCAAAGTGAACTATTAAGGTATAAATACTATTAGAAGACATATTAACTGCATTTATTTAGAGCATCATTATATAAAATACTCTGTTATTAATATTTCGCTAATATACTGTTAATAATCTGTTCTGTTTCAATATCAGATATTCAGTTGAGCTGCGGCCGATAAGCACCATTTTCCATATTTATAAATACATTTCCTCCCTTCTTTCTTTTTCTTTACTAACTGAAAAAAAAAACAGAACTTACTCAGTGCCATTTTGTCTTAATGCTTTAAACAAGGCAATGGATTGTTCAACGCATCCACTGTGACCCAAAGTGCATGCAAGCTCCAAAATCTGCATCCGATTTCTTAGGTCCTCAAAACTATCTGTGCTTCTTTCTTGGTAACCAAGGTTTGATATTCCGTAATCCAAGTAATGAAGAATGTAGTCCTGAAAAATATTAGAACAAAATTCTTATTTTTAACCTAGAGCCTAGTGATGACATTAAAGAGTATGATAACTATTTATGTATATGATGGGAAGTCATCAAAAGTTGCCAATACTCTCATTTTTCAAAATATGATGTGCGTAATTAAGGTTAATTTAAACGACAAAGGGAAACAATTGTGGAGGAACCTGCACGTCTGAGAGATGTTATCGACGACACCCATACTAAGAAAGAGTTGGAGACTACGCATCTCAGCCTTTTTAGTATTGCAACCCACTAAAGTGGTAAAAAGATAAGTACAAATTGTTGCGACCTTTTAAATCCCCTAATGACCATGTTGACCTTTTTATAGGATCATGATTATGCAGAAACGTTTTTATTTTTAAACTTATTGTCATCATCATCATTAGCCCACTTTCTCTAACACTGCTGGGCACTGTCTCCTCTCAGAGTGAGAGGGATTCAGTTATAGACCTATGACTTGGTATTCTAATAGTCATATCATTATAAGGATAAGGATTTTTCGTAAATACTTAATGAGCTAATTCTGACCCTGTACGATACTGAACGTGACTTCCTTCGGCAAAGCAATATAACCCTCATGTTGGGAAATAATGAAATCTAAATCTGCCCCTGAGAGAAGATCAGCACCCAGCAGTCAGACTGAATAGATTAATTTCAGCATGCTTAGACTCAGCAATTATGAATTATCAATGTTTTTATGAATTTTAAAAAGATTAAATTTTCTCTTTTAAAAGTTTTATTTATATCTCTTTTTTTATAAATTCTTACCTGAATGGATCTCTCTGCTTCATTGTCACCAACGTAAAAGTTCCTTAGCTTGCTGAAACCACGCAAAGCGGCGTACCAAACCGAGTATTCCGATTCTCCTGAGAGGAATTCGAGTGCGTTGTAGAGAGTGGAGAAAGAGACTTCATCAGCATACAGCAATGCAAAGAGATCATTTACAATCTGGAAAAAAAACACCGCTCATAATGTAGATAGAAGTTACAAGGAAGTTACTACTATACTTGAGTGTCGTGTCATGCCTTCGTGTTACGCTAAAAATAAAATATATTTGTAAAAGGCATTATCGTGGTCATACTGGCATACGCTAGGCGTAAAGGTATTTTAGATTGACTTTTAACAAGATAAGTAAAAACGCCTTAACAAAATAAATGAGCAATGTTAGGTCTGAAACAGTTTCGAAGTCGATGCCTGTCATTTGAAGTGTTTCATTGTTGTTTAACATTCTTATTGTAACCTCACGTTTGGAGAAATAGTCGTTTTACCTAATTAGGTTTATTTATTTTCTCACATATGTGGATTATGAAAATTGTTAAACATTAAAAGTATTTTTTTTAAGTATTCTTGTTAACCCCTCGTACTAAAATAAATTACGAGTAGGTTCACGTCGGTAGTGCAATGGGTGAGTTTCAAACCGGCAACCACATGCTCGTAAGTCCGACGACCTAGCCGCTTTAAAGATATATTATTTTATTTTATTATATGTATTAGGTGGAGTCTGAGGAGCTCGTGGCTAAGTTATAACTGCGCTGTTAAATCTGCAAGGTTAAGCGCCTGCCGCGGCCAGTCTGTGGATGGGGGACCATTCTTAACATATCGAGGCCGAACACGTGAAGCTGTCGGTCCCGGTTGACATAAGAACACCTATTTCATTCGTTGGTGGAGACTGAGCCTAACATACATATCCTTAGAATATCGGTTTTGCCCAAAAATTGGATTGTGGAGGTCTGATGATATTCGCTTCGTGTGAAATACTGATATTCAGCCGCATCTCGTGAGACTGGAAGCCGATCCCATCATAACGGGTTAAAGACGATGGATATTAGGTAGAGTCTCCTGTAGAGAAATTGTTTAAATCTAATTCTGGTGCATAATAACACGCTGGTTGTGACACGGTCCGTGCTCGCCGCTCCTTTTCTGCGCCTCAAGCCTCACCCCGCGCGTCGCTATAAATAGCTCTGCAGACGACGCGCGGGCCTTCTTCTTCCCGCTGCAGCTGCCCAAGTTAAGTGCCGCCCTCTACCGGTCGGACCCCGCCTCGGAGACTTCGCCGAACCCACCCTGAGCTTAACTCACCCCACTCTTATCTCATTGTAGGTGTGTAATTTATCTCCACCTAGTACTTCCTGGTCGGCCACGTTCCTAAAACGTGTCCACCACGTTACATAGTATATTTCCATCTACAGCATGGCAGTGAAACTGGTACTGATTATAAATACTCTTACCTTGGCACGATTCAGAGGATGAATGTGACTCCTTTCGGTTCCTTTCAGAGCCGATATTATGATTTGCCAGGCGTGATCGTCGTAATTCACTCTGTAAAGCCCTGTTGGAAAATAACAGTCGAATCGTCAAAATCGTCATAATTATAATAACATTCATTCATTTTCATCGGTGCATTGAAACGTTATATTGATATTTGTTTATATTATACTCAGATCAAAAAAAAAGTTAAGATCACAAAGTTCTGTGAACAAAGAAGTGAGGCCGGCTAAAACTACGCCTAACGGTGTACAACACAAAATTACACGCAGATATGTATTAGTTAACTACGCCTTATTTTGTCAGTCGAGCTTTCGATACCTCGATAGCTGGACTGACAAGATCAGGCGTATGGCGCATGATTGACGAACTGTGGATAACGACAAAGCTACCAAAAATTGGTTCGACTCGATCAGATGCGACAGCGAGGTCGGCCCCGACGGCGGTGACAGATCAGGGGTCATTAGCGGAACAATATCATAATGATAATGAATTGTGTTACGATGGGTCGCAAAGGTAGACCATTTTTTCTACATAAGAAATGTATTAGTTAAAATAGAAGGTAAACTGCGAATACCTGTTTCCTGTACATTGAAAATAACCCAGCTGTGCTCTTTGCTTATATTTGCGATTTGGAATGTATGCGTTCTGTCCTCCATAATAAATACTGGCTTGGTGTCATTGAAGTTAGGGGCAATCTGCGTAGTGTAAGTAACCGGTATTTTGTACGTCTCATTTGAAGAGAGTGACCCGTTTATGTAGTAGCGTTTCTGAAAGTAACATGGTAAAATAAAGAATTCACTATCACATAGACCAATCTAAAGAAGGTGAAGCTGCACGTGCCAATATAGATGGGTGACCATTTTATGAACATCAAGGACCCTCCATATCTGGGAGAGGTCTTTAAGCCATAGATTCCGGTTACCATACTACTACGACAATCGTAGTGATGGAAACCCAAGAAGTCTGACATCCAGTTTATCCTTGGGATTTCGATATTATGTAAAAAAAAATATTTCTGCGTGTAAAATATCGATGTTTAACTGCTACTAGTTAGACTAGTGAAGGCTAGTAGAATGATGATTGTGACAGAAATATATCCTGTCTGCGGCGCACGGTTTACTTCAAATCCTAGAATTACTCGCTTTTGTTTATAGAAGAACATAACAAATTTTTTTTTTATTAAAAAACAAAATCCAGATGACTTAAGATCAATAAAAGAAAGATCATAAAAAACTTACCTGGCTTAAAGAGACGGTGTCCGTTTCATAATCAATGTTCACTTGGAGAATGGGGTGACCAGCTTGGGAGATCCAGGAGCTCATAACGTCGATAATGTTAGCACCAGGGTATGACGAGAGTGCGTTGAATACGGAGACACCTTCGCTAAGACCTTGGTACAGTTTCTCTGGGTAGCCAGAACTGAATGAGCTGCAGAAAACAAGTCAGAAGATATAAAATGTGATAGGGAAATGGATAAATACGAGCTGCCTAAGACCGGCATTGCAATTATCATTTTACGAAATTAATATCGCTTATGAAATTTAGTAACTTTTGAATTTATGTTCGTGACTGCACATTTCCTTCCGAAACTAATAGTAAGACTATTTGTAGCTAAATAGATTATTAGATCCTAATCGTAGTAGTTTTGATCCAACACCATAAAATTTTAATAAACTTACTTATTCTTTAAGTAGGCATTGAGTCCATATTTGAAGGCTTCATCTTGAATCAAGTGATGGATCATTCTGATAACGGAACCTGCTTTCTGATAGGTTATAGTTCCAAAATGGCCGCTTATTTCGGCGGGAGAATTGACATTGTTGTTTGTGATTGGTGGGGATGATGGCGTGTTATCGGCATCATAGGCAGCATATACTGAGCTGGTGACCAGCATATTTGTCGAACCTAAGTCTGGTTCCACCTGTGGCATAAATAATCTTCAATAAAGTTACGTTGTACATTATCATCACATCACACATACCATCAGGAGGAGGTGTACTAATGTACACCTACACTTTGTCAGCATGTTCAGGTCCTTTATAAAAGCATCTATAGATACCATATCCTCACACAAATTTAAACTGAAGGATAGTTACTTACAGAGATTTTTGAATACATATAAATTCTAGATCTTTTTATTGTTCTTTCATAAAAGTTACTGTTAGTAGTTATATGATGATGATGATGATTGGTCCGACCGGTTTCGGTCACGGCGACCGCTTTATGGACTCTGTTGTCGCTGGTGAGCTCGCATGTGGCTTATGTAGCCGATTTTCTTAGTAAAAGTTCTAGTGCATTGCGGGCATGTGAGCTCACCATTAACGATATTGTAAGCGAATGCCGCAGCTGGTCGGGCTTTTAATTCATCGCGCTTGGCGTCAAGCTCAGAGCGCCATTGTATTTCGAAATAACGGACTTTAGTTTGCACAAGAGTCCGCCACTCGGGTCGTTTGGCAGCCTGCTGCTCCCAGCTAGACGGTTCAATGTAGTAGTTATATAGATTAGTAATGTCAGAGAACCACCTATACTTCTCTGAAGACTATAGATAAAGATGTATAAATAGGTACAAACCATGGCAGTGATGTAATCCTGGAAATAGTTAGCAAAGCCTTCATTGAGCCAGGTATTACTCCACCAGTGACAAGTCACCAGGTTACCGAACCACATGTGCGTGGTTTCGTGAGCCACTATCTGTGCGACCCTGTATTTGAAGTAAGGAGTCGAATGCTCGGGAACATAAAGCAATAATGCCTCCCTGTAAACATCGTCATTAAATAACATCTGGATAGAGCGACTGAGGTGAAGAAATATAAATTATTCACTCCTGAAAACTATACAGATTCAAGGTATAACAGGGAAAAGTTGAAAAGATGTAGAATAATAATTTCATTACATTCTTGAATGGTTCAAGACACGACACGTGTCACACTAAACTACGATTAAAATGTGTTTTCAATCCCTGCCTTAACAAACTTGTAAAGCGGCAACGCTTCTGCGTTTTCTAAAATGTAACATTGCGTTCTCCACGACTGAACGCTTTTTCCCAAAATACAAGCTAACGCTTAGTTTGGGAATCAGCATAAGTACCTATTGTACATTACATTTAAATTGTGTCTACAAACTTTACTATTAATTGTAAATAACTGTGTGTCAGTAAATACTATTTTATTTATTTATTTGAACCACCTTTAAATTTTGTGAACTACGGAGAATTTTTATGGGCTTCCCGTCACAAAGGCGGTAGGGTATCATAGACTTCTAACGTTTACAAAACTACAACGGATAGAACAAAAGGATTCACAAAATCTGTTACCTCATTTCAGTTCAAATCAGATTACCTTAAAGCAGAGATGAAATAGACAATTTAAATCAAGAAACAATATTGATCATATACGCACCTATACTTAATGAGACCCCAGTTCTCCATAGCCCCTGCCCTGAAGTCTGGCAACGCAACATGGTCCAGCCTCAAATGGCTGTTTGACGAATAATAGTTTATGCCAAAATATTCTCCCAAAGCGTCCACTACCCTCTTACCAAAGTCAAAGGCAAAAGCACTCTGGTTCTTTGCTTCGGGACGAGTGTAGACCCCAAATTCTTGGGTACCGTTAACTTTAATTTCAGCTGGTTCAAATTCTGATACTAAAAATGCCACTAAATATGTCGACATCCTTGGCGTAGGGAAAAATATTTCTCTAATGTCACCATTGGCCCTGGAATAGGCAATAAATACATTATTTCTCGTCATCAATATAGGTAGTAATTTGAATGAGAGATTTTATGAGAGAATGGGATGGCACTATCTAATGGATAGAGGGTCATCCCTCTACCAACACGTTGTGGTACGCCTTAGAATGGCATTTTTGAACTTACAATACTTCTGTTCGATCTATCTCAGTGTTGGACAAAGAAGGTTTGTAAGTAGCAGGGCGATCAATTCCAACAGTGAAGGTTGCTTTCATCTCGGGCTCGTCGAAGCACGGGAATACCTTTCTTGCATTAGTCGGCTCCATTTGAGTTGCACCAAGCCATCTGTAATATTATAAATGTATGCCATGTCTTAATATTTTATACGAAGCGGCGGTAGCCTAATGGCTAGGGCGTCGGACTGCGATCATATGATTGCCGGTTCGAACCCCACCCATTGCACTACCGACGTAAACCCACTCGTAACACAAGCATTTAGCTTAGCACGAGGGGTTAACAAGAATACTAGTAATGTGTGACCCACATTGCTAGTAAGCTTTAAAAAATATTATTATAGTCTCTATCATGTAGCCCCATTAGTCAATTGATTGTAAACGTGTTCAATACGCAGATTGAGCAAAAATAGGAAGATGAGCAGCATGAGCAGCGTGACGATTGCTCCACCGACAAGAACCGAGCTCTTAAATCGGAGAGAGAGAGTTTTTACGCCATGGACAAGTCGTTCGTGGACGTTTATAGGTATACTATGACTCACTTGATTTTTTTAAGTACCTAAAATGTACAGAATCAGGTCTTTTACAATGTTTATAATAATGGTTTTAGCTGACTCGACAGACGTCGATTAGAGACGTCGTACGGTGGTCCTATCTCACCAATTATCTGCGCATTTTTTATTTTTGTTATCGTAAGAAAGTCCTACTGTACAGACTTACGGAGTTAGTAGAAAACTTAAAAAAAGAAGGTGAAATGACATAGGTAAATTAGTTCTCAAGTATGGCTTAGCGGTCATAGCGTCTGGTGTACTTAACCAGAAGACGCAGGTTCGAATCCTGCCCGCGGTCGTATTTTTCCTTCACTAAAATAACTTAATAAACTGTAACATTATAATTATAAGGATGATTCCATAGAAAAGTGTCAATCTACAATGACTTTCGTTTTTTCCTATCAATTCTGTAGTATTTGACTAGTTTTGTGTACCCTTTATCGTCAGACATTTATTAGCAGGCCTGAGTTTATATCATCATTTTATAACTGTCTATTTTCAAAACAGTTCTGAAGATAGCAAATCTTCACATTATCTCTTGTTTGCTTTCGCAATGATTAGGTTGTTTTACGCGTATATTATGTATATGTTTCTATATCTGCTTCTCTTTTATTTTTTTCAGCGACAATTTCGATTCGCTTTTCTAATACAATACATACATACATACACTCACGCCTTTTTCCCACAGGGGTAGGCAGAAACTAATGACTGCCACTTGCTACGACTCTTGCATATCTCTTTCGCTTCTTCCACATTCATACATCTTCTTATACAAACGTACCGGTTGCGGGTATTACGCACCTGACCTTTCTGAAGGACCTCACCAATAAGGTCAGCATGTCTTTATAGGACAACCCCTCCCGGTAGCTCCGTTTACTTTCGCTTTATAAATCCCTTTCGTTAGTCGCCTTTCATCCATTCTCTCGACCCAAACCACCTCAGCATATTCCTTTTCAATTCTCGCCACTCAGTATATCGTCTTTTAAACAGCGTTGTCTTATCACACTATTTTTTAATGTTTACTTATGATTTAATTATTTAATGTAAAAGCGGGGTTAATGTAATTAAACATGTAATTAACTAATAAAATTCCTATTCTAAATATAATTTAAACCGAGTTATAAATGCTAAAACAAAAGCGTATAAAGTTTTTGGTGGGGATTAAGAGGGGTTGCTCTGTCTCTTCATCAAATATATGGCCATCGCTCATGTGGCCAATATATAATAAGTATGTATAAGTTATTGATATATAAATCAATCAAATAACAGTACCTAACTGTTTTTCCAATAGACTCAAACACTTCAAAATGAAATCTAAAGATATCGAAGATGTCATGACCGATTACATTGTTTAGTTCACTCAGTACTTACCAAAGGACAGCACCTCACCTCACCTCTAGTAGTTATTGAAAAGCACTTGAAAACCAGATACTAAGATCCAGGTGATAATTAAATAAAGCATAGCGAAACACCTAAGCGGTTAGTAAATTATCAATGGCAAATATGAATCCTATTTCTTAGGCAACAACGTTAAAATTACTCGAAAACCGCGTTGAACGCGGTTCGATGAGTTTAAACATTGTTGCCCATGAAATAGGATTCATATTTGTCCTTCATATGGGTACGTGATCGCGCGACAACCTTTGTGTTGTAAGTTTGTAGTAGTTCTAAACCGACTTAAAAAAAGGATTTCGGTTGTGTTTTTTTTTATTATGTTTGTTACCTCAAAAGTCTGTCCTTAATGAAACGATTTGGAAAATTATTTCCCTTTGGTCCTATTTAAATTTGGTAAAAGATGATCACACAAAATTTAGAAAGCAACAATAAAATATTGTTTATTATTAACTTGTACTTAACGTCAAATCTGATTAAAGCCATGGGGCTGATTGCAGATGGATATATTATGTAAAAAAAAAAAAACTTGTTTTGTTTCTAAAAACACCTCCATACTTGAATTAGGTACTAAAAACAATTCAAATACTTACTTTTTGACTCCTTTTTCCAGATAATAATTTCTATAGAATCCCTGCAGGTCACTTCTGATGGGCCCTTTGTATGCGATCCGCAAGATGTATTCCACTCCTGGTTGCAATTCCGTTGACAAATTAATATAAGCGAACGTGTAATTCGTGTTGAATTCTAGAGCATTCGTTGAATTTAGAGGTACTGTAGAGCCTGTATTAAAGATTGCCACGATCACGTCAACAGCTGTGAAGATCAGATCTTGGGAGTGTAATTTGATCTGACTCGTGGTAGCAGTGGTGGTGAATTTTAAGCTCAGTGAACCAACAAATGTGAACTCGTTCGCATCACCCGTTGCAAAGTATGGTTTGAGCAATATCTCGTATTCTGAAGGCACGATTGAAGTGTTCAGCCTGTAGTTGGTGTCACTGTATACTCCATTTGTTAGCAAGCATGTGAATGCTAAGACCAGCAGATTTTGATACATGTCTGCAATAAAAGAATTAATTATAATGTTAAAATATTCTCTTTCTTATAATGTTAAAATATTCTTCTCTCAATATATTACCCCAGATTTCACCCCCCATTTCTTGCGACTTTTTTATCTACATGCCGAAATTAAAACCATTATGGTTGACAGACAAACTTACACGACAAGAGTTCAATATTAACGTCCTTGCTATGCAACTATAAAACTAACTTTTCAAAAGTACCTAATTTAATAGTCTCGTTGAAAGAAAGCATTTTTTATGAATATGTTGGCAGAAATATCATACATTTATGTTGCTAAAACAGTGCTGTGCTTTTCAAAAATCTATTAACATAATGTTAAAAATGTAACAGTTGCGTCTAAGCGTCAAAGTACTCTACATCGCTGTCATCGGACAACGTGCCTATGTTGAAAGGCAATGCAATGGTCACGCGAAGAGTCGACAACTCTTTCAGAAATTTTAGACCCCAAAGTACTCAAAATTAAACATACCATCATGTCTGTATTCCTCGAAGAAAAGAAAGAAAGAAAATAAATTTAATCTAATCTTTCTTTCGAAGTGTTAGGCAGAGGTGTAGATACACACTTCACGGGTATGTTTAGGTCCCATGTAATAGGGGGCGAGACTTTTGCCATTAACCAGGCACAAATTCAGATTCCGAGCTGCTACTGAGAATTCCATAGAAAAAACCTAATAACACTTAGCTTGACCTAGGGATCGAACCCAGGACCTCTAGTGTAGCAGTTGCACTTAGGACCATTAGACTAATGAGGCAGACAAAATTACTACTTACTTACTATTACTCAAAATTATTGTTACTATATTTACAGCCTTTTTTATTTTTACTTTGAATAGAATTTTGATGCTAAAATCAAAAGGAAATAAAATTCACTAACCTGCTGTCTTCATGACTATCAACTATTGTATAAACTCCGTTTAGTGAATCTACGGCAGCAGATATTTGATTGTCGTTACTTTCCGACTGATAAGCAACATCTTAAGTGTTACTGTTATCGTTGGTGATAATGCGTCGCTTGTCTTCAATACTAGGATTATTTCATGGATGCGCGTTATTTTCAAAAAAGAAATAGAAATGCGAAAAATCTAATAAATATTTTATTTTAAATCAGCGTCAAAGCAAAATTGACGATGATTGTATTATTCAAATTCAATTTTTTTATTGCAAACATAGGTTATACAAGAATTTTAAATATGACGTAAGAATATTGACTTTTACGCCGACTCAGAATTAGTTTTACTTATCAATGTTTATGTTTACATTTTTGATATGCTATCCTCGTCATTATCATTATCTTCAGTCCGACTTCACCCATTGCGGGGTATAGACTCCCTAAGTTTGTGCCATCCACCACGATCCCGTGCCACTCTCATCCAAGTATGCCCATCAACTTGAATTATGCCATCTTTCTGCTGGACACCCGACACTCCTACTGCCAGCCCTCGGCCACCATTCAGTCGTGGCCCTACTCAACCTTTCGTCATTCCGTCTCGCCAAGTGCCCTGCCTACCTCAACTTTAGTTCCATGATCCTTCTTCCATCATCTTGATATGCTATATAATAAATAAATCAGCAATAACGATGGACATACAAATATACATCAATATTTTAACTAGTTATATCGTAAATAAACCTGTCTCTAAATTGGACCTATAAAATCTTCTTGACAGAAGATTATAGTGATAGCATTGTACAGTGTAAGTACAACATGCCAGCACTAAATATTATGATTAACAGTAGATATCAAGTGGTAGATATTGAAAACTAGCCAAAATAGGTGAAGGTTTATAATATATCGCAATGTTTATCTTATACTATCGATTGCATGATGCTTTATGCAATCTTTGAAATTTTATTTCATAACCAGACGGTGCATAAACTTTATAATAAAATTCGCTTTTGCACCATTTTAGCATATCTTGAACAACACTAGAAGATTAAATAACCAATACCTGATGCCATTCAGGAGACACTTTAAAAAATATACGCTTATCCAAGTCGAAATCACAATATTCGTATCGTCACACAGATGGAAGATCTGACTTCACACACCAAAGTATACATTTGGTTGTGTTGCTACGCGTGTCGTGGTTTTGATTCCCACACAAGTCAAATAGGTATTAGTTTATTCCACAAATAGGTATTTGTTTTTAATCTTTTTTTGTTTCGCTGACGACAAAACATGTTGCAAACCTCTATCTAACTCTCAAAAAGTGAGTGGAATAGCGTTTCCCTTGCACTAGTGTGAGAGACCACTTAAAAAACTTTTAATCAATAATATGTTCTTTAATATTTGAATGATCAGTTACATCCAGAGACGCTAATATCTAGTGATAACTTAATTGTTTAACTCGTTTCGGCTAGAAATGTTTTTATTGGCGATGTCAAATTCGTTTATCACTTCTTATTCCCAATAGATTCATAAGTTGTGCACAAAGACTGTCTGTATTTTTTTAATATAAGAATTCTAAAAGACTAGCTAACTGGCTAACGGCCACCTTTACATAAGAACCTGTCGTAAAACACCTTGGTGCGTTTCGACTTTTGCGCGTAAGAGTCAATTGCCCTTCAGTTACTGCTGCTTTTGCAGTCTTAAGACCGTAGAGTCTCGTATCGCTCGTCAACTCATTAGTAACTCCTTTGGTGGACCAGTGTCTATGACTTCTTACCGTCAGGTGGCTCATCTGCTCGTTTGCCGACTTAACCAGTAAAAAAATTTGCTAGTAATTTATTTTAATAAATCGTTTACCTTAAAAGAGGTGTACGTTTACCAGTGTATGAATAATTATGATGAGTTAACGGTGATGATGATCAAACATTCATCCATATAAACTATAATCATAAGCAGGGAGAAAGTAAAAAAAAAAACAAAATCAACTGCACAAAAATAATTTAATACCCGATTATTTACATACACTAATTATTATGAAATTAAAATGATTTCAACAGCATAACGAGTGCTGTCCATACGAAGATTGTGACTGTTGGGGCATGCATGTAACCATGGTCTGGTACATTTGATGGTCGAGCAGCTGCGAGGATCATCTCAGCTCTGTCGGTACCCCACTGCATGCTAGTCCTGGCTGAGGCTATGGCACTGATGCCTACGGAGAATTCGGGGATGGAGTTCTGGTTGGCATTGAGCCATTGCTCCATCTGAAAAAGGATAATCATTATAAAGCCTTTTTCCCACAATGTTAAGGTCGTTTTCCAGTCTGACCTGAATATCAGTATTTAACTTAAAGGGTTATCTATCGAGGTCTATCAGACCTATTTTTTAATAGTATGGAAAAGCCTCATCGATGGCAGCGTATATTATAAAGCGAGCGGATTATTATAGACTTAAAACCGCACCTGTCTCTCCCTATTATATAGTCACGGCCAAGGGATTCGTTACATTCAAACCTGCGCAATTTCAAGGCAATAACAATCACAGGCATAGCCAAGGATGTATTTTAGGGGTTCATTATTACACGTAAATGAGGAATGATTTTTTTTAATGAATATTTTTGACATTTTATGGGCTACGCCTGTGATACCAATATCCTAAGGATAGACCAGTTGTCAGATTTTTTGTGAATCCGAATACCACTTTCAGAGTCACTAACAAATTGATTTACCATCCTATATAATAATTATCATCTTAAATGTAACACCATTTTCAAATCATAAAATACTCAGGTTCAGTATATTTTATTCCTTAGATAGAAGATCTTGACATAGCTGGTACAACAATTTGGTTCTGCTGGTTCAACAGTTAAAAAACCTTTTATTACGAGTTGACTTACATCATCCAGTCCTTCTTCATCCAAATACGCAGCCAAATTAGAGATGACATTTGTGAACCACGCTGGGAGGACAACGCTGGGGACGAAGAAAAATAATAGTTAACAAATAGTAACGTAATACTGCCATAATTGTACCAATACAATCAAAATGTCGGTGTCTCATTTGAAGAATGGAGACAAACTAATGCGGAACGGAATAATCGGCTTCCTGCTACCTCAGGAAGTGACAGGGTGTGTCGGACTCCTACCTACTAAACAGGGCACATGCATTACCTTGCCTTATATTCACGGCTATAAGATTACATTAGCCACAAGCCTGACTGGTAGTCTGCTGTAATCACCGGACCCCGTGAAGCGGTGACAGCTGACCAATGTTCTATTTTAGATTTCCTGATCTAGTCTACTCAGTCTTGCGTTTAGCTTAGCTTATCCAGCAACTTTTTGATTACATTATCCCTACCAATATTTGCTTGAATACTGAACTAAGTACAGAACAGTGAACATCGGTAGCTGGTAACTGAACTTATAAAACACTTATTGGTAAAAGTGTAGTACTAGTAATAGTATTTTTGTTAACGCCTCGTGCTAAGCTTAGTATTGGTATACATTTGAGAATGTTTGGCTTACCCTTCTCTGATAGCATCAATATTCTCCTTCAGGAACTGCAGGCCCACATTGGCGTTGGAGCGGTCCCCCATGTAGAGGAATGTTAAGGCATTCACGCGGTCCTGAGCCTTCACTTCGTCAGTCAAAATCATGTCCAGGTACCTAATGAAATTAATTAAGTTAATCTAATCTAAAAATAGCAGCTGTTTTGAAAATCGCATAGACAATAATAAAGATTTAAAGATCCCGTCTTCCTAAATAAGGGAAGATGGTTAAAGAAGCCATATCAAGTGATGCTGTCAATCAATTTGTACTTAGAACTCATTGTAGATCTCTAAGAAATTTCGTTGTTTCGATTTCTTATTTTTCCTGAGCTAGATATTTTGATTTTGTATAATGATTGTGATTTTTATTCCTTCTGCAGCTCAGACCGTAACGATATTTCTAATTTTATTGTTCTTCCAATTATTCAAACCGCCTTTTTTCTACCATACGTAGGTGACAACCCAATAATAATCTGCTTATAATCAATATTAATGCTGTTTGAACTAAAATAATTTGCATTTGTAAAAACTAGACCATACGATCATCGAGGATACTAAGGTATCCTCGTTGTGAATGTAATAGTCTCCAGTTAAAGCCAGTAGACTTTTCAATTCACAAAGATGCTAAGTCTAAGGCACTCACATTTTCCTAGCTTCATCATTAGTGGTACAACCCAAGGATCTCAGCATAGCGACCTCAGCTGCCTGGTTGTTAGAGACCTGACGACGGTTGTTCACGAACCTCCACTCTTCAAGGCCACCAGCACGAAGACCCTCGCAGTAC
This sequence comes from Subacronicta megacephala, assembly GCA_958496365.1. Classification (NCBI taxonomy): domain Eukaryota; kingdom Metazoa; phylum Arthropoda; class Insecta; order Lepidoptera; family Noctuidae; genus Subacronicta; species Subacronicta megacephala. The sequence continues at coordinate 2,560,937 of OY292522.1, forward strand.
ACATGGCGTCTCAAGTTGGGGTCGACACTGAGAAAAGAGATTTATTTTGGTGCTTACTTTAATGAATCTTACCAAACGGTAGTATTTTGAAGTATGCAACAACAGTAATTGTTGCATTTGGACCGTATTGTTATTGGACTCATCTATTGAGAAGTTAATTAAAATATATTTTTTACATCATTTATGAAATTCAATTTAAATTATTTTAATTTATTGTTAATAACAACCATCGCAATGGACATCAGCAACGCTACAATTACTACAATCATCAAACATTCTCCTAGTCTCTTTACAAACTAACAATATTTGTGTTGGGTTCCAGCTAATCTGAATGGGACTGAATCAGTATCTTATACGAAGCGATTTCCATTAAAGTTCCGTACTCCTCCTCTACATAGATCAGGTAGCTATACTAACTAAACAAATCGATGTTTTTTGAGGGAACGGCCAATTTCCTCTTTAACTTTATTGAGTCGTTACTCAAAAAGATTAGTCTTCTAATATAGCGACTAACATATTGTAAATAGCAGTCAGTCACGCGAGGTATAGTTAGCTGTGCCCCGCGTTTCCACCAGTTTTAGTTCGCTTCTCAATAACACTCAATAATTGGGCTATCAAATACTTGAGTCTGTCGAGTAGTTCCAGAGATAAGTGCGGTAAAATAAAAACTCCTCAGCTTCATTATAATAGAATAGACTATTTCATCAAAAATCTTGGCTCGATCTATACCTACCCCTGTTAAATACTGCCTTATTCATACATACACTCACGCCTTTTGCTATGATTCTTGCATATTTCTTGCCTTATTCATTATGGATATAAATACATCTAGAACGGCAAGTTTCTAAAGCAATCTTCGACTACTGACCTGACATTATTCTGGACCAAAGCCCTGAATTTCTCCACAGCATTGGCAATACAGCCTTCATGACCAATGTTGCAAGCGAAAGCAAGCACGTAGAACCTGTTCATGGTCCTCGTAACAGCTTCACCAGGAACCACATCATAACCAAGATCAGTGATGACGGCGTCGAGGAATTCGTAGAGTATTTCCTACAATAAAAGTGATATATAGTCTAGTCTGGCTTAGGCGTCAGACTTGCGATCATGAATTTAGCTTAGAACGAGGGGTTAACAAGATGACTAGTAATGTGCGAGCCACATTGCAAGTAAGAATATATGAAAGGTCCTTATTCTTTATTGTTCCTACCGTTGTTATAAGCTCTGCGATGCTGGATGCTTACTCCATATATTCTTATACCCAAAATTTCAATTTGTCGACTTTTTGGTTTATGAGATTTTGTGATTAGTGAGCGAGTGACTTACATAACAGCATCTGAGTGAGTGTAACATTATCGATAAAGGCAGCAGAATCCTTATATGTAGCTAAGTAATTCGAAAATATTACTAGTACAATATACATCAATCCCTTCGATATTCGAAGTAAGAGATGATCACTTATTTAGACCAGATTGAAGAACCGCATTAAATAATAATATTTACACCGTAAATAGAAATCATTTTCTCTCACACGCTCTGACCACGACTCCACAACACAACAAAATATATCTTATTCCTATATACCACCAATAGACTTACATCAAATTCAGCCAAATATTCAGGAAGGTGCAGCATCCGGTTTCTCAGCCAGCTGAAGCCTGTTATGGCTGGGTACCAGGAGTAGAAGCTCGTATCATTCTTCAAAAAGTCAATTACTTGGAAACCAAGGTCATACGTCAATCTTTCTGAACGCATCAGCGCGAATACATCATCGACGATCTGGAAATAAAATACCTATTATGTTAGAATAATGACAAAATCAAAACTGGCCGATATCTTTACATAGGAAATGTTTAAGAAAAAATATATATTAGAGAGTAATAAAAGCCAGAACAATAATCTTTAGAATTGTTATTTTATTCCTCTGTTCCTATGTATACCTGAGGGCTTAGACAAGTGGCATGAACGCTAATCCAATAGAATAGAATAGAATTCTCAATGTATGGGAGTGACACTAGCTTACGACATTAATTGACATGTCATGTCGTAAGCTAGTGTCACTCCCATACATTGAGAATTCTATTCTATTCTATTGGATTAGCGTTCATGCCACTTGTCTAGGGGCCCTGGAAGAATTATTATAATATTAGAGGAATTTCAGAGGCAGGTCGGAGTCTAGAGAAATTATAAGTGTAAATTAGTATAACGCTGCCAAACCCTTCGGGGAATACGGGTGTGGTGGTATGTGGAGGACTTTCTGATGATCAATAGCCTAACAAGGAGTTTAGCGATAGCGGCTATCGCTATTTCACTTTTGGCTCAATATCTAATATTAATAAAAAAATATTTTCTTACCTGAGCTCTGTTCAAATGATGAATGTTATTGTGATTGTTTCGAAGAGCGTTAGCGAGCAATAGCCAGTTGTTAGTGTCATAGTTCACTCGGTAGATAGCTAGAAAAAAATAAACACTAAAATCTGTTGTACTTTTACCATTGAGGCTAGAGAAAGTATAGCACCTTCTTCTATTTCACCTTTATTCAGAACAAATTACTATCATCCATCTCATGCGAATCTCAGTCGACTGCCTCATGAGTCTAGATTTCTAGGTCAAGCAATGTGTTATTAGGTGTATCACGAAATTCTCAGTAGCAGCTCAGAGTTACAATTTGTGTTAATGGCAATAGGCTTGCTCTATATTACATGGGATCTAAATATACCGACAAACTTTGTGTGTACATAAGTAAACATCTGTGTAGCCCTTCGGTATGTTATGATCATCAATCGCAAAATAACTTACCTTTCTGTTGCACGTTAAAAATGACCCATTCACTTCCAGGATCTTTCTGGAGGGTATCAGTCTTCTCAGTCATCACTTTGACAGACAAGAGGTTGTCCCAGTTACTGCTCCTTTCAGTAGTGTAGGTGAGAGGGAGAGGCCAAACTTGATCAGTGGGGCTAGCTGATGCACTGATGAAGAAACGTTCCTGATAATCGGAAAATATATTAGAGCTCATGTTTTGGGAGCAAATTGCGTTATTGTAGTCAAATCTGATTATATTTTTCAACTCTCTGTCCGTTTTTATTTGTTTTTTTTCAAATCGCCAAGCCATGGCTAGGCCGTGGGACTTACAATCATATGGGTAATACCCAATAGGTATAACCCAACCATTGCACTACCGATGTGAACCCACTCGTTACACAAGCAGTTAGCTTAGCACGAGAGGAGAACAATACCAGAAGTGTGCGACACACATTGCCACATAAAAAAAAACATCTATAATTGTTTTCTTCTGAAGACTAAACATTTTTTTTTTAATTTTTCGACGGCAAAGGATGGTCTTAAAACTTTTTTACTTATATTTTTTAATCGATAGTCGATAATGATAAATAACTTCTTATTGACTTTATTTTTAATATACCCAAATGAAATCAGATATTAAGTACTGCCATTGTTTACCTGCTGAAGGGTGATAAGGCCAGTGTCCGTGCTAACGTTAACGTTAAGGACTGGGTATCCTTGCTCCTCTACCCAATATTGCATGAAATAGGTAATGTCAAAGTCCCTGGAAGGAACTCCGTCCTCAGATACTGCTCTAGCAAAGGCGCTGTAGAGGTCCGACGGGTGGGCATACTCGTAGGCTCTGAAAAGAATAAACATGTATATTTTTCAGATTTGGACCATGCACTCACCTCTGTCTGACCTTCGAAATCATATTCGTATTACACACACTCACATTCCACAGATATGTTGAGATCTCCCATGGAATAGGGGGCGAGCTCCCATTAACTGCGCACAAATCCGAACTCCGAGCTGCTATTGAGGTTTTCATAGAAAACCTAATAACACTTTGACCAACCAAGAAATTGGATCCAAGATCTCTAGCATAGCTGTCGCGCTTAGGACTAATGAGGCACTTGCCTCAACAACGAACAACGGTTCGTATTAATACATTATTACATTGCCGCGAAGGAAAACATCATAAGTATGCCTCAGATATTTTCTCGACCGTATTTGTGCTGGATTAAGCCATGCTATTCTAAGACGAAACCCGTACCTAGAAGTCGAGCTTTAAGCTACAACCGTTTAAAAATATACTACCTGTCAAGCAAGAAGTAGTTCAAAGCCTTTTTGAAGGTGTCTTCCGTCAGGAAATGCTTCAACATGAGGAGTAGAGAAGCCCCTTTAGAGTAGCTGATGCCACTGAAGTGGCCAGTGACTTCTGTGGGACTGTTGACGGTATGTTCGAGAGCTCTGGTAGCAACGGAGGCATCAGCAGACAAAGCACTTTGCACATACATTACGTTGAACTGATCTGCTAGTTCAAGTTCTGGGTATACCTAGGAAAAAATAATAATAACATCACGCTAGTATTCATGACCCTCTATCAATGAACCACCTCTATAAATTAACCTCAGGGCTTCACGCTGAGCAGTGTTTATAATATTTGAAACATTTGAATTGACTTACACCATCCATGGCGAAATATTCGAAGTAGCTGGCAAAGCCCTCGTTGATCCAAACATTGTTCCACCAACGGCATGTGATCAGGTTGCCAAACCATTTGTGGGCGAGCTCGTGAGCAGTAATGGTACCGATAGTCAACTTGTCTATTGCATTCGTTTCATTCTCTTCATATAAGAGGCGAAGTTCCCTAAGCGAAAACAAATTTAGTAAGTCCAATCATCAATCTTTGCAGTATTGTCATCTAAATATTACAACTTTATAAGTTAGTACCAAAAATAAACTTCTATTGAGGGTTATATTATAGTCTAATCATAAATATCAAAATTGTAGATTAAAATAAATATAAAAAGTCTTTGAGTAATGTGGGTAACAAATTGAACTAAAATCAAATTACTATAGATTTACTGCAATAAAATGATCATTCCAATCCAATCCATTGCCACTTTGGCAATAAATTGGCTTTATAGTCAGTAAATAAGATATTAATTTTCTTTACAAAATTACCTGTATGTCACCAATCCCCAATTCTCAGTTGCTCCAGAAGCCCAGAAAGGCGACGCAATCTGATCATTCTTTATTCCCTCCTCCATGGTATAGTATTCGATACCAAAGTAGTCACTCAGCCAATCAGTAAGAGGTGGTCCCACTTGCAAAGCGTACTCTCCTTGGCCCATGGCATTGGGCCTAGCAAGGATCCTATAGGATTTCGCTTCATTGTTGTTATCAGCAATCACAGTAAAGTCTTCGCTAATATGGAAGGTGACCAAGTAAGCTGACATCCTCGGAGTGGGGTAGAAAATCTCCTTGACACGATCTCCGTTGCTAAAATTTTAATTGAGCTTATTATTGTAAGTCTTTAAATGTTTTTACAGCAAAAGTTATGGATCCTCCACGCAGTCATATATTATCCAACCTTAAGAGTGCATTATCCAATTGTTTATTTGCAACGTTTGATTAACAAATCAATACTGATCTTTATATTTTTCTAATTTTGGAAATAAATGAAGATCAGAATTTTATAAAAATGCGATGCAAAAAAAAATTTCCACATAGTAATTGCACTATACATAACACGTTTATTCGTCGATTTACTACAATCATTATCTATATTTAAACCTATCGATCCTATCTCATTAAGTAATAATCTGAAATTCGGGTCTGGTTCTTTTTGTAGTGTACCTACTTATAATAAAGTAACTAACAATCATACTGATCAATCACTAGACCGATATTTTTGTCATCGCCGCCTGGATTCTCCCTGGATTCTCCCTACGGTACGTATATCCTAGAATTAAGAATTTAAAAGGGCTCTTTTTTTTTTCAAGTCTATAAAATTGCACTGTTCACAAACTCGCAAGATGCTTGTTTAGTAGTCGAAAGTTTTATTGTTTTACTAACAAAGAGAAAGGTAGCACCAAAAACATTGACAGCAATGTAAGAACATTTTGTACGAGTACCTTTTAGTGAGCCGATCGTTTTATTTTGATTTCTAGTTAACAGTAGAAAATTTCATATCAAATAATTATCACGATCTATGGACAATTCATTATTATATTGTTACCAGTTTATAAGTTAACATCAGTTGTACTTAGTGACAATAATAATATAAATAGTCCAAATAAGTAACTTACTCAATACTGCGATATAGTCTCATGTTGGAGAAAGTCTCAGCAAAATGAGCTGGCCTATTAATGGTGATGTTGAAGGTAGACTTGAAGCCAGGCTCATCGAAGCTAGGGAATGCCTGCCTTGAATTTGTTGGCTGCAAGTGAGTCGCTGCGTACCAGCTAGAAACCAAATTTTGTTAAGACATACCATTACGGTAGAGGTGCACTAATGTACACCCACATTTCGCCGGTATGTTTAGGTCCCATGTAGTCCCAAATCTAGACTCCGAGCTGCTATTGAGAATTTCATAGAAAAACCCAATAACACTTTGCTCAACCTGGGGATCGAACCCAGGACCCAGCGCAGCAGTCGCGCTTAGGACCCCTAGAATAATGAGGCAGTCTTATAAAATTTTGTTAAGGCCATAATTAAATTTTATTCCAATCTAGCCTTTAGGGAAGGTTGTATGAAAATAATTAGCCAAAACAAAAAAAAAGTAAAGGTTAAGAATAAAGCCTGTATAATATTAAAAACTTCAGAATTTCCATTATTTGTTTACTAATAAAGTTGCTATATTGATATTGTTGAGACGATAGTTCAGAAGCATTTTACCAAGTTTAATTCGGAGCAAGTAAAAAAGTATCCTTACCGTAAAACTCCATTGTTATCCCTGTAATTTCCTCTAAATACGCCTCTGGATAGAGGAGTTTCATTGATATTACCAATATAGACTATAGTCAGGCGGTAAATAGATCCATTGGCCAAGGTCACACCATAAGCCAAATTGACCTTGAGGAAATGGTACTGCCTGATGCGTTCGAAAGGGTTGGTGCGGTTTAGTATAAGAGGAGTACCAGCTTCGTCCGTCACTGTTACTGATACTATCTCTCTTACATTTTCTTGGACGATGAGTGTATTTAAATTGGACTGAACAGCCTATAAAAAAAATGAAACATATCAGTCTGATTTGCGCAATGTGCATGCTTATTGGCATCAGATAATGATTACTGGCAGAAGCTGTAATGGCGTACACTACAGGAGGCATTTTCTCAATAGGAATTCTCAGAAGTGTGTTGCAAGTTTCAAAGCTGACTATGATTTGTGCCATAAAGATTGGTTATCTTACCCTCACAGTCAAAGTGACAATGCCATCAAAAGTAAAGGCTTCCTTAGTTCCATTAGCTTCAAAATAAGGAGTGACTTCTATGTCATAATGTATTGGATCTAAGTCTTCAGGGAGACGGTAGGCCTCAGCATCTGCGTTACGGAGTACAGGTACAGGTTCTTCGATATCTAGTGGAAAATCAGCGCTGCCCAGCGCAATTAGTGCCAGAAGAATAATGCTGGAGAAATGCATGGCGCTGAAATTATATGATTCGTTAATAATAAAATAGATAAGTTTATTAACAATAAAAACGGAACAGTTAATCGTTATTGGCTGTTGGGTTCCCGATTAAATAAAGTTTTATGAAAATCTTTCATAGGCTCGACTATGATCATATTATTTTTACTTAGTAGAACAGAGTGGCATTCAACTACAATCATGAACCACAGAAACAAAAATATCGACAAAGCGGGAAAAAGAGCCTCAAATCAGATAAGGAATAAAAATATTAAAAAACAGACATCTTCAGTGTAATATTCAAAGTAATAAAATAACGTACGTACCCGCTTTACAATTACGCCATGCGAAATGAATATAATCAACAGATATATTATAATTTTATAAGTAGTTATATTTTTTATCAGGACGATTATTAATCAATCAGTCGTAAGGCTAGATAAAATATTTATTATTAAGATAAAATTGTTCATTTGATAAATCATTGGTAACTTTAAACTTGCCTCTCAAGTGCAGGCTTAGTTTTTGAAATAAATTAATGAATGAATTGAAAATTAAGATATAAGGCTACATATCAGAAATCCTGAACCTTGAACCTTTTAGAATAAGTATGTACTGATACTGATTCAAATACTTTCAAGCCGTTGTAAGCCAACCAATTTTTAAAAAGGGCGCGTGGGTATCAATCTCTTATCAATCAATCTTCAAGGTTAAGGTGCAATTGCCGCTATCATTTATGGATAGCTTGTCATCAGTACCGGTTGTCCCATATAAACAAATATAACAATAATTTTAGTAGTCAGAATTCCTAAAAGCATGACAATCATTTTCACATATACATCAGTATACCATCACGCCTGTATTCCCCGAAGGGTTAGGCAGAGGTGTGCTTAATGTACACCCACAGTTCGCCGGTATGTTTGGATCTCATGTAATAGGGGGCGAGCCTATTGCCACTCACCGGGCACAAATCCAGACTCCGAGCTGCTACTGAGAATTTCATAGAAAAACTCAATAACACTTTGCTCGACCTGGGGATCGAACCCAAGACCTCTAGCGTAGCAGTCGCGATTGAGACCACTAGACCAACGAGGCAGTCTACATCAGTATTGAATTCGAAATTTGGTAACAGACGACGTAACCACATCTGGTTAGACTGCCAGCCAACAGACCGATATGATGATCTTAATATCAATGCAATTTCAACTTTAAAACAGATAACTTCAAAATATAGGCTTCTGCAATAAAATAATAAAAATATCTGAAATAAGCAAAAACATAGGTTAGCTAGTGTGCGTGAGGTATTGTATTCAATGCCGAGGTTTGTATTGTGAAGTTTTTCAATCAGATAATTCAGTATTAAGCGTTGGGCTCGCCCTGTTCATTTGAAATCTGTGGATGATACTCTGCGTGATAGTTCGGAGAATTCAGGCAGATGACTAATTTAACTAAGTAGTTACCAACTTAGATTATTTTAATACCAATTTTTTACGTCTAGATTACTGAAGAAAGAAAACCAAATAAATATAGGAAACTGAGTATATTACAATAAATAAAGATTAACAATTTCGTTTAAAACTAAAACGTTCAAACAACCATAGATAAGAGGGCCATAGTGACCAACAAGGCTAGTGACGTCACAGCCATAGTGGCACTGTCTGGTACTGCAGCGAGGATGACGTCAGCATTTGCTGTACCCCAAGCCATGTTGGTGCGAGCTGAGCTGATGGCGGAAAGCACCGTGGAGTATTCAGCTGTACCAACTTGGGTTGTGCGAAGCCAATCTTCGTACTGAAAGAAGAATAAAATGAATTAATACACAGATCACCATAGATAATGTAACTAATGATAAACTTTAATAATAGTTCTTTAAACACTAACAAATATTTATTTAAGAAATACTATTTAAAAGTCCTAATAAATTGGTGTGTGAAGTGTGAAGAACTACATATTAAATTGACTTCTGATAACGAGACTGATATATTTATTTATTTTTCTATAGATATAGCATATGTGTAGAGTCCTTCGCGTTGCATTCGGCGATGCTTCAAGCTTGAAATATGACTCGTAAATCCGAATTTACTTTAAATGTTCGGTAACATAGCTAGCAGTAAAGCTGATGGGTATAACTATCTACTACGACACTATTTTACTAATACGTACTTCAACCAATAATGCTTCATCCAAATAAGCGGCAACATTAGCCAGAGCGTTGTGAACTGGCCGGGCCGGAGAATCTTCAACATATCTGAATGAAAAAAAATACATCAGTTTAAGACCTTTCTTCAGAATTTCCTCTTCTAGGAAATAATAATAAATTATGACTCGCTAAAAGGGATGGAGGAGAACATGACGAATCCTGCAGAGATATTGTATCAAAGGCATTTAAGATTGGTAGACAGGTCACTGCCACGCAGAGGAACATAAAGAAGATGATGGAGCTTTTGATAGGATATCTGAACGTTTTTATTTCTAGTGACTTTATTTGTCTGACTGGAGTAAATTTTGAGCAATAAATGCCCTGCATCAATCAATATGATAAAAATATTACTCAATACTAACGCTACTCTAATAGCATCAACATTGTTCTTAACAAATTGCAGAACAGTATCAGCGTTTTCTTGGTTTCCAAGAAGTGCGTAGTTGAAGGAGTTCAGCTTGTCATGAGACTTCACTTCTCTAGTCAGGGTCAGTGCCAAGTATCTGGAATTGAGAATGTAATGTTAGTCATTAAACTTAACTTATCCTGTTTACTCTGGAAAGGAATGCAGACATGGTTTAATTTCAAGGTGATTTTCGTTCAAGAGTTTAAATGCGTGAATGATGTGATTGTTACTTTTTTATTATTTAACGCTAAAACATAGGTATTACATTTCTGATAACGTTATAATAGGTATACATACCACGCCTGTGGCACAAAAGATATAAACAGAGGTATATAATGACTATGTAATAGGAATCAAGCGGGTATGAATACAGATTCTTCAACCTGTTCCATTGGAATTAGAATAATCAATTTTATAAGGTACATTCTGCTGAGATTCCAAACTTGATCTCATGCTTAGCAGCCACAGTAACACCATTAAGGAAGTTTCTGATACCTGGTCAATAATGCAGGGTTTCTCGTAGCTCCCATTCCTCTTAACATTTCAAGCTGATCAAAGGCGTAGTTGGACTGTCTGAAGCGGGTAAGCAGATACTCGAAGTCATTCTGGTCTCCTTCTCTCATTGCTGTCACATAGACATTGCGGCGGACACGAGAGTTGATTCTGAAAGCAATATAGTATTCATGTAAACGGTTATGGCATTGAGCCCTGGACTAATCTATGTATTATTGGGACAGGTTGAAGTAACTTTGGCTATCCGGAACTTGGAAATTACACTGGTTAACTGCATAAATTTGCGGCCGCCGAAACAAAAGGCAATTAACATTATTTAAAATATAACAAAAAATTGGACTAGGTACTTGAAGAGGTAATAAAACCCTGGAAATACAACTTACGGTACATTATTGTCTCTCAAATCGACGAATCGGTCCCAGGAGTCCTGGTTACACCTGATGTGACCAAGAGCGCAAGCGAAGTGCAGAATGCTCTGCCTCGCCATGCTGGTGGTTGGGGTTTCATTATCGCTGGGCACGAAGCCTAAAGTGGTGATAGCATGCTCCAACTGACGTAAGATGAAGGCCTATAACCGAGAAGCATAAAATAATACCTGAAAAATAGCAATAGCAGGGGAATTTCCAAGTTGATCAAACCAAATCCCAAATTTTCCTACAATCCTGTCTTGGGGATTTTTTTAAAGGGAAATCCGAAGTCAACCGTTAATAGATAAACGCTAAAAGCTGTCTTTTTAATAAACAGAAATGGCATAAACAATTTAAAGCGTAGAGAAAAGGGTTTGAGACAAACATAACATACCATAACGCCTGTATTCCCTGAAGGCTATCGGTTAGCCATAGATATGTAATGTACACCCACATTTCAAGATCAGCCAATATAATACAGCAAATGTGGTAACACTTACATCGAATGTAGCTTGCTTCTCAGGAATGTGCCTCAGTCTGTTCCTTAGCCAGGTGTAGCCACTGATGGCAGGATCCCAGACATGGAAGTTGCTCTCTCCAGCCAAGAACCTTAGTATGTTGAAACCGAAGCTGTAGGTCATTCTACCGGACCTCATGAAAGCAAATACATCATCAACGATCTAAGGAAAAAAGGAAAACGTTTTAATTCGCCACAATGATTTACTGATGAAACATTGTTGAATAGGAAACAATAGTCATTATTTGTAGAAAATATGATTATGATAAGTGCAGTTGTATGAATTGTGTATAATAATTTAAAGATAGAACTTAATACATAGCCTTAATCATTTCTGTGTGTATTCGAGCTGTTGCAAGTCATAAACTTAGCCTTCATATTTAAAGATCTTTTACCATATGTATACATATTATCTTAAATCTTTCCGCAATCAAGTTAATTAGTTTTTATTATAACAATATAGGAAGAACAAACTTATCTGTTTCAACGCTTTAATAATCCTTCTCAATATTTGTATTGGCTTTTCTTGGATTAAAATCGGTGTGTTAATAAATATTAATTATTTTGTCAGATAAAAACATTACACAATCATCGTCTCTTGTGACAGCATATAAAAAAATATTAACATATCTATTCTCACCTGAGCTCTGTTTAAGTAGTGGATTGATTCCGGTTCATTCAGTAAAGCTTCGCCAATCAAAGCCCACGTTCTTTCATCATAATCGACTCTATAGTGACCTGAAACAATATGACCATCAAATTCGAGTAGCTCCTAAGTACAGAAGGGATCAATGTATTGACATTTGGCATTTGTTATTTTATTTCAAATCAATCCTATGTTTTTTTGCTGTTCGGATATATATGCTAGAAATAAATGCCCTAATTTTAAGTCATTGCTACTGTCGGATATTTCATACAAAATACCCCACTAAAATGATCAACAGTCGTGATAGTTGGGATGGTTTGCTAAAAAAAATAATGGTCTGAGATAATTTGTACCTACTAAGAGTAAGACGCAAAGATAACTTCAAAAAACAGTACCTTGTTGCAGATTGTTGAATATCACCCACTCTTCACCGGCAGCCTTATTCAACGTTTCTCTGGGCAGAGTCATCATGTGAATGGGCTTTAGATTGGTGAAGGTTGGACTGCTCTTAGTTGAGTAGGTGATAGGGATCGGATAGATTTGACCCGTGGGTGTGGCAGACGTACTGAGGAAGAAGCGCTCCTGAAAGAATAAGGTCATTTTTATATATTCTGTTTTATTTATGACTGTGGTACAACTAGGTGATTGATATTCACTTAAATCATTTTTAGTTATTCTCGTAAGTTATTCCATATTATCCACCACATAAATTAAACATATAAGAAAGAAATCTCTCGTTATTTTATACATCTGCGTGCAAATCTGAAAAATCAATATTCAGCAATATGTTTAATACGAACCTGAGTAAGCGTTATTAGTCCGGTAGAATGATCGATTTCTACTTTAAGAATAGGATAACCAGGCTCATTGACCCAGACACGATAGTACTCGGCAAAACTAAAATTAGTGTAATCAGCAACACTGTTGTCTTCCTGGATAGCTTGAGTCATAGCTTCCAATAGGTCATACTGATCAGTAGGCTCGTACGCACTGAAATGTGGAGAAAAATTATGATAAATTTTCAAAAGATCAAAAAAATATTACTATGATTTCCTGCAATATTGGCAACATAATTAGAGAATGAGAATGCAGTTGCTGTGCGATTTCCGAAGAAAATAAATTTAGTTAAAACGTGTTTTTTTATAAAGTTTGGTTGTTATAAAAATCTAAGATTTCGATATGAAATCAATGACACTATCAAAAAACTCACTTGTTCAGCAAGAAATATGTACAAGACTTTTGGAAGGTGTCCAGGGAGATAATGTTAGCAGTCATCCTAAGGAAAGACGCGGCCTTCGAGTAGCTGATGGTTCCAAAATGGCCGGTGACTTGTGCTGGTGTGTTTACATCATGGTTAAGAGGAACGGTGCTGACTCCGGAGTCAAATGCTAGAGAAGTCTGCAGGTAGCGGCTGTTGAAGTGGTCCGGGAACTCGTATTCAGGGAACATCTGGAAATAGATGATATAATAATGATAATTTACATAGTACAACATGCTATTTACCGGAATGTTAAATAGAACCAATCCAAACTTCGAACTGTGACCAATAAAAATATAGAAAAACCCAATAACAAAACTCATTTTTTTTCTTGCAAAACTACCAAAATCAAAATTAGCGAACCTCAATTTAAGAAGAATGTAGCATATAATTATATACTACAGAAATCTGTATCATGTTATCTGAAATCTGGTGGCATAGTAGGAGAAATATTTAATATTTGTTCCAAATGCTTAAGTAGCTTACCACATTCGTAGCAATATAACCGAAGTAGCTAGCATAACCTTCATTGATCCAGGTATTACTCCACCAGTAGCAGGTAATGAGGTTGCCGAACCACTTGTGTGCGAGCTCATGGGACACCAAGGTTGCCGCGTAGTGCTCATTGGACATGATCGTCTCACTTGTGTTCAAAGTCAAATACAGCTCCCTAAAAATATCAACATCGTGAGAGAGTTTTTATCTTATCTCTGAGTCAAGACGTTTTCTAGGGTAGACGAAAAGAATTCTTCCGGTATACATTATGCAGGCTTACGCCACGCTTAGGTTCAGAATCATTAAAGTTTAGAGATTTCTTGCTCACTATGAATTTTCAGATTGAGAGTATAGTTAACATTGTGCAAGCACTGCTATACAAAATTAATGTACCTTAAAGAGGAAAACTTTAAACGCTATGATGCTAATATGGAATATTAAACTGGCTGTGGCCATGAAACTGAATTCACTGCATCAAAAGTCACTAAGCCTCTAGTATAAGAGGTAAGTAAGAATTTTATGATTGTATTGTATCTATGGCTGCCATTGTGGTGGAGAAAATATATCTGCTTGAAATTCAAAATTAGCGTTGTTGTTTTAGTGAATAAATAAATAAATTTACTGACCTGTAACTGACCATACCCCAATTCTCAGTACCAGCTGAAGCCCAGTCAGGAGATGAAACGTGATCGTTTAGTAAATTAGGATGCAACGTTGAGTAGGGAATTCCGAAATAATTATCGAAGAACTCTGTCATTTTGGTCGTGAGTTCCAAAGCATGGTCTCCAAGACCGAGGGTGTTCGATCTACCAATGATCCTGACGGAGGGGGTAAAGGAAGTGTCCTCGGCAATCACTTGGAAGCTCTCACTGACGAGGAACGTGACCAGGTAGGATGACATTTTGGGAGTTGCAGCAAAGTCAGTGCGGGCACGATTGTTTGCCAGTCTATAAAAAAATCAATCAGTATTGTTGAAAATTCCGGTAATCACCTGCCATTTAAAAAATAAAGAATCTTGAAAACAATAATTTCAAAAGTATACATACTGAGTTGTAGCGTCGATGGCAGTATTAGAGAAAGTGCCAGTGTATGAAGCAGGCCTGGTCAAGTGCACCTTGAAGACGGCTTTGAAGAGAGGCTCATCCCAGCATGGGAAAGCTTGTCTCGCATTGTATGGCTGGAAGTGGGTGGTGGCATAAATCCTGTTAAAAATAAAGTTAGAGTAAGATTTGGATAGACGGATGTTTTTCAAAGATAGCCAGTTTTTTTTAGTAAGTAATGACATATTATCGCGCTATCGTTTGGCAAAGGTGGATGCACACTTCTGTAGTGGTTAATGAAATTATAACTAAACCAGTTTATTTGAAATAAAAAATGCTTCACTTCATGTATTCAAAAGAAATGAAAACAAACTTACTTGTCAGTGCCATTACCGTCTGTATATACTCCTCTCCAAATACCCCTCTTCATCGGGCCTTCATTCATCATGCTGGAGTATTCAATATTTAAGGTATAATTGACACCAGCGTTTAAGTTTTCACTTAAATTAATTCTTAAGAAGTGGTACAGAGGTTCAGTTTCGAATGGCAAGCTGCGATTGAGAGGAACTGGAATGCCAGCATTATTGAACAGCGTCACCGAATTGATACTATCCACATTTGCGTGCAGAACAATTTGGTTTACATTGGCTTCGTTTGCCTGAAATAAAAAAAAAAACTAATATATTTGAAAACGTTGTTATTGTCAAACACCAGTAGAGTGTCTAGATACCTCTAGCCTCTAACCGTCTGTCGAGATGGTTCATCTCAAAGCTGCTGTGGCCTTTTTTCTCAAAAGACCAATAGAAGACTTTGTAAACCACATTTGATAGTAAAAATACCATGTCTAGACACTGAAGAGACCATGACTCTCTGAGTTTGTATCAGCGTTTCTTCTCTGAGATCTTCAACTAGAAAATGCCAAAGCTTAATACCGAATACTCAAAATCCAAAACATTGACACGTAAAAGTGTCTATAAACGATTATTTTTACAAAACAAATATCAATTAGGATCATGACTTCTAATCTTAATTTACGTGAAATTTTATGGAGACCTTTTAGATAAGAAGATATTTTACTGATATTTCTTACATTTATTACAAGTGATACTGTCCAAACTTATAGTACGGCCTCTTATTTACCTGAATAACAATGCTCTCTCTACCATCATAACTAAATGGTCTATCTGTTCTTTCGTCAAAGAAGAGATCGATGTATATATCATACTCCAAAGGCACCACATTTTCTGGCAATCTGTACGCTGACTCCGCACTTCTAGCTACAGGGATATCATCATAGACAAAGTCCTGGAATTCTCTGTACCAAGAGACTGGATGGTCTCCAGTGGCTGACGCCAAAAGCCCAAGACTTAAGGCGATTAAAAATATTTTAGACATATCTGCAAAAACAAAGAAAGCATTACAGAAGACTTAATTACTGATTGCCTTATATTAGTCTTGTGAGCTTAGGCGTGGCTGCTATTTTTAATAGAGGTCCTGCTTTCGAATCCTATGCCAGCAAAGTGTTATTGGTTCTTTCTACGAAATTCTCAGGGGGTTGAGATAATTTGTGCCCGTTTGTGCTCGACCCCAATCATTGGTGTGATGGATGTTATATTTCATTGCTCCTTGTATTATAGCTTTATAGATTTAGCTCAATACGTATCTTTCTTTTGTTATTTTTAGGCATAACTCCATACGTAAGCAGAATCTCATGATTTGCCTGACTAGCTACCATCCCACTATGCGAAAACCTAGGTATTAACTTGGATTGCATTAACGCTTACTACCAATTATTGTGACCATAGGTAATTGGCCCAACGGATGCAATTTGCTTACAAGGAAGTCTGGAATTAATCTTACAAGTTGGGAAAAAGAAATCATTCTCTCTAAACTAATAGATATTTGATTAATGACATAATAAATTCAGAAATATACCTAGTACTGATTGATATTATATTCACAAGAAATTCAATAAAAAATTCACTTACATACCTGATAACAATAATGTCCTTTATACAATGCCGATGATTGCTCCGACAAAACCGATGAAGTCAATAAAAAAAATAACATCATTTACTGATTACATTTTATCATCATTATAATATCATTGATATCACACTTTATTGCATATTGATAAGTTTAACTTGTAAATAATTTACTGATAACTTTGGTAATTTATTATTTTATCATTTTCTAATCACCGGTATAGGAGACAAAGCCACGAGCTATAGGTTCAGATTCTATGCGTTTAAAAACCTTAATTACTTATGTAATAATATACAATCTTACATCTCGTTTGACGTTTATACTGCCGCATAAGATAGATATAACGTTATCTATAATCATAAGGATTTAATTTACAATAACAAAGACTGTAATAATTGTCATTTTCTTTGTTACAGTTTTCCTATTTCTTTTAGTTATCATTCGTACTATCGCAGTGAGTTCCTGAAGGGTCCAGCAGGAGTATCTCATCATCATCAACGCGTTTATAGTCCCACTGCTCCACTGATCAACTGCACGGATATCCACTCAGAGAGAGAGGGGGGGGGGGTCAAGGCGAAATGTCCACCACGCTAGCCTACTGCGGGTTGACAGACTGCACACGCCATCGATGAAATTTCTAAAACACGATTTCATCTCGATTATTTCCTTCACCGTTTAAGAGAGTGATAAGAGGTGCGTGCCATGGATTTGAACTCGAGACACACGACTTGGTAGTCCAATAGTCTTATCACTAAGCTATCACTACTGTTATCCCTTTTAGGAGCATCTATACCCTAATATTAGTAACATGATTCTAAGGCACAGATAAATATAATTAGAATAACATTGTCTCGAATTGTTATAAGTACGCGTTTATCTACCTTCGTAGAATAAGAGAGCAAATTTAAAGTTTAAAGACTGAGTGGTTTTGTAATCACATCCGCCATAATTCTGACTTTCATCATCAACCTATTTATTGTACCACTACTGGGTACAGGTCTCCTCTCAAAATGAGAGGATTAGTCTATAGTCCACCACGCTCGCCTTCGCTTGACAATGACTCAAAACTTACTTATTTGTAGTTAAGATTGTTTTAATATTGAAAAAATATTCAGGCTGATATTCAAAAGGATAATTAAAAACCGTTCAAAATTGAATAATGTAATCTCAATGTATTTTGAATGTTGTATGGCAGTCTGGTTCGGTACTTTATAACCACCAACAACTAACATAACATTTGTGATTTCATAACAATTAAATAAATTGTTATGAAATCACAAAATTAAACCATTTGATCAGAACTGTACTATATTGTACCTATACTTCTCTTGTCTCGTAATTGCAAGCGATACAGCAATCAGCATCGCATAAAAATAATGTCAAGTATTTACAAAATAAAACACTCTTTATTTACAAAAATATTTAATAACAATATATACTATACAGTCAAAAAGCTCTCAAAAGCTATTTTAGCATTTTCGGAGTTAAGACAAGCATGCCATTTTATTCTTTCTCATTTATTGTTGTCACGGACTGTATATACATAATTTATAAGGCACGTTTAACTTAGTTTACAATTATTTTATAAGTTAATTATTAATTTCTTAAATTAACGGAACATTTGTAGGAACATCGCTGCCAAGAGGAGGATTGATGAGGCAACGATTGTTGGGGAAGCGCTTCTAGATAGGAAGAAGTTGTATAGTTCAGGAGCTGCGGTGTTACCCCAGTTGAGATTGTTAATGGCTGTGTTGACTCCTGAAACACCATTAGCGAAGGAACCAGCCAGCGCCACTTGGTTGGCGTACACCCATGTTTGGAACTATAGAAAAAAAAATATAATAAAAAATATTACAATAATAAACAGTCATAAATATTGGAAATGTTTAAAAACCATTTCAACCCAAAATACTTATAACATAAAAATACAGCACAAAATATAACAATAGTTGTTAGCTAAAATTAAGAGATTTCTATTTGTTTAATGATCAACAAATGTATTAAACGACTACA
The DNA here is from genome assembly GCA_958496365.1 of Subacronicta megacephala. Lineage (NCBI taxonomy): Eukaryota > Metazoa > Arthropoda > Insecta > Lepidoptera > Noctuidae > Subacronicta > Subacronicta megacephala. Next base: position 2,579,835 of record OY292522.1, read on the forward strand.
AACCTCCTGAATGAGTGTGAAGTTAGTCAACCACGCGGGAACAGCATTGATGCAAATGTTAAGGCGAGCTTCACCGCCGTACCTGTCAAAAAATAAGACACAATCAAAAAATATTCACACAAAAAACTCTACCTTAAGCGATAGAGCTAGAAATAAGAAAACGATTCAGTTCTGACATTATATCAAACTAAACATGAATGCATTAGTAATGTATGTACTTTATAACTACATTAAGTCGAATAAATGTTTCTTTCTTTCTTTTATTTGTCAAGAATGATTATTTAAGTAGATACAATCACTTCTTTAATTTATTTATTTTTTGCAATTTGTTTTAGAGAGAGCAGTTTGTCTATTTTCTAATATAAATCGTATTATTATAATCAGTCTTAAACAAAACAGTAATAATATTGTGTGTCGTAAGCAGTTAAATCCAATAATTTAGTTAGAAAAATTTATGCTCGTTACAATAATTTAGCTGATAGATGGCTACTATGATACAGGTAATGCAAATTCTAGTCCTAATAAAATTTGAAAGAGCAAACTCAACTTACGTAGTTCTAATCTCGTTGAAGCGAGTGTAGAGGAAGTTTAGGACGATGGGAAGGTTCTCAGGGTTTCCTTGCAGGGCGTAAGAGAATGCGTTGGTACGATCGTGGATGCGGATTCTGTCGTTGTACATGCTTTGTTCCAGGTAGCTGTAATAAAAAATAATCAATTTTAGTTAAATTTGTCATTAAAGTATCTATAGAAATCATCACGGCCGGAAGATTAAACAATGGTGAACAATGTACACACTTCGCCTTTATATTTTAGGTACTCAGTGCTCGCGAGCTGGCCTATCGATCAAATCCCAACTTTAAGCTGCTGGATAGTAAGAGTTTTATCGAAAACCTAAACATGATAACTAGTACACCAGTGAAGTAGTTTACAAAAACCTTAAATAAATAGTTATGTTACAAAAAAAAATTCAAAACATAGTTTGGGTCCGATTTCAGTGTGTTAAATGTCAACTTCTCAACGGTAATTTTTCCATGTCTATTTAATGTAACTTTTACACGTTAGATGTTTTTTAATGGAATATAATATCATTTGACATTTACAAAACTGAGTCCAAATGGAAATTACATTTTGGATATGATTAAATTACCAAAATTTTCTCCCAATCATAGATCAATAGCAAATGAGTAGATAAATAATAGTGTACTCACTGTACAAGAGAAGCCTCATTTTTAGTACAAGCGAGGGTACGAAGTATGACGACCATGTCGGCGGTGTTCTCTGAAGTGTTGTACTTGTTGAACAGGAAAGTGTAGTCTGTCTCGTTACCTTCGCGAAGACCAGTGCAGTACACATAGCGACGAAGGTTCACTGGGACCCTAGAAAGCAAAATGATATTGATTAAAAACCAAATTTCTATGAAGTCAATTATGTTTCAGTGTTAACTATAACAATAAAAACCTTGGTTATTTATTGTTTTTACTTATATTTAATCCAAGGATTTGGTTTTTAAATATATCGAAAACTTAATCAAACAAGTATCCCAAATCATACTTGCTTGATTAGGTTTTCGGTATATTTCGTCTTCAAGACGACAGTTAATAGATTTCTTCTAGGCAAGCGCGCTCCATCGTAGACCACTTCGTGCTTAACATCATGCGAGTTGTGCGCAAGCGCAAGTCTATCTATGATAAAAAAAATATTGAACGATTTGACTGACTTACAGTTGAGTGTCATTCGCTCTGTACTGTCTCCATTTGTTCAAACTGTCAGAGATGCAGCCACTGTGACCAAGGTTGCAAGCGTAGTTCATGATCTGCATTCTGTTGAGGATTGTGGAGGTGGAGTCGCTGGCGCGCTCTTCGTAGCCAAGGTGGTTGATCACGGTTGTCATGAGCTCAAGGATGTATCTCTGCAAAATTACAAGAAAATGATAAAAAAAAATTCGCTTCCACTAGCGATCGATCAAAAACAAGAAAACCTTAAGTTTAGAATTGAAATATATGTCTCATAAAATCAGCGATACATACAGTGAAAGCAGTGTGCGCATCAGGCAAGTGCTCCAAACGTCTGCGGATCCAGTCGATCTGGCCGAGAGCGCCAGCCCATACGTAGTAGTCGGTCTCGCTCCTCAGGAAGTCAAGGACGTCGAAAGCGAGAGTTCGGTTCATGTCGCCGGAACGTACGAAGTGCAAAATGTCGTTGACAATCTAGTAATAATAGAATAACATATAATTATTACATTCATCTTTATCTAAATGAATGGCTACAGAATATATTGCTAAGCTCAAAATAACTCGAGAACAGCGAAATCGGTAAATATATAGTACCTAAACGATAAATATATTTTTGTTTCCATTCAATGATCCTGGCTTTCAATGAATATTTTTTTTATGATCGTAAATATTAAATTCGTATTTTGTATGCATATGTGCATGTAAGTATTTTTAATCCGTGTGAAAATTTGATTCTTAATAAGTACATTTTCTTGGTTTCTCTTTATTATGTTCTATGAGTTCAATTTGTATGTTTTTTAACATTTCTGCTTAACAGAAAAAAAAAAATATATATACCTACCTGAGCTCTGTTCAGTTTATGAATGTTCTGCCTGTTGTTGCTCTTCAGGTATGACGCAAGCATCTCCCAGTTGTGCTCATCGTAGTTTACTCGGTACAAACCTAGTGTAATAAGTATCATTAGCTTTGAAATTGCATAGATTGATAATATTCAATCTGCAAGGTAAGATTAATCATTGAAAAAAAAACTGATGTCAAAAATTTTAAGTATGTTATACGAACCGGACTGAGCAACGTTGAAGATAACCCAGTTGTGGCCAGGTGTACCCTGGATAGTGGCGGATCTGGTGGTGAGGACAGTGCTGGGTCTAGTGTTTTGGAAGTTGATGGCACCCGCGTGAGTCCAGGTAAGAGGGATCTGCCACAGCTGGCTGGGTGTGGTACCCGAGATCACGTACCGTTGCTGTAAAAAACATTTATAAATTAAAATTAAAAAGGTTGAGGTTGTGCAGGAATAGAGTGCCTTGAAGGAATGAGGGGAGACCTTTCTCCACCAAAGGGGCAGTAATGGCTAATTAAAAAAAAAACCTAAAGCACTCAGACCTAATTTCGATATCTTAAATGTCTCACCATCCACATTCCTTCTACTACAAAAATATGTCATTTTACACATCTGTAGACTAAGAAGAAAATTCCTAGCTTCCTTCTCATCGATATCACTATCACTTAAACTGGTTGACTTAGCTCAGGCCCACACAGCAGGATTCACTCACTCTTCGTCGAAGGGAGAAATATTAAAAAAATTAAAAAGAATATATTTCTATTTTGCACAATGGCAATGTTCACCAATTATTACGTTATATTGCACCTTAATACTAGTAATTTAAGGTTGCAAGTTTATAGAAACGTTGAAGTGCTCATGATTTTACTACTGACCTGTGTGACAGTAATAGCGCCGGTATCCATGTTAACAGCTACATTTAAAACAGGGGAACCAGGGTTCTGTATCCAGCTGTCGAATAGATCACTTATGTTTGTGTTGGGGAAGTCACGCACAAACTCGTAATCTTCAGCGACGGCCCTTTCAAAGGCTTCATACATATGCGTAGGAGTACCGATATCATAAGCACTGAAACAAACGATAAAATCGTAAAATTTTGTGTAATTATTTCCACTTACATTGATCTTCTTACCCACGAAGTTCTATTTTTTGTATTTGAGATATCTCAATTATACAATTATAGAATCAAAAAATGTCCTGCTGGTTAGAATTGTAGTAATTTTAACTCACTTGTCTCTTAAGTAATATCTTAGAGCGTTTCTAAAGGTTCTCCATCCGACGAAGTGTTCCATCATCCTAAGTACTGAAGCTCCTTTGGCGTAGCTAGTGGTACTAAAGTGAGCGGTGACTGTAGGGTTGCTCTCGACAGCACTCCAGTTCATGGGTGTTGCAGATTGGCCGGCATCAGCGTTCAAAGCACTGTGCACGTAGTCAACGACGAACTGGTCGTCCAATTCGAGGGCAGGATCAGCCTAAAATCAAATGTGGTTTTAGTTTCTGCTAACAGAGGAATATTTTGACTATACAAGATTTTCATCATTTATAAAATACATAAATAATTATCGGAACACAAGGATAATTTGAAGTAAAATTTACCCAGTGAGCACCAAAATATTCGAAGAAACTAGCGAAGGATTCATTGAGCCAGAGGTTGCTCCACCAGAAGCATGTGACGAGGTTACCGAACCATTTGTGTCCAAGTTCGTGAGCCATGATGGTGGCAATGAAGATCTTGTTGTTTAAGTTGGTGTTGTTAGCATCATACAAAAGATAAGCCTCTCTGAAATGAAAATGTTATCAAACAATTAAGTAGTGTTTTCTTAAAAAAAAATTAATTTAAAGTTCAAATTACTACATTATCAAATAGATAATCTGCGGTTATGCTATTAACACAAATCTTTTCATAAATCGGTTTTAAACATACCTGTAGTTTACCATTCCCCAGTTTTCCATAGCACCAGATGGGAAGTCGGGAAGAGCGATGTGGTCATTCTTCATCAATGTCCCTTGTCCCATCTCATGGTATTGGATACCGAGGTAGTCATCCAACTCATTGGTGATTTTGAGACCGATTTCGGCAGCATATTGGTGCTGATCGGTGACTCCTTGACGGGAGATGATTCCGAATGGTTTGGCATCAGTGCTTGTAAGTTCAGTTTCCACGAAGTCACTCACGTGGAAGGCAACCAAATACGCAGAGATGATAGGAGTAGGATAGAAAGTTTCACGAACACGGCCTCCGATGCTGTTAAGAATAGTTCGATTCGATTAGATTGAATTGCGGGATCTCTTTAAGTGTAATAAGGTTCCTAAATTATAAGCAACTTACGCAGTAGTATTTCTGATGGCCATGTTGGAGTATGATGGGCTAAGGTTGCTGTCACGAGTGATAGAAATTGTATAACGTGATTTGAATTGAGGCTCGTCGAAGCAGGGGAAGGCTTTCCTAGCGTGGAAGGGCTGGAATTGGGTCGTGGCGTATATCCTGCAAAAATGGTAAATAAAGTAAAACAATGTGCATTCGTCGTCTAACCGTTTTTTTTATTACATAATCTATGAAAGTAGCTCACCTCTTTTGATTGTTGTAGTAATAGTACCCAGCGTAGAAACCTCTATCGACGGGGTTCTGGTTAATCTGGCCTTCGTAACGTACGGTGATGGAGTAAAGGCCAGCGTTAATGGGTTGAGCAAGGTTGATGAGAAGGAGCTCATAATAACTATCAGTGGTGAATGGGTTGGGGAATTGAAGGCCAACGGGGGTGTTGTTGAACAAGTTGATAACATTGACACCCGAGATTGAAACCACATTCTGGTGGAAGACGATCTGCGTAAGGTTATTTTCTCTCACCTGAGAAGAAAATAAAATGCAAATTAGTACAAATGTGAAAGTAACTCGGTCTCTTCATCTGCTTATTTTTTGCGCTCTCACCGAAAAACCGAGAGATAGAGGAAAACCACGTCTTTCAGTTGCATTATAAATGGATGATGATGATGAAATAAATTAGGTACATTGCTTTATATTAATACAATCAATGCAACAAAACTCCCAGTTAAAAGTAGTCCATCTGGTATAAAACACTCAGGCAGGATTAAGATGCTGATGTCATCAGTGCTTACAAATTATTCCTTAGTCACGCCTAATTGTTTCTTTGACTATTGATATGATAGTATATATCAGTAATTACGATCTAACCCGCTTATTATCGGATAATGGTAATCTGTATGTCGTTGTAATTTTTTCGTACTTATATAGTTTTAAGTTTATTTCAAATTTTTGTTTCTACATCAAATAAAAGGGGAATGAAGTAGGAGGTGAAGTTTTAGGGCCATAAATGGTCTTGGAACTTCCATTCCATCCTTGCATCGGGATTGCAATAAAATCAATGATGAAAAATCTTTAATATTAAACTTAGCCATGCTAGCTAGAAACATTATCAATGCACTTTAAAATACACGTTTCAATGATACGTTTTTTGTTTGTAGGTATCCTCTGGTATTACAACTATATATTGGACTGTCCTGCGTTTCTACCCGCATTGACTAACGCTTTGCTAAGCCCATATAAATTTTCACAAGTCCTTTCTAACCGTACACATTTTATAAGCATACATTCCAAATTTTAAGTTTAGGCTATATAGTTTTTGAGATTTCGTGTGTTTTTGGCTTTTTACACCTATATAGTATTTCAACGTTGCGTGAAATTTCTTTTATAATCTGTATTTTTTTACTGTTTAGAATATCTCATGTATTCACGCAACCGGCATCACACAAGCAACATAAGGTAAATTTAAGTTTTAAAATAGATTGGTATTTATAAAAATTTTGACCTTATAACATTAGTCATTTATTATATTTGGTCATTTGCGTCACCATTATCAGCTCACAGCAAAATAATACATATTGAATTAGAAAAATATCGATTCAGTACGAAGTCGTTACTTAATTAATACATATAATAAAATTATGCCGTGATAAAAAAAATAATCATCAAATTGATAGCATATCGAAGATTTCAAGCGCATCCAGTTTATAGTACTGCGGGTATACTGTTTCAACATCTAATATATTATTTGCTCCCCATATTTTGATAATAGGAAAACATCTACACGAATTCTTCATGTCTAACCTAGACCAAGCCAGTTTGATGGACATAGCCTAACCCCTTTCATTCCGAGAGTCGAACCCGATAATGATTATCAAATTTTATTTGTCAAAAATATACTCACTTCAACATTCATCTGCACCAATCCACTGAAGCGAGCCTCAGTTAGGTAGACATCGAGATCTACATACATATCTGTAGGGTACACAACGTCACGTAGACGGTAAGCCGGCTCATCCAAGTTGGTGCTGTAGTCCATGAACTCCAAGTTTGATCTGAACTCATCCTGAGGTTTGGCCGTGATTGACCCCAGGAGGATACAGAATATGGCGGCAAGCAACATGTTGGTACCTAAGATAGGATAAAATTGTTAATAATAACCGCATTGTTGCTTAATATAAACGAGTTTTGGTCAAGCGCTAGCCTATCTATGATAAGAAAAAATTAACTCATGTAAAAGTTGATGAAGTTAAAGAAAGACTAACGAAAGATACTGAATGAAACTTAAGAAAGGATAAAATACTAAAAGTTAACTTTCTTCATCATTAATCACTGCACCGATAGAGATCAGATTAAACATAGAGTTTCTGATTTTACTAACATTTCTAAAATCTGTTGGTTAGCGATGATATTACAAAATAGCCTAAATGCCACTCCCAATTTTATCAGTAGAATTTTGTAAAACCTTCACTTACCCATACGCCACGAACGGTACCAAATGATCGACTAGGCAGGTATAAGAATTGGAATATTATATATTTATCAATGTATTATTAACTTATCTTTACCTATCATTATTTTTGATGAAGACTATTTAATCGAAAGCGTGGCTGAAATCACCATTTATCTTATAATCAGAAGATAATTCGTTTTGTTTATCGTTTATGCAAGATACGTTTTTGTTGGCGGCTCAGACATTTGGGGTATTGAGACATAATTTTTTTCTATATCGGTAACCAACTGTATTAATGCAAATCACTTTATAATTTACTATAATTACACATGAAGTTGTGGAACCGGATTATAAAGTTTTGGTATGAAATAGATTGGTTCATTGTTCGTCCATAGGTACCGGTGCAGTAGTCTTAGGACTTCTACATTGAGATATCTCATAACATTAATAATCAAAGCTTTCTAATAACTTCAATGACTTAACGTCTTAAATATAATTGTCAGTATGTACAGTTTGTTCGAAATAAGTAAGCCGATCGGAAGTTAGCCGTTACGAACTACCGCGGTGATAAAATCGTTTAATTAAGTGTACATAAACATCGGAATTAGTAAACAAAATAATTAGAAATGTGAAACATATACGACTCTAATTATCTTTACACCGACTCTTTCTATTAAAATTTACCACTTCTAAACCACTTGCAGACAACTTCCGATCGGCTTACTTATTTCGAACAAACTGTATGTAAAATGTATCAAATTTTTTCATGCTTGTATCTTGACATGTCATACTGATATAATTTAATAGGTACCTAGTTTGTAATGCTTAGGCCGCACTTCACCAACTCCGAAACGTCCCGGTCCAATCAGTCGGCAGTTTATTTCATTCATTAATTTTTGGTTTTTCTTACATGATTTCTTACTAGTCACTAAACCATAACTATATTCAACAATTGTCTTAAACATAAGAAAGTTTTGGCAGGATCTAGTGATCAAGCCTGACCAGCTCATAATATAAGTCCTACGCCAAACTTGTGTTCTGTCCCGTTTTAGGTAAAAGCTAGAGGCTAAAGGGTCTATATATTAATTTCATACTCCTCCATCTTAGAAAGACCCTAATTTTGTTTTCTATCAATAAAACTAAGGACAAACATATCCAAGTCAATAATACAAAATCGTCAACCAGCTGTGGTGACGTTTTGTGGAAGGTAGCCTGCAGCTGGCAATAAGGAAAACCGCAGCTGGAATACACTAGGGGAAGCCCACGTCCAGCACTGGATAGATGGACATAAAGGTGATAATACAAAAAATATAATAACCTGACGGCTCCCATCTAAGAGGAGATTTATGGAAAAAAATAGATTTATTTATCAAGCCTACACGTAGGTACACTTGACACAAAACAAAATAAACATAAAAATGTAACCTTAATCACGGTCCTGCAACGTCCGGCATTATACTCAGTTGTCGCCTGTAGTATGTGTGAAACATGCTTTATGCTATAGGCATAAGCGTGTTGTGCTAATTTTATTATTGTAGGTACGTAGTTACACGTACTTAGGTATTGGTTTGTTTGTTTGGCGAAATTATAAAGCTAAGAGGACAGGATGAAATGGCGCATTAGGTAAGGCCTAAGTCCAGAAGTGGACTGATATAGACTGATGATGATGATAATTAAGCGGCATTAGCCTAATGGCCAAGGCGTCGGACTTGCGATCATGTGGTTGCCGGTTCGAAACCCACCCATTTCACTACCGACGTGAACCCACTCGTAACACAAGCATTTAGCTTAGCACGAGGGGTTAACAAGATTACTAGTAATGTGTGACCCAAATTGCTAGTAAGCTTTTTTTTTTTAAATGTAGCTAGGATAGTTTTATTATACATATTTATTATTCTAGCTATCCTGCGAGACAATAAAAGCCTATATGAATTGGGAATAATGTAGCCTTATATTAGTATAGATAAATACCAGACCTTGGGTTAACAAGGTATGGAAATTTAGTTCCTCACGTGACTACTAGAGGCGCTATACAAGTTTTCCTCATAAAATATTTGACCTATCGCACACTTCGGTTTAGACTACAGCTAATTCTGTATTATTAACTCTCCTTATCATTCATTTTCATTCATCCATTCTCTGGTCTTTGTCTACCCCTTCATTGCTATCCTTGAATCAGTTTTTGTAGTACAGATAATTTTAGTTTCATGTTTGATTGCAAACTCATACCATGTTTGGTAATATATTAAGCTCATCATTATCATTATGCCTCATTAGTCTAGAAGTCTTAAGCAAGACGCTATACGCTACGTCCTAGATTAGATTCTCAAGGCAAGCTTTTGTGTCGTTCTATGAAATTCTCAGTAGTAGCTCGGAGTTCAGATTTGCGCTTGGTATGCAATTGGCTCGCCGTCTATTACATTAGAACTAAGCATACTGACGAACAGTGGGTTAGAATACCTGTGCCTAAACCTTTGGAATACAGGCGTGATGGTATGTTATGTAATCATCATCCTAATCTTCTTCCTAGCTATGTTTGGGTCGACTTTCAGTCTAGTCTAGTACAAATGTTACTATCTTCAGACAATATTCAGTATCAAAAACAATATAGGTATGCATAACTAGTGAAAACCGGTGTATCTAAAGAATGCGCGAAATTATCAAAGACTTAGAATACTTTAGATAATCGCCTGCAGCATTTACTAACATTGAGATAAAAGTAATTGCTTCAGTTTTGACGATAATATACCTTATTATCTTAATCATAAACGTTGATAGGCCTATCTTATAAGTAGGTAGTAGTAACTATTGTCCTATCTTTGAATAGCGTACATTTGCCCTTGACGGTTATCGTTGGTGCTTTCAGTTTCAGGATGTTTGTGAATTCGATCATGAGTCCCATAGTAACAGTACTAGTTGGACATACTCCAATGTCTTGTCCATGAGTATTTTTTACAGTATAAAAAAGTTTCTTTGAAGTATTTCTCTGTACTGAAATTTTTTTTTAACGTGGTCCTAACTTCTGAATTTTGAGGATTATAAAACTTGTTTTTATGCATGCAACAATTGTACTTAAATAAAATAGTTTTAATGAAAATATTAAACATTACTTTAATAAATATGCTAACAAAAAATATATTACATTGGTTTTTACTTACAATAGGTGTTTCGATTTAACAATCATTTTGTAACATTACAAACTGTCATTTACGGCCATGTTAACGATAAGAGTGGTAATTAAAGTGACAATGCTAAGAGCAGCAATGTTAGCTGAATCAGTAACAGGAGCCTCAGTAGGTGCAGGGGCCGCTGTTGTAGGAGCGACTGTAGTTGTTGTAGCAGTGTCTGGGCTAGTTACAGGTTCAAAAGTATCCTCGACGTATCCAGTCTCGAAGTACCTCTCAAACTCAGCTACCCTCTGTCCATACCACTGAATGTTGGCTCTTGCGGTAGCGATACCAGATAGACCAGTATTGTAAGCTGCAGTACCGATAGTTCCGGCATTCGCATCCATCCATGTTTGGACCTAGAAAACAGAGATCCAGGAATATTATTTAAATTTATTATAAATTAATTAACCTATAAACTTCCCCATCGGTATAGTAACTGCAAGAGCTGATGCTGAGCGCAATATTCTGAATTATTGCCCTTTCTTGGTCTGACTCTCAAATTCAAATTCACACGACTAAACGAAGTAAAACTGTTTGAATCCGTCTTACACGTGAGAATGGTAGCTCACCAAGCGGATACTATGAATGTGTAAATCATCAATATTGTATTGACTTTTATAACACGTGTTCCTTTCCAGGGTGAATCTTCATCATCAGTTTAATAGTTACCTGAGTGATTTGTTCTTCATTCAAGAGCCGGCTTGTGATAGTGCTCAAGATAGTAGAAACGCTACCGAGCCTGTAACAGAAAAATATTGAACATCATGCAGTTATTTGCAAAAAAGCAGCGAAGGATATCATTTTTCATTACTCCTAGATATAAATAATTATCCACCAAAAGATTTGGTTCATGTGCAAATACAAAATCTTCGGTTTTGACACACACTGTAACGTAATACATTATAACATAAACTATGTCAAAACACAGATGTCGCTAGCAGCCTGTATACCTAACTCTTTTGTACCCTTACAGAGCAGATTTTGCGTAAAAGAAACCATTTCACTTACGTAGCAGTAGTCTGGGCGACGTTATTTGTTAACCATTCGAAGGCTCTTAAAGTGTTGAATTCGTTGCTGGTGACAGCTGAGCTGATAGCGGAGGACTGGTCCTGTGGCCTGATATCATCATTTCCAGATACGATAGCATCAAGGTATCTGTTCAAGCTGGCCTGGTTGCCAGTGCATCCAGCTGCCGTGATCATCACGATCTTCTCGCTAGCTAAATCTTCAGCCAGGTAACGGGCCCAGAAGTAGTCAAAATCTGCAGCAGTTCCGTGGCGAAGACCAGTGCAGTATACCCATGGGCGCATATTTGCTGGAATGCTGGAAATCAAACAAAGTATATAAGACAACAGCACTAAGTTAAATTTTATTTGCAAGTTATAGAAACCTGAAAAGTGAATAAGCAGATAGAAAAGTAGATTAATACATAAAAAGGATACCGTACATTTTTTATGGAATGTTTACTGTTCTAATAACAAAATCCATATAGATAATATATATTTTAACCGTAAATATTTATTATGCACTAAATATGCACTAATTCAAGAATAGTGAGCAGAATAAAAACCATTTCAATCAAAGACATTTTACATCATTGACTGATTATATTATTTGATTTTAATATTCAATTGATACTGATTGATGTGTAACACATATTTTTTTCTAGTACAGGCATCGTCATTAAAACTGCCTGTTTAATTTGTGAATATATCTACAAATGTTCATCCATCATATTTTTACAAAGTTAAATTGTAGGCATGCATACATCTTTATTAGTCACAAGACTAATAAAGATGTATGCATGTATTGATGATGTATTTATTTTTAACACTTACGTTCCACCATTCCTCCAGTTTTGGAAGCTTGTTGTAGCAGCAGTGATGCACTGTTCCTGTCCAACGTTGCAGAGGAAGGTCATCACGTACATACGTAACAGATCGTCCATATAAGTTCCACCAACCGGCTCATTGTAGCCCAGACGATTAACGACTGCCACGCTTACGTCTAAGATTTGTTGCTGAAAGCAAATAAATATTGAGAAACATCAAACAAGCAAACAAGCTTTCAAAATTACCGGCCAAGCGGCAAGGGAACCGAATAATGTCACAAATTTACTACTGAACACGTTGACGTCGTCGTCGATCGACTCAATTGTAAGTAGGAACAGAGAAGATTTTAAGGTATTGTATATTTTATGTTGAAAGATGACTGTGTAATAAAGGTCAAATGATTTATTGAATTACTGCCATCAGTATTTCGATGACACAGAGGTAAAAAGAGCAACAATGCACAAAAGCAGAAATGCTTTTATTGATGTAAAAAATATATTTATAGTTGTGAAAGATATAACAATATATCTTGTACACTCCATTCCTACAATAAGACAGTGATGGCTAGCTCTTAATAATAAATTTAATCCTATTAATATATTATATCAATACTAGAAATATTATTGAGGAGTAATTTATATTCTGAAAAAACAAAAGCTGTAAAAATTTACCCGTAGCCTCTGAAGAGCTGCATCGTTGTGGGCCAATCGTCGAAGGGCGAAGTTATATCCTGTAATGGCAGCAATCCAAGGAGCATACTGGTCTTCAAATTGAAGGAAGGAGATTATGTTGAACGCTCTGCTGTAAGGCATCAAATTGGATCTAGCTAGCAGGAAGACGTCATCGACGATCTAAACAAAAACTTTCACAAATTATTTCCATTGTGACGCGTTGAAATCAAATTTAGTCACACAGACTTTGAATACAACCAATATGTTGTGTTTTTAATCTTAGAACTCAGGGTTGCCAATCATAATTTGTCTATAATAAACTTAATTACTTGTATACATTCTAAATTAATTAAATTTTGTCACAAGTCAGGTCAAGTAATTTTCTTGGTCTAAAGCAGTTTTGAAAGATAAATTTACCTGGGCACGATTGTACTCATGGATTTGCACCCTACTGGATCCTCTAAGAGCTTGTGTAATGAGTGCCCATGTCACTTCATCGTAGTCTACTCTGTAGAAACCTAAAAATATTTAATTCAATATTATCAAGAACTATACGATTCTGTAAAGACATAAATCAGTGTCTCCAGTGAAAAGAGGCATAAGTCGAGTTATGCCCTTTTGTTTTTATTGCACCATTGTAATCTCCGTGTTCTGTTACACAACATATCAAAAGGACATAACTCTAGCTCAATCGTAACCTGGTTTTTTGAATTGCATCAAGGACATAACTCGCCGTTTTTTAAGGCATATCCACTGATATCAAGTAAATTTCACAGCTAAAAAGATACAACTGCAATAAATCCGAAAACACAAACCAACAAAAAGACATAATGTCAGTTAATTGAACTACTGACATGACAGAAAAGACACAAACCTTATTGTTCCGAAGCGATTTAAATGTAGAAAGAAATAAAAGCAGATAATACCTTTAAGTGAGCATGTGTATAAGGGAATAACTCGATTTGTATCGTTTGATTCGCGTTATTTCAAATGTTTATCCCCACTTAGCCCTGTCGCTATTGGTCAAATCAAATCAAATCATTTATTGCATTGGTGGATTGGCACGTGTATTATGAATAAGTCGTTTCATTCTTTATTTTATAATTTCTATTTTGTTTATTTTTCTTTTTAAAGTAAATACTGTTTCGTGTGTTTGTTTTAAATAATATATATATTGCAGTCAAAACTCTTAACCAGCCGAAAGTACTTTTAACTAGCAAAATCAGTTAAAAGTAGTTTTAACCGTATGCTTTAGAATTTTGCCGCGAATTTTTCGCTTCTATAATAGAAATAAATGAATTGACTGCAACATATACAAACATTTAAAAGTCATTTCATATTTTTTGAGCTAAAATTTAATTAGAGCCAATTATTAAGACTTGTAACTGTTTAATGCATTTTTGTTGTTGTACTCGACGCTAGTAGCCGTGGTTAGTTCAGTCAAAAGCGTCGTGTGATTTGTGTGTTTTTTTTCAAAACTAGGGAAAAATGACACGCAGGCAAAAAAATACTGAATTTGTGTTAAAACCGGCTAGAGTTGTAAGTACCTACCTATTTAATTTATGTAATTACTTTGACTTTGATTTTTACTAAGACTATCGTTCAATGATTTCAAATGTGGCTTAAAACCTGATGAGTAATTTGATCGACTTTAAATTGCTTTTATGGATGAAGGAACTTCAAAAGCAACCATCTACCGCTGGTATAGCGGTCGTCTTACTTTGGCGAATGAACAAAGGAGTGGTCGTCCTACGACGGCTGTCACCGAAGCAAGTGTGTTGGCAGTAAAAAAAATAATTCAAGAAAAGAGACGAATTACGTACGAAGAGATTCAGCATACTCTGCTGATTGGTTCAGGAAGTGTTCACAAGATTTTGCACGAGCACCTACGCGCAAGGAGGACAGTTCCCCGCTGGGTAACTCACAACCTCACCGAAGCTCAGAAGCAGGCCCATGTGGATTGGTGCCGTGATATGATACAAAAATTTGATGAAGGCTCGTCACGGCGCGTTTACGACATCAGGTGAAGAATCCTGTATTTATCAATACGATCCAGAAACAAAGCGTCCGTCGAAAGTTTGGCTGTTTCAAAATGAACCAACGCCTACGAAAGTGAAGCGATCGAGGAGCGCAGGAAAAGTTTTGATCGCTAGTTTCTTCACTTTGATGGGGTACCTAGTTTCAATTCCACTTCGAGACCAAAGCAGCATCAACGCCGAATGGTATAGCACAAAATGCCTGCCAGAAGTTTTTCTGTAATGAGCAACAAGCGCCCGAACACCGGGCTCCGCGGGGTCGTTCTTCACCACGACAACGCGCCCGCGCACTCTGCGATCAAAACGAGGGACTTCCTGGAGTCCACACCGGTCGGAGTATTGAGACACCCTCCTTACAGTCCTGATTTGGCTCCGTGTGACTTCTTTTTACTCCCTAAAATTAAAAATCAGCTCAAAGGGATACAGTTTTCATCGCCGGAAGACGCGCTAGCAGCGTTTGAGAAGGCCGTGGAAGAGGTGTCTGCGGAGGATTGTAATTTTTTTTTTTAAATTAGTTCAGACGCATGAAACTTTGTATAGAGGCTGGTGGAGAGTTCCTTGAAAAGATTTAATAAACAAAAAAACATAGAAGTTAGTTTTTTAGTTTCTCAAAACTTTCTGAGTGTCCCACGTATTATATATTTATCCTGTATTCAGACACTTGCGGCGGCCAAAAAAAAAAATTGTAAGTAAGTGCTGTAAATTCATTTTTTTTATGTTGATTCCTCGTTTCTTATGTTGATTATTTCAATAAATAGAAGTATTTAATAGTCTATTTATTTTATTATAATATTAGATAAGTTTATCATGTATGTTTGTTATTGATAGCAGAAAGACATTAAGTCGTATAATCGTCTTAAACATTGATGAAATAAGGGAATAAGTCGTAATATTCCTTTAAAAACGAGCAAAATTACAAGAATAAAAGACGTTATACCATTAATGCTTCGTTAATAAGGGCACAACTCCACAAAAAGTAAAAAAAAATATAGAAGGAGTGGTTGAATGGGTAAGTTATTTACGTTAAATAAAATAACTATTTATTATCTAGAATGTGCAATAAAAAAAATATAATAATTTAATCCCGAAATACTAAAAAACATCAAAAGTATGGTTTTTTGGCTCTCCTGAAAAGTGCCCATTTTGAGTTGTGCCCTTTTTCACTGGAGACACTGAAATACTGCAACACAAGGAAATTAAAAAAAGAATTAAGAAAACATCGCTTCGAGTACAGATGCATCTAGTAAGACTGTTAGCTTCGGACATAGTTGGAAATAAGTAAGGTGACGATAATAGTCTTCATAAACATATCGTACCAGATTGTTGTTTGTTGAAGATAACCCATTCTCTTCCAGTGGTTCCCCTGTTGATGGTAGTTGCTGAAGCTGTAAGGATTTGGGAAGGCTTAAGGTTCTCGAATTCAGGAGCACCACCTCTGGTCCAAGTGATAGGCACGTCCCAAATACTGCTGATCGAAGACACACCAGAATTGCGCTCGAAGCGGGTCTAAAAGTTTAATAATGTTTAAAAACATATAAAATTAGCTGACGCGACAAACGTCTTGTCCAAATTTCAATAATCCCATAAAAAGGATTTTCAGTTTATCGCCAATTTTCCATTTTCTGAGCAATTTTCCATATTTTTTATTACCTTAAAATCTTATCACACACCGAACTATTACGAAAATTTAGAAAATCCGCCACACATCGATCCAAGCATTTCAAGTCAATTATTCCGTTGGGTTTGAAGGTCCCTCGAGATACTTTGAATTTATAGACCACAGATATCCGATAAAGATATTTTGTTTACCTGTGTGACAGTCATGTTTCCAGTTTCATGATTAACGTTGACAGTTAGAAGAGGATGTCCACCTTTCTCTGACCAGGACCTGAAGTACCGGTCAATGGTGATCCCATCATAAGCGGCCAGAGCATTATCTTCGACAGCAACAGCATCCAGGGCAGAGAATAAATGTTCAGGTTCAGCAACGTCAAATTCTCTAGAAAGGAAATAGTTATTAGTTGCTGAAGAATTTAGTGCCGCTATGTTAACATGGAACTGCATGATAAAAACAGAATAAGTCTATCATCATTATTGATTAGTAAGCCATTAATCACAAGGTTTATCTACACGTGATATTTGTGTTTGTTTAAAAAACAAAACCACAAACCTTTCTTTCAAGTAATTCCTAAGGCCTTTTACGTAAGTATCCTGTCCGAGCAAGTATTGTGTCATTCTAAGGATAGAGGCTCCTTTAGCGTAGGTGATGGTAGAGAAATGAGCACTGACAGTGGTTGGGTCGTTCACGTTGGGATCAGTTAGAGCGTGGGCGGAGTCAATGGAGTCAGAGAGTAGAGAAACTTGCAGTTGTTCAACAATGAAGCGGGTGTCGTAGCCCATGTCTGGTGCAACCTGATGATTAAGACACACAATATTTAAAACGAATTAAAGAAAAATAGGCACAGTGTACGAAAACTGATCTACAGACTCATAAGTATTAATTATTCATTTAAATGTTCTACTACTCCTTATGACGGCTTATTTCAAACCACTATGGCCAAAAAGTGATGGTGATTCACAGTGAGAGACTAAGAGATAAATTATTTCTGGCAAACGTTGTCATGGTAATTTGGATATCAAAGTTGACGAAACATCAAGCAGAACTGGCCTACAAAATAACGAAATGCTTACCGTGGCGGTCAGGTAGTATTGGTAGAATCTGGCGAAACCTTCGTTAAGCCAGAGGTTGTCCCACCAAGCGCAAGTAACGAGATTACCGAACCACATGTGAGCAATTTCGTGTGAAACAATGTTGGCTACACGCTGCCTGTAGAAGTGGTTGGAGTTCTGAGGATCGTAAAGGATGAGCGCTTCTCTGAAAGAGATATTAATGTTTTAATGACTGAAAGATTTTATTTCTTTTTAACAAAGACAAATGAAGTAATAAATAATGGTTTTGAATAAAAAACAATATTAAAATTCAATACAATACGTAGATATGTTATCAAAATTAAATGATATTACCTGTAAGTCAACAGACCCCAATTTTCCATAGCACCGGCGGAGAAATCAGGGATAGCAGCTTGCTTCATATCCATATTGGTAGCCATAGTATAGTAAGGGTATGCAGTATATTCTTCCATGGCTGTCAAAAGCAGTTCACCGATCTCCAAGGACCAGTCTCCAGTTCTTCCAGCATTGTCTCGAGCGTAAATGTTGAAAGGTCTTTGAAGGTTGGTACCAGAAGATACTTGGGTATAATGGGATACAATAAAAGCGAGCAAGTAGGTTGAAGTCACTGGAGTAGTGTAGAATGTCTCGGCGATTCGTCCATTTGCAAGACTGCAAAAAAAAACAATTTTGATGACGTCAATATAACATTGTCTTCTTGTTTGTATCATTGAGACGTTGCCTTACATTCGGTGTTAAGACTTATGGTTAGATGTTATCAAGCTAAACCCTCCTCTTTGCTTGAGACCAACAACTACAGAGTTTAAGTCGGCATCTATATTGCTATTAACATCATCAGATTTGAAGGTGATCTGTTGCTAAGTTATACAGAATATCACTGTATTACAAATAATAAATCCACTAAGTAACAGTTACAAACGCTAGTGTAGTTACAGTGTGTATAGCTAGTGAAATTACTGGGCAAATGGCCTTAACAACTGAGGTCTCAAAACGCAAACCTGAACCTGATTAAAAATGTCCCTCATGTTGCTCGGCGGCCTGACTGGCCATAAGCTTGTTTGTCATGTTACTAGTAAAATTCCATTGACAATAATTCCAAGTATTATAATATTACCCAATCAACGCAATAAAACTCAAGCTATTATAGAAACGTGACCACAGTCATCGCGTTTGATACTTTATCGTATTTCATCGGTATATCAAGGAGAATATAGTTCTTTTTTGTTATGATAACGTCAGTGATTAAGCTAACAACTTGTAAATGCTTACGGGATTGTACTGCGTATCGGCATGTTAGATAGTGTGGGGCTGAAGTCGCTCTCTCTGTTGATGGTAATATCGAACGTGGCCTTGAATCCAGGCTCGTCGTAGCAAGGGAAAGCCTGGCGAGCGTGCCCAGGCTGGAACTGTGTTGTGGCCATCCATCTAAAATAATATTAACAATGAAATCTCTTAATTTGTCACTTATATTACGTTAAGGATACATTCTATGTTGACGATAGAAATGTGTAGCGTTAAAAATCCTTAAATTTTTATACATGCAGTTATTGCAATATTGTACCAGCGAAATATGTTACTCCTTTCATTTAAAAGAGTGTTTGGGACGGGATTAATACAACCCTATGTTTCATAAATGCTTGTAAAAGTACAATTGCTTATTTGTATTGAAAACATTTGAATTTGAACTATTAGAAGAGAACTCTCTGTGTCTCTCGTTGTAATCACTCATCTCATTAATTGAATAATAATTATTAAAATAATTTATTAGCAAAAGTTTTTTGAAATTCCGAACATTAAAAACTCGATACTTATTTGTTCTTCAGTTTTAGGATCGAACCGAAGCTGATAAGATTACCTTTTAACTACATATTTACTAATCGTATCAATTCGTTATAATCTCCGATATTGCGTATGGCTCAAAGATATCAACTGACTAATAAGATATTTGGGAATTTTACCAATTTGTTTATTTATATTAAAATAAAAAAAAATGCACTCCTTGAATTGCTGATATTAATAATAACTGTAAAACTTCATGTAAAAAAAGAATACACTAATAATCTCTGTGACTTACACGAATGTTTATTACAATGCAACTTATACCCGCCATCTATTACGGGGAACTGCTAAGCTTTTCGGGGAAAACAGACGCGATGGTATTTGTACACCTAAAAAGTACCTATTCTTTCATCTATATTATCATTTTTGTAACTGAATTGATACGAATGTACTTGATCATCTCAATGTACCTAGAATGATAATATTATTATCATCTTAAGTTACTTAGTATGAAAGCTTTGATTTAAATGTTCTATTACCTATTTAAAAGGAGGTACAGTCGCTATCACATCAGGTTATACAAAACTGACAAATTTCTCCAAATGATTTTGATGGTTAAGTTCAGAATCGATTGAGTAAATTTTTCAATTTGCCGTAACTTGATATGCTAGCAACCGTACATACTTAAAAATATATAAGAGTTTTAAAGAGGCCTATGTCCAGCTGTGGACGAATATGGGCTGATGATGATGATGATGATGAAGAAAAGTACAAACCTCCTTCCAACACTATCGACGTACCAACTCCTGTAAAAACCTCGCATGTTAGTTTGAAGGTTGCCTCTGAAACTACTACTGATTATATACTCCTGGTTAGGATCCAAGGCTGCAGCAGTACTAATCCTCAAAAAGCTGTACGGCATTTCGCAAGCGTACACCTGGCCAGGTGTAGCTAAGTCTACTTCAAGGTTAGAAGCAAGGGTGACATTCAAAGACAGGATCGTCAAATCATTGCAGTGAAGAACGATTTGGTTGACGTTTGCCTGTGTTGCTCGAAAGCGAATAGTCACGTTACCATCAAAGGTGAATGGTATGATCCCAGTTGGGACCACGTCGAAATACGGTGTTAGGGAGACAGCATAGTTGCTTGGGCGAGTTGTAGCAGGTAGGCGGTATGCAGGGTCCCTCAACATATTCCTGTATTGAATCCATTCATCGTCCGGCACCTCTATGGGACTGGAAGTAAATGCTCCTTGGAGCAAAGCTACCCCCAAAAGGAGGCCTAACCAGCGATCCACCTAGAAAAATAAAAGCTTGTCAGATGTGTGTATGGCAAGAATAACTAAAAAGTATTTCTACGAAATTTTAGTCTAAATGGATTAAAATGAAAAACTTGAAGAAAGATACTACTTGAGCAAAGAATAGTAAAAAAGTAATGTATCTAAGACTGCCTCATTAGTCTAGTGGTCCTAAGCGCAACTGCTACGCTAGAGGTCCTGGGTTCGATCCCCGGGTCGAGCAAAGTGTTATTGGGTTTTTCTATGAAATTCCCAGTAGCAGCTCGGAGTCTGGATTCGTGCCCGGTTAATGGCAATAGGCTCGCCCCCTATTACATGGGACCTAAACATACCGGTGAAATGTGGGTGTACATTGGTACATCTCTGCCTAACCCTTCGGGGAATACAGGCGTGATGGTATGTTTTAATATAACCTTATGTAATTAACGATAATGTAGAAGAATGCAAGTTTTTTTGTATCAGTTCTCATAGACTAAATCTATCAATAGATTATATCCAATATTCCCATGGGTATGATAGACCCCCACAACGATGATAACCTCACTTATCACACAAGATCTTATGTCGTCATCATTTACTAGGCTAAATAACACTTTGCTCGACCTGGGGATCAAACCCAGGATCTCTAGCGTAGCAGTCGCGCTTAGGACCAATAACCAATGAGGCAGTCATAGCTATAGGCGTAATTTCATAGTAAAACTAAATAACATTTTGCTCGATCTGGGAATTGAACCCAAAACCACGAGCCCAGCAGTATTTTTACTAGGGGTACCTTCCCCTTGATAGATAGTTATGGTTTAAGACCAACTCCCTGATAACCTTATTGTACTCAAAAACATGTTTTTCAAAATAAATTGATTGATTGGTGATTGAAAAAAGCTGCCCTACGTGACAATTGATAAAATGGAACACATTGTTTTTCAAAGCTGCGGTACTGAATGACGAAATAGCATAACTATAAATAATATGATTCCAAATTCATGTGTTAAACAATATCTGACCAAAATATAATTTAAGAAAAGCTTGATTTACAAAAGTAATTAGTCTTCTAATAAGAAAAAAGTCTGTTCAAAATAATACACAAAAACACATACCATGTTAGCGCTGGTTCAAAACAGGAATAATGGAAAGCTTAAAAAACTAATTATTTATCTAAAACAAAATAAGCGATAATGTGTATATTATCTTATCCAAATTAAAATATAGCTAACAATCTGATAACTGGTATCCGTGATAATGGTTGACTTTATCTTGTATAATATAACAAAGCTAAAATTAAAAGTGAAAAGCCGACGAAATATATAAGAAGACTTACCTATACATTAAAGAAGCTGGATGCTACAAGCCATCATCGTCAAGATGAAATTGCGCGCTAAGGGTTGTTATAGACTGATAAATATGGTGATAATAATACATTTTATATAAATAGTTTAAGGTTACATACATACATCATCATCATCATCATCATCCCATTACATTGTCCCACTGCTGGGCACGGGTCTCCTCTCAATACGAGAGGGATTAGGCTATAGTCCACCACGCTAGCCTACTACTACGCTAACATACATATTGTGGTTGACATACATACATACATATTGTCACGCCTGTCTCATGGGGGTAGGCAAAGACTATGGATTTCTACGTTTCCAAGTTTAAGGTTATTACGGTTATTACAACTCAATGTCCCTATGCTGCAAACATTGACTAAAATTTTGTGTTTCAATTGTAATGTCTCAAGAATTTTTATTTTAACTTTTCTTGATGAACGCTTAAAAAATTGTAATGTAAGTGAGTTTTAACTCGTATTAGACCACGTCTATAGAATGCATCCGGAACGGTGGGCCAGGATAGTCACGGAGTGGATCCTTAAGGAAAGTCGTCGATGCCGGGGCAGACCCAGAAAGCGCTGGCGAGACGATCTGGATGCGTTTATGGCTGACTGGCAGGAGAAAGCGATAGACAGGAGCACGTGAAATGGTCTGGGGAGACCTTTGCCCAGCAGCGGGACAGTATAGGTAAAAAAAGCTTTTCAGTGAAGTATTCTGACAGTTTTTTCAGTATTTCACGTGACCTACGCAAATGTCTTACTGATCTGGTATCGTAGTGTGGCAGTTCGTTAGACTTCCTAAAAAATGGTTGAGCTACACGATAACTGATGTATGCGTGCCGTCAGTTAGGACCGATCAACTCAAAGCTGCTATGCCTCTACCTCCATAAGGCTTGTTCAGATTTTTCCCTACATTGTAAACCGCCTTAATAATAATAACTACTATATGGACTTTTAAATGAGACCATGATTCTCTGACTGCTTTATTAGTCTAGTAGTACATTAGTACACCTCTGCCTAACTCTTCGGCGATTACAGGCGTGATGGTATGTTATGATTCTTTGAGTTTGTTACGGCGTTTCTTCTCAGAGGTCGTCAGATCGTCGGAAAAAGGTAAAACATTGACGTGTAAAGGTGTCTTTAAAGGATCTATTGACCTAAATAATTAACAAATTATCTGTAACGTTATATATATATATGATATGTTGTATCGTATCTATAGGGAGGAACTATAGAAATCCGGGTAGGTATAATCTTATACAATTAATCGTATATCAATCTGCGTGTAGGCATAGAACTGAGCAACCTCCGGCTCAAAACACGTGACGTATTGATCTAAAGATTAAATGAACCAATACATAATCAAATGCGTGCAGTTATCAGAGTCGTAGATACAATTTATTATATACAAGTGGACCCGACAGACGTATTTCAGCCCGATCTCGACCGCAGCGCCATCTAGCGGGTCCAATTTTTTTCCATATTTTCTCACCGTTGAAATATTCCCTGGTCTTGTACAAATATTTCAATACCAAAATTAACCAAATTGGTCTAGCTGTTCTAGAGTTTTAGCGAGACTACCGAACAGCAATTCATTTTTATATATAAGAAGAAGAAGAAGTAGATTTGTGAATATATGAATTTTCAAAATTTAGAAATTACTTTAATAATGTTGTTTGCAATAACACACGGCTCAAATCAAGCTGTACAATCCAGTATAAGCTGACCTTCCACTACTTGGAAAGTCCATACGATGCAAGATTAGCTTATTCTGGACTTGTATAGCTTGATGTGTAGCTGTAGCAACATTTACGTGTATAGTATTATGAGGGCTTTGGTAATTATTTTATATTAGCTTCTGCCTGCGACTGCCTCATATGTGTTTTTACCTGTTTAAAAAGAAACCTATGTGTTGGTTCAGACTATAAAATATCGGTACCTACACCAAATTTCAACCTAATCCATTCAGCCGTTTTTTGTGATTGAGTAACAAACATTCTAACATCAACTTTAACATTTATAATATTAGTAGGATATTCGTAGGCATTTGAAGGGGTGCAGTGAATGCTGGAGCGTAGCCTGTCATAGTCATGATAAAGGTCACTAATCTCATAGCCATAGCTATACAGCAAAAGAAGGCAAGTTCAGTTTTTAGTCGGTACGAGTTCGAAATAATCGCTGTTTTGCTTCAGTAAGGCATTATCCTGAGAAACACAATTTTACAGTAGCATTCAGCATTTACAAAAATAAATTGTTTTATTTTTAACGTTAATTTAAGATTTAGTATAGTTATAGTTAAATAACAAAGCTTTTTTGAAATTATAAGAGTTTTTATAATAATTAAATTGCATTAAAATTATTTCTTAAAAAAGTGTGTATTCGGACTTGTAAAAAAGGATATTCAGAGGTGTATATCTTAACGCCTCAGGCATCTAGAGAAAGATATAAAACACAGAAAAGCAATGAAAAAAAATATTTTTTACAAAAATATTGTATATTTTCAATAAATTACAAAAGCCTATTTACAATTTGGTGGCGAATTGACAAGGCTATTTAAATCTTACTTACAACAAACTATGCTAAATTCATATTTGTCAAACGTACGCTACGTAGATAATATCAAAACTTTATCTTTGGCAAAAATTTGACAATTATGTCGTCTAGCATTTGACAATAACATTTCTTCAAACTTTCACAGTGCAGTTGTTTTTGACACACTTTTTCGAAGTCAAATCATTGCATAAACACTTTAAGAAGAAATGGAACTTTGTTAGGATTCTATAAACTAACTTGGTACCTCTATTACAGAGATCGTAACTTATAGCATATAGTTAGCAATAGCAGCCAGTGCTACCACGAAGATGGAAACGAACGTGGTGCTTGCTGAATCGGCAAGAGCTGGCAGATCAGGGGTGACAGGCTCGACAAGAGTTGGTCGAGGCGTGGTCACTACGGTCACTTCCACAGGTGCCGCTGGAGTAGACGCCTGAATATTTTGGTTTCCATTCACGAAGTAACTGTTCATATCGCTTTGTACTTCTGATGCCCATAGGATGCTCTGGCGGCTGTTCTCAGCACCGTTGTATACGGCAGTGTAGGAGTCTCCCAAAGCGGCTTGGTTGGCAGTGGCCCAGGCTTGGAACTGGGGAGAAAACAAGATTATTGTACAACTACTTGACTTTATCATCAGCATCATCAACACATATCCCATTGTTGGTAGGGGTCTCCTCACAGAATTATGATATAAGAGAGTTTAAAAATAAGGTATCCTCATCATCAACCCAGATACTGTTAGACTGCTGGGCACGGGTCTCCTCTCACCATAAGAGGGATTAGGAGTCCACCATGCTGTCTTTTTAACGGCAGACTTCACACGCCGTCAAGAAAATCTCTCAGGCATTGAAATTTCCTCACGAGGTTTTCTTTCACCGTTGTAAGCACGTCATATTGATTATTATTATTTTTAAGTTTTAATTAAAAATAAATAATATAATAATTTTAATTGAAATAAAAGATGGAATACTTTGTGATTGATTGATTAATAAAACATATCAGGTCATAGAATCTATTAAATACAGGACTGGCAAATGTAACTCATCCTACACTTCATTCGGCTTTCAATCGGCCTTTCTAATCAGGGCAGCTTAATCTCATGAACCATAATCTTGGAATGATCAACAACTTTACAATACTAGAAGTCAGTAAGATTTTTTTCTTCTATAAGCTTACCAGCAATGTGGGTCACACATTACTACATAAACTTGTTAACCCCTCGTTCTAAAGCTAAATGATTGTATTACGAGTGTGTGCACGTCGGTGGTGCAATGGGTGGGTTTCAAACCAGCAACCATAGATCGCAACTCCGAAGCCCCAGACATTAGGCTACCGCCGCTTCAATATATAACATAAAATAAAAAATATATATATAGCTTACTTCATTAACTTCGTTAATGGTCCTCAATCTAGCTGAGACGTAAGACAATGGCGTGACTGGAGATCCGAATCTGGAGAAAAAAACACGATATTAATGTTTATCCTAACAGAAACGCTTAGCATCTTCACCTACAGTTTGCTTGTACGTTTTCGGTTCCACATAATTGAGCGAACCAAGGGCACAACTCTAAGTTACTACTGAGAAATTAATAGAAAATCCACTAATAATTTATCGATACTTTTTTAGTCGCACTTCAAGAAAAAAAACGAACACATTAGGTACTGATTTAAAAGTAGACTAAAAACAATAAAAAAAAAATTATTTTTTTAATGTGAAGGCAAATTTCGACATGGCGGGTGGGGCTCGCGGTGGCTTAGTGGTCATAGCGTCTGGTGTACTTAACCAGAAGACGCAGGTTCGAATCCTGCCCGCGGTCGTATTTTTCCTTCACTACAATAATAACTTTAAATCATTATATTCTTATTTATACTGTTAAAAAACGCAACGCTTTTGTCTTTGTTATACCACCACGTTTGTATTTCCCGAAGGATTAGGCTTAAGGGAGCCGCTGAGAATGTCATAGAAAATCTTAATAACCCTGCTCGACCTAGGAATAGAACCCAGGACTTTCAGCATAGCAGTCGCGCATAGGACCTCTACAGTAATAAGTTTGTTATAATCGGATAAAATAGCCCCCTTTATTGAATCAAAGATTCACTAAAGGTGGATAAATAATAATTATAAACTCTCTCCAGGACCAACGTTACCTCGCCATGAGACTAACGTTAAACTCGAGGGTAGATTATAACTGTTTTCTACTAGACTATGATAATAAAACAAAAAATGTGTCACAAGGTCAAAAAAAAGTGTACAATCCGCAGAGTAGCTTGTGGCTAGATGATGGTGAGTCGCCACTCACCATCAGCTCGGTGCTACGATCCTCATTGCTCCAGAGAGTCGGTCAGGGCCTCGCATCCAGATTTCCCATATTGGGTAGCTGGAGTGGATCCCAAGTGCGCCCGCAGAACTCTGGACTCTGCCTTACCTTAATTGGCCGGCCAGAGGGGGAATTGTATAATAGCGGGGAAACCCAATCCGCCAGCTTTTCGGGGAGCCCAGTTAGTGAGGTGGCGAGTCACAGTGAGTTGAGGTAGTAAGACAGACGCCGTTTTCTTCCGGCATTAGAAGCTATTGGTCCAACCAAACACTCACGTCCATAATCCCAATTATTTCTCTTCCCTATTTTACAATAGTCCTACTCCCACCTGGGATACTCTATGACTGTATTCCTTTAGAGAATTTATGGAGTGTCACGGGTTGGTGCCCCATCCTATACTAGATTAAAGTTCTCCAGAGGCCTCTGCGTGTTGGACCTGTGTCCCCCCGCACGCCTGCCAAAGGACCGGATGTCTTCCTTACGGGAGGCATGCCGTGATCACCAAGGTGGAGATACAAATAATAGTAATAATAAGGTAGCCTTTTCAGTCCCCAAAAGATTTTAAACCGATAGATACTTACGCAGAAGTAACAGCGGCCAAATTATTTCTCATGTATGTGAAGGCGATCTGAGTGTTGCCTTCGTTGCCGACGACAACAGTGTTCAGGGCAGTAGTGTAGTCTTGAGGTCGGATAACATAATTGTCTTGGACAATATTGTTCAACAATCTGGGAAAGGAATGGGATGATAATTATATGAAGTTGCACATAACACTTTGTAGATTTAATTCAAGAAATAACATAAGCTCCGCGGGGCAGAAGAACAATAGTTTGTGTTATTCCGTATCTCATCAAGGTTTAGATAAACGTTAAACAGGCCTTCAAACTAAAGTTAATAGGTTCGCTGATGCGCTCTGGCGGTTAACAAAAATTACTAACCAAAATGTTGAAAGGAGAGTGAGTGCTGGTAACCAGGTGAATGGGGCGCTACACACCTTCATGAATAGTCGGAAAGTGTCCGAAAAGGCACGGCTGGCTGTGATTGGGGTAGTGTTGGCGCCGACACTAATGTATGGTAGTGAAAGTTGGGTATGGCAGAAGAAACATGAAAGCATAATAAATGCTGTAGAGATGAGAGCTTTGAGAAGTATGTGTGGTGTTACGCTAAAGATAGAGTGAGAAACAGTGTGATAAGGGAGCGTTGTGGAGTGAAAGAAGATGTAGTAACAAGGATTGAGAAAGGTATGTTAAGATGGTTTGGTCATGTAGAGAGAATGGATGAACGGAGATTGACGAAACAAGTATATATGGTGAGTATGGATGGACGAGTTGGAAGGGGAAGACCTCAGCGAACGTTCCGCAACCAAATTGCGGATGTTCTTAAAAAAGGCCAGGTTCCGAGCACCCTAAACCGACGGTCATGCATGAAGAGATTAATGAATGTAGATGAAGCGAAAGTAATGTGCCAGGATCGTAGCAAGTGGAAATCTATAGTCTCTGCCTACCCCCATGGGAGACAGGCGTGACAATATGTATGTATGTATGTAAAATGTTGCTCTTCAAGCGTATTATGGTTATGTTGCGTAAATTGGGGAATTAAAATCGAGTGTTTCTATCCCAAAAGCAGTGTATCCAAGCAATTTCTAGAGTATCGCCTCTTATTGCAGAAAATGGTTCCCAAAATTTGAATTATTGATTGTTCCATGTCTATTTATAATTAGGATGCTGTAATTTTGTAAAAACCCATCCGGAATTGTTTAATAAATGGAGCGATTATTGTAGTTTTAATACAAGATATCCAGACCGGGTATTGTTGCCTAATATAAGAACTGAGCTTTATCGCCGAAACTGTTATACTATGGCAAACAGGATCTATAATAAGTCACCCGAAAATTATACAATCCTACCGGCAACAATTTTCAAGTGTCGCTTGCATAGTTGGCTGATTGGCAAAAGTTAATATAAATTAATGAGTACTTTAATACAAAATTCTAATATGTCTTCGTTTTTAATTATTGTTATGATTAGTATTTGGTAGTTGGGTCTTAAATAATAATATTGTGATTAAAGTTTAGTTGAAGTCTTATTGATTTGTCTTGTAAAATTTAAATTTGCATGCACCGCATTTTTTTTATTATATTTTGCATGAACGAATGCTGAATATCGCAAAAGATTTTTTTTTATTTGATTTTTTTCGCTTAAATTAGCATATTTTTTTTATTACATAACCCTTCAAAATTCTTACACTTACATGTTAAGAGATGCCTCGTGAGGTGTGCATCCAAGAGTCTGAAGAAGCAGAATCTTCTCTGTGTAGACGTTGTGCTGTTGGAACCTAGTCCACAAGAAGTTGAAGTCGGCCTGTGTTCCATCACGGAGGGCGTTGCAGTACACCCAGTTGCGGCTGTCAACTGGCACTCTAGATAACAAGATTATATAGTATGATTTACAGTACTACTTCCATCCGACATCCAACTCAAAATAAAATGAAATTCATTCATTCAAAGCCAAGAATCAAAAGAACTCATAATGGGCTAGAACTTAAAAAATTTTGAATGACTACTATTACAATTATCATAAAAGTTTACACTGGCTTAAAATTTAATTGGGCAGAGAGAAATCTCCGTTTCTTCACTCTCCTAGAAGTGAGTCCGAAACTATTTAAAAACAGTGAATACTCACTCAACTCCAGTATCACGCAGTGCATTGAATTGCGCTGTGGCAGCTTGACGACAGGCCTGGACACCGATATTGCACAAGACAGGCGCCAGTTGGTAACGTAAGTAGGAGCGCATGAATGACTCGTTGGCAGTAGGATAGTAAGTCAGCTGGGTGATTGCCGTATTCGCCCAACGAACAAGCAAGTTCTGATGATGAAAAAATTGCTTAAATCCTATTGACTGGTGATAAGAGATGCGAGAATTGAAATAATTGTTTGAAATGGAATATGTATTCAAACCATTCCGGTTCCCTAGAATACATTTAACAAGGGTACATTGAAATTACAACTCTATTACCTACACGGTGAATCTTCTACAGTAAAAGTATTTAACAATAAAATAAAAAAGCTGTTGATTATACTAACGTTCAATTCAGTAAGTTGAGGAGTTCCAGCGAGTCTGTTTCTGAGCCAAGAGAAGCCAGTGAGGGCGGCAACCCATGGGGCATATTCAGTCTCAAACTCCAAGAAAGATATGATGTTGAATGCGCGTTCGTAGCTCATGAGGCCAGAGCGAGCAAATTGGAAAACATCGTTGACGATCTGGAAAAAGTTGTAAAAATAAATACTTCTAATAATACACGGTGTCATTGAATTAACTGCTAAGTAAAAATCACGGTGTATATCTATAACTATGTAATTAAAGCTTTCTAACCGTCTTTGTTTCTAACAGTTTTTTTTTCTCTGTGGCATAAGCTAAGAAGTGAAATACACATTATTAACATCAAAAATACAGGGATGATTATAAACTGTAATTCGTTACTTGAGGATATTATTAATAGATCAATCTTGATTAAGGCTCATTGGCTAAGATTGATACTCAAAGTGTAACCAAAGTAATACTCAATAATACTTAAGGTGTAAAGAAATATATTTTTTGGCAAAATTCCATACAAAATTGTGTGATAGCTTTTATCAGTCATTCCGTTAACTAGTCCTTTTTTGTGACTTTCATTTCTACTCCTTACCTGAGCGCGGTTGTACTCATGAATCAAAGTCCTGTCGGAGCCTCTCAGAGCCAAAATGATGAGATCCCAGGTGTAATCATCATAGTTTACTCTGTAGAAACCTGTTGAAAGGAAGAAAATTATATTTATTCTAGTTTGTCGTTGAAAATAATAGCAATGGGCTCATCAACATTCTCAGGTATATCGTATCGTATGTCGGACTGACTAAAAACCGCACTTGTCTTCCCTTGCCTTATAGTCATCGTATAGACCATGGTATTCGTGACATTCGCCACGACGATGACATAATCCTCCTAGCCTTTTTCCATCGATGTTGGAGTCAGCTTTAAGTCTAACCAGTTCTGACTGAAGATTAGTTTGTGTTTATTAATTCTTGGTTTGTCCCCCGCGACACAGGGCTTGTTATCTAGTACGAGAGTGTTTTTTAAAGGCCTACGCAACGCCAATTGCCATATTGTCATAGATTTCGTAAAACAACCAGTTTCAACTGTGCGGGTTCTCGATGTGTTGAGGGCAATCCATCCACAGACTGGTGACAAGCGCAGCTTAATCTTGCAGATCAGCTGATCAATGTAGTTATAACTTAATCACGAGTCCCTCTATTATAGAAGTAGAAAAAATTCTTACCGGTTTGTTGAATGTTGAAAAGTACCCAGTGGTCACCGACAACTCCACGGTTGATAACGGTGATGGCTTTGGAGAGGACATGAGAAGGCTTAGTGTTCACAAAGCTAGGCGAAGCGCCGGTAGTGAAAGTGATTGGGACGATGTAGTTTGTGTTAATAGACGAGTAGCCAGTGTTGATGTTGAAACGACGCTGCAAAAAAAATATAAATATTAGTTTTCTTCTTAGCAAAAAAGCATATTTCAGTTTACTATATAAATTATTTGGGCAAATTTCATCATCTGAACTAAAGACATAAGTCGTGTAGTTTACAGACAGTAAAAAAATATTACTTTTCTTGTTAACCTATTTATCGTCTCATGGCTGGGCACGGGTCGCCTTTTAGAAGAAGAGGGGTTAGGATAGTCTCCCATACTAATATTATGCGAATCGGCAGACTTCACACGGCACGCAGGTTTCCTAACGATATTTTCTAATACTTGAAATGTAAATACCTGGTAAATGATCATTTCTCCAGTGGTGTGGTTAACTTGAACGTTGAGGACAGGGTGTCCTGGCTGTTCGGTCCAACTCCTGTAGTATTCTGAAAAGTCGAAGTCAGAACCGTAGGCAGTAAGGGCTCCAGCTTCATTACCGGCTAGCGCGAGAGCATTGAACAAGTGGCTAGGCAGGGAAGTATTGAATTGCCTGCAAAAAAATATCAATAAAGTCTTATAGTAGTGGCTAAGCAGGGAAGTATACAGAATATGAAAGAAAAGAAGAAAGTGTCACATTAAGTAAACAGCATTTTTTTTTTTTTTTCGTTGAACTTGCCATAGAAGGTTTTCGAAACTCACCTACTCTGCAAATAGTTTCTCAGACCCGCCCTATGAACTTCAAAACCAAGCAAGTGCTCAGTCATTCTAATGACAGCAGCACCTTTATTGTATGTGATGGTTGAGAACATAGCGCTGACCGCAGCGGGACTGCCAACACCGGGATTAGTGAGAGGTTGAGGGTTATTGGCAGAGTCACTAAGCAAAGATGTATGGACCTGTTCTGTGATGAAACGGGTAGCGAGACCCATATCTTCTACCTGAAATAAAAATAATTGTCACAATCATCATCATCGACCCATTACAATGTCCACCACAATAGCCTACACAATGTGAAGACCTATATAACCTTTATGTTATTGTATTAAAGTTCAAATTTTAAGAACTTAATGAGATTGGACAGAAGTTCAATCTCTTCAAAAAATAAATAAGGCCTAGAATAACAGAACTTAGAAGTAAGAACTTTCGCATGTCAAAAGAGGAAAAATCTTTATAACCCATACCCAGTAAGTGAGGAAGTATTGGTAGTATCGTGCAAAACCTTCGTTCAGCCAAAGCACGTCCCACCAGTCATTGGTGACCAGGTTACCGAACCACATGTGAGCGATTTCGTGGGATAAAATGTAAGCAATGAGCTGCTTGAAATAGCTGTTGGTATGCGCTTCATCGTACATCAGGTAAGCTTCTCTGTAATCATTTAATAAAATGAGTAATACTTCCGACCAGATACACTTAAACGCTACATAGAACATTTTTTATTTATATTATTTTATGTAATCCAATCTGTTTGTACATGAAAGTACCTGTATGTAAGTAACCCCCAGTTCTCCATAGCACCAGCACCAAAATCAGGAATGGCGGCTTGAGTCATCTTAAGGTTGGAGTTCTGCTGATAAAAGTTGTAAGCAGTGTGGTCGTTCATCTCAGCCAATAGGGCCTGTCCTGTTGTCTGAGCATAGGCTCCTTGACCAGCAGAAAGCGCACCAGGCCGTGCAATAACCTCGTGCATCAAAAGACCATTTGAGGTAGCCTCAATGGAATTATATTCGGCGACAATCAAAGCCAAAAGGTATGTGGACATGACTGGTGTTGTGTAGAAGACATCTTCTTGGTAGCCGCTGTAAGAAAAATCAATTTCATTCGAGGCCATACTAAGAAATTAAATTTACTTAAAATACATTATTAATTATACTAACGTGAAAACAGTGTTTCTTGTTTCCCTCAGCCTAGTGCAGGACCAACTCCTGTGAGTTGTGGGACGGCGAATGGTGATATCGAAGGTAGCCTTGAAACTGGGTTCATCGTAGCAAGGGAATGCATAACGGGCAGCGGTAGCTTGAAACTGTGTAGTGGCCATCCAGCTAAAAAATATAACCTAGTAAGTATACAGCAATTTTAAATCATATTATCGTTATAGCTTGAATAGCACAATTTTTATTACCTGACTTGGGTGTCAGTAAATGAATTCCTGAACCAACTTTTGTAAATTCCGTACATATCTTCACGCATTGGAGTTTCGTTGAATTGAATTAGTAGGGTATAGTCGACTTGATTATTCTCATTGTACTGCAGAACTCCATTAGTAACCGTAATTATCAAGAATTGGTATTCTTCCTGAAGTCTGTAGGTTGTAGGAACAACAGTTGTCCCTAGTGTAAGGACCACAGATGACGGTGTTATATGATCACAGTGGACGACAATCTCGCTAACGTTGGCTCGTGTACTGTGTATAGTCATGTTCACAGAACCGCTATAAGCTAAATTTGCGATGTTGATTATCCAGAGTACATCGTAGTGTGAAGGCTTAGTAGTAGTAGGCAATCTGTATGGAGAAACGACCTCATTCCGTGACAGTTCAATGCTGTCAAAAGCATCTACGTCCTCAAAGACCTCGCCTTTGAAACGTTCATCTTGGAAGATGGTATTCCTCGTGACTGGTGGTGTACGAGGAACAGCAGTTGCAAAGACGCAAGCCAAGGATAAAACTAGAAGTTTTATCGCCACCATCTGAAAGAAGATTATACCGAAAATATATTAAAAATAAAATTAACGTATTTTGATGATTTGAAAAATAATTATTATGATTTTATGATCAACTACCTTGCGCTAACATTTTGACGGTTTTTATATATTTTACACAGGTTCAAAAATCGTATACATGTATTTAATTATCTTTGAAGGTCAATTGATTAAAATTCGTTTATACCAAATCATTCTAGTAATTTGTAATCATTATCTTATCTATTTTAAAAAAACTGATACAATTTATAATCATTGTAAAAAATAGCATTATCAAAAGCCTATGAAATTCTTTTATTTTAGCGAAGGAAATAAAATAATAATAATGTATTGGATATTTGATGGAAATAGCAATTGAATAGAATTTGATGTAGGTATGTACTAAAACAATTTTTGGCAATTCGTTTCGTAACCAAACTAGTAAGTGAAGCAATAACGTAATCGATATACAGTATTTTTATCATTAAGAATGTGTGAGGTACTTAACACTACCCCTCTCACAGGATTCTGCTCTCAAATATTTCATTATTTCTGTTAAGCAGCCAATTGAAGCTTTTCGAATAAAAGAAATGCTAGAGGAAGCAATTTATTTGCAAAAATCTAAAGAATGTAATGATCTAGTAATAAATTATGATAATCTCTATAAAAAAAGATCTATCTTTTCATGTCATAAACTATTATTTACTTCAACTTGTTATATAATGCGTCTCAATACAAA
The DNA here is from genome assembly GCA_958496365.1 of Subacronicta megacephala. NCBI lineage: Eukaryota > Metazoa > Arthropoda > Insecta > Lepidoptera > Noctuidae > Subacronicta > Subacronicta megacephala. Next base: position 2,614,721 of record OY292522.1, read on the forward strand.
AATCATCTAGTTAGGTAGTAAGGTATATAAGTAGGTAGGTATATAGTGTAGATAAGTAGGTATAAAATAATGATACCAATTGTAGTAGTATTAACCATTACCTTCGTAACAAATATCATATATAGATATAACACTGTCTTTTGGTTACAATTCACTATGGCAGACGAGCCAACTGTCCATCTGATGGTAAGTGGTTACCCATCCCCCATAGACCTCCTCCTCCTCTAAGCATTGTCTAAACAATACGAAGAAAACACCAACCAAACTGGTGCCTACCGTTAGAAAAAGGGGAGGAGAAAGGAGGAAGAATGTCTTGGTTTCACTGGTCTAATTGTGTAGCATAGAAGAATATATGAAAAATGGCAACACTTATGGATGCCCGGGAGTGGAAGTTTAGGGGAATTGAAGGTGTGATTTGAGTTATCTTTATTTTTTTTTATATTATTTTTATCTATACTATCTATACCAATATTATAAAGAGGTAAAGTTTGTGAGTTTGTGACGTTGTAGGGGGTAATCTCTGGAACTACTTAAACAATTTTGAAAATTATTTCACCAATAGAAAGCTACTTAATTCCTGAGTGACAGAGGTTATATATTATCCCGTTAAATTAAAGGAACGTATAGTCAACGTGGGCGAAGCCGCAGGCGGAAAGCTAGTATGTTAATAAAACAAGTACATAGCTTCCTAGTATACTTTTTATAAAAAAAAAACCGTTTAATGAAATAACACTCTTAATAACTTGAACACTCTTAATAGCTCTTAACACTTTAATAGCTTGAACTATGCACCATTGTTAAATCTGGTACAACCTGTATTCTGTGCAAATATTATGTCTTTCTTTCTTTCCCCTCGAACTTCCATTTCCTTTGCTTTGTGTTGTCATTTTCCAGATATCGGTCTAAGCTACATATTGTACATAACTTACCTTGGATAGCACCGGCCACTGATGCGGACAGCAAGCCCGCAACTGGATTACTCTAATCAAATTATTGAAATATACACATTAATTTGTAATCACAAATGATACATTATCATGGGAATTATCAAAAATGTAATAAGATAAATGTAAAATTAATAATAAAGTCATCATATTTCGGCAGTTATCGCCGTATCTTTTATGCTGTTTGATAAAGCTAGTTTAAGTCGGATAGATATTTGTATGTAATTATTGTAACAGTTACTGTTATACATACCATTGCTCGTAATATCTATTTGTTACCATTACGTATGTATTCCATGAAGGATGTAGCTAGAGGTGTACTGCTATCAACTATGAAGTCAATTTTAGATTATAGTGAACGAGTTTAAGTTCAAATGTTTTTATTTCAAATAAGCTTTCACAAGCACTTATGAAATGTTATTGATATAGTTGCACGGTGCCAGAAAGTTGATCCTATGGAGAATTTGTCAAGAAACTCCATGGACACTCTTAAAATAAATGGTGTAACATTATTCACTGGTACATTATGGCGATAACAGGATGTGAGAAAATTTTAGATAAATGTCATAATTAAGCACCTGAATTAGTCATATTTTGTCATAGTTAAGTCTTCAATCACTATTAAAATTTAAAGTTTAGTTACTTACGTCGCGCGAGATAGTTTTGCATACAAAAAAAAACCAGAAACAGTAACCATATTCAGCTGTAATTCTCTAACTGCAGATCTCGAAGTCCCTTCTGTCAAGCTGAAACCAATAGGTCTCGTGGAAGGAGAACATAATTATTATTAATGTGGCTGAAAATCTTCGATCTTTAAACATCCCATCACGGTTATATTCCCCGAAGGGCTGACAGAGGTGTAGGTACTAAATTTCTTACACACACGATTCGCCGGTATGTTTAGGTCTCATGTAATAATAATAATAATTCATTTATTTATTCAGATAACATAATCCAATAATGGTTAGTAACAATTTACTCTTATAACTATGTTAGTAGGTAACATTTTTTTTTTATAGTGTCTTACTGCCAAACTCCGAGTTGCGTGTTGGGCAGAGGTGTACTAAATTTCTTAAACAACCTGATCGACCCCAGGACCTCTAACATAATAACCCACTACACAGTCCCAGTGCGGGTTGGCAGATGTCACATGTCTTCGTATTTTTGGTTCTAGAACATGGTTGGTTGGTTGGTTCCTCACGATGTTTTCCTTCATTGTTTTGGGAGCAGACAGTATCATATATAATAATAATACACGTTAATTACGCAAATGTGACATTTGTATTACTAACACATTGGCATTGAGATAAAGTCACGATTGCTTGTATCCTGTGATTAAAAAAAAAAAACAAGTTATTTAAGTGAATGAAAATACGACGAAATATATTAAAAATGTGAAGATTTCGACTAGGCGGGTGGGACTCGCGGTGGCATAGCGTCTGGTGTACCAGAAGAAGACGCAGATTCGAATCCTGCCCGTGGTCGTATTTTCCCTTCACTAATATAACTTAATAATCTTTGCATGGAAAATGCCAAAAAAAATACAAAAAGATACATGAAGATGATTTTCCTATTACCAATATTTTCATTGTATTCCCTTGTCCAATGATTGCTGGACCGCAGCCTTGCGTGGTCTTGGCGAATACAACGAATCCCATCGATTCATTGAAAGGCAAATGCAGTTTTTAGGTACGAGTCCAACAAACCCTGCCACGTCTCCAGGTGCCAGAATATCCATGACAACTTTATGCACCTCAAAAAAAAAATCCATAAATGCTTAGAAAATATTTCGGAAATTTCCTTCTGGTTTTAAATAGTTAACTAATATGAAATCAGCTTAATACATACTACTAATGCCATCTATTATTTCTTATATAAATTATAATATTATCACCTAAACTAACTAAAACGAGATATTTTACTGATATCAAATCATTACGTATGTATATTTAAATCAAAATTTGCTAAGTCACGACTTTATACTAGGTAATATTTTTTATTTATATAACACGTGGAATATTATGAAATATGAGATAAATCAATTATGGTATCTTTATTGTAATTTTCCTAAGCGCGTCTGCTGCGCTACAGTTACTAGGTTCCATTCCCTGTTGAAGCAGTTTTATTAAGCCGCTGATTTAGGTCCCATGGGAGCGAGTCTATTGCATTAGCAGAATTTCATAGAAAAACCCAAAGACACTTTGTTCGACCTGGGAATCGAACCCAAGACCTCTAGCGTAGCAGTCGCGCTTGCCACTAGACTAATAAGGCAGTTTTACTCTAGATTTATAAAAGTAAAAAACAAATAATATAAATGTATTGCAATATTCTCAGTAGTAATATTTATCTATACTATATTATAAGGACTGCCTCGTTGGTCTAGTGGTCCTAATCGCGACTGCTACGCTAGAGGTCTTGGGTTCGATCCCCAGGTCGAGCAGTGTTATTGAGTTTTTCTATGAAATTCTCAGTAGCAACTCGGAGTCTGGATTTGTGCCCGGTGAATGGCAATAGGCTCGCCCCCTATTACATGGGACCCAAACATACCGGCGAACTGTGGGTGTACATTAAGTACACCTCTGCCTAACCCTTCGGGGAATACAGGCGTGATGGTATGTATATTATAAGGAGGTAAAGTTTGTGAGTTTGTAGGGGGGTAATCTCTGGATCTAGGCACTGAACCGATTTTGAAAATTATTTTACGAATAGAAAAACTTGAACACTTGCTTTGCTCACGCTGAAGGACGCCGCAACGAACGGTCGACATTGTAGGTAGTTACAGTTTGTTCGAAATAAGTAAGCCGATCGGAAGTTGTCTGCAAGTGGTTTAGAAGTGGTAAATTCTAATAGAAAGAGTCGGTGTAAAGATAATTAGAGTCGTATATGTTTCTTCAATAATGAAGTTCTTTGGGCATATCTCCAGAAATGAAGACTCGATGGAGCGACTTGTAGTACAAGGTCGCATAGAAGGCAGGAGACCTCGTGGTCGATCTCTAACTCGCTGGATTGACCTAATCACCAAAGCAACGCAATCCACCGTATTACAGTGTGCTCGCAATGCTGAAAGTCGCCAGAAATGGAGGGACATCGCGCGAAGTGCAGCAGGCTTTGAAGCCAGCGGTGATTCCGGGACGCAACCCTGTCCATCGACAGCCACGACCACTCTGTCAAGAGTGCCCGACTAAGAAGATATGTTTCACATTTCTAATTATTTCGTTTACTGATTTCGATATTTATGTATTAAAACACTTAATTAAACGATTTTAGCACCGCGGTAGTTCGGAACGGCTAACTTCCGATCGGCTTACTTATTTCGAACAAACTGTACTTCCATCATAAAATTGTTTGTTCTCGTAGAAGTCAGCTTTTGTAATTGTGAAGGCAATAAACCACGCCTATGTAAACTTTAAATACAGTCCACTCATTTAACACCCCTTTATAACATGGTTTCACGTTATTTGTGAGTCCCATAAGCTATGTATAAACCCGAAAAAAGAAAAAACTTCTTCGTGGTAGTCGGATTTGCAAAGTAAGTCGGAGAGTCTGTCAAGTAAAAATGTTTACAGCTCATCAAAGTAGTTAGGGGTTAGCTAGTCCAGGGGCGGTATTACCACGTATTAATGCCATCATTTTTACGTTGTGAAAGAGGGACGCCACTATTTAACCTGCAGAGCGGCATCCCTCCCTCACAACCTAAAAATGATGGCATAAGTATGTTGTATATGGCCACAAATAAAACACCACAACTTTTATAAACCACATATTTTTAATTAAGATTATTATCATAAGAAATAGCTAAATAGTACAAAGTTTAGGTATTTATTTACATATAATTTACTATCTAAGATAAGTTAATACAAGTTTTTTTAATATTAACTAGCTTTCCGCCCACGGCTTCGCCCGTGTTTTTTTTTCGGATTTTTTTTGTTATAAACCTCACGTAGCCCGAGATCTTTCCAACGAATGCAAAACCGTGGAAATCGGTTCGTGCGTTCTGGAGTTATATCGTCAGGAAGGAAAACCCGACTTATTTTTATATAGTAGATATTAATTTACAAAAAATATGTTGAAATATGACTATAGTTGCTGTAAATTGTATAGAAGTAACAAATTGCATTTAATCAAATAATTTAATTTAATTGAATAAATTAATTAATCACGCCATTATGTAAAAAAAACTAAAAAAAAACTGATGACAACACCGGAACAACATAGGATTCATTTTGTTAATATTATAAAATTGGAGGTCGCCGCTAGCATTTATTTAGTGGTTATTATAAAAAAAACTTGACGACAAGTAAGACTACTAAGTAAGTTCAATGACAATCTAATGTCAAAACACAATGATGCAGGCTTTTGGTAAAAAGATCAAATCAATCAATTATTGTCCCTACGGTTTTGTGTCCATGATTAAATGTTTTTTTTTAAAAGAGTCTTTTTGATTTCGATTTAACTTCAAAAAAATTATGGCCTCATTATTCCTATTAGACTTTTCAAAACTGACTTTAACATTATGTCTGTTAAAGTTGATATTTTCGTGTTGATATTGTGCTATTTTGAAATCGTCTTTCGTTATAAATATGTCAATAAAAATTTTGATATTGTTCGTCTTTTTCTTTAAACTTAAAAATTAACAATTTCTACCCATAGTTAACGTATCCTGAACTCTATTTTAAATCCAATTATTTTCCCTCCTTAGGTATCAAATGCAAGACTTATTATCAGCATTCTTAGAGATAACACAAAGAGAATCGATAAATGACCGATATCGTAGATAAAGTGCAAAAGCTCTAGGTTCGATTACACTAAGCCGATTTGCGATTACAAACACAAAAAATATAATAATTTTGAGTTCTGATATGTCTTGCATCTTTTCTCTAACCATCCGGATTGGATTGGAAATAGCATTTAGGTAGGTACAGCCGCCAGCACATCATGCAAAACTGTCAAAATGAAAATTAAGTTCAAAATCAACTGAGAATATTTGACATAATATTGTGGTAGCTTGATGTGCTGGCCACCGTACAGTCGCCAGCACAATCAGGTTATACAAAACTGTCAAATTTGGAGAAATTTGAATCATTAAAACCTTCTTAACCTTAAAATTTTGATTATTAAGTTCAAAATCGACTGAGAAAGTCATTTTGTGGTGACTCCTTCAAAGCAAGGCTTTGCTTTAAATTATTTTTTGCTGAAATGAGTCTCGAAGTCGGTGTTTCAACAAAAATAAATGTTGTGGAGTAAAATCATCAGAATTTAATTTAAATGTAATAACATCAAAAGAAATAATGATTCCAGCTAGTGCCTGATTCTTGTGTCAAAATCATCACATAGGATAGACATCTTTGTCATGTCATGAAAAGTCAGACCTTGCGACATTCAAATAGCAAGCTTAAGTAACTGATAATACATCATTATATACCTTACTCGGTAATTACAAGAAACAATACAAAAGGTAAAACATTATTTTTTTTTACACATTTGAAATGTTTATTCCATATTGTATTATTGTAAATAAAATGTGATGAAAACCATCATTATTTTGACTTGAACACGATACTGATACATAAATGTAGATTTGACTATTCTTAATACAATATATTATGTACGTACATAATAAAAATTTGGCAATGACTTTCAATAAAATTGCTGGGCAATACCAAATACAAATGTTGGTGGAATTGGGTTAGCTAGAAGTACCTAAAAATGATAAATGTTATTTGTTTCTGTAAATAGATCATTTAAAAAAACTTCATTCAAGTGAATGTTTAAATTTTTTTAAACTACATGGCGCGTCCATACTTCATATCTGATGACCTCTGAGAAATGAAGGCGTTCCAAACTCACCGTACGAAACGCAATAGTATGCTATTTACTTAACGTCAATATTCTGTGGGAGGGTAATACTTCTCCGGCCGTGCCGACCCATTAATGCTGGCATGTAGAAAAGCCAGCGAGAATACTACTACCATTAGATATTATGTTCTCTTTTTCTCCGGCTGAACGGGAAACCCGATGCCACAGACCTTTTATACATTCCTCTCCAAGAGAGTCATTGCCAAATAGTCTTCGTCTATCATAATCTAAAATACTGTACATTAAAATTCTATAAAGATATTGACTATTTCGATACTAGAGTAGTGTTGATTAACTTGAACTGGCGGCGTGGTCCGCTGCCCTGAGCCAGTCGACAATGGTGTGATAGTTCCTATCTCTCCATTGCACGTTGGCTGATATGGTCTCCAAGACTTGCTGAACTGGTCGGCCCATGTCGCTGCAGGATTCCGTTACAAATCTCTTCAGCTATGGATTAAGTAAAATCGTATTAGATAGATTGCCTCGTTAGTCTAGTTGTCCGAAGCGCGACTGCTACGCAAGAGGTCATGGGTTCGATTCCCAGGTCGAGCAAAGTGTTATTGGGTTTTTCTACGAAATTCCCAGTAGCAGCTCGAAGTCTGGATTTGTGCCCGGTTAATGGCAATAGGCTCGCCCCCTATTACATGGGACCTAAACATACCGGCGAAATGTGGGTGTACATTAGTACCTACACCTACCTCTGCCTAGCCCTTCGGGGAATACAGGCGTGATGGTATGTTATGTATGTTATGTTATGTATTAGAGAGATTGGCATTATATTTGGCTTCAAGGTAAATTACGCGCTATATTAGTTAGTAGGTAGATAAAAAAAAATATTTAATAATATTTTTTCACCTATGAATTTTTTTTTTCATAGGTGAAAAAATATTATTTTTTATTCCCCGAAGCATGTATTCCCCCAAGGGTTAGGCAGAGGAGTAAGTTGGTACTATTGTACACCCACAGTTCACTAATATGTTTAAGTCCCATACAATAGAGGGCGAGTCTACTGCTATTAACCGGACACAAAACCAAACTTTGATCTGATACTAAGAATTTCATAGAAAATCCCAATAACAATGCTGAACCTGGGAATAGAACCCTGCACCTCTAGCGTAGCAGTCGCGCTTAACACCACTAGACAAATGAGGCAAGTATGTATGTATGTATCTTTATTAAACTTTTATAAATAACATTTTTAAACAAGTAATAAATGAAGTTTATTTATTTAACTGTCTTTATCGTACCTACTAATTAGTAAGTACCACATTTAAATTATTTTAGTACCTACCACCGACACTTAGTCCCCTCATCAACCAATACCTATGTCAATTAATTTACTCAAGCAAGCATGTCACAGAACACAGTCTTACCTCGTCATATTCATGCATTTGATTCAATCGTCTCGTCACCACTTTCAAAATCAAATTGATAGTAGACAGTGATCCAACGCTGAAACAGAAAAACGAAGTAAACATTAACATACAATCACGTCTGTATTTTCCGACGGGTTAGGCAGCGGTCCCAAGTAAATAGGGGGAAGCCTATTACCATTAGCCGGGTACAAGTCCAGACTCCGAGCTAATACTGACAATTTCATAGCAAAACTCAATAACACTTTGCTCGACCTAGGAGTCGAACCCAGGACCTCTAGCGTAGCAATCGCGCTTGAGACCACTAGACTAATGAGGCACTCAAATAGTTACTTCGTTGACACGATTAGTAAACTTGCGAGTAGAATTTAGCGAATAACATAAAATATATGTAGTGTCAACATGGAACCATGAGTATCGATATAGGTAATATTATCGCTTTTTGTCGTTTTAACAAATGTACTATTTGACAGCTTATAAAAGATGTGTGAACGTCATCTTATCGTAAAAACCTTTTCGACAATATTTTTTTGTCTTAACACGTTAAGTGCGAAGCGAGGCCTAAATCACCCCTGATGCAACTTCCCTGTGGTGCGGCAAGCAAAAAAGTGAATTTCTCTGTCGTGCGAATGGCATAGCTTTGGTTTGGTCCAGTGTAGGAAAGAGATAAATATATATTTGAGATCACTAATGGTTCCGGACTCGGTGGTGTACCTACCTTGGTACCGGATGTCTTAGGCCTCGTGCCGCACTGAATTAATATAATTTTAATGCAGTGCGGAACGAGGCTAAAACGTCCCATATCCCCCCTGACCTCGTACCGCACTCAACGCGAGCTTCCCGCGACCAGTGTTGTGCATCACGTCGATTGGAGAGCACGTCCTTTTACAGCGCCGAACATGTCTAAACGATGTCGGAAGAATAGGTGCCTCTTAATGGTATAGAATGGAACGCTTCGTGCGCGAGTCCGACTCGCACTTGGCCGGTTTTTTTTTCTTTATGGCGCCTTCAAGCACAATTTAGATTATTTAAAAAAAAATGTATCCTTTGATAGCTTTGTGTTGTTTTGCCAGGTTTTGCCCTTAAAACGATCTAATGAGATATAATTGATCAAAATCGGTCAAGTCGTTGCGTAGTTAAGACAGTTTAAAAACGTCGATATTATTTTTCCCATCACTAATCGCAGCGAAAATTTGCCCTATTTCAGTGCGTTACGAGGTGTATAAGATCCCATATTTTGTTTTGCTAATAATTCCTAAACTAGCCATCAGATCCCGGGGCGACGGTGGATTAGGGTTCATCAATTCACTGTCTATATCAATAAGGACCAAAATTCTCATTTATCTTTGATTTCGCGCCAGAAAATGGATTTTAGTCTGTAAAAGGAGGTGGGGTCTAATAGACCGCGTGTCGCCCTAACGTCTGGTCACGGTACGGGCCGATTATACCTCGTGCCGCAGGAACGGAAAGTATGCAAAAATTGGTGCCGCAGCTAACGTGTTAAATTAGGTACCTACTGAGATTTAAACGATTGCTTATCGTGGAACTTAAATTATATCGTGCCAACAAATTAACCGATTTTCAGTTCCGAAGTTTTGCTTGCCGTTTACGATAAAATTATCGACTTTTGACGTACCTATCGAATCTATGCATTAAATTAAAGGATTCCTTGCTCACATTTTCATACACTCAATATAGAAGGCCAAAATATTGTGAAGGATTATTATGTTCATGACTCATGAGGTAAAAAACGTTCAGATCCGGTATCCTATCGGATAGTGAACTGTATATCGATTTTAATAACATGCTTCACGTCCGTTGTTATCAAAACCACTGATCAGGAACTAGACAGTGACTCAATGACTGGATTTAATCCTGGGGAAATACCTAAACAGCCTTTTTTCATAATGTTTTTCTTCTCCTTTCTAGCGAGTGATAATTAATTACTACAACTTCATCATCCCCTATTGGCTGTCCCACTGCTGGGTACTGGTTTCCTTTCAGAACGAGAGGGATTGGGCTAAACTCCACCACGCTAGCCTACTGAGGGTTAGCAGACTTCACACACCGTGAACAAAATCTCTCAAACATGCAGCTTTCCTCACAATGTTTTCCTTCACCATTTAAGCGCATACTTGGTAGTCCAATAATTATATATTTACTTTATTGTATACCAAGTATTATTAATAATTATACATTTATAAATAACATCACAAAATAAAGAAGTACTTAGTAATTTTAAATCGTCTAACGTTTAATCCTACTAAAACTTTAAGCAGCGGTACTAAAAGCTAGGGAGTCGGACTTGCGATCATATGGTTGCCGGTCCGAAACCCACCCATTGTACTACCGACGTGAACCTACTCGTAATAAATGCATTTGCATAAGCAGCTTAGCACGAGCGGCTCACAAGAATACTAGTAATGTGAGACACACATTACAAGAATTATTGCTAGTAAGCTAAGCTAAGCCGGAGCTTTTTCAGTTACATTCTTAGACTTTTCTTAGAAGGTATGATGGGACTGACATATACAGTAGAATAAAAGTCCCTAAAAATAAAAAAAGAAAGAAAAAACCTTATTTTCGAGGAGCTGTATGAATACTTACAAAGATCGAAGTCTCTGCCAGTTGGCTCTGATGTAGTTAAAGGCGATGGGCTGTCCTATTCCGGTACCAGCGACCGCGGAAAACACCCGCACTATGTCTTGCTTTCTAATACCGCTGTCGTTGCGCAGTGACATCTCTAAATACCTGAGGATTTTAAAAATCGAACGAGATATTTTAGTATTATTCTTCCTGATATTTTTAAGTATATTTTGGGAATGAGGTTTGTTTTTCCTGGAACCTACATAAGAATATAGAATCTGGAACCTTAGACACATGATGATAACACAAGCATAATTTTTAAGATGGTAGGACTCTACAACTTTGTCTAGGGTGGTACACACGGGTACAGGTAATCCTATAAAATTCCAGTTTAAGAAGATCTTTTCATATAATTATAGGGCAGCAGAAACTGGATTACTATAGCTCGAAGTGTGGCTGTCTGTATCACCAATATTCGGCCTCGAAGCATTAATGTGTTTCGGCTTGAAGGGCAATGTAGCCATTGAAATTACTACTCAGCGACTAAGCAACCGAAGTCTCGAAAATGGTAACGCAATAGTGGATATTACAACTAGTGTTCGTACTCACTATCACGCAGGTAATTAGGTTATTTGTCATCTAACAAATAAGAAAAAGAAATATAACATACCTGTGCAATAACGAAGGTGATCTGGTACATCCGAGTACAGAAAGCAGTCGATGTCGTTCGGACGGCGCAGTAGCGACTCTGAACCGCTCCCACGCAAACGTCCACTCCCTTACTCCACCTGCTCTTACGCCGACGCAGTACACTATGCCTCGAAGATCTACGTGGATCCTGAAACGAACGAGATCGTTACAGTTCTGGCTTGACAAAACAGCTAGTGTGGTAGGACAACCCGCAGTAGGCTAGCGTGGTGGACTATAGAATTACCTCTCTCTCTATGAGAGGAGGCCCATGCCCAGCAGAGTTACATTTTTTATTAGTAGAAGTAGTGCCTGCTGCTGCTATATTGACGTTAAGTAGCAGTATTTATACTGTTGCGTGTGAGTGTGGAGCGTCGAGGAGGCCCAATTCCTCCCTCAGTCACCTTCCTTCTCCTTTCTCTCCCCTCTCCTTAACTAGTCTCAGCAATGCATCTGCAACTCCTTTGGTATTGCAGATGTCCATGGGTGGCGATGACTACTTACCGTCAAGTAGCTCGCATGCTCGTTTGCTGAGTGATCCCATAAAAAAGATGTGACATTCTCTTAATGACTGCTGCTCGTAAAATTCTTTCTTCTTAACGCAATCTTTCTCACGGCACGTCTTGTCAAAAATGTTTGTTTGCTAAATCCCATCAGAAATTCTTCACTACATTTATGGTGAATACTCTAGTTTTAACACCAGATACCCTAAATGATTCTACTTACCAAAAATGGATACTACTGTTATCCCATGATTATTATTATAATAAATTAGCTGGAAAATCTTCCATCATCATTTTTTGTAACAAAAGAACAATATAATTAGCTAGTGGAGAAATATTTTTATACAATTCCTTTAATATAGGAAACTTAAAGTGTGTATTCCTTTGATATAAAAATATAATCTGAATAGATTCCTAATACTTATGTGAATTTATGTACAAATTTCGCATACCAGCAATGGATATCTATCCATTTTATGTAAATACTAAATATCACCAATTCTACCCATATTTTCGCTAAAAATTTATTTCATTTTTTTTGTGAGTACCTAAGGCCAAAGCAAAAACATACTTACTCATTATGTGCCTCTGGGTTCGGAGCAAACATCCAGTTGGTGTACATTCTGACCGCATTCTCCAAGCAGTCAGGGTGTTCGAAGTGACAGGCGGAAGCCAGCAAGTCTACTCGGTACTGAGAAGTGATGACGCTTTCGTTCGGTGATACCTTCCAGCCAACTTCCTTGACTGCATCGTTTAGAAGTCGGAGAACGTAGTGCTGAAAGGGAAAGTAGATTTTTTGGTGGTTTCTTTACTTTTCTAATACTGTCTGACATGGTAGAACCTGCTGATTTCATCATCAACCCATTTCCGATTCTACTACTAGGCACGTATCTTCTCTCACGATGAGAGGGGTTAAATTATGCTACACCACCATTTTTTTATGCGTGTGGAAATCCTCATGGAGTTCCGCCGCCCGGGGAGGCGACGGGGCGTGTCGGACTCCACCCAGAGTGGGTGACCTACCGACTAAAACCACACGGTGTTCCCTCTCGCACCTGCGTCGGGGGCTACGGGAGCTATAAATTCGTCCACGGCCGTTTGGTGATGGCCCGGTCCAAGTGCAGGTCGGCTGAATTGACACGACATTAAGAAAATCAATCGATAAGCTTTCCTTACGATGTTTTCCTTTGTCATTTAAGCTCTTATAATTATTGTCCCCAGGAAATCCAGACTCCGAGCTGCTACTGAGAATTCCATAGAAAAAACCCAATAACACTTTGCTCGACCTGTGATTCGAACCCAGGACCTCTAGCGTAGCAGTCGCGCTTAGGACCACTAGACTAGTACGGCGGTCATGTCAACCATGAAGAATTTTCAGCATATAAGGTTTTATCCTGGTAATTTGCCTACCCGAATTTGACATACAATAGCCAACATGTGGAAGGGGCATTACTTTCAACTTGTGATATTAAAAACATACTTTTATTATGATAAGATTATAATTTGTTAATCGATCAAGGTTTCTCATACATTTTGTAATAAAAACTTTTGTGCATCAATGTGATTCATTTATCATTAGTCATCCAAAATATTAACATTTTGATTCAACTAGCGACATCTATTATTAAATAATAGATACCAAATAATGCAAATGCGAAGGATTCAAGAAGGACATCAACACGATATCTCTGAGTTTGTTTCGACGTTTCTTCTCAGAGGTCGTCAGATAGGAAACGTCGACGCCATCTACTTAAAAAAAATATGTAAAAAAACGACTTGTAAAAGTGTCTTAAAAGATCTATTTACAGAAATAAATATCATTTCATTTCATTTCATCGACACATTCATAGGATCGACTCAATTACTGTCTCTATGGGTCTCCTCTCTCCTCAGAGTGAGCGAGGTAAGCTCTGACGAGGTTATCGTGGTTATCTTAAGTAGGTACTTTAGGGTATTTCGGGGATAATACACAAATACTCCCTTATGTTTCGAAGTGTTCCACAACAGTAGAAACTTAAACCAATTTTATATGAAAAAGACCATTTTTAAGTAGCTAAGTACTTGCATTTAAAATATGGTAGGGATACTAATCAACACCAACATCCTTTGAATCAGTTCCGAATACGAAACAGTTTTGATGGAATCAGTATTCTATTGATACAGTCAGCAACGGAAGCTTATCTGATTTTGAACGATATCCGCCCGATCGAAATATTTGATTCCAATCAACACGGTTTTTTATTCGGAACAATTGTAACTGATTAAAAAGCTATTAATACAATTTTAATAATAATGGAGTATACAATGAGTGCAGTGATAGCCTAGTGATATGACCATTGGACTGCCAAGTCAAAGGTCTCGAGTTCGAATCCAAGGCACGCACCTCTGACTTTTCGAAGTCATGTGCGTATTAATAATTAATTATCACCCGCTTAAACGGTAAAGGAAAACATCGTGAGGAAACCTGCACGCCTGAGAGATTTTCTTGACGGCGTGTGAAGTCTGCCAACCCGCAGTAGGCTAGCGTGGCGGACTATAGCCTAATCCCTCTCGTACTGAGAGGAGACCCGTGCCCAGCAGTGGGACAATGTAATGGGTTGATGATGATGATACAATATGTTGATTGCCTTTGCATATCGTTTTGAAGTTTGTATAGAATTGTGTTAAGTGGAAGACTATTCACAAATACTTCAAAACACTGAAAACATTTTCGTTATACAAAAATTGAAAAAACTGTCCCGTCAAAACAGTACGACTTCCCTACATAAGTTAACTTTATTTTGTTTAGAAAGGTAACATGTTTCAATATGTAATGGGAACCTAGGTTGCTGACCATACCTACACTATTTTTGTTAAAATAATAACCACCACGCCTATATTCACCGAAAGGGGTAGGCAGAGGTGAATTTATGTAAATCCGCTATTCGCAAGTATGGTCATTAAAGGAGCATATATCCGTAGTCAGACATCAAACACAGATACAGAATATTTTGGTTATTGCTATGCATTGTAAAATTGCGATGATTATCGATATGTACTTTTATCAGGAGTTTGAAGCCTAAACATCATATGATATGAATCATAATAATTTTTTTTTATGATAATGGCCTACATAAACGTGTAATAATTATTCAGTTTTTATTATCTATGTATTTAGGTAGAAACGGCCTAAAATTCAGCTGCTGACAAACTGAGGCTTAGCAACTTTGGAGCCCTTCAAGGAGCGAAACCTGGCTTCCCATACTTTGTTCACCCCCTATTTTTAGTGGTGGGAAATAAAGATTTTATTTTATTTATTATTATTATATAAGGTAAGTACGGTCGCCAGCACATCATATTATCACAAAATCAATCAAACACATCGATTTTGAACTTAATTGTCAACATTTTAAGGTTTAAAATCATTTGGAGAAATTTGACAGTTATGTATGTGACGTGATGTGGTGCCGACTGTACATAATTATGAATCATCATCATCATCATCAACCCATATATTGTCCCACTGCTGGGCACGGGTCTCCTCTCAGAATGAGAGGGATTAGGCTATAGTCCACCACGCTAGCCTACTGCGGGTTGGCAGACTTCACAGGCCTCTCAAGCATGCAGGTTTCCTCACGATGTTTTTCCTTCACCGTTTAAGTTCGTAATAATTAAGTATTAATACGCACATGACTTCGAAAACTCAAAGGTGCGTGCTTTGGATTCGAAATCGAGACCATTGATATGGCAGTCGTATGGTCATATCGCTAGGCTATCACTGCACTTATGAATAAGGTGGATCAATACATTTTTTTTTTCAAGTTCTATAAAATTAGCGAACGTATTATCTAACGCCTTGAAATAGTCTATATTAATCATTTATTACCATATAATAAACCGATAGACACTTCATGAAGATTATTATCAAAGGATTTTTCTAACATGATGACGTACACGCGACAGTCGACATCAACACTGATTTAGATTATAGGATATAGATAGGGTTAGATATATGTAGCTATCCGGCTTAAAATGTATACGACATTAAAAAGGATCTAGTTTGTGTGCTCTTCATATTTTTAACCAACTCTTTTTTGGAGTACCTACAGCAAGTCCTCATGGATTTTCGGGCGAATAAGACTTATGTCGACTTAAACCGGAGTTGTCTTTGCACTTGAGTCATGACATTCGCCACGTCCATAATAAAAAAAAAACTCCTTACTTTATTCGAACCATAAGTTCTTTACGTGACTATAAAGTTCTAGCAAAAGGCAAAAAGCCTATGATTGCTGCCTGCCTTATTTTAATAACGTTGAAAACCCATGCCTTCTTATGGTTGATTTCACCAGCACCCCTTTTAACATTCCAGTTTTCATCCACCCGGGACGTTAAAAAGGAAATTACTACATTACAATTTAGCAGGCAAAATTACAATTTGATAAACTATTTCTTACTAGTAGCGACATCTGCTAGTGATAATACTAGATATTTAATTGAAATTTAGCAACTACTAACGCCATCTATTGATGAAAACAATAGGACGTGATATTATTATGATAATTATCATATCGCGTCCTAATTGATGTCAGACAAAATGGAAGACTTTTTGAGAGTTAATTTAAAATGTCTAATGATATAATGATTAGGAATATATAAAAAACGATAGCCAAATAGTGTTATGTACTCGTAAATATTTGTGAAACTACGTCTGCGTACTATTACACTGTATTCTCTTAATTTTTTTGTAATTCAACTCACCCCATATTCCAAATAATGTGCTCCTTTAGACAACATAGTATCAATGTACCCTAAAGCTGACAATCCCGCCTTCCATGGCACATAGCTCCTCTCATGAGAGAGGTAGCTTGAAACATCTAACGCAGTTCTATAGTCCAGGCGGCCAGTTAGGGCAAGGTTCATAGCGTCGTCAACCATCTGAGCTCTGTTGATGATGTGGATTTCTTGGAAACGAGTTGGGTCTTTAAGGATCTTGATGAGAAGTTTCCAGTTCTTCAAATCGTAATTGACGCGGTAGAAACCTAAAATATACAATAACGTATAAATAGTTGTAACGTGAATAAAAAAGATATAGGTCAATAGGTCAAAGTCAATAATATTGACTTTATGTTGTTATTATACCACAATAATTCTTAGTGGAAAAAGGTCGGTAAATAAATAAAGAAAACAATTGATAATTTCGGTACCATGGATAAAAACATAATATTTTATTAAGCAGATATAAACCATACTTACTTTTATTTATTTACCGACCTTTTTCCACTAAGAATTATTGTGGTATATATAACAACATATTGACTTTAATATTTAAACTCGTCTTACTTACTAAAATTAAAAGTTTGCAATGATTTTTACATTTCTAACAATTGAAAATAAATAATGTTCAAAGGCAAGCCTATTTTTGTGCACCTTGTCTTGAAGGTAGCCAACTCATTTATAAAATGTTGAATACCTGTTTGCTGCACATTGGCAATAAACCAATCCTCTGGTTTCAAAGTGATGTTGCTGACAACTAAAGACTTCTCCCCTTTCAACCATAACTTGGGTATAGTAGACGTAAAGTTCTTTTCAGAAGCGGTCGTATAGGACACTGGGATCCACCATATTGGAGATTTTTGAGTTTCATATGTGTCATTGATTAGAACGAAGCGTTCCTGAAATTGCAATATTCTTAATCTTATAATTGGAACACAGTCTGGGGGTCTTTAAATCACGAGTGAATCGGTTTCTCCTAGGCAAGCGCACTCCATCGTAGACCGCAGTATCGCTTAGCATCAGGTGAACTGGCGGTCAAGCCTATCACGAATAAAAAAAACAGTATTTTTTTCTTATTCCAAAGCCAGAGCTGCAATCCGCTAATAGACTACTTGATTGAAAATATATTTTATATCTTTGTCATTTTGCTTATTTTGTTATAGATCAGATAATTTCTCTGAGGATCTGGGCATTATTATTTTTTTCAACATTTTCCGAATTACAAAATGCTTAGTCCTTAATTACCTAACCATGACACTTTAAATTGATACCGGTTTTTATCATTTCATTATCTATGTCGTCTCAAAGTTGATTCGAAGTGAATAAGCGCTTTAAAATAAGTAGATTCACAACTTAATTATTATCACATAACCAGAGGGCAAGCAGTGCTAATATACCTATGCTATTTGATATAGGTGGCGATAGCCTAATGGCTAGGGCGTCGGACTGGCGATCATGTGGTTGCTGGTTCGAACCCCACCCATTGCACTACCGACGTCAACCCACTCGTAACACAAGCATATTTAGCTTAGTACGACGGGTTAACAAGAATACTAGTAATGTGTGACCCACATTGCTAGTAAGCTTTAAAAAAAAAAAAGATAATGAATAACATCTCTGCCTACCTCATGAAAATTACAGGTGTAATATTTCCATAAGTGAAAGTTTATCATTTTACGGCACGTGCAAACGTGACGTCTGTCAGGTACATTGCTGATAGCGCAAGATAATCTTTATATCTGTGACACTATCTGATAAGGGGATTGAACCCATTTAAATACTTTTCATAGAATCTTAGGAATTACCTATTAACTTTTATTTTATTATTCAAGGCAAAATGATAATTACCTAACGATTTTGGTAGTTTTGTACTCGTATCAGATGTTGATATGGATTGGGTGAAGAAGGACGTCCCAATTTACAGTGGTCGAATAATAGTGGGGCTTTGCCTACTAATGATGACAACCATCGATGCTACTTACAATATAAGATTATTTTATTATTCCATTAAATACTTAATTACAGACACAATGCAAAATGTATAGTCAAGTGCTGCCACTCTGTCGCTGTCTTTGCTGGCTGTAACATTTATCTTTTTACATTAACCTTGCCACATTTCACACATATTTCGGTTTAAAAATTGGCCGTATATTGCCTTATTGGATGCTACTAGATTTATGGAAATATTAAAATTATAATATACTACCAAATAAGAAATATGACGTACGAACTACGAATAAATAATACCGTACGAAAGCATTCTGAGTATTGTTGTTATGTATTATTATTATTATTTTAATTCAAACGAAGTCGAGGCCTAAAGTATTTTAAAAACTAGTTTTAATACCATCAAGTACCTATGTACCTACAATAATATGTAAGAATCAATTATTAAAAAACCAATGAGTAAAATCATAGACAAGTGGATACCAAATAATCTAAAAGATATTTATCAGATAATGTCGTCTGCATTCGATTGTATTTAGTATTATCGCGATCCTCAAATCCGTTTATGAATACAGATTAAGATAATATCGTTTGGCACGGGACAATTTATTATTGTTGTACAATTAAATCACGTGACAAATAATTTTCGTATAAATTGACAGAAATGCACATGGTACCGACATCTAGCATCCATTGTAGTAAGTTTTGTGTTGTTCTCTAGTATGCTTAATAGATGGCGTTGTTTTCAATACCGGTAATTCTAGTCTAGCCTTTGATATAACTAAGTTACTCTTATAAGTAGGACATTGCAGTTGGTATATAACCGTTTTTTGTTCGAGTATCGTTTGTGTCAGTGGAAGTTTTAGCACGAGATGTCTGAAATTTCCATTTAGGAGTACTTATAATTCTAAACAACGCCCCCAAACTGTCCCCGAGACAAACATTTCCGAACCCAAAAGCAATACAAAGAAATAAAAAAAAAACAAATATAAAATAATACTCCATCTGTTTCAATGGATCGGATGTCAAAATTGTTTTGGGGCGTGGATTATCCTCACAGATCGTTGCCTAACTAAGGAGGCTATATAATATGTCGGACTCGTACCGACTAAAAGTATCACCCTTGCCGTTTCTTACCCTATGACAGCGGCTAGCTTTCGTAAGTTAAATCATGCACAGCTTACTGGGAATGTCAACATACCTGAGTGAAATACAAAGTCCCGTTCTCATAATTTCTAGTGATAGTCAGGACTGGGAAGCCAGTCTGCAAGGTCCAAGAGTCCATGACCACTGCCACATCAGCGTCGAAGCCTCCCGTCTGCACCGCGGCGCTAGTGAGGGCACTCCATAGATCCCTCTGTTCCGCGTTCCCGTACATTTTCGAATTGAGGTAGTTCGTCACTCCGGCATTGAATACGTCACTGGTTAGAACGTGATTTAACATGCGCAGGAGTGCTGATCCTGTATAAAATAGGAATATATTAGCAATGTAGCCAATTGATATTTTTTAAACTTTGCACCGTAGTAGTTAGGACTTGGCAGCTATTAGATGGCATTATGGCAGTGTGACCATTGCTTGATGAAACTCTTCATCTCTGTTTTGTTACATATCAAATTCGAATAACGCTAGTGTTGAACAAACACAGAGATCCCTAACCAAAACATAACCTCAAGCACAATTAAAAAGGTACCGAAACAAATGATAATGATTTCAAATCAAATCAAATCAAAACATTTATTTGCAAACTAAGTGTATACAAAGGTGTTACATTTTAAACAGTACAAGACTTAGTGCCTTTTTCAGGCGTAGCAAAGATAACATTTTATATTTTGCTCTTATAATAAATTTATTTTAGTGCTTATACATTTACGCAAGTGAAAGTATTTTATATAATAATTTATAATAATTCAAAGTATGTGATTCTGAGTTGTACAATAATTATTAACTAATGCAACATAATTAAAGAGAAATATATATGTCGTAGTAGTATTAAAAGTATCATTTTTTAAATGTATATTATTTTATTTATATTTTAAATGTAGTACTGTATAATTTAATTATAACAGATGGGACAATAATATTGTATGTAGTATATTTTGTTTGAATAATATATTTATTTTAATTTTTATTATTTATGTATTTTTGAGTTTTCGAAATACTCTTCTAGAGAGAAGAAACATTTATGTATTAAGAATGCTTTGAGTTTTCTATTAAATATTATTAGTTTAGTTTCTTTTTTTATATCTGTAGGTAGTTTATTATATATTTTTACTGCCATGTAGTAGGGACTTTGGTTTTGCATTTTAATTCTGGAATGTGGTAAATATAGTCTGTCTTTATGGCGGGTGTTGATATTATGTGTATCTTTAACTTATTTATTTCTATACATAGATATTTTAAACACTCTTTAGAATTGAATGTTTTACTGTTATTTTAAACTAGATGGCATCGTTATTTCCTATACAAGAAACGGCGAAACTTACTCGTACTTACTAGTCGTGGTCTCTTTTAAAATCGAGACACTAGCAATATTTACAGATATGCGAGTTTTACAAGGTAAGGCCAAATCTGAACAGGACTTTTGAAGAAAGAGCCCTTTTTGAGTTGACCTGTCCTTAGTGATGGAACGCATAAAATATCAGTCATTGTGCAGCTCAACCATTTTTTAGGGAGCTCAACGACCCGTCACACAATGATACCAGAACAGCAATCGTTATATACCTTTGCCGTAGGAGATCTTGTCAAAGATAGCATCAGCTTCCTCAGAAGCGCTGACTTCAACTGACAGCTGGTGAGAAGAGTTGAGAGCATCTAATTGAAACACGTTGTGCACTATGTCCAAAACGCAGAGTTCCGTTATGTTCCATGATTTCTCCACCTTCCATAAAAAAAAGTATTTATGTATGTAGCTTTGAAATGCCACTACAAAAACGCCTGAACTCCAAAAGATAAGGCAGAGGTGTATTAAAATCATACACACACTTCGCCGGTCCTTTGATATCCCATGTAATAGGCACCGAGCACAAGTCCAGACTCCGAAACGACTCCAAAACTCATGGCAGGTACTGAGAATTTCATAGAAAAACCCAGTAACACTTTGCTTGTCCTAGGAATCGGACCCAGGACCTGGACCATGCAGTCGCGTTTAGGACCACTAGACTAACTACGACTAACACTAGTCAAAGTCAAAGAGATGAACATTTGCGACAAATTCCTTTTACCGATATCAATCTACATCTATAGGTACTATAATCATATTATAAAGAGGTGAGGACTGCCTCGTTAGTCTAGTGGTCCCAAGCGCGACTGCTACGCTAGAGGTCCTGGGTTCGATTCCCAGGTCGAGCATAGTGTTATTGGGTTTTTCTATGAAATTCCCAGTAGAAGCTCGGAGTCTGGATTTGTGCCCGGTTCATGGCAATAGGCTCGCCCCCTATTACATGGGACCTAAACATACCGGCGAAATGTGGGTGTACATTAGTACACCTCTGCCTAACCCTTCGGGGAATACAGGCGTAATGGTATGTTATAAAGAGGTAAAGTTTATGAGTTTGTGACGTTGTAGGAAAGTAATCTCTGGATCTACATATCCGATTATATAAATTATTTTACCAATAGAAAGCTACATTATTCTCGAGTGACATAGGCTATACATTATCCCGAAAAAGTTAAAAGAAACGTATAGTCCACGCGGGCGAAGCAGCGGGCGAAAAGCAAATCATAAATCAATTAAGAGCACTTCGCAACCTTGTGGTATTGCCTGGCTCGTAACATTGCGGACAAGGTTTGGAGTTTAAAAAAAATCCTATTGAACAAAATCGTGGCGCCCCTCCATCAGCCTCTTGACATGATACGTCATACTCACAGCATTGACGGCGACATACTCCACGTAAGTAGCGAAGCCCTCGTTGAGCCACAGGTCCCGCCACCAGGTCGGAGTCACGAGGTTCCCGAACCACTGGTGTGCGATTTCATGGGCTACCACTGTTGCTACGTGGACCCTATCGGTGCTGGCTGATACACCTTCCTCATACAGCATTGATATTTCTCTGAAATAAATATAGAATTGATATTTATTTCTATAAATAGATCCTTAAAAAACACTTTAACAAGTCGATGTTTTACTTATTTTTTAAGCTAGATGGGGATGGCGCTGGCATTTCCTATCTAATGACCATCGAACAGAAATGCCTTCAATCATGGTCTTTTAAAGTCGAGATAATAGGTATATTATTAGACATGTTAATTAACATTTAACAATGTAGGGCAAAATTTTAACAGGTCTTTTGAAGAAAGAGCCATAGCAGCTTTGAGTTGACCTGTCCTAACTGACGGCACGCATACATCAGCCCTCGTGTAGCTCAAACATTTTTTAGGGAGCTCGGCGAGCCCCAGGAGCATAACATATCAGTATCCCCATAGAAATACACTTAAGGTATACAGTAACCATCATATTCATAAAAATCTATTTCGTCATTTAATTAGGTAACGATACCAAGGTAATTAAAATTATTTCAAACCATACCTGATTACACGTCAAAACAATAAAACGGAAGACAGCAAAATACATATTTTTGTTGATTTTAACACGACATTTTTCCAACTACAAAATTAGTTCGTCCATATAGCAGGTTAAACATTATCTCAACGCGTTTCAAAACCCCTCGACCGCTAACACAATATGTGCAAACTCCAACCGACCCTCACCCTAAATTAAGGGGATGATAGACGGTCGCTCCCCAAATGATAATGAAGTGTTACGATTCATTCATCCATAAACCATGCGCCAGATTTAACGGACCTTGTGTTATTTACCGGTCCTGGGTTTAGCTATTGGGATAATAGTTCACTAGAGAAGATAAGATTGAGGTGGGAAAAAGTTTTTAGTGAACTGTAACCACGGAAGAGATTATCTCTTCCGTGACTGTAACGGACTGACCACGATTAAGTATCCTTTTGTAATAATACGGGATATAGAAAGGAAAAATATAAGGAAGTATAAGAAGGTAATGACGGGAAAAATAAAAAATATCTGATAATAAATATACTCATAAACGAATCTAGAAACTCGCTGGACGGTCAAGAATTTGGTTTCACATGACTTCTCTAGTACGTTAATATATTACCTAAAACCTCAATGACTAAAGTTCAACTAGTTTTACAGGGAATTCATAGGGCTCCTCTGCAACTCGGAGAGTCCTGGTTGTCATATCTATACGTAATATTTTAAAGCTGAAAAGTTTGTTTGTTTGTTTGTTTACTTGAACGCGCTAATCTCAGGAACTACGGGTCTGATTTGAAAAATTCTTTCAGTGTCAGATAGCCCATATATCGAGGAAGGCTATAGGCTACATATCACCACGCTAAGACCAATAGGAGCGGAGCACAAATGAAAAATGTTGCAAAAACGGGAAAATTTTAAATGCAGAAAAGCCGAGAAACCATTCGGGCGAAGCCGTGGGCGGAAAGCTAGTATAATATATAATATAGGGACACTGCTGACGAATTACATTTACATTTTACTATCTTAGTGACTTAGCGTAGCGCGGCAGTCGACTCCCCGCACCCAATCAGTTAGGTCGTTAGTAGTCAATAAGCAGTAAAGTACATTATATAATATAAAATATGAAGACCTTCATTCCGCAACAATCTCACTAAGAACCCTCACATATAGGTGCAATGAATATCGGTACCTATTACTTTCTTACGGGGACCCAAACATAGTTGAGAAGATTGCTAGGATGTCATTATCATTCTAGCCTTTAAAACTTGAGATAACGATAAAAGGAGATATTTTCACAGATAAGCTTATTGTTTCGATTTCTGCTGTTGTCTTGCTTGGTTAACTTTGTTTTATACTCGCATACAAAACCATTATTGGGAATTTGCAACATAAATAATTTTAGATTGGTTCAAAGTATTTGTATGTATTCGTTAAAACCGTCCCTATACGAATATTTGGCGGAGGGGTTGTGTAAAGATTGGTCACGCATCCACGTATTAGCAGCGGTAAGCGCAGCTTCACCTCGCTCGATCGATCCGCGTCATTGTTGTTGAGTTACAAACCCCTCAATAATGTTATTGCTATTAATATTATACCAAGGTAGGGATATCCAATCCGTTTTTTTTTTTATTTGTCAATTCCAATAAGCTACGCTAAAAGGATTACACACTGCTGGGACACAGGCCTCCTCTCGGTGAGAGGGAGTGGGCCATAATCCACCGCGTGGTGGGCCTAGTACGGGTTGGTAGATGTCAAAAGTCTTCGATTTTTTTATTCTAGCCTGATATTTTTCTTCACTGTTTTGCGACCAGTGGTGATGCCATAATTTACACAAAGTAAAGTGCCTGTCTGGGTTCGAACCTACGACCTACAACTTCTAAGTCGCGGCCGTTACCAATCGACCACCACTGCTCTAAACGGATTACTCATTTTTATTTTTGTTATATTTTGGCATCAATGAATGCTAAATATCTATATACAGAGCCTATTGCCAATAACAGGACACAAATCCCAACTCCGAGATGCTATTTAGAATTTTATAGAAAAACCCAATAACACTATGCTCGACCGGGAACCTAGACAAGGATCTCTAACGTAGCTGTCGCGCTTAGGTCTACTAGACTAGTGAGGCGGTTACATAAAAAATGCAGTGATAGCCTTGTGATATGACCGTAGGACTGCCATGTCAAAGTTCTCGAATATAAATCCAAGGCACGCACCTCTGACTTTTCCGAAGTCATGTGCGTAGTAATACTTAATTATCACGGGCTTAAACAGTGAAGGAAAACATCGTGAGGAAATCTGCATGCTTAAGAGATACCCTCGATGGCGTGTGAAATCTGCCAACCCACAGACGGCGGGACTATAGCCAAATCCCTCTCATTCTGAGAAGAGACCCGTGCCCAGCAGTGGGACAATATATGGGTTGATGATGATGATGACATGAACAATGGTAAATATGATAGGACATGAGGTTGTCGACATGTGGGGGGTGGATTCAGCAATCATTGTACCAATCGTTGTGTCAGCAAATGACCTAATAACCAAGAGCCTTGACCAACATCTGACGAGGCTCTCGTTGAATGGCTGGATCAAGGGCTAGATACAGGTCAATTCTTATATACCTAATAAAGTTAAATTAGGAAGAAGAAGGAGGAAATTATAATACCTGAAAGTAAGAAGACCCCAATTCTCCATGGCACCATTTTTGAAATCTGGCAACGCGATCATATCGATCTTCGGCAGTGGAAACTTTATCATGTAATACTCCTCCAGGTATTTCAGGATCTTTGGGCCTATTTCCAGGGCAAAGGCAGCGGACTGCACGGCCTCACTCCTGGCCCATACCGAGAATTTGTCGTTGGTTATGTTCTTGAAGTCTGTCACTGTGAACGCCACTAAATACGTTGACATAGGTAACGATTCCGCATAGTGGTCCCATGTATAGTTCTTTATGAGTTCGCTGTAGAGAAAAAATAAATAGTTTTAAGATCTATATAAATTTTTACATACGCCTTTTTCCCATAGGGGTAGGCAGAAACTACAGAACGCCATTTGCATACATAGTCATAGATCTTGTCTTGTATTTTGTTTAATTCATTTTCAATGATTTTTTTTTGGGTAAGGATGGAAACAAAATTGACGCATAAAAATATAAATAGGTCTATTCAAATTAATAATAAAGTTAAATCAGGAAGAAGAAGGAGGGAATTATATTATCTTCATTATTATTTGTTGCTGATTTTTCATATCGCCTTCCGTTCCAGATTGAATATTTTGTTTTGGTTTTTCACAAATTGTTTGTCTATAACCCATCCTAGGGTCGTTTTGATAAACGTGTATATTTGTTTGCAGGCAATTATTGAACATTTGACCTAATTATTTTTTGTAATCAAAGCAAGGATCTGAAAAACATACTCCAATCACTGCTGCAGTCATGCCGCAAACGGCCTATTTACCTCAACCTTCTCTCTAATACCTATAAAAATAAACTCTCGAACATACTGCGGGCTCTGTCCAACGTTGTTCATGTTGGAAAGAGACGACATGTTGTTGGGTCTTGCGATGCTGATGGTAAACCTCGCCTTCAGAGCGGGTTCATCCCAGCAGGGGAACGCACGGCGGGCATCCATGGCTTGGAACTGGGTGACTGCTATCCACCTGATAAGAAAATATATATTGAACTGGGGCTGCATACGATGGGCACACCGTGTCGGCATCATCCGATGTATGCTGTTGACCAAGCGCATCATAACAGTGTTTGTACTGTGTGTTCCACTCCTAAGCAAAGGCCTCCCCCCACAAACTATTATTATTTGTGTCTCCTTAAAATTGTAAATACTGTTAGAATATAATCTGCCGAGGTCGTGATCCGTAACATACTCAAATAAGGTTCACAATCTTTCAACAGTTTACAATCTCGTAAGATATATTATAATGTAATGGTATTTACAATTTAATGGTGACATATGCATATCAAGGCGTACGTCCAGCAGTGGACTAGTACAGGCTGATGATGATGATGATGATGTTGCATATCAATATACAAAGAGCTATCTCACTCTGCATGCTTTAATACAAAATATTTGATATACTATAGTATAGTTTTCGTTGTATGTCAAGTCTAAAGACTTGACCGACTTGACCGACGACCGCAGCAGCTATACCGAAGCGATAACGCTATTCATACCTGTATGCTGCGATGGGCAAATAGCCGATATGTATTCTTAGATCCCATGTTATAGAGGGCGAGGCTATTGCCATTAAACTATTGCACGATTGCTGATTCGAATGTTGATTTACTTTAAAAAACCCTAAACTAGTGATCTGCTAATCTTGGGATTCAAGCTCAAGACCTCTAGCATAGCAGTCGCCATTACGAGACAAGCAATTTATTTTATTTATTTGCGGATGCACTCGCGTCTAAAAAGGATTTACTTAATATACAACTCGGCTTCAAGGCGACGACGTATCAAGGTGGAACATGCATCTAATTTCGTGCACTACTTTTTACTTTAGTGTATCACACGCTTACCAACATACAGACACATAGCTAAATTCTAAGGTTTTTAATTCTTACACAGGATCTTTAGAGTAATAATCGTGCTTGAGGCAAAGACATAGGGTTTAATATTCTATTTTTTTAATAATAAGTAGGTAGATATTATGAGACCTGTTATATAAATGTTTTTCAAAAAAAATACCCTCTTTTTGAGCTACGCTAACAATATATTTCGCAATATTAATCCAATGTTCATGGCATTCAATTTTCGCTAATAATAGCAGCAAGAAAAGCAATTAGGACCGCCATTGTACTGGACGATATTGAAGCATATTTTTATGACTCCTAATCTATCATTCGTATTCAATGCGGTGCGTGTATTCATGGGCCAAATCTATCTTTAAAGACGTGCCTGGGAGTATGTGCTTAATAGGACCATCTGTATTTAGTTATAGTACTTTATACACGCCTGGATTCTCACACGCGTTACGCAGATTAGTATACGTCTACAGTTTGCCTTTTATGTTTTTGGATTCTATGTTATAAATAGGCACGACTGCCTCGTTAGTCTAGTGGTCCCAAGCGCGACTGCTACGCTAGAGGTCCTGGGTTCGATCCCCAGGTCGAGAAGTGTTATTGAGTTTTTCTATGAAATTCTCAGTAGCAGCTCGGAGTCTGGATTCGTGCCCGGTTAATGGCAATAGGCTCTCCCCCTATTACATGGGACCTAAATATACCGGCGAAATGTGGGTGTACATTAGTACACCTCTGCCTAACCCTTCGGGGAATACAGGCGTGATGGTATGTTATGTTATGTTATAAATAGGGGGCCATTAATCGGGCCCAAATCCAAACTCCGAGCTGCTTTAAGAATTTGATTGAAAAACCTGACCTTGGAGTCGAATCTAAGACTTCTTGCTCAGTAGTCATGCTTGTAACCACCATTGAGGCAGTTCTAGGAGATTATACTGTTGAGGTGTACTGTTCAGATATATTTTAATTTAATTAATAAACACCGATTACCCTCTCTGTTGGATAGGTTTACATATATATCAGAGTTATATGTATAGGTATGCGATATGGGACTCATTGGTTTACGTATCAAAAGACCAGTCACCACCACCCAATAATTAAAAGCTTTATTTCAAAACACTAAAACTGAATAAACGAATTGCACTTTATATACTATATCACTGTGATGTTATTAAAATCAGAAAGCACTTTAACTATCTATAAGACTAACTTTCCAAAGAAATAATGTATAGGTTTATCAAAATTCAATAACAAAAAGTTATTACGTAAATGAGGTTCGTCTCGGCAGATAAAAATAATCGAAATCTTGAAAACAAACGTGCTAAGTATAAAATTATGGTGTTTGAACATTTTCACGCCAACACTCAATAAAATGTATGCATTTGGCATTAAAATGTCCGCACTCAATAATTTTGTACTTACCACGTTTATCTTCAAGACCACTGATATAAGTAAGTCTCAGAGTATTAATAGTATTGTGAACTCAACAATACGGCTTATTATTCTTGGCACGTACAGAAATAAAATTAAATAACTCGTTTGCCAAGTAAGTACTGTAATTGAACTTGAACTTGCAACATGTATTGAACTGGTTGAATTAAGTAACTGTGCGTTAAAGATATTAATAAAGTATGCCAAACATTCACACCAATAACTACAGATATATTGATCTAAGTCTTCAACTTTACTTAAACCATAAAATTTTAGTAGATTTTCAAACTTCTACTGAAATAAGAATGCATAGCCCAGCAAATTTTCAATTTATTAAAAAAATATTTAAACTAATTCCAACTTATACAAGAGTATAAAATCATCTTAAGACATATGCTCAACCTTACACTTAAAATGAATACTTTTATCATCAATAATTCCACAAATATTTCAAACAAAAATCACAGTTATACTTACTTTTTAACCCCTTTTTCTTCGTAGGAACTTCTGTAGAACCCATGTAGATTATCGTTCAATAACCCGGTATATCTGACTACCAAAGTATATTGTTTACCAATTTCCAAAGTGGACCCTAAAGTAAGAATATGGAAATTTCTCGGAACATCCTCCAGATGCCTGACAATGTATATGGAACGATTATCTTCCTTCGCATAGAGTTTTATATCATGTATCTTCAATTCAACGCCATGGAAGGTAAGTTCTTTTGTTTCTTCAACCACTACTAAACTTATACGGACTTCTCCATCAAAAGTGAAATTGCCTTCATAGATGTACGGTGTTATTTTGATGAAGTATTTCTCTGGTTTGACGTGACTTGGTAGCCAAAGGTTTGTTATATTTGGAATGGGAGACTGAGTTGTGGTTTCAAGTGGTATTACTGATCTACTACTTTCTGTTGTTAAAGGTAACACTAATAATTTTGATTGATCACAGTGACACAGTTCGTATTTCGTGACGTTCGCTAACTGGTCGATTTTTGGGCAAGCTGCGTAGTTGTAGACTAGGAGGGAAGCTGTGACGAGGGCTAGTGCGAAGATCACGAGGATGACAAAGGCGAGGCACTTGGAGAGGTAGATGCCTCTCTTCGTCTTAGTGGAGTAGTCAGCTTGTGTGCCGTCCATTACGTTGAGGGGTTCGTGGGCCTGGGTTCTTACGTCACCGTTTATTCGACCTGTAACAAACAAAATCTTTATTAATCGAGGCCATCAACATCAAAATTGGCTCTTTATTCTAGTCTTCTTAAACAGCCCTATTACAAACATACACATAAATGAATGTATGTGTCACCTCAAAGACGTAAATTAAAAATGTGAAGGCAAATTTCGACATGGCGGGTGGGGGTCGCGGTGGCTTAGCGTTCATAGCGTCTGGTGTACTTAACCAGAAGACGCAGGTTCGAATCTTGCCCGCGGTCGTATTTTTCCTTCACTAAAATAACTTAGTAATCTTTGCATGGAAATTGCCAAAAAAAATACAAAAAAGATAAATAACTAAGGCTATTAAACATCACGCTATGAGATGAGACAAAAAAATAGACACCCCGAAGTACCGAGGCACTACCGCGTTTCCTGGGTATGATCTCCACCTGAACTATTTACCTATGTGTTCCACAGATATTTGTTTCGCATGTGGTTATACTTTGTGTCCGTCATTGTATCTATTTGTCCCCCGCGATACTAGGGCTCGTTCACTAGTGGGGGAGCGGTCTTTTAAAAACAAAAAATGAAGTGATTATGGACAGCATTCACACATTCTATAAATTACTAATAGCAACGACTGGTAAAAATTTCACGGATTTTGAAATAGACACAACTTATTTAATAAAAAAAGCAAACCTAGACCCCGAAAACAACAACTCTTGTAGATTGAAGAAATAACTACACCATGGAATAGCTTTCAAATTGACGTGATAAAAACGACTTTGCTGGCAGGAACACATAGGTACTAACCATTTCCCGAATATACGGCTCCAAATGTTGAACAAAGACTTTCTCCAAATATAACAATAATAAGGTGTCATTCATTTTTATTTTTAGTATGTTTCTTATTACTTTCAAATTAAATTGCAAAATCGAATGAAATAGGTCGGCTTTTCAAACAAATTGAATAATAAATCTCACAGACAGTACTATCGTACGCAACTGCCAACGAATGTTTGTGGGCAGCGCGGCTAAAAGCAATTTCGTGAAATACAAACTCATCAAAATGTTTGTTAGTTTGTTTATTTGTTTGGGGACTAGGCCGCTTGTTACGAGCGGTATTTGTTTACCTAAGCTAAGTCAGAACAAAACTAGTTTTGGGACGTTTAGTGATTGCATTTTTTACATACATACATACATATTGTCACGCCTGTCTCCCATGGGGGTAGGCAGAGACTATAGATTTCCACTTGCCACGATCCTGGCACACCACCTTCGCCTCACCCACATTCATCAATCTCTTCATGCATGACCGTCGGTTTAGGGTGCTCGGAACCTGGCCTTTTTTTAAGAACATCCGCAATTTGGTTGCGGTACGTTCGCCGAGGTCTTCCCCTTCCAACTCGTCCATCCATACTCACCATATATACTTGTTTCGTCAATCTCCGTTCATCCATTCTCTCTACATGACCAAACCATCTTAACATACCTTTCTCAATCCTTGTTACTACATCTTCTTTCACTCCACAACGCTCCCTTATCACACTGTTTCTCACTCTATCTTTTAGCGTAACACCACACATACTTCTCAAAGCTCTCATCTCTACAGCATTTATTCTGCTTTCATGTTTCTTCTGCCATACCCAACTTTCACTACCATACATTAGTGTCGGCGCCAACACTCCCCCAATCACAGCCAGCCGTGCCTTTTCGGACACTTTCCGACTATTTATGAAGGTGTGTAGCGCGCCATTCATCTGGTTACCAGCACTCACTCTCCTTTCAATGTCACTCTCATGTTTACCATCTCTAGTAAACATAGAGCCCAGATATACAAACTCCTTCACTTGTTCTACTCTTACGCCACCTATCGAAATTTCATTTTTTAAATTGATTGATTTACATAACATTTCGTCATGTCTATATTACCGAACGGGTAGACGTTATGATGGCTTTCTTTGATGATGATAGAAAACATCATGAATATGTGGTATTTCACTTTTAAATTTTATTATAAATATATGAAGTAAACTAAACTCTAAGAGTACTAGTGCTAGTAAATGAACACTGCGATATATTTGAGCTATCAATTGTCACGTCATACCTACAAAGGCCAGACTATTGAGACTCGTAACCAATTCGCAACGACACTACAATACTATTTTAGAACGCAAAACGCAATGTGTCCTGTGTCTAGTGTCCAATATATGTCCTTCCGTAAGACTTAAATAAGTTGTCAATAGAATACGCGGACAAAAGGACCAATGTTTTCAAAGAGTTCTGAAGCCACGACGGTAAATGGTATCTTTTAAGATTAAGATAAAACACGCCTACAATACACAAATATATGAATGTATATGAGAGTTTGCTCAAGATTTAAAGAAAATGTTACAATGGACAAATTGTAGTTTCAATTATATTATCTGCGGGATTATTGGTCTTAGTGGCAGCAAAAGGGTGGTGGTCACAATGATTTTCACAAAAGGGAGATGACAGCGCGGTAGGCAAAGTAAAAAATGGCGGGATGAGCTGGAATTCTTCTGGAAGGATTGACCCAGAATAGCGTTAACTTGAGAAGAATGGTAATAGGGGTAGGGAGACCTTTGGCCTGCAGTAAGGAAACGCACTGGAGGGGCAAAAATGGCTAAATAATAAATAATGATTTTACAAATAGAGAAACAGAAAATTTTTGTCTGGTTTTCAATAAGCAAAATTACTTCTAAAGTTATTTACCTCCGTTAAATTAACCAAAGTATCAGAAATAAACACAAAGCGCAACTTAAATATTTCGGGGTAGTATTTCAACCCTCAATAATTCGCCCTTTAATTTCACGACACTTCATAAATCATTTCAACGGTTACTGGACAACCAGACAAAACTGGTCCTTCTGGTTTTTATTATTCATTAGGTAGGACCAAAAAAATACTTTACAGAAAAATATATCCTGTGCGTACTTGTTACAATTCAAAACGAATATACCAGAGGAAAAAAATATATTTCGCCAGTAAAAAGAGCCTCGCCAAGAAAAAAAATGGTCTTTTAAATCTACGATATGGAAAAGGGGACACATGCTAAGGACACTCTGCGGTCGTAAAATAAAGAAGCGTTTCAATCGAGCGCCCTCATTTCACAGACAACACACAATCAACATTGTTCGGGCTCTGATTGAAATCTGTACAAGTAATCAGTATAAGCTTGTTGTGTGGTACAAGTTAAGAAAGTGTAACTAGTTTAAATAATTTATTCAATCTTTGGCTAGGACCATATATTTTTTGTGATCACATAATTAACCTAACCCCGCGTCTCCACTGACGACAAAACATGTTGCAAACAGCTACCTATCCCGCTTACTCTTAATTCTATTAGATTATAAAATTTAAGTCAGGTTTTAAGTATATATAATGTAGTTGGTTCTGCCTATCAGTGAAAAATTAAATATAAAAATAAGTTCATAAATATAATTCAAAATATAAACTAAGTGCTACCACGTTTAAGCTGATAAGCAGAAGAATAATCGATAACACAGGAAACAGTTGACACGCTTTTAACGTATATTTCTCTACAATAGTAAAAAAATAATGTTAGTCTATTCCTCAACAAAAACACTATAAGTTAACCAATACGTAAACCAGCAAAGGGCTGCCAGTTAATATAAGCTTGTACTATTATATACTATACTAGCTTTCCGCCCACGGCTTCGCCCGCGCGAAGGACTTTGTTTTAGTGATATTGAAGTATATCACAGAAGTAAAGTCAATACAGCAGTATAGTATATTTTTTACAATATTTAATATTATTAATTCCACATTATTATACATTTAAGTCAAGCTTACTAAACTCTTTGTATTGTGCCTTTACATTATATGTTGAACTCCCTTATATTTTCATCTGGGGTTAAGGCGTGTTTCCCCAGACGTGCATTGCGCTTGTGTATTAGCGGTCCACATTCCCCCAGAAGATGAAGTGGCATTTCATCAGTCTCTTCACAATATCTGCGGGTTCACGTATCGTTCAACCTTAGATTGAACATGTGCTTGTTTAACCTGGTTAGTCAACCCAAAGATATTTGTAATAGGATGATGATGATTTTTAAAACGCGCATCGCTTATACCATACACCATGCATACGCCGTAACACTACCAGCGTCGCATAGATGCAACTTAATACCCCTGCCGCCGGCGTGATGGAACTAACAGATCCCAGGACCGTACTAGCGCACAAAGGGTTAAAGTTTAACAGAAAGTTTTAACTCAACTAATAAAGCGACGTGCTTATATAAGTTGGTTGAATATAGCTGGGGTTTACGTTTATTAAAAAGTTTGTTGATATTTAAGTGTCGAAGTTGGAACAGTAATATTTTGGTCCTTATGCCTTTTTTTAGTACTTGTCTACTGCCGCTATGCATGCATGAATATTATGAATAATGCTATAAATAGTAAGGTAAAAAAAATAGTATTCATGTCTTCAATAACACAAGAATAAGATGAGATATATTGCAAACCCGCTAACCGCCTTTTTTTAAGTTTGTTTTTTCAAAATGTTCTTCAATTTAGCAAGGTATGGGTACCTAATATCATCATCATCATCAACCCATTACATTGTCCCACTGCTGGGCACGGGTCTCCTCTCAGAACGAGAGGGATTAGGCTAATGGTCCGCCACGCTAGCCTACTGCGGGTTGGCAGACTTCACATGCCGTCAAGAAAATCTCTCAGGCATGCAGGTTCCCTCACGTTGTTTTTCCGTCACCGTTTAAGCGCGTGATAATTAATTGTTAATACGCACATGACTTCGAAAAGACAGAGGTGCGTGCCCTGGATTCGAACTCAAGACCTTTGACTTGGCAGTCCAATGGTCATATCACAAGGCTATCACTGCACTTTACCTAATATATCAAATATTATATACCTCATACAAAATAGATCTACCTACTCTGTCAGATCACAAAAACTACAACTTTAGCCAAAAAATATAAGTACATTGTTCCATATATTACGGATTAAATATTATGATAAACATAATATTTATTAGGTATACTGACAAATTTACATATCAATTTACAAGCCAATCCATCAACAATGACGCATCGATGTTACCGCTAAATGAAAATACATGTACCTCCCTATTGGTATTGGTATGGTATTGGTATGGCGGGCTTATTTCCGCAACTCCACGACTATGCGCGTATTTTGCGTGTGGGTGGGACGATGTTACGTTTTAATCAAACCACCCCAACTCCTCGAGAAAGGCCGTCAAGCGCCCAATGTTGCCTACGGCCTCTCGGAGAGTACTCGGGTTGCCGAGGTACTTTGCCCTGTATGTGGCGACACCAGGACAGTGCAGTAGCACGTGGGCCGCTGTCTCGTCGGCCCCCAGGCAGGCTCTGCATAGGGGGTATGTCCTCCCTATACCGTGTATATGAATATTGACTAAGCTGAAATTATTTTCTAAGTAGCTAAAAAGTATTTCAAATTTCATCTCATCATCATCAATATTCAGATTCCGAAACAATTCTTCTGAATGCAACTCATATTTAAATAATTATAATTGTTTATTTAGATTCTAAAATTAAATCCAAAATTAAGTAACAATAATGCATATGTTTTATTATATACCTTTTACGTAAGCCAAGTAATCTTGCACTGCAAGACATATGACTTAACATTTCAAGTACAGCGTTGGAGCAAGTAATCTTGCGAAACACGTCTACCTCCCTGAAAACTTAATGAGGCTGTTGCTGCAAACGCCTTTGTACAATCAAAAGACGTAGATGCTTGAATACAGCTTGGATTTGCTGCAGAAAGCAGGGTTTTGTGTCAAAGAATTGGACGGAGATGTGACCTGGAAAATGTAACTTTGTTGGAATGTATGGAGGATAGATGAGTAAGGATTTTAGAGCTGGGCGAGCAATCCCAATATGATTCATGGGTTATACAATATGCAATATACATCACTTTACGACATATTATAAAACATCCTATTGGTCGATCCGTGGTCGAAATCGACCACAATACTTTTCTGCACTCCTTTTTTATCTCTCTGTGTGCGCAATGTGCTTATATAGGTTTTTTCTTCAGTCTTGAATTTCAGTAGATTATTTAAAACACTAGCTGCGTAGTCGTTTTTACCTGTGTTTTTCCCAATGCCGACGGGATCCTAGCAAAGTCCAAAGGGATTGATTATGAAGACGACTAACTGGGTTGAAAGATATATATTTCTTGATGCAAATCTTAGAACACGGAACATTTGTGCCAATTTCAAATTTTCAACGAAAACACTTTATACGAAATTAAAATAAAATAATAAACTTAACTATATCATTTAAACCTCTGCCTCGTTGGTCTAGTGGTCCCAATCGCGACTGCTACGCTAGAAGGTCTTGGGTTCGATCCCCAGGTCGAGCAAAGTGTTATTGAGTTTTTCTATGAAATTCTCAGTAGCAGCTCGGAGTCTGGATTTGTGCCCGGTGAATGGCAATAGGCTCGCCCCCTATTACATGGGACCCAAACGTACCGGCGAACTGTGGGTGTACATTAAGTACACCTCTGCCTAACCCTTCGGGGAATACAGGCGTGATGGTATGTGTGTGTTATATATCATTTATCAGTTCCTTCCTCTCTTCTTAAACTATGCTGTGCCCGACAGGGTCCATAATTGTTTCAATAGATAGTAAGTAGTATAGATAGTAATAGTATGTTGACTACTTACCTGTATACATTATGGAAAGCAATAAAATTGAATTCAATTAAAAATTCAAAGGAGATTCTATATGTTTTATACTATGTAGAAAAGTCAAACGCTAAATATAACCTCTATTTACGACTATACTACTTAGCCACGGATTCATTCGATTCCCAAAAAAAGAAGAAATTGCGTGAAAAGGTAACAAACAGCAACCTTCACATTTATTATACTATAGTATGGTTTAGAAACGTAACCATTCAACCCATACGAATCTAAAAGTAAATTATTCATAAAGAAAATGAATATTATATAACTCCGCCTGCCTCTCTTTCCAGCCGGGATTTTTCCATTCTTCCTTCGCAACGTGGAAATTATTTCCGTTGCGAGGATATTACGCAGATGTGAAGTCCATTTCCACATCGACTGTATCTTAAATGGATTACTTTTATATTCGTTTACTTGCAGTAGAGTGTGTGGTGAGGAGACCCGTGCCCAGCAGTGGGACGGTAGATGGTTGATGATGATGATTAGTTTATTGGTAAAAAGAAACTTGTGTTTTATCGCCTTATATTGATATTTATCGAGTTATTATTCAATATCATTCAGTTACTCGTAACCGAAATATTGGGAATTTTATCTCATAAAAAAGTTTATAAATTATTCACATCTAAAATAAATTCCGATCTTCTATCCAAAATACACCTAAACATCGCAAGTAGGCTACCTCGTTCAAAAACCTACAAGTTATTCAGTGGACCATTGTATAAAACCAATCTGGGCAAAAACTCTCCCTTAACAAGAGCTATACAACTATACAATTCCCTGTCTAGGATAGCTGATTTAGACATCAATTTCGATAATATCAGGAAATTTAAATTGAAACTGTATAACTATCTCGCAACACAGAGCTTTTAGATTGTTGTTGTTGTTTTAATTTTAATTTGTACATCATATAATATTAACATTACTCTCATTAATTAATTGTCCAATAGAAGTGTCATTTAATATTTTAATTTAATTTAATTTAATCTATTTTTTTTATATTTTAATGTATACTCGAACTGATGTAAGTTGTGGTTGCCTATAATTAAGGTACATTTTGTCTTGTTTAGTTAATATTTGTTAAATGTTTATACAATTTAATGTATCCTTGTTGGTGATCCTTAAATAAATAAATAAAGTT
This sequence comes from Subacronicta megacephala, assembly GCA_958496365.1. NCBI lineage: Eukaryota > Metazoa > Arthropoda > Insecta > Lepidoptera > Noctuidae > Subacronicta > Subacronicta megacephala. The sequence goes on from OY292522.1 coordinate 2,652,867, forward strand.
TATTTCAATTTCATATACCCAGTTGAAATGCAATGAAATGTCATTTTTCCTTAGACAGACCTTTATAAAATACCTAAATACCTTTATTAATTAACCATATGCTTTATTAAATACCGGTATTTTATAAATACCGAATGTGCAAACTTCACACGTCGCCGTTGAAAAAAAATCTCACAGGTATCTCTTTCTAAAGATGTTTTCTTTTAAGCAAATGATACAATGAATTATTAATACGCACGTTGCCAGTGCCACCGGCAACATATTACATACATACATACATAATCGGTCTTTACGGTTCCCAATGCTGGGATACAGGCCTCCTCTCGGTGAGAAGGATTGGGCCGTATTCCACCACGCGGGCCCAGTGCGTGTTGGCAGATGTCACATGTCTTCGAATTTTTTGTTCTTGGCTATTCCTCACGATTTTTTCCTTTACCGATTTGAAAGCGGTGATGAAATAATTTACACAAAGTAAAGTGCCAATCTGTGTTCGAACCTACGACCTACAACTCTGTAAGTCGCGGCCGTAACCACTGGGCTACCACTGCTCCTCAGTCAGTATAATATTGTTGTCTATTCAAGGTTGCCATAACCACTTATACAATATTCAATGACATTGGTCCACGTGACAATATCAAAGAAAATCTAAAATTAAAACATTTACTCTCAGTAACGTTGTATGGGAAAAGGAAATATTGACATTATGTACGATCAGCAACGAAAGTTGCTGAACACCGCCAAGTATTGAAAACAACACAGCACCAATACTTTTCAATAGATTCACTTAGGAAAAAATGATGGTCCAGTATGTAGAAACATGTACTACTTACCACGTCTCGGGTCAGTAAGTTTTGGATAATAATTATGTTTAAGCGTTTTGAAGATTTCATCGTGTTCAGCAACTTTCATTGCTGACTGTACACAAACATGACTAGTATTTGATCTTTATGAGTGACACTGTATTTAAATTGGTGTAAAACGGAGATACTTAAACAAAATTTAACTTCAGAATAATGATTCGTTCAACACCAAAAAAAATAAGGTAATATAATAAAACCGTTTCCCTATATAAAATCTGAATCCGTCATTCAATTTTTGAATTTCATAGAATCCAGGGATCGAACCCAGGACCTCTAGCGTAGCAGTCGCGCTTAGGACCGCTAGACTAATAAGGCAGTAGGTGTAATACATTTATAATTAAAAAAAAGTTGTCGCAATTCAAGATGAGCGTGTCTTATAAAAGTCATTAGAGCAAACGGCCTAATGGCCGCGCCTTAGGCACACAACTTTGTCCAGTTTACCTTCACCGAGAAATAGCAGATTATACTCGGCCCTAGATTTACTTATTTCATTTTTATGTAGCTTTTATTGCCTAGGTTATTAGCACACTTACGTCGATATATGACCTCCTTATCGATGTATGAACGTATCACTGGATATTTACAACCCAGAAATGACCTAAATATTGACGACAAGCTTGCCTTCAAAAGGATACCATCATCACGCCTGTATTCCCCGAAGGGTTAGGCAGAGCTGTTCTTTATGTAGGTACACCCTTAGTTCGTCGGTATGTTTAGATTCCATGTAATAGGGGGCGAGCCTATTGCCACTAACCGGGCACTAATCCAAACGCCTAGCTGCTACTGAGAATTTAATAGAAAACCTCAATAACACTTTGCTCGACCCGGAAATTGAACCCAGGACCTCTAGCGTAACAGTCGCGCTTGGGACCACTAGACTAATGAGGCAGTTTAATATGTACCTACATTATATACGTAGGCTAGAAAAACAAAACACAACCTAAATTGGTTCAAATCACGCAAGAAACTTACGAAGTATCAATAAATGCACCCACGGTAAGTAAAGAATAAAATCATAGTTTCTATTTATTTAGATGGGACAAGAATGTCAGTTTCAATTTTCCGCACAAAACCGGACGTAACACGCAGTTACATCCGAGCTTATGTAAAACAGCAATCGTATCAATTGGACCCCGGCCCAGACGATCTCATTGAATCGCAAATGTGTGCCTACAAGCGACTATGCCAGTGTAGCTAGTATCAACTGTGCCAACCTGTGGAGTGACCTTTAGAGGTCAACTGGATTTTGACGTGAATACTACATAGTCATGTATTTCCATATACTTTTATCTTAGAGTTGCACTATGTAGTTTCTATCGATATGGATATAAGACATATCTACACTTGAGTGGATCTAAAAATGCCACTTTTGATCAATCATTATATGATTCCTATTACAAAATTGCTATTAAGAAATGTTACGGTTTTTTAATTTGAAGGAATCTTCATTCAGGAATTTGGATCTATATATTTTATAATATCAATTTATATGCATTATGATTCATTCGAATTTGGCATTTTAGCCCCCCAGACACAATTTGAACTTAATTTCTTTTTGCACCAATAATTATTTATTGAATTTGATGCACTAGTTTTTATTAAGGCTTTATCGAATTAGGTCAACAAGATTTTACTCGTAACAAATTAACATATAAAGCATAATATACCATAACTCCTACACAGCCGAAGTGATGTACACCCTCAATTCGCTGGAATATTGGTCCCTCAAAATAGAGGATATCTATATATACATATATACCCATATTTTTTATATACAATTAAATTCCGAAAATTTTCCAAATATTCCTGTGTATATCTATAGAACAAACAACTACCTACATACAACAGATTTTAATAAGCTTCAACCTTCGAATAGTGAGTCATTTTCCACACCGCTTCATATAAATACACTCACAAAATAAAATACATTACAAAAACATCCGACCAATAAAACGTAAGGAATTGTAATCAATGGATTGATTTATTTCACAAAGTTCTGTAGAATTTCCATTACATACTAAAATTTATTAAGCTTGATTATTCACCTGCCACGTTAGTCTAGTGGTCTTTAGCGCGACTGCTACGCTACAGGTCCTGGGTTAGATCCCCAGGTCGATCTGGGGCAAAGTGTTATTGGGTTTTTATATGCAATTCTAAGTTGCAGCTCGGAGTCTGGAATTGTGGCCGGTTAACGGGAATAGGCTCGCCTCCTATTTATTACATGGGACCTAAACATACGGGCGAAGTGTGGGTGTACATTTCTGCCAAACCCTTCGGGAGTATTCCCCGAGGCATGGTGTTATGTTATGTTACTATGCCAGGCATACAATATTTATAACTGAGAACCTAAAACTTTTACTTAATATCATTATTATAAGGGAAAATTGCCAAAAACGATGCAAACTGCCAAAATCGACAAGTTACGTACTATCTGCTACGATAACGATTTTAAAGCATAAGTTTTAGTTCTCAATTGTGAATATACTAAACCAGATGTGGCAATTTCCACTGACATAAATCTTGAATGTGTTGTAGACGAAAATTGCGAAAAGCAATTGAAATGGAAAACGCAATTGAAAACGCCTTCGCCTCAAGAAAAACTTGAGGTTGACGTGCTGATCTAAAATTTGGTTGTAGGTACTTAACAGGTGAAGGAAAACATAGTTTTCTTGACGGCATATGAAATCTGGCACCCCGCAGGAAGCTAGCGTGGTGGACTATAGCCGTATCCCTCTCGTACTGAGAGGAGACCCGTGCCCATTGAGACAATGTAAAGAGTTCATGAATTGATCTAGTGGACCGCAAAGTGTTTAAGATTTCCTTTTAAATTCTCAATGGTAGTTCGGAGTTTAGATTTTTTTATGGGATAATTCGGCAAACGAGCGACGAGCTAGCTGATGGTAAGTAGTCGTCGCCGCCCATGGATATTTGCAAAACCAAAAGAGTTGCAGATGCGTTGCCGAGCCTATTTAAGGGAAGGGAGGAATTGGTATTCTGTGTATGTATATTTGTGTGTTTGTGTATATGTCTCTTGTCGTTGGTATTCTATGGGAAAGTACTTCCCCAGTAATGCGGACTCATTCATGCTGGCATGTAGACATGCAAACAGACACAACTACTACCTACTAAATTAGATATAGATAGGCCGGATAATAGTTTACGAAAACTAGACGAAGAACGAAACAGGTCATGATAAAAAAAATATTCATTATATGCGTGTCCTTATTCGTCACGTGATACTCAAATCTTATCTCTATTGATCCATTGCGATACGTAACAAAAGAAGAACGATATTTCACCGTTGCGTAGATCCCGAGGGTACATACGGGTTAAAATCGTATCTTCTTACCTTGACACAAGATTCCTCTTAGATTCTATCAATGTTAAACAATTTTTTTGTGTATGTAAACAAAACGAGACTTAGTGATCGTTGAAGGGTTGCGTATACTTTGTAGATTATGGATCAGGAAAGGAATTTTTATTCCTATTTGGAATACGCTGGATAGTTTTATCAATATTCTTGTGTAGCATTTGAGAGTACTTGCAAAAACAAACAAGACTTAGTGATCGTTGAAGGATTGCGTTTGTAGATTTTAGATCAGGACTTTATAAGAAATATTATTGTAAATAAATTTACTGCCTCATTAGTCAAGTGCGGCTGCTACGCTCGAGGTCATGGGTTCGATCCCCAGGTCGAGCAAAGTGTTATTGGGTTTTTCTATGAAATTCTCACTAGCAGCTCAGTATTAATAATTGTGCCCGGTTAGTGGCAATAGTCTCGCCCCCTTTTACATGGGACCTAAACATACCGGTGAAATGTACACCTCTGCCTAAATCATCGAAGACTACAGGCGTAAACAAAAAAGTGCGTCACATAAATTTTCTAGTTCCTTTAATAAAGATACGATACCATGAAACTATTGGCCATATATCAGGCATCGATAAGATTAAACCCCAGCTCTAGCTAATACACTGTTACCAAGGGTGCATCCCTATTGTTATAACTAGTTCCACAAACGTGATCGTAACAAAGGGTGTAACATCTTTATGAGTAACAAAAAGGACCGTTGCATCACTAGGGTCCGATTAAAACGTTCCCTTTCTGTGACAGCCTCTATGGGCCGATAATACGGTAGACATTGGAGTGTGGCTATACATTATTATTTTTAGTTTCGTATTTACAGAATGGATTTTATTGATGGATTAAATGGCTCAAAATTCAAGTTGAATTGAGCGCCATTATTATTAGGTACAGAGTATTTTTTAAACTAGTACATTGTACGACAAAATTGTACAAACTGACTGTTAAAACGATTTTGTTTTAAATAAAAGCTTACTTAGTAATCTTGTTAACGCCTCGTGCTAAGCTAAATACTAAATTTTACGAGTGGGTTCACGTCGGTAGTGCAATGGGTGGGTTTCGAACTGGCAACCACATGGTCGCAAGTCCGACGCCCAAGCCATTATGCTACCACCGCTTTTATAAATTAAAATATATAATATGAATGAAAATCTATTATAATATTATAAAGAAGTGGCGGTAGCCTAATGGCTAGGGCGTCGGACTTAAGATCATGTGGTTGCCAGTTCGAAACCCACCCATTGCACTACCGACGTGAACCCACTCGTAATACAAGCATTTAGCTTAGTACGAGGGGTTAACAAGAATACTAGTAATGTGCGACCAACATTGCTAGTAAGCGTTTAAAATAAAGGAAAAAAAAGAGGTAAAGTTTGTGACGTTGTAATCTCTGGATTTACTGAACAAAATCATAGCTGTTGCCTGCTGTTTTTTAACTAAATAATAGTGTGCATATAATATTCTCTAGCTACTTAGTATGTTATTATTTTTAAGAAAACATAATTACATACTAGCTAGAGTTTGTCATAATACTTTCCCAATAGCATTATTCAAAAGTACAACATTTGAAAAATACTGTCCGCAGTGACAGGTGGCCCCCTTGTCACCCTCCTTCCTGCGGTACACTAACCCTTCGACATTCACGACACGAACAAGTAAAAAACAAAGAAACCAGCTGCTACATTATCTAGTATCTATCCGTAACTGCAAACTAACACGCAGCAAACTAAAACCAAATAATATGTCCTAGCAAAAAAATGGAAACCCTATTTTTTTATATATTTTTTAGCTTTTAGTTTTCTTGGTTCGTATGAATACAGGACCATCAACTGAATGTACTGTTAAAGGGTTTCACTATAAACAATCGCCCATCAAAACGACTGATCGTGGAAAAGCAACTTAACTTTGCATCGACAAATCGCTTCATTAGCGATTAATCGATTAATTAAAAATTGCATAATAGGCCTATAATGTTCCCACTGCTGGGACACAGGCCTCCTCTCGCTATGAGTGGGTTGGTAGATGTCACATGTCTTCGAATTTTTGGTTCTAGGACATGCCGGTTTCCTCACGATGTCTTCCTTCACCTTTTTTGGCGTTCATTAGATGCGAGCTCTTTAGCAGTAAATAAAAAAATGTAGTCTAAACAAAGTGAGCATTGCAAATTTAATACGTCAAATTTCATAAAAAATATCAAAGTGAAATTGGGTTAGACAACCGCGAGTGAATAACTTGGGAATACGCTTCACGCAAACTGTCAAACTTTCCTGACAAAGGTTGAAGATTTGAAACGCTCTACAACTTCGTTATCGCCAAGAAAAGCTGCTTAGTAAAGATAAAAGAAGTTTTGCGTAGTGTGCAAAAATGTCTCAATCGTTATAATTCACAAAGTTAATATGAAGAATGTGTTGTTTTAAAAATTTAACGTACCGTCACGCCTGTATTCCCTGAAGGTTTAGGAACTTCCTGTATATAGTTCATCGGTATATTAGATCCCATATAATAGGGGGCGAGCCTATTGCCATTAACCAGGCACATATAGGTACTCCTAGCTGCTACGGAAAAGTTCATAGAAATTTCAATAACATTTACTCGACCTGGGAATCGAACCCATGGAGGTCTTGGGTTCAACTCGCAGGTCACCGTAATTTATTTTATTTTATATAAACGGCCGTAGAAGTATCAGCCGACGATGTTTTTTTTAAAGATAGAACTTACTAACGACGGATCGTTGAGCTCCCTAAAAAATGGTTGAGCTACACGAGGACTGATGTATGCGTGCCGTCAGTTAAGACAGGTCAACTCAAAGCTGTTATGGCTCTCTCTTCAAAAGGCCTGTTCAGATTTTGCCCTACATTGTAAAACTCGCATATCTATGATATAACTATTGTCTGGACTTTAAGAGACCATGATTCTCTGAGTTTGTTTCGACATTTCTTCTCAGAGGTCGTCAGATAGGAAATGTCGGCGCCATCTAGTTTAAAAAAAAAATATGTAAAAAAAAACGACTTGTAAAAGTGTCTTTAAAAGATCTATTTACAGAAATAAATATCATTTCATTTCATAACCTACACTCGATGACTTCTGTTAGAAAAATTACAAGGTTTTGCTAGCCGTTTTGTGAAATTGAATCTTGTGGTACACATGGCTACACATCAAGCTATACAAATCCAGTATACGCTAATCTTGAATTGTGCTATAAACCTCTACAATATGAGGTCAGGCTATACTGGTATTTGTATAGCTTTGTGTGTAGCTGTACGTACACTTTAGATACAAAGTTCTAAAATGGATTCACTCATATTCGCAGTGTCAGCTCTGCCAATTAAACAAACAAAACTTATTAAAACTATGAATGGGCTTTCGATCAAACTAGTCCTAGAAAGTTTGATTGTGTTTGCAATTTTGTAGCGCTGAACTGCAAACCATCAAAGTTTCGGGATGATAAAAAAATAACAACCCTAGTGGCATAGAGTTGTGAATACAGCAATATTTATTTATTTGTTTACTTCAATTAAAACGGTACAGACCAATTACAATAATTGAAGACACAGAGAAACCTATACCTACTACATTTTACTAAAATAAATACAAACACGATTATAAATCCTTCTCACAAAAACGCAAACGCTCTGACAGTACAAACAGCTATCCATCCACAAACAAGTCACAGTCAGGATTGGCGCACAGGAGAGCGTTTAGAGCAGACTTCAGTATTGCATAAGTAAATGATCTTAATAGAAATAAAAATTGGTACGATGAAAATAAGTAATATATAATGACGCCTATATTTTGGAGGGTCAGGCAGAGTTATACCAATGTACAACTAGGTACATATGGCAAGCCTATTGATGATGAATTCGTAGAAAAATCCAATGACACTTTTTTAACAATTTTTTTTTTCGCAACATCGAGACGCCTTTGATACACTATTATATTGTTTAATAATAAAGTTTAAAATTTAAAAAAACCCCGACAATTTCATTATATCGTAACCAATTTTCATCAAAAACAGCTAAGAACACTCCCGACTAATTCACCTTTCAAACAAAAAAAAACTAAATCGTAATCGGTTCATCCGTTCGGGAGCTACGATGCTACATACAGACACACACACACACACACATAGACTTAGAAATAATAATATTTATAGAAATATCACGCGATATGAGTAACAATGTTGTGCATCTGACGCTATAATATTTACAAAAGGTTTTATGAAAATGCACGTAATATTATAATGATGTAAGACAAAAGCATCAGTTTTTCCTTATGGTAAATACTTTTAAGTATTTGTGTTATTAAACATATCGAATTTGAACCTTGAATTTACTGCACACACCTCTAATATTTACAAAGTATGTGCGTATTAATAAATAATGATCACGGGGAAAATATCGTGAGAAAACCAACATGATTTTCATGATGGCGTGTGAGTATGAATGCTGTGGACTATAGCATGACCTCTTATTTCATTAGGTGCCCATGTAATGAATCCCATGGCTTTGAGTCTGTAGCTATAGGCCATGGAAAGGCAAAGAAGCGGTGGTAGCCTAATGGCTTGAGCATCGGACTTGCGATCATGTGGTTGCCGGTTCGAACCCCACCCATTGCACTACCGACGTGAAGCCACTCGTAACAAAAGCATTTAGCTTAGCACGAGGGGTTAACAAGAATACTAGTAATGACCCACATTGCTAGTAAGCTTTTTTTTAAAAAAAAAAAATAATTAGCAGACCTTAAGCATTTCCCGCACCAACAAAAAAGGACACTCCTGTGCTGCAGTGTTTTCCCACTGGTGGGCACGGGTCTCCTTTAAGAATAAGAGGGATTAGGGCTTTAGTCTATAGCTTTTTAATTTTCGAGTCTATTAATTCAATTATTTACCTGGCGATTATTTATTACAGTGATGGTAAGAAACAGAATATCAGACAATCTTATTCGTGTATTTTTTTAAATTATTTAAAATTCTAATTTCATATTCAAGATAAATAGAGGTCAAAATAATGTTATTTCTCAATGTGGATTTGTGTTGCTATGATATTTTTTTCATATAGGTAACATACCATCACGCCTGTATTCCCCGAAGGATTAGGCAGACCCACAGTTCACCGGTATGTTTAGGTCCCATGTAATAGGGGGCGAGCCTATTGCCATTCACCGGGCACAAATCCAGACTCCGAGCTGCTACTGAGAATTTCATAGAAAAACCCAATAACACTTTGCTCGACCTGGGGATCGAACCCAAGACCTCTAGCGTAGCAGTCGCGATTGGGACCACTAGAATAACGAGGCAGTCATTCATATAGGTATTATATAGGCAGTATTTCATATAGGTATTATATTTTATATTCTATCCGGATACTTATGTTACTTTTTAAATGTACGTATAGAATATTTTTATTGGTTCTACCAAATAAAATGTACCTACTTATTACCTTCAGCAAATTGAAAACTTTGAACGAAATGTTAGGTACTATTATATGAAAATGAGATATGTAGGTAAAGTATTTCTGTTTATATCTAACTACACGTTAGCCGCGTTTTCTTTCATTTTCCTTACTCACATTGCTTTGTATATCTAATAAAAAAACAACGTAAATCAATGTCAGTGTTACGGCCGCAAATTAAACAAGAAAATATACAGTCTCTATGAAGATCCAACAGCTGAACAAACACACTAAAGAATAATATCTTGTTAAAATACACTTGCTAATTAATTTAAAAATACACAGATTTTTTATTTAAAGCTAACAATGTTCCAAGACGTTTAGAAACCCTAGGTATATCTACATATATAAAAATGTTTGTTTGTTCAAAATCTTAAATCTCCGAAAAATTTACGTTGCAAGCGAATACGCGCGCAATTTTAGTTTTTTTTAAACCCTTGTAGTTGGAAAAACGAAGGCATTGTGGGAAACCCGGTATAATATTTATACATAGAAATATTCGGATTAATAATTTTATGTATAATAAGATTTGCAACATTACAATTTGTTATTAAAACATTTTAGCATACTCGTATAAACACTAAATAATTATTATTTTAATATTCAAATCAAATCAAATTATTGATTCTTGTTGAACATAAGTAAAAATACAGTTCTTAAATACATATTATGTTAATAGCACACTATGTTTTGCCATTACAGCGAGATTTACATTACATTCACTTCAAGAACAGCTGAAAATGCTGAATCCGAAAATCTTATACCATTTAAATAACCCATTTCTAAACACAATATCAACAAACTCACTGATCTTTTATACATAAATGGTACATTAGTCCTTCTGAATTTTTAACGGCAAGACCCTACAATTTCTACTCACCATTGAAGCCCGATTTTGTTTACACCACACAACAAGACGAACGACTTGTCCTACAGTAGAACAATTGTTGAATAAAAAATATCCTTTACCTATTTGTGACGTGTATTCCATTGTGTTGATTTAATTGGTTTTCTGTCCGTCCATGGCGACGTTTCGTAAGGCGGGAAGGTGAGGAGTGATGTTACACGCGCGTGGTACCGCGACGGTGGTCGGCCCGACACTGCGGGCCCGCCCAGCCTCCTCGCGGGATGAGGCTTGGGGCAGATATTTGCCCTTAACGGTAGGGAGACCAAAGATTCAAAGAGATTGGGATAGAGTTGAAAATAATACCACTTCACCCATTTGTATAGTTGTCAGTACAATCGTTTTTCGATTATTACTAAGGTACTTTGCTGTTAGTTACTGTGAATTTTCTGCATTGGATTTACGTTAGGTAAAATTGAATTAACTTTGCCTTACACAAATATTACACCTGCTCTAGTAATTGCTGTTGGAATTACACAATAGCGTTATAATTGCTTTATAAGCTGTTCAAGTATGCTTCTTTAATATAATGAAAGACGTACAAACAATAAAGACTCTCAGAGAACAACAGTGACTGCTAAAATTATTTCGCATACAGTTCAAAATTGTTAAGAGAAAAACGATTTTTAGGCAGAATTAAATTTTTTATTTTATTTAAATCTCATGTATTTTTTTAGCTGTTGGTCATCATCATCGGTCGTCATCGCTTTTTTTTATAACAGATAGATTATTTGGTTACGATCGTTTATGTACAACAATATTTAATGTCGTGTGCCATTTCAAGCTAGAGAGGTTTCTGATATTGATGTAAGACACCGAAACAGACGCACAGTTAATTCAAAACTTTTATGATAACAAAATCTACCAGCTTGATAAACAGATACATTTAACATCAGGACTGTCCGGGAAATCTACGTCGCATGGTGTCCCTACTTATAATGGAATCAACCGTCAGTTTTGCGTCCCACAAATTGCCGCTGTTTCCCGCGAGTCAGTGTTTCTGTTACCATTCGAAGCTTTCAAATTACCCATTAAATTCTATTTGAAATATTAGCGTAAATTATTTTTGTACTTTATATTTTGTCGGGATTCTGTGAATATGATTAAGTATTTAAGTGATTATATAGCACTTTGGATGGCTAACTATATCTTCGCGGGTGGTGTCAGTGTGAACCTAGTGTGAACTGATTATTAACTATTATGAGTAGACGTAGAAGTAGATTTCTTTACTAACAATATTTTAAGGTTTCCATCAAACATTATATCGTTATATTTCAAAAGAATAAGACAGATTTTTTTCATGAAAGCTCTCATTGTTATTTCAACCAACTAACACAAATCAATATTAAGCTATAGGTTGAATCAATCTACTTATCTTTTGATGAAAACCGCATTAAAATCCGTTGCGTAGTTTCAAATATCTAAGCGGACAGACGGCGGCGAAGCGACTTTGCACAATCGCCAGCACATCAGGTTATACAAAACTGTGAAATTTCTCCAAATGATTTTAAGCCTCAAAATGTTTTTTTTTTAATGTGGTAACTCGGCAAACGAGCAGGCGAGCTACCTGATGGTAAGTAGTCATCTCCGCCCATGGACATATGCAAAACCAAAGGAGTTGCAGTTGCGTTGCCGAGCCAATTAAGGAAAGGGAGGGGAAGGAGAAAAGGAGAAGGAAGGGGATTGGGGGAGGAATTGGGCCTCCGGCCCTCTCGCTCACCGAACGAAGCGCAGTAACGAAACGCTACTACTCGGACGTCGGTCTTCTGCGAGAGTGTGGTACTTCCCCGGTCAAGCCGGTCCATTCATGCTGCGAACAGCGTGGCCCTACCACAACAAAATTTGTTAATGATAAAGTTCAAAATCAACAGAAAAAAAAATACATTTTGTGGTAACTTAATGTGCTGGCTTCCGTATATAGACAACATACAACCTCTTTTTCATCATTACTTTAATACAGGGTGACCTCTCTCAAATGTCCTAGACAACTTTGTCACCTAATGCGTTTATTTATTACACGCAAATTTTTTGCTAATCATAAATTGATCTAATATGTACCTAATCTTGGGTTACATATTAGAACAACTATGCCAATATTTGATAAGACAATAATTATAGCCGTACCCATATTTACGTGCCTGAGTGCGACTTTAAAAAAATATATTAGACTAGGTGGTGCCCGTGATTGAACTCGCTTCCCAAAAGATTTTACTCACTTTAGCTCAGCTTCTAAAGTACGTATCAACATGAAACATGTACCAGATTTTCAGTTAGACCTCCAGTACTGGTAAAACCCCATCCAATTTCATGCAGTCGTTTTTGCGTAATGCATGTAAAAACATACAGACTGACCGACAAACATAAAAAAAAATGTTTGCTTCTGTTGCTCTAATAAATACCGTCCTTATTAGTTTTTCTTCAATATTTATAATGTATCTACAGAGTAAGGAATGATTATAAATAAGATGTAAAATATATAATTTTGTTGGTTTGTTCGCCCTAGTATGCGTTCCCATTCTATCAATCTGATGAAAAGTTCTTTGAAAAGATTTTTTTTTTTAAGTAAAGAATAATTCGGAAAACTGCTGGATTTAATTAAGCCTTCCATGTCTAGAGTATTAGTCCATTGCAAATATATTAAACCTTGAAGTAATCCTATAAGGGAATATCGATTCTCCTTCCGAGATATGGAACCCTAAAAATAGCAGTTACTACATGTCTTAATAGCACCATCTACTGGTAAACACCAAAACCAGTTACTGAGTAACGTAGCTATATAAAGAGTTCTATTGTCCTCAACCAGATGTCGCAATTCAGATTTTATTGCAACTCTATAATTGGATATGCAACAGAACAGATTAAGCAGAAATGTACTAATGTATGCTCATTAGTGCACCTCTGCTTAATTTGATCTGTAGGACACGTAGGACACTTCTTCTGCTTCTTACTCTTTCTTCTTTCCATAGTTTCATTAGGTCCTATGTGATAGGGGGCGACCGCTCACTCTGAGACGCTACTGAAAATTTCATAGAAAAACCAAATAACACTTTGCTCGACCAGGAAATCAACTCAACTTAATCGTTTTGACAGTTATCTGGATCCCAGTCTGCTGGAAAACAAAAATAAGGTCAATAATATTCAGTTAAGTATTATCAATTCTGTATATTGAAATTACATTCATTATCATACTATTATGATTGTACGAAATTAACTACTGCACGAAATTAGATGCGGTTTTCTTTATTTATGGGAAATAAATAAATAAATACAATAAAAGTATTTTTAGAGGTGTAATTAAAAATCTGGTGCTTGCTTCATCGATATCTTCATTGATACGCCGCCTATAAACCTAGTTGTAATACTTACCAAAAAAATTTTTTTGTTATCTTTCACCACACGTGATTACACAGTCTTCAGTTAAAATAACGCGGTTAAACTAATTATAATAATACACAGCATAACGGCCCTAACTTGGCATCACTGACCCGACCCATATTCACTCCACAAAACCAGTGTAACTTGTCCTCCCCAACCTCCCTCTGCCTTCAATAAGAAGGACTGTAAGGAGGGTTGTAGTGTTAAAGTAAGGCTCAAGATATAGTGGTCGGTTGTTACGTTTGTCATACTCCGGCTTATTCCTAATGCAGCCGCGGTATACATGCAATGTTGTGATTTTGTTTTATTTTTATATTATAAGCCCACTGCTAGGACACAAGCCTCCTCTCGGTGAGAGGGAGGTGGCCGTTATCCACCACGTGGGCCCAGTAAGGGTTGTTAGATGTCACATGTCCAAAGGTCTGAGTTGATCCTCTAGCAAGACTTTGCTACTGGTACTTACATCTGGATTTCGGTTGTCACATCTAGGGGCCGCCCACGGCTATCGTTCATTTATAGTCGATATTTTATTTATAACACAACATACCATCACGCCTATATTTCCGAAAGAGTTAGGCAGAGGTGTACTAATGTACACCTACACTTCGCCCCGGTATGTTTAGGTCCCACGTATCTAATAGGGAGCGAGCCTATTGCCATTACCCGGGCACACATCTAGACTCCGAGCTGCTAATGAGAATTTCATAGAAAAACCCAATAACACTTTGCTCGACCTGACTCGACCTATTTCGTTCATATCATATCACTATCTTGTATAGTTCAAATTGACTCATTTTTTGCTCCCATTATAGCGACACAGATACTCGCATAAATTCCCCTGTTTTATCTATAATCACGATTAAATAAAAGAACAGTGACTGATTAGTGAGTCGGAATTATCAATTCATTGAAATGTCGAAGTGATTTGATGCAATTATTTCGATATTGTAACCTCAGTATTATTAATGCGTTAGTACCTAAGTAGTAGTGCCAGCATGAATGGGATCAGAATCAGAATCAGAATCAGAATATTTATTTGCTAAAATACTGTGACAAATGGTGTTACAGACAAATATATGATACAAGTATTTTGACCATTATATAGCGGCATGCAAAACATCATCTGGGTCGGCATGACCAGGGAAGTACTACCTTCCCACAGATTATCGACGCCAAGTACCTACGCACGGCTACACATCAAGTGATACAAATCCAGTATCGACTGACCTCGCATTTTAAACGCTTTCGGCACAATGCAAGGCCAGCCTATACTGGATTTGTATAGTTTGATGTGGACCAGTACGCATACTGTTGCGTTTCGTACGGTGAGTGTAGGGGCCAAATTCCTCCATCTGTCCCCTTCCTTCTCCTTTTCTCCTTCCCCTCCCTTTCCTTAAATAGGCTCGGCAACACATCTATAACCCCTTTGGTATTGCAGATGTCCATGGGCGGCGACGAAAACTTACCATCAGTAGCTCGCCCGCCTTATCTCATAAAAAAGGCTAATAAGTTTATTTAAAGATATAATTTTTTTCGAAAAAATACCATTCCAGGCAAGATTCGTACATGCGTCCCTCCGGTAAATTACAACAGACACGTTAATCACTAAGCTACCGTGACTACTGGCTCAGATATCGATTTTCTCTTCCACATTCTACGTCTTTAGGTGACGTCAACAATATCTATGAAAGACAATCATATTACTAAGTATGTCCTCCTATTTTTTTATTGATAAAAGCCACAGACATATAAAGAGGTCTTATTCTCCGGTGCAATGAGGAGCAAATCATTTGTAAGTCGGGTTAAAAGGTCGCTACCGACGACCGCTGGACCATATCTACCTGGTCTAAATATATCACTGACACTATAAATAAAGATACCATCACGCCTGTATTCCCTGAAGGTTTAGGCAGAGGTGTCCTAGAGTACACCCACACTTCGCCGGTATGTTTAGGTCCCATATAATAGGGTGCGAGCCTATTGCCAGTAACCGGGCACAAATCCAGACTCCGAGCTGCTACTAAGATATTCATAAAAAGACTCAATAAAACCGACCAGACAATCAAACCCAGGACCTCTAGCGTAGTAGTCGCGCTTAAACTAATGAGGCAGTGTTACTAAATTTTTTTATTCGAAAAAACAAACATTTACACAATTTTCTTACTCTGTGGTACATTAAAGAATAATCATTATGTGATTGTGTAGCCCAGAAATTTATCCACATTCTAAGTAAATCATACATATTTCTAAGTTACTCATTTCCAGTTTTACTAGATAAAAAGTAATTATTTTAAATACCTACCTAATTACAACCGTGAAAACGGCTGCTACGCTACAGGTTCTACGTCGAGCAAAGTTTAGAAAGTTTCAGCGTTTAGGAAACGTAGACTCTAGTTGCACGGTTCCAAAAAGTTGATCCTATGGAGAAGAATCCGGCAAGAAACTCCATGGACACTCTTTTAAAATAAAAGGTGTAACATTACTCATTGGTTGAAGCCTTAAAAGAAGGTTCCCAATGGAAGATTAATGGCAAGAGACTCGCCTTAGCATACAATTCATGGGATTTAAACGTACCAACGATCATGTTCTGTGTTATGTGAAAATGGCTACACAGTCTCATAAAAAATATAGCCCTTAATGATGCTGTTAAGTGTTATTTAAATGCTAGTTTGGCAAGGTCGTAATATACCTTGGTACCTACTACAAAAGTTGTTAATAGTTTTCCAATACACAGTAGAAATTTTAGAACGCCGCGCTACGTCGTTTTGAAGGACATCATAACATTTTTATTTCTTCTACTCAGAAAGTGCCGTATTACTATTGTGATATCGGGAAAGAAAATAGGTCTTTCTTCTTCTTCAAAGTGCCTCTCCAATTACTGGAGGTTGGCCATCAGTTCGAAAAACTTCAGTCTGTCCTTCGCAAGGCGGAACAGTTCTGCGGCGCTGTTAATGCTGGTCCACTCGCGAATATTGCGCAGCCACGACTTTCTTCTTCGGCCTACTGATCTTTTTCCAGCCACTTTGCCCATCATTATATGTCTTTGCACCGCTAGTAATTGTAAAAAATAATAATATTGATACTTAAAGCCTTGGCCTTCAATTGTAAATTAGTGATTGTTAATGTCGCAATTTCCAGTGCCATGTACGCACGGCTACACATCAAGCTATACAAATCCAGTATCGGGTGTCCTCGCATTTTTGGGAAAGCCTTAACAATGCGAGGTCAGTAAATACCAGATTTGTATAGCTTGATCCGTACCTAAAATGTGTTATAGACGAATAATTTGCGAAAAACCGAAAAAATATATAATTTCACGCCCAAGGTTGCACGTTTGTTAGATTTATTAAATATTTGTTTAATAATTATTTCGAACTAGTCGCGTATCTGCGGTGCTACGGACTACCAGTCAAAATCCTTTTTTTCGTCTGTCTAAGCACTTCTATTATATTCTAAAAAAGAACTTCTCTACAAGGAACTTTGAAAATTTTACTTCTGCCCAATCAGTGACAGTTCTATCCCTATAGGTAGGTTGACTATGAACAATTTATTAGAAAGTAGGTTAACTATAAATATAAACTTCAGACTTTCAAAATAGATATAAAATAAAATATATCTATAGAAAGAAAATCATTCCAGAATCCGTCCATTCGATAGAAGTCACACTTAAACTTGGCCGCATTTTACGACATACTATAGCTCTGTCGTAGAATTTATTTGACACAGCTGAATACTTCCTTTCATTAACGAGCTATGCAGAGTTTTACAGAACTTTTCCGGAATTAAATTTGTCGTATTTTTTCTTAATATTTTTGTTTTGCCAGTCAACAGCTCGAAATAGGTCGTCAACAGTTGATAATAAGTTTCATGAGATCACCGGACGCCAGTTCTCCTATTTTATATTAGTTAAATTGGCGGCACGCGGGTGCCACTTGGCCGCTTAAACTGACAATTGTAGTGATGTGACAAATTTACTGCGGTTACGGATAAAATGCATCTTATAAAAAAAACGTTTTCGTCTTCGAGCGGGTGGCTTTTGTGTAGCAGTGGAGCACTTTGATGATGATGATGAAAATACAATTTTAGTTTTATTTCTGTGAGTTGGGTATTTTGTTAATATAATGTAACTTACAAAATTGAATAATGTCATGTCATAACAAGCGATTCTGCATTAATGCCATCGATTTTGCTTCCATCTATCATTTCTATCTTCATTATTGTGACTTCAATGTTTAAATGTCGTGTGTTCATATAAGATTCAATTTTAGGGTCTATCTATCAACGTCGTGCACGGTGCCTCAGCCCATCCACTATACTCCATTTGGTTAGGTACTTAACTAAAGGTAAACAATAAAAATGGCGGCATTCAGGGCTCTTCAACTTTTATTACAATGGTATCATATGAATTGGGAGTGAAATTAATAACAACACATCTAACAATCAATAAAAACAACGAACAAACAAAACTATAACTAAATAATACAATTTACGGCAAAAGAAACAAAAACGAACGAAAGTACAAACTGTTACGAATGGCGTCTGGTTACCCGACTAAGTATAATATCGGTTAATTATTTTGCCGCGCTTCCTCGCGCTACTACTTCTTAATTTTTTCGAGTTATCAAAAGTCTATTATGTAGAAAAAGGTTTTGATTTCCTGTCTTTTTAGATTCTTTCTAGTAGGCACATTGCAATACTTTATGACATAATTATCAGATTTGATTTATTTATTGGTCACAAGCTTAAGGATTTATAATTACCATTTAATATAAAACAAAGTAGTAAAATATGCTATTATAGTAAAGGAAAATTATTTTGAATGATTCAATAATTTATTTTGGTTACGTTTTGTTTCAAGATGAAAAATGGCCCTATAAAAGAACCTTTTTTATGATTTGTTTACCTTTAGTTAAGTACCTAACCAAATGGAGTATAGATGGAAACATAAAAAAAACCAATACTAAAGTTAATCATTTCAATAAAAATACCGAAAAGATCATTACCATCAGCAAAGGAAAAAAAAATGCTCAAAAATAAACTAACAAAAGTAACAAAATAAATATTTAATATCCGAAAAAATATCCGCTCGACGCCCAGCCCTACAAAGGTAGGTACACAATAAAACGCTGCAGTAGTCGCGACACGACCGAGCGCACAGCTCGTCCGGCCGCGCACGCCCGCCACAATACGTGATGTACCGAACTATATACGAACACACAACAATATAACAAAAAATAACACCCCAAGTGAACTTAAGTGACAAAAATAACAGTTCAGTGATAAAACATCACCGGTAAGTAACGTCACTGGCGACAAAATTTTTATTGTTATACTAAATAAAATATTTCTGCTGTTACGATGTTATTATCAATAACATTAAACAGACACTATGACCTTTCGACGAAAACTTGACTGTTGATATGTTTAATAGGCCAATACAATCAATGGAGGGGCCCAACGAAAATAACTTTTACTAAAATAAAAACCTACCTTGTTAGTTACTGTTTGAGTTCGTATCAATGGGATATTTGAATTTTTGATAACTCGAGAGTACTATTTGGATTGAGTCCAAATGTAAAAATACAATGCCTAACGTCTCGCTGCAAGTCTGCCTGGGAATTGGGACTGAGCTAATTCATCCATCCGGGGGCGACCGCCGCGACAGCAGTGTTGAACTATCACCGTCCGCTGAGACGCTGTATGATGACACTTTTGAAGTTTCAACTCGCCATAATAGTTCTGTTAGTCACATGAGTTTGGATTGTCGCATATTTTGTTTATTCCTGGCATTCGTAGGGTAGGCACTCACATACCTTCACAATTATAAGTAGTTAGGGGCACAAAAAAGCAACTTATGTATTTATGTCGAATGTTTTAAAGTTTCAACCCGCCATAAATTATTTATTCATCAATTCGATAGTTCAATCAAACTCTGAAAGCTCAAAATGTAAACTAAGAAGGTATTTAAGTAGTGCACCGAAAAAACAATAGTTTTGTATGTATGTCAAATCTTTGTTTATTTATTTTCTTCCTTATTTCAGCTAGCTAAGCTTATTTAAACAAACGACAAACATATTATAGAAATCGATTAAAAAAATGTTGACATTCCATTATTAATTTGTTTTAGCAGGGTAAGTAGCTTATTTATTTACAACATTTAAAATAAATCAAAATATTTAGCTACCTTTATTTTAATATAAATATTAATTTAACATACATACCATCAAGCCTGTATTCCCCAAAAGGTTAGGCAGAGGTGTACAAATACACCCACATTTCGCCGGTATGTCTAGGTCCCATGTAATAGGGGGCGAGCCTATTGCCGTTAACCGGACACAAATAGAGACTCCGAGAGCTACTGATTTCATAGAAAAACCCAATGTACTACTCGACCTGGAGATCGAACCCAGGATGTCTAGCGTAGATATGTATTTAACTTATGATTGCATCCAACAATCAATCAATAAATAATATAGCATATATCAAGCTAAAAAACATAAGAACTTTTTTGAAAATCGACAACATTCCAACACGAAAACATTCGTTATTCAAATATCGCAAACAGCTATAGAGCTGATCGGCCCAAGATCACGGCATGGCACTAGTAATTCTTAGCGTAATGTATTAGCTACGCGGCTGCCAAACTCCAAAGATATTAACTCTTTCGGCTCCGAGTCTCATCAATACGCATGCGATTGTGTTGGCAAACAACTGACTCAATTAGGATTCTATCTATAACTGAATTACAATATAAAACTAGCATTAATGCTAAGGTTGAAATAAAAGAAGAAGATTTTCGAGGTCGTTGTGAATTTTGTTTTTTTTTTTAAAGCTTACTAGCACTGTGGGTCGCACATTACTAGTATTCTTGTTAACCCCTCGTACTAAGCTAAATGCTTGTATTACGAGTGGGTTCACGTCGGTAGTGCAATGGGTGAGTTTCGAACCGGCAACCGCATGA
Organism: Subacronicta megacephala; assembly: GCA_958496365.1. Taxonomy (NCBI): domain Eukaryota; kingdom Metazoa; phylum Arthropoda; class Insecta; order Lepidoptera; family Noctuidae; genus Subacronicta; species Subacronicta megacephala. The sequence goes on from OY292522.1 coordinate 2,673,778, forward strand.
TCGCAAGTCCGACGCCCTAGCCATTAGGCTACCGCCGCTTCAATATGATTTCATTACATACATACATGCATACACTCACGCCGTTTTCCCACAGGGGTAGACAGAAACTGTAGACCGGCCCTCGCTACGACTCTTGCATATCTCTTTCGCTTCTTCCACATCCATACATCTTTTCATACACACCTCACCCATCTGATTACGTATCCCATAATGTAAGAAGGCAAATTCGGTATTTGCCGATAAGTTTGTGTGGATAAATCATAAAAGGGGTTACAGTAACCAACAACGAATAATTCCTGTCCAGAAAAAAATTAACTTGGGACAATATTAAACTTTTTCTGTATCACGAGCCCTTTTGGATTAGCATACGGTAGCCTAATAACTGAATATCATCCCTTAGAAAAGGAACTTGATTAATTAGTGGCCAATTCTGTGTTCCCTAATAGTTTGTTTGATATGGTGACTGTTTTAAAACCCGTAGCAGTTGCAAAATTAAACGGGTTGCATTCCTTCTTCTTCTTTTCAGTCTTTATTCACCCAATGCCATTCTTTCTGATGTTTCATTAACTGCATTAAAAACTAACTGGAAAATCTTCATAAAAGTCAAGACAAAATATTTTATTGCAACTAGACCGATTAGATTAGGTAATTACTTAATGGTACTTTTACATTAAGAACTATTTTCACGGTTTCTATGTTTTATGGAGACGAACTTGCAAGTTACTACTCCTGCTCCTCTAAGAACAATAGAATTACAGTATTTTACTCTGATTTACAATTTTATTCTGGTTTTTTTTCAGCATTTGAGAAATGTGGGTAGATAAATTTTAGCTTGCTAGTTATCTTGTTTTGTAAGCAAACATTTAATAAGCTTTTCATATCAACAGATAGAAACAAATAACACAAAGTTACAAACAGTTCCAAGGCATATTTCTTTAATACTCATCATTAATTTGCAACTCCAATTTTGTGTATATCATTATTAAGATGATTATTATAATTACGAAAAAGATTAGAGTGGGAGTAATGTTTACTTCTTTCACATTTTAAATTAAAATTATTTACAACATAAAGCAACTAAGGTCTTTATTACGGACTATTATCGGACTTCACTTAACTAAATATTGATAAAAAAAACTGAATAATATAACGGGTTCAAAGGTGACAAAAGAACGCGTTTAACTTATTTTAGTCCCATCACTCAACAACAACAATTTTTAACATAACATAAACATCTTGCCTGTATTCCCCGAAGGGTTAAGTAGAGGTGTACTAATGTACACCCAGACTCTGCCGGTATATTTAGGTCCCATGTAATAGGGATTGAGCCTATTGCCATTAAACGGGTACAAATCCAAAGTCCGAGCTGCTACTGAGAATTTTATAGAAATACCCAATAACACTTTGCTCGTTCTAACCCAGGACCTCTGGCAACAATTTTTAGCCCACCAGAAAGCAGCAGACCACTTTTTTCTTTGAAAGATTTACACTTAAATATATCGATATTTAAGTGTAAATCTTTTTTATTTATTTAAAGCATTGATAAAAGAAACTGTGTGTCACTGTTATGAGATAATTGTATTTAAGATTGATGATTTTTTTAATTTACCCAGTATACCTACGTATGTCACGATGGTTCTTAATAATTTGACGTTACGAAGTTAGATTTTGACCTGATTTTTGTTTGGGTTTGCTCCCAAGGTAGAATAGAATAGATATCCATAAATCCATAATGAATTTTATTGGAACCTAATCTTTCTCCGTGAATTGTCTCGGTCTTTTAAGTCAAAAAGATTATTCATAATGTATGCAGAAACTTCTCGAAACTTGCAATACTTACCTATTAAGTAACGAACTTAAATGACACGAACATAAGTGAAGGCGTCGGACTTGCGATCATGCGGTTGCCGGTTCGAACCCCACCCATTGAACTACCGACGTGAACCCACTCGTAACACAAGCATTTAGCTTAGTACGAGAGGTTAACAAGATTACTAGTAATGTGTGACCCACATAGCTAGTAGGCTTTAAAAAAAAACGTGTTTTAAAGATACTACCTACCTCCTTGAACAAAAAAATTGTGAACGCTCTAATCTCTAGACTACTAGTCGGGTTTGAAAAAATCTTTTTGTATATGATAGGCTATAGGCTATCTATCATCATGATATGAACCTTAGCAGCAGGGTAAAACGGGTGAAACCGCGGGCCATAGCTAGTCACAATATATACCTACCTAAAAAATATTGAATACAATGTATCTTATTTACGATGCGGTGTGGTTACGTAATATTATTTTTATAGTAGGTATGCAATATGCAAAAATGTATGCAGATTTTGTGCGATCTACCTACTAACCCAATTACCTACTTAAGAACGTCACGACACAACAGGTAAAATTTTACGGAAACAACAACGGAATTATTATTCGTAGTGAAAAATATTTATGTTTTGCGATGCCATCGCATATCTAAATAATGAAGGTTTCCTCACATTATTACTGAGGATTACATGAGGTTATACAAAATTTCTCCGTATTTTGTGGTTACCTGATGTGTGGCGACCGTACATGATTTCGAGAAGTATAAGTCGTGTTTCTTTGATTCGAACTCAAGACCTGTAATCTGGTCAATATCCTCATCCTCTTTGCCTTTTCCAAAATGTGTTAGGGTCGGCTTTCAGTCTTACCAGGTGTGTTGCATACAAGGTGATATACCTAGGAATATTAATAAAGCCTTAATAGTAATAAGTACCTATTATAATGTAATATTTCCTTTATCGACTTCTCCGTTCTGCGCGACATGCGCCGTTCTTTAAAATTTTCGATTTTTGAATATTTCTTGGCGTTTAATAAGTATTGTGTTTTTAAATATTTCTTTCCTTTTTTTTTACTATAATAACCTACTTCATTATGAATTCTAGATATTTTGGCTATCCATACCTGTATTAAAAATAGACTAAAGTCTTAATGAAAATAGTATTATGTGAAGCGTATATAATTGAAATGATGCCCATGATTTCAATTTCACCCGGTATTTTGACAGGCCAATTTCTGGCCAACACCGATATCCAAAGAATAGGCTGGTTGTCAAACTTTTTGAGTTTCTGTCTACTATTTATGATTATCATAGGTGTTCGTGTGACAATAGCTGCCAACGTGCTATCTGAGGCACAAAGGGATCTCAATGTGTTAAGGTCACCTATCTCCAGATAGACCTCTGCAATCGTAGATTAACCATGTAGATCTGTTGATCAGCGCAGTTATACCCCCTGTTCCTATTATTTATCATTTTTATTTTTATTATAAAGCCATTTTCGTCCCACTGCAGGCCAAAGGCCCCCGTTCCCTTTTTCCATTCCTCACGGTTCAAGGCCACTTTGGGCCAATCCTTCCAGAATCCGTCCAGCTGATCCCGCCATCTTCGTCTTGGCCTACCACGCTGTTGTTTGCCGTTTCGTGGGACCCATTCGGTACTTTGTTTAGCCCACAGCTCGTTTAACATGCGACGTGTCCGGCCCAGTTCCACTTCAAGCTAGCATCTTTTTGGCCTATGTCAGTAATCATGTTAATTTATCATGTATAAATTATATTATTTATACATATACATAAGACTAATGATATAACGCCATCGTTATTTCAATGTAAGCATCTAACAAGCTCTATTATGTATTTCACGCTAAATACGAAGAAGGAATGTAATGTTTTAACCATTTACAAATACATTTAATCTCTAAAATGTAATTTCAACAATCCAAACAGTAACTATCGTTATTTGTATAACGATATTGTAAATGGAGTATAGATTACGCAGCTCAACATATAGATGCCTTGAAGTTGGCGTAAGTGTAACTAAATTATCATAGCAAATATGATCACAGGGCCCCTAGACAATGTCACATCTTCATTATCGATGACGAAGTTCGATGTCAAAAATGTATTGATTTGACATAATTTCATCACGTGACATATCGAAAGATTATGCCAATTCCATACATTTCTGATATCTAACTTCGTTACTGATGATAACGATGTGACATTGTCTAGGCCCCCTGGTCTCCCACATAAGGCAAGAGAAGACCGATTTCTATTAGGTCCCACTTACCCTCTAACCTTGTATCTGCGGGAGGTCCCCAGGGTCGATTGCCAGGCCAGGCAAAAAACAATGGGGTTTTATTTTATAAAATTGTGTCTTATTTGTGTACATCAGTAATATTCCTTTCGGGAAAAAAAATGTGTAAACAAAAATAACTTGCGTAAGGAGTTATTGCATAAATAATCTCTTATCGGCAATTTACAACGTCAACACCATAATACATATCTTGTAAACGAATCGAGAGTTTCATGCTCGGTCAGTTACAACGATCACAAAACAATAGTAACTATTACTGCTACACATAGTAAAAAGTGCATTTTATTGTTATCAAGCGTGACGTCACAGGTACAGATAACATAATAAATATTAATATTTTTTTATTACGTTGATAATGTTTTATTTTTAGACATTTTTTATACCTCTCGGTATTAATTAATGTTAGTAGCCTTTTCTATCAGAATATTTTTAAATAAAAAAAAGCACAATAATTAATATTTTTTGTGACACTGTTTAATTAATTGTTCATTTATTTGTTAGTATTCATATTTCCAATCATCTGACTTTTATAGTACCTAAGAGAATATGCCAATTTCCCTAGTAAATTGAATTTGTCATTCGTTGCACGAGACATAAGAAGAGATAGGTAGAGAAACGATAAACAGTTATCTCGAGGCTGAGAGTTGACAACGATTCAATATTTAAATCTGTCAAACGGTGACGTATCGAACCTTTCGTCTGGAAATTCTCTTGGACTTCTGCCGCCCGGGGAAGACGACGTGGCGTGTCGTATTCCATCCTTAAAGGCTTAAAGGGTTGACGATTATAATACGGAATATTGTTAAAACTTACCACGTAGTGAAGCCCATTACGACGTCGCGACAGGCCCAGAAGGAGATGGCGGGACGAGCTAGACCCTTATTGAAAGGATTGGCCGCAAAAAGGAGGAGTAGGAATGGGAAGAGGAGGCCTTTGCTTTGCCCTACAGTGGACCTATTATTGCTAAAAAAAAACTATTGTTATACCACTTATGTTCGATCAAAATAACTTTGCCATGTGCGTGCCTGTAATTGCTCCCAAGTGGGTTTTCAGTGGTAAATTTTACCATAAGACTCGGCGTAATAATAATTATGTTCGTAAATGCTTCTTATTCATACATAACATACCATCACGCCTGTATTCCCCGAAGGGTTAGGCAGAGGTGTACTAATGTACACCCACATTTCGCCGATATGTTCAGGTCCCATGTAATAGGGGGCGAGCCTACGCCATTAACCGAGCACAAATCCAGACTCCTAGCTGCTACTGAGAATTTCATAAAAACCCAATAACACTTTGCTCGACCTGGGGATCGAACCCAGGACCTCTAACGTAACAGTCGCGCTTAGGACCACTAGACTAATGAGGCAGTCAATTCTGCTTCTTATTCATTGACTAAAATATTATATTCTAATCAACTATGCAAAAAAAACTCATTATCTATACTAGACAATAATCACATTTACTGTAGGTAAAAGTGCAGCGATAGCCTAGTGATATGACCATTGGACTGCCAAGTCAAAGATTTCTAGTTCGAATCCAAAGCATGCAATTCTGACTGTTCATTCATGTGCATATTAATAAATTAATTATCACGCGCTCAAACGTTGAACGAAAACATCGTGAGGAAACCTGCATGCCTGAGAGATTTTCTTGACGGCGTGTGAAGTCTGCAAACCCGCTGCAGGCTAGCGTGGTGGACTATAGCTTAAAAATCAAAAAATCAAATGTTTTTATTTCAAATAAGCTTTCACAAGCGTTTATGAAACGTTATTGACTCTAGTTGCACGGTTCCAAAAAGTTGATCTCATGGAGAAGAATCCGGCAAGAAACTCCATAGACACTCTTTTAAAATATATTGTTTTAACATAATTTGCTGGTACATTATGCCGATAACAGGATGTGAGTGCATTGGAGGTTTATGTCATAATTAGCCTGAAGTCGGGACTAAAATTACAAGAAGGCTCTCAGCAAATGAGAACGCAATGTCAAACTAAAACAGATACACTATGTGTAAGAATACACATCATCAAAAATATGAACTAGGATAACTATAAACTACTTAGACATAAATGGCTACGATGCACTCACATTTACAGTTCCTGTTTATATAAAGTGGTAAACAATATACAAGGTAATTGAGAGTGAATAAAGTAACCTCAGGTTGCCAGGGAGACCACAAGTGCACCCGTATTTTAACACCACACATTTTTATCATCAACGTAGTCCTTGATTTTGTAATATGCTTTCTTAACAAGGACCGATTTAACATAATTTTTAAATTTCTTACCGGTGAGATCGGTGACAGATTTTGGAAGTTTATTGTAAAAACGCACACAATTTCCTAGAAATGATTTATTGGTTTTAGTTAATCTAAACTTAGGTACCACTATTTTATGTTTATTTCTAGTAACTTATTCCCTCTTGTCCTGAGAAGGTACCCGTAGCCAGCAGTGGGACAATGTAAGGATTTGATGATGATGAAACACAAATTGTATTCTCCGAAATGTTAGGCAAAGGTGTACGAGTTTAGGGCCACAAGACAATGAGGCAGTTGTGGTAGGGCCACGCTGTTCGCAGCATGAATGGGCCGGCTTGACCGGGGAATACCGACGGTATTCCCCGGTCGCAGAAGATCGCAGAAGACCGACTTCCGAGTAGTAGCGTTTCGTTACTGCGCTTCGTTCGTTGAGCGAGAGGGCTGGAGGCCCAATTCCTCCCCCAATCTCCTTCCTTCTCCTTTTCTCCTTCCCCTCCCTTTCCCTAAATAGGCTCGGCAACGCATTTGCAACTCCTTCGGTTTTGTAGATGTCCATGGGCGTCGATGACTACTTACCATCAGGTAGCTCGCCTGCTCGTTTGCCGGTTTTTTTTTTATGGGATAACTTCCCATAAAAAAAAGGCAATCAAAAATATAAAAATTGGGAAAATTTGTTGTTTCTTACTGAATCACGCAAAAACAAGATGACGGATTTGGATGAAATTTGTTTCAACAATAGTTTGTGACCTGCGCAACAATTAAGTTGATACTATTTAAGTTTTTATCCGGACAAGTCGCAGGCAGAAACTAGCTAGTACACACGGCTACAGGTTAACCTATTCAATCCAATTTAAGCTGATTTCACATTGTATAGGCTTTGCATAGGCCAGCGTAAAATGGATTTGTATTGGTCGACGTGTAGCCATGCATACATACATGAAAGAAAACGTTATGTAATTATTTTTTTTCTCTAGCCGTTACTGTCCCACTGCTGGGCAAAGGCCTCCCCCAATTCCTTCCAGATGCTCTTTTCTTACGCCACCTCGAACCAGCCCTCGCGGTACGCATCCAAATCATCCCCCCACCTCTTTCTAGGCCGACCTCGACGGCGCCTTCCATCTTCAGGCACCCATTGCGTGGAGACCCTTGCCCAGCGGTCATTATGCATGCGACTGACATGACCCGCCCAATCCCATTTCAGCCTAGCCGCCTTTTTGCCTACGTCTATTATGCCCGTTTTGGAGCACAGCGTGGTGTTTCGGATTCTGTCCGTTCTTTTAACGCACAGAATGCTGCGCTCCATTGCTCTTTGACAAAATCCAAGGCGGAACTTTTGCGATTCGGTGAGTGACCAGGATTGAGCACCGTAGGTTAAATGTATGTAAATTTGTAAATTAACACATGTGGGGATGTGTGTAACACATTACTAGTATTCTTGTTAACCCCTCGTGCTAAGCTAAATGCTTGTGTTACGAGTGGGTTCACGTCGGTAGTACAATGGGTGAGGTTCGAACCGGCAACCACATGATCGCAAGTCCGACCCCCTAGCCTAATGGCTACCGCCGCTTAACTAAAGTAATTAAGCTTGTACCCCTTGTTGACCTGTGGGTGATTGACATCAATTAATTGAGACCGCCACAAGACCTTACGAATGAGTAACTAACTTGAAAGAGGCCTATTCAGACATGTATTATACACTGACAAAATAACTGCACGTCTGAAGATTTACTTAAAACTTTATCTGCAAAAATGTTCTTATTTGTGCCCGGATAAGCAATATGCTCGCCCCCTATTACAGGGGACCTAAATATAGCGGCGAAGTCTGGATGTATATACATATAGTACACCTCTGCCTAACCCTTCGGGGAATACAGTCGTGGTATGTTAAATTTATGACTGCACGTTTAGTTTCGTGCGTAAATTGGTCACCTTGCCACTGCCTTTCTGCCGCAAGTCGTAGGTTCGACTCAAGGCAAATATTTTTTGGCCCCCTGTGGCACTTGTTCCCTAGTGCGAAAACTGAAGTTCGTAAATAAAACTGGAATTTTGTATAGGTATTTACTATTCGAAGTATTTAAGGTCACTTTATAAAACTCAAAGAACGATCACTTATTTCCTGTAAGACCAATTAAGAGTTATCTATGACCTTGTTAACAAATTGAAATAACAACTAAATGTATTATTAATTATAGCTTTTAACGATTGTTTCTCGGAAAAGCAAATAAAACACAACATCACATCTGTTTTTCCCGAAGGATGAGGCAGACGTGGACTTATGTATGTTTGGTAGTCTATTTTAGCTTTCCTATGGACTAAGAATTTCTAAAATCAACCACTTTCTTAAACCTAGGAAGTGAACCCGCTTAGGTACTTAAACCTACATGTGACATTTTTATACTCTTTACTCTAATTAGCAAATGAATGATTATGATTTTAAAAACTACTAGGAAAACCATTGAGGTAGATAAACAAAAAGGTAACGTAATCAACTATTCCTTTCGTCCATGATCCATTTTTAATTATCTCGGCCTTCAATGAAATAAAGTTGGAATCTATTTCCGTCCAATACCAAAACCTGGTGTATAAATAAATATAAAACCTGCACTCGATTCCATACACTACGTAACATTGAGTAATGATTGTAAATCCACGTAACATATCGTACAAGACTATGTACTATTTCGGTACACACATTTATCCGCAATCTTGCACGCGAGTGCTCAAAACTCCATACACATGCATTGACGTAATAATGTACCAGAGATGACGCGACGCCCGCACTAGGGCACATTTTTATCGCAACAAAGTTTAAGTACAAAGCATACTTGATAAATTCAAAATCGATACACGTTTTCAAACGAAACATGTTTGTGTTTAGATTATGTTGCAACTGGTGTTCCAGTGGGGAAGTAGCTGGACCCTTAGGTCCCCTTACATACCTTTTTACAGACCAATAGATCACTATAGTTCAGCACTGGCCAAGTGAAACTCAAAGATGTTGAAGATTGCTGAAGTAACACTTAATTTTTTTTGTAAAACCTCTTAGATTTGTCTTAAGATCATCACACCTTTCCTCATTGCTAAAGGACTATTAAATTTTCATAATATAAAAAAGTCTCAATATGATCGGCACGGAAATCGAGAGAGAACATTTATGTGTCACAACTTCCTTATTGTTTAGATACTAATACCTCAATGTACACACAGCCCGTTCACACAGAAACGGTCCTTTACTTTTCTGGACCATTAATTTCGTGATGCAATTGCTACGGTTGGACGGATTGGCAATTGCCATGCGATCTTAGTAAACATTTGTAAGGTTGAACAGTTGAATTTGGTACGAAAAAATGTCCTTCCCTAGTACATCACACTCGAGTTAAAACCAGCCGCACGGTATCAAAAATTCTGATGGAAGCGAAATTTCGTAAGAATTTACGACACCTACTATCAAAGGAATCGATGTTATCTTATTTTATTTTTTTCCATGCTTCATGCTAAGATTATAAAGTATTTTTTTGTGGAAGAAATATTCGACTGCGGGCAGGTTTCAAACCTTCGACTTCTGGTTCAATTTCCGTGTTGCTCGAAGGGTTCAAAACAACCGCGCGACCAACTAAACCACTTCGAGTCCCACCCGCCCGAATTTGCTTTCACATTCTGAATTTACGTCTTTAAGGTGACTTCAATAGATGCCAGCGACATCTATTGAAATGCAATTTACTAAAAGTACCCAATATTATACATAATTCATACAAAACATTCAAGATTGGGGTCATACAGAATTATGCAAAAATAAAAATCGAACGCATCCGTCTCACAGTCATACATCCTGCATCGGCATTCCAAGTAACCAGACAAAAACAAGAAGTGACATACTTTCTAGACCTTGGAGGGACCTTCAAACGAGTTTTAAATGGTTCTTCTTCAGAAACCACACTGTAACTTACATACATGCATACATACACTCACGCCCTTTTCACACAGGGGTAGTGTTGAAAATAACATATACTGAACTCACAAAATCTCTTTTTATTAATTTATCAAACAAGAAGTAAATTATTACACACACAGCTTTTGTTCAGGTCAATCATTGAATTAATATATGACAGCTTCCGTCAAGAATGACAATCGGTACATTTTTAGGCGCCCTTTTACCACAGATAACATTATTATCACATTTGCTTACATTCGGCCATTCTGACCACGCACGCGCCCCCGCGTGGTGGAATAAAAAGATATAATTAACATAAAGAAACAACTCTTATTAAACATATCTATTCTTTGGTGTTGATGACATTGTTTGTTCGTATGACACCGCTTCTAGAAAATATAGCCTTATTTTCATCATGAAACATTAACACATTATTACACAAATCAAAACGTTATGACTTAATAATTCACACCACATACAGAATTTAAATTATGCTTACTTGCATTTCAAGGTAATTAATTAATACAATAGCTAACACTAAGTATATAAAAAAAACTCGAGCCTCGAGTATCGCCATTACGGGCTGGTATCGCCACAACGGGCTGGTATCGCCACAACGGGCTGGTATCGCCACAACGGGCTGGTATCGCCACAACGGGCTGGTATCGCCACAACGGGCTGGTATCGCCACAACGGGCTGGTATCGCCACAACGGGCTGGTATCGCCACAACGGGCTGGTATCGCCACAACGGGCTGGTATCGCCACAACGGGCTAATATCGCCACAACGGGCTGGTATCGCCACAACGGGCTGGTATCGCCACAACGGGCTGGTATCGCCACAACGGGCTGGTATCGCCACAACGGGCTGGTAACGCCACAACTGGCTGGTAACGCCACAACGAGTTTGTAAGGCCATAACGGGCTTTTAACGCCACAAGGGGCTAGTAACGCCACAATGGGCTGGTAAACATTTAACATAACGGATTAATTTTGCAACTCAGACAAATAAGCTACTTTCATTGGATTTATAGGTCATTACAACCATCGGAATCACTATCCATGGGGTCATTGGCAAACACCAACCAAGGATGTATTTTATCTACCGCAAACACTGCTTTATAAAATGGTTTGCCTTGTTTTTTTGTAACCGGAGTATCCTCGATCTCATATCTATCATTTTCTAAAATTTTAGTAATCCTATAAGGCCCACAACATTTAGGAAGCAATTTCTTTGATTGTCCTGGTAAAGAATTAGATAATTCTCTTTCGACTCGAACAAGATCTCCTATGTTATACGAATGGGCTACCTTGCGTCTTTTATCAAAATAATCTTTTTGTTTTTCTTGGTATTTCGACATTCGTTCAGTAACTTGCGTTCTGATATCATTGCGATCTCCACACTCGTGCACTTCTGATACAACAGAATTCATCATACGATCCGAGATTCCAGTCGGTGCCACACCAAATAACACTTCGGCAGGTGTTTTACCAGTAGCCTTGTTCATTGTGTTGTTTAAGCCCCATTGAACTTGCGGGATCATGACGTCCCATTCATTATCCGGTCTATCATGATTAATCGCTGTGAGGGCGTCAACTATAGATAGATAACGATAGATAACGTTCAATCTGGCCATTAGCTCGAGGAGTCGCGACAGCGTTTAGTATGTGACAAATTCCCTTGTCTTTAACAAAACTGGTAAATTCCCGACTAGTAAAACTTGATCCTCTATCAGTGATTAATCTCCGAGGCACACCGAAAAGTGAAAAGTATTCTTCAAAAACATTAACTGTGGTTTTGCTTTTACAGTTTTTTACTGGTTTGATATAAATATACTTAGTATACGAGTCGATGATGGCTAAAATGTAACTATTTCTCTTTTTGCTTTGGGGAAATGGGCCACAATGATCGGCATGCAATACTTCAAACGGCTTATTAGGCTTTGGTATAGGATGCAACATACCCTCTTTAGGACCGCCAGGCACTTTATTATGGGCGCACTGCAAACAAGACCGACAGTATTTTTTTATAAAACGGCGCATACCTTTGAACCAATAAACTTTCCGTATTCTATCATACGTTTTGTCATGTTTATCGAGGGAGAACAAATATTCTTTAATGACCATGCATCATCGCACCCCACACATCAATCCGAAAAAGAAAAACATCATGGAAATACGAATACCGATACCCCTTTTTTTCGTAACAACGAAGCAACCGGAACCTTTTTTCAGCCAACCACCACAAATATACCAGGATACAGAAGAAGCGAAATCGGTGACACCCATAAATATAGAAACAACACAAAAACCTACAACCAAGGAAGACCAAGAACCACAATTTAAGATATTATTTCAAAACATACAAAGCCTCTACAACAAGCTACATATAATGGAATCATTTCTACAAAACCAAACATACCAAGCAATATGTTTAATTGAAACTTGGCTTTCAAATGAAAAATTAAGTTTAATACAATTTGATGGCTACAAAATTGCAACATCGTACTGTCGAAGAAACCGGATAGGCGGCGGCGTTTGTATCCTACTCGATGAACGTATAGATTATGAAGAAAGATATGATATCACAAAAATGTCAATAGAATACATATTAGAAGTTTGTGCAATAGAACTACCTAAAGAAAACATATTATTAATAACAATGTATTGGAATAGAAGAGAGGAAGATATTTTTTACAACCAACTTAACAAAATTTTAACTTATATAAACAAAAAATATTCCAAATTCAACATTGTACTCGGCGGGGATTTTAATATAGATATTTTAAAAAGTAGCGTAAAAACTAATACATTTTTAGAATTAATGTCCGAACATAAACTAATACAACATATAAAACATCCTACACATGTTACACAGACGGTTGCAACATGTTTAGATCTAATATTCACAAATTTTAGAAAGAAAAGCATACAGGTGTCTGTTACTGAATTGGGATTTTCAGATCATTGCAGCACAGCTATATCCTTTGAAACACTACAACGTTATGAACATGCCACTTGGTATGTCACTAAGCGATTTTATTCAAAAAATAATATAGATAACTTTAAAACCTCACTAAAATCAGTAAATTGGTGCGAAATCATATTACCTCAATATAATATAAACCAAAATTATCAAGCGTTTAGTGATATGTTAATAAAAATATTAAACCAAACCATTCCAAAGCGAAAAATTAAATTAAAGAAGTATCCTACAAAGTATTGGTTAACAAAAGGATTAAAACTTTCATGTAAAAATAAAAGACTGTTAAAAATTCTATGTACAAAATCTAATAATCCAATCATTAAACAATACTACAGAAAATATGAAAAAATACTAAAACGAACGGTAATTGCATCAAAAAAAATTCAGTACAGTAATAAAATAAATAAATCCAATAATAAAGTTAAAGCAATGTGGAATATAATAAATGAACGTTATAATAAAAAAACAATAAAAGAAAAAAACAATATTCAGCTACAAATAAATAATCATCTTGTGTCTGATCCAAACCAAGTTGCAAACAAATTCAACACATTTTTTGCATCTATAGGTGAGGAGATCATACCATCGTCGGACTGTTGTAAGCCATGCGGCAGGCCTGTGCTCCAGCCTACAGAAAATACCTTCTTCCTTAGACCGTTAGATTATCGCGAAACACATAAAATAATTAAAAACTTAAAAAATAAAAATAGCTTTGGTATAGATGAGCTGCCGCCATCCCTAATCAGACAATGTGCAGATGAGCTCGCTATACCATTTTGTGTATTAATAAATCAGTCCTTTGAACATGGTACTTTCCCCGATCTATTAAAAAAAGCTATAATAAAACCAGTGTATAAGAAAAACGCAAAAACAGATCCCAATAACTACCGCCCCATAGCCCTCTTACCTACCTCTTCCAAAATTTTCGAAAAAGCTATGTGTGACCGAGTCTATAACTTCTGCGAAAGATACGAAATTTTTGATGAGGGACAAAACGGTTTTCGTAAGGAACGCTCAACAGTCCTAGCCGTATATAAATTCATTCAAGAAGTCCTAAACATTATAAATAAAAAGGAATACGCAGTCGGTATACTCTTGGACATGACGAAAGCTTATGATAGAGTACAATTTAATATTCTACTGGACAAACTTTCCGGAATAGGAATCCGCGGAACAGCACATCAATGGTTTGCATCATATTTAAAAAACCGAGAGCAGTATGTTGAAATAGAATATTATAATAATGATCAAAAAGAGATTACTGGTATAAGATCTGAAAAAATAATAACTAATTCGTCTATTCCCCAAGGCAGTGTCATCGGATGCTTATTATTCTTAATTTATATTAATGACCTCCCAAAGATATTGAAAGAATCATGTCACTGTGTTCTATTTGCAGACGATATATCCCTGCTCACTTCATGCCATAATGATGTTAACCTAAACGCACATCTCCACTCCTTACTTGACAAAACAACTAAATGGATGAACGACCATAACCTAGAAATTAACTACAATAAAACGAAATTAATGACATACTATCCCTATCAAAAACCTCCAATAAATATTAACTTCAGCTCTAACGGTACAAAAATAGAAAACGTTGATGACTTTACATTACTAGGACTTACTATAGACACGCACATTAGTTGGAAGACACATGTAAAAAACATTCGCACAAAAATTTCTAGATTTTCTTACGCCCTCCGAGAAATGAAAAAAACAACCGATATACAAACAGCATTGACTACCTATTATGCCTACGCTCATGCATGGTTAAGCTACGGCATAATTATGTGGGGTAATAGTACCGATGCTCCTACACTATTCATCTTACAAAAGAAGCTAATACGTATACTCACAAACATAGACCAAACTGATAGCTGTAAACCTTTCTTCATTAAGCTCGAAATACTCACCCTCCCATGCATCTACATCTTTGAGATATGTAAATTTGTAAGAAAATACAAAATCTTTTTCACAACGCGCGAAGACAAACATGCTGGTCGATCTCTAAGACATAAAAATATGCTAATGCTACCGTCATCTCGCATAACGTTACACTCAAGCAGTCCGTATGTAATGTGTATAAAAATATATAATAAAGTACCAGAATTATTAAAAAGGGAAATTAGTGAAACAACATTTATAAATAAACTAAAACAAATACTCATTAAAAAAGCATACTACACAATTGATGAATATATGAACGATAAACAAATAGTTTAAATAAAATTAAGAACACTATTGATATAATAATATAGATAATAATTTCTTCTATTATGTAATTTTATATAATTATTTAATAATCCCTACATAACAAAATAAATAATTACCCGTCTAAATTCACAATACATCTGAATAGAAAAAATATTACCCAAATTATACATTATGTAATACTATAATAATAATTAACCTTATAAAATATGAACCTAAATAATTAGAATGAAGAATAAATAAATATATAATATAATATAATTCTAACTAAAATAAGACTAGAATAAATACTAAAAAATATATTTATTTAATTTAATTAATTCATACATTACGTTACATAAATACAATAAATAAAATAAGTTGCATATTAAATATAGTACAATAATTTAACACAGTTATTATTAATATCTTTAAAATAGTTGACATAAATTAGTACTTCCTCTCTCCTATATTGCTGTGCCCGACAGGGTCCACAATGTACTTATATTAATAATGTATACTTACCATCCAAAAAAACTTTGTGGAACGCAATAAATGAATGAATACTGAATACTGAATACTGAAAAATGCCCCACATCATCATGATTGGCTTTGACGATCTGCCATCTCACAGATTTTGGAACTACCCACAAAAGCCGTACACTGCTATCCTTTTTTTGTATTCGATATAGCTTACTATTTTTAATTGTGAAATTAGTCTTGATATCAACTATGTTGGCACTTTCTGGGTCTTTTAAAATAGCAACAATCCTTTGTAATTCTGTGTCTGCCTGCTGTACAGTCTGAAGCCACCTTTCATCCTCTGCATCAATATGTGCTATATCGACACCTATACGAAATACACAATTATCATCATCACGAGATGGTGGTTTCTCTGCATTAATCGGATTCCTACTGAGGGCGTCTACGTATGCCATTTTAAGACCCGCACGATATTCTACAATGAAATCGAATTCCTGCATTGCAATCCACCATCTTGCAACTCGGGGAATCAAATCTTTCTTTGTCATTGTAAGTTTGATTGCATTGCAATCTGTTATTACTTTAAACGGAATCCCTAACAGATAGACGCGAAACCTATTTAAAGCTGTAATTACGGCAAGGGTCTCCAACTCATATGAGTGGAATTTTTGTTCTTCAGGTGAAGTTTGCCGGCTGTAATAAGCAATAGATTGGAGACCGTTCCCACCATCTTGTAAAAGAATTGCTCCTATACCTAACTTGCTGGCATCAGTATGGACTTCAATTCGGGCCAGGGGGTCATACAATCCAAGGACTGGCCTACTTATTAACTTTTCTTTGAGAGTGTTGTACGCTGCCATCTGCTCGGGGCCAAATTGCCAAGATACGTTTTTCTTTGTAAGCCTAGTTAGAGGCCGTGCAATCGTCGAAAAGTTATGAACAAATTTTCGGAAATAGCTCGCCAGTCCAACGAACTGTCTAACTTCAAAACTTACTTTGATCTTACTTACTTTTTTGGTATGGGAAACAGCCTAACTGCCTCCGTTTTTAAAATTCCAGGCCTAACACCAACACTACTGATTTCGTATCCCAGATAATCAATCTTCTCTTGGAAGAAGACACATTTTTTTGGGTTCAGCGTCAATTTAGCATCTCTCAATAGTATAAAGACTTTTTCAAGTTTATCTAAACCTTCCTGTACTGTTCTAGAAGGAACTAGCAGATCATCCATATAAGCCAACACTAATTTTTGACCAACACCATTTAACATTGAATTAATTGCCCTTTGAAAAACACTCGGAGCATTGGCCAATCCGAATGGCATACGGTTATATTCATAAAGACCCTCCGGAGTGACGAATGCCGTGAGGTATTTACTCTCTTCCGCTACAGGTACTTGATAGTATCCTGAGGCGAGGTCAAGACTCGTGAAGAATTTATTTCCACCCAAACAGTCTAATTTATCCTCTATGCGTGGCAGGGGATATTTGTCTTTTATAGTTTTTCTGTTTAAAGCACGATAATCCACGCAAAGCCGTTTTTGGCCATTCTTTTTACTTACCAGTAAAACGGGGCTCGCATATGGGGACGAACTTTCTCTAATTATACCATTCTTAAGAAGGTCTTCTATTATTTCAGATAGCTGTTCTTTCTCTCTTAGTGACATACGGTATGGGTTATACACAACGGGGGTATCATCTTTTAACTTTATAACCATTTGAGTTAAGTCCGTTTTTCCAAGCTCAGATAAATCCAACGCGAAACAGTCTCTGTATTTGATCAACATTTGATTAAAACTTTTAATTTCTTCTTGCGATAGCGGAGTTCCAATTTTAATAGTCTCCAAGGACAGAGGATTTCCCTGATCAGCTGTGATCAAAGTGGTTCCGATATATGCCTCGTTGATTTCATCGTAACTTACACCTCTTGCTAATGTCTGGCCTTTCTTTATGTTTAGATTTATGTCTCCCAAATTCGATACCAATAAATATCCTTCGCTTTTAACGAAATCATATATTCCCGGTAAAATTAAATATTTTCTATCAAAATGATCACAAAATCCAACCGGAACGTATAAAGAACCGGAAAATTTAGCAAACGTCGTAACTTCAACTGGGGAAGTAGTACGGGATTCAATAGTAACATTTTTCAGGGAGTCAAGCTTAATTTTAGTAGCCGCATCAGTAAAACTCGTATTAGGAGGGGACTCGTAAAAAATTAAATCACTCGCCGTTTTGTATACGACAACGTGTGGTAACTCGGTAAAGGTTTGTCCGATTATTACATCACATGGCATATAATGATCTAATATCACTACCAAATCAACTTCAGCTGAGACGTCATCGACAACTATTGTGCCCTTAATGGTCCCTAAAGGTTCCACACTCGAATTCCCAAACCCCCTTAAATTTGGAAGATTATCCTTGCTCTCATAAAAACCGTAAATTTCCTTTGCTAAACTTTCTTTGATCAAAGTACAGTTACTGCCTAAATCGATGAACACTCTTTTGACGTGACCATCTATAGTAACATTTTTGTAGTATTTGTCACTTTCTACTTTATTTGATTGAATCCTCATAATATCTTTATTAGGCGGCGGGTTTTGTACTAAACTATTTAAATCACCACTGTTGTCTGTTAAATTTATTGCAGTCATATTTCTATTCCGACAGTCTTTAGCTAAATGTCCAGCCCTGTGACAAATATTACACCTTTTCATTGGTTTAGTGCATCTTGTTCTAATATGTCCTTTTTCACCACAATTAAAACAAACAATGCCAGGTTTCGAAATTTCAGTGCTGTTGTTCAAAGTTTCTTGCAAAAGTCCTGTATCTTTACCAGAAGAAATTTTTCGTTTAATAAACGAATAATTGTCATTTAGTGCTAATGTTTTTAAATAGGAAAACAAATGCTCTGGTTCCTCAAAACGGCATGCATTCGTACTCAACCTAATAAATTTGTCATCAATCCCATGTACAAGGCACCCTACAGCCTTACGTCCCGAGATCTCACACCTATTAATCAAAATCATTTTCTCATAGTAATAAACATCCAATGCCTGACCTAGCTTACATCGCAACTGCAACATTTTTTGAAGTAGATCACCATAATTTTCAGTAGACGGAAAAGCACTCTTCAATTTCTCCATCCATTGGACCCAAGTAAAAAGCAACGATGGTAATCCTTGATACCATCGTTTGGCAAGACCAGTTAATTTGGCCAATGCATAATGGCAGGTCTGTACATCATTCCATGAATATATTTGAGCACACTCGTTAACTTTATGTATCCACGATTCAATGTTTTGTGAACCATCGCTAGGGTCAAACTCCGGTATTGCATTAAAGCGAGTCATAAATGCTTGTGCCGGTACAGGAATAGTATAATTCGGAGTTAACAGAACCTCAGGTATTGGAGGAGTTTGGGTTGTTGATCTATTGATGCTGCAATGATTATTAACTTTAGTTAATCTAGTATGTCTGTTTTTCTTTGAATGACCTTTATTCTTTTTTGAATAAGTTTCTGACTTTCGGTGGTTTCGACGTTCATAACTAGTTCCAGATGAAGAATTTGAGTTTGTTGAATAATGGTGACAACGACGTTTTGAAACATGTCTTTGGCGAGACCTACTACGCCTATTAGACTCCATAGTTAGTGATTCCAAGTACAAGTCTTATTGACAGTAATGATAATCAAAAATATAAGTTTAAACAGAACAAATAGCTTTAAATTTTAGCTTACATCAACAGTAATGATGATGAAAATTTACAACATTTTTATGTACCCAGGTATAAACACAAAAAAAAAAATAAGCAAATACCAACTTAAACTTTAAAACATAACTTTCAAACAATAATATGCCTTTATCTTGTATTGTTCAAACACAAAATTATTATATTTAGCTAATTAGCTACACAAGCAAACCCACAAACATAATATTATTCTTATAATATAACAAAACAGTTTATAGTTTTTTTTTTTCTTTCTTGAACATTTGAAGTTGAAATTTCACGATTATAAAAGCATAGGTAAGTAGTTTTCTCGGACTACGTAGGTAAATAACTTAATAGATCAATTGAGTAAGCACTCAAAGTTAGGCCGGTTCCAGTACATTCACAATACGAAGGATGGAAATCATGGAAGAATGGATAGCTCACAGTTTTTAGGTCCACATGCGCGTTTCTGTATCCACTTCTGACTGTTGAAAATAACATATACTGAACTCACAAAATCTCTTTTTATTAATTTATCAAACAAGAAGTAAATTATTACACACACAGCTTTTGTTCAGGTCAATCATTGAATTAATATATGACAGCTTCCGTCAAGAATGACAATCGGTACATTTTTAGGCGCCCTTTTACCACAGATAACATTATTATCACATTTGCTTACAGTAGGCAGCAACTATAGACTGCCACTTGCTACGACCCTTGCATATCTCTTTCGCGTCTTCCACATTCATACATCTTTTCATACACACGCGCCGGTTGCGAGTACTACGCACCTGACTTTTTTGGAGAACCTCGCCGATAATATCGGTGTACGTCCTTCTAGAGCGACAATCACAAATCTAGACTCCGAGCTGGTACTGAGAATTTTATAGAAAAACCCAATAACACTGCTCGAACTAAGAATTGAACCTAGGACCTCTAGCGTAGCAGTCGCGTTTACGACCACTAGACTAATGAGACAGCTACCTGTAATACCTACTAGTAATATTATCGCTTACACATGGGAGACTACTTACATCATAATAAACAAGAGATTTAAGTTATAACTGTCGCTATTGTTATAGGTGAGTGCTCTCGAGTTATCTAGACATAGATAATTATTATCTCAATGTTCTATTTGTTCTAATGAGATACGAAGCTGCTACCGAATAATGTAAATATTATGACTCGTATCCTTCCTCAATAAAGATTTTGTTAACTTGCAGTCTGGCTATATGAATCATACCATCACGCCTATATTCCCTGAGAGGTTAGTCAGATATAGACCTACTAGTACCCACAATCGCGCGTATTTTAAGGTCCCTTGTTATACCTAGGGACCAAGCCCATTGCCATTCTTCTTCTTCAACCTGCTGCCATCCAATGCTGGATGTAGGTCTTTTCAAACACACCATCCTGAACGATCTTGGGCCGTCCACATCCAGTCCCTTGCCATTACCTGGGCACAAATCCAAATTTCGAGCTGCAACGGAAAATTTCATAGAAAAACCCAATATTATTTTGCTCGATCTGGGAATTGGACCCAACACAACTGTGTGTCCGCTAAATCAATGAGGCAGTAGATAAAATAATATTCCTTTATATATATTACTTGCGTTCATAGGTGTATAATTCCTCCTAAATCCTTGGGAATTTCCATTATGAGATGTATAAGGATGCTTACATCCAATAGGTATAGATCTCACCGCCCAAATTTCAAGTTTGTATGCTTCTTAGTTTTTTAACTTTCGTGATTAGTGTTTGATTGGGTATTTGACATACCATCACACCTGTATTCTTCAAATGGCGGCAGAAGTTCACACAAGACTTTCAATTTCAAAGTATTTTCAATTTTGCATATATATTTTTATAGTAAATAATAGGATTTTCCAAGACGCCCGTGACTCAAATTATTATCAATATATTTACTTATAATGTCCACCGGTTTTTCTAGTACTACTTCACATTGTTATTCAGCATTTGGTATCAGTTGTTAGTTCCAATCTCAATCGAAAAGCAAACATATTATCAAGACGTTATTAAGTACTCGAAATGTGCTTTCACAAAAGAACAATATCAGTATACGATACAACATCAATATCTACATTGTTGTTCGAAGCTCGCCGTATGCGATACTCTTGTGTGTTACAATATTAAGGGTGTTTTACAGAATTTTCTTGCAACAAAGAAGATTCAAGTAAGTTTTTTGAAAATTTTAAGGAGTAAATGTGATGTCTTTCCCGTTTTTTCTATAGGATAGACTAATTTGAAACCGTGCACTTAAATCTGCCTATTTTATCACTAAAAAACAAAGAAATCATAAAGAATCGTGTATACATACGATCACGCCTGTATTCCCTGAAGGGTTAGTCTGAGGTGTACTAATGTACACCCACAGTTCGCCGGTATGTTTAGGTCTCATGTAATAGGGGGCGAGCCTATTGCCATTCACCGGGCACAAATCCAGACTCCGAGCTGCTACTGAGAATTTCATAGAAAAACCCCATAACACTGCTCGACCTGGGGATCGAACCCAAGACCTCTAGCATAGCAGTCGCGATTGGGACCGCTAGACTAACGAGGCAGTCATCTAAATCATGAGGATCTGATCCTGTATGCTTGACAGATATTCTCTACGGTATGTGAATAGTCAGCCAAACCGCAATATACCAGGGTAGTTTGACAATCCATCCGCAATATAGATTGCTTATCAGGCTTGCTCAGGGTTCTTCTTCATGGTAGCCCAGGTAGGTAAGGCGGGGGTCAGATCGCACTCACTTTCTGTAAAATAATAATTTTCATCGCATCTCGTTGATTATTTGTTTGGTAATTTTCACAAGCAGTGATAGCCTAGTGATATGACCCTTGACTGCCAAGTCAAAGGTATCGAGTTCGAATCCAAGGCACGCACCTCTAACTTTTCCAAGTTAAGTGCGTATTAATAATTAATTATCACGCGCTTAAACGGTGAAGGAAAACATCGTGAGTAAACCTGCATGCCTGAGAGATTTTCTTGAGGGCGTGTCAAATCAAATCAAATCAAATCAAATCAAATGTTTTTATTTCAAATAAGCTTTCACAAGCGTTTATGAAACGTTATTGACTCTAGTTGCACGGTTCCAAAAAGTTGATCTCATGGAGAAGAATCCGGCAAGAAACTCCATAGTCCTCCATAGTCCGTGTGAAGTCTGCCAACCCGCAGTAGGCTAGCGTGGCGGACTATAGCCAAATCCCTCTCGTAATGCGAGGAGACCCGTGCCCCAGCAGTGGGACAATGTAATGGGTTGATGATGATGACCGCATCTGGTTATACTAGAAGACGAATCTAACATAGTTAGAAAAGGGCTAGAAGTATGACCTAGGGTTGCTAACTAACATCTTGGAAGTTTGGTAACTAACAATCAAGTATTCCATGTCAAGGTCAAAATAAAAATGTTAATTAAACGTACTCGTAGCCTTGATTAAAACATTTATATTTAGAAAACATGAGACTAGAACTACAAGGCTGAAATAGTTCAAGTGCTATAATTCAAAGCCCACGAATGTTTGTAACAAACGTGATTTCAAGAGGTACTTCAGCAATAATTCTAGTTATCGAATCACGTGTTTTGGTGATTAGTCTAGTGGTTTTGAGCGCGACTGCTAGAGGTCCTGGGTTCGATCCCCAGTTCGAGCAAAGTGTTATTGAGTTTTTCTATGTTATTCCCAGTAGCAGCTCGGAGTCTGGATTTGTGCCCAGTTACTGGCAATAGGCTCGCCCCCTATTATATGGGACCTAAACATACCGACGAAATATGGGTGTACTTTAGTAGGTTCACCTCTACCTAACCCTTTTGGGAAATACAGGCGTGATGGTATGTTATGTTCTAGTGGTCCTAAGCACGACTGCTATGCTAGAGGTTCTGGTCGATATCAATATCGAGCGTGTTATTGGGTTGTTCTATGAAATTCTCAGTAGCAGCTCGGAGTTAAATTTGTGGCTTATTTATGGCAATAGGCTGTGACATGGTACATAAAAACACTACAACTTTTCTCAAGAATCACATGCAAAAAGCAAGCAATTTTTTTAAATTCAGATTGTCAGGATATGTTTAAAACCTATTTGTAAGTACAATGGTGACGCATTAGATATACATTGTCCTAGCTTAGCGACTTCAGCGCAGCAGTAGTACCGCCGCGCCGCACTCAAGCACCAAAGTGCGATTTGTGAGAGTGTATTAGTCACATTTGATATACATACATTCTGTCTGGTACAATTTACAAAAACATAAATGAACGACCTAACTCCGTGGGTTGGTGACGACTGCTGCGCTACGTAAAGTCGCTAGCTAGCACAATATAAATTTAATGCGTTAGCAGTGTCCCAACACTATTTAAACCAGTGCTGCCATTTTAGCGCTTTCGCACTAGATCTAGCGGAATTTCAGGGTAATCAACTCCCATTATGAATATTTGACTCCTAGCGGAAAATCTTGCGCAAAATCTTGCGATTTCAGCACACATTGTGCGCGCATATTGACTACATGAGCTTTTTTTTGGTCAGTCGAACAACTATTTAACTGTAATTCAAAAATAGCATTATAATCCAGCGCTTTTTTTTCTGTCACACTTGTTTAGCGGAATCTAGCGCTTTACTTGAACTGATCTAGCGCCCAACACTCAAACGGACCTGGCAGCACTGATTTAAACCTTATTTTTAAAGAACCTGACTATTTTTAAAGAATTTGACTGCCTCGTTGGTCTAGTGGTCCCAATCGCGACTGCTACGCTAGAGGTCTTGGGTTCGATCCCCAGGTCGAGCAAAGTGTTATTGAGTTTTTCTATGAAATTCTCAGTAGTAGCTCGGAGTCTGGATTTGTGCCCGGTGAATGGCAATAGGCTCGCCCCCTATTACATGGGACCCAAAAATACCGGCGAACTGTGGGTGTACATTAAGTGCACCTCTGCCTAACCCTTCGGGGAACACAGGCGTGATGGTATGTTTTAAAGAACCGAAACGTTATCAGAATACTCTTATGTAGTACATTGGACTTTGCAAGCTATAATAATAAAGATGTCGCAAGGCCACGACTTGCATTATGTCTGGACAGTCGGCATCCAAGTGCGTGGGACGAAGTCTAGTCGGTAACGAGCATTAACTTTTTTTAACAGAATTGGCACCTGAGCATTTACAAGACGCACGCTGAAACTCTATACGAAGGTGTGAAACGTTATTAACCTTGCCATATTATAATTATAAGAGGCACTGTTAATGTACTGTTTTAAATTGAAGCGGCGGTAGCCTACTGGCTAGGCCGTCGTACTTGCGATCATGTGGTTGACGGTTCAAAACCCACCTATTGCACTACCGACGTGAACCCACTCGTAATAAAAGCATTTAGCTTAGTACGAGGGATTAACAAGAATACTAGTAATATGCGACCCACATATTCATATTCTTTATTTGCAGTTCCACAATGTAAATTAGGTGGTAAACTTAAGTATAAAAGAAAGACATCAGTTAAAATTAATCAGACTTACTGGCTAACGTTACACAATTTAAGTATTAAAACAATACACAGTTTTTAATTATTATCATGTCCTTACAGACAACACTTACGGATTTTTATATAATATTATAGGTAAATAGTACACATTAATGGATTATGGATCATGTCAATGTAATAAGTTTATCGGTTAAATATTCATTTATAGTATAGTAACATTTTCTTACTAGGTACCTACTTTTGAAGTTCATTTTTAAATTTATTTCTATATTCAATATTCTTTATAACATTTGGAATTTTATTATATATTTTGACACACATTGCGAAGGGCCCTGGAACATAGATAGCGTGGAACGTGGTATTGCCAATTTATTTTTAAATCGAAGATTTCGTTGTTGCGGGCGTTGGTCACATGTAAGTGGAAATAATGATGGATGTTTTCTAACAAATTTACCTATCTCTAATATGTATATGCTAGTTAATATGAGCATTTTTAAGTTAATAAAGTGTGGTTTACAACTTTCCGTAGTTACATTGTTAGTAAGCATTGCTTTTTAAGAAAAAAAAGTGAGTAGATATACCTTTTTACCTTCTATACAATTACTATAAAACCACTAAAGTAACTACCTAGGTTACTCTACACGGCTTCTAGTGTACGCAACTAGTTGCTACCGGCTCAGGTCATATAGTAAGAGATTAAAGTCAGTGTTCATAAAGACGATGTATGACGTAAACATTTGCAAACAGTACGTAGTATGTAGTTAGTTATGCGACAATATAACTTATTTAAATCGAATCAATAATTGGTTTACCATAGTTCATCAATGGTACTTACAATGAATGATTAAATGACATTTATTTCTATAAATAGATCCTTTGAAGACACTTTTAGAGGTCGACGTTTTACTTTTTTTTAAAACTAGATAGCAAATGGGTATATATAAATGGTTCTTATATTATAATAAAATATTTTAATACAAATGCAGTTAGTTAATATTTTACTTCAAATTATTTTTCTAATTTAATGTGGGGTAAGCGCAATCTGCTTTTAAGTCTGGATCAGCTGTTTACACTGTTGTATTTTTTTTATGAATTGGGGATATTTTTTTGCAAAGACGCATATTTATTATTATTTCCAAAATGTATAAACAACGCAACGGTAAGACTAGATTTTTTTTAAAGCGGCTTGCAACTATCCAGAAAGGTTACACATTTATAGCTCGAATATATTTCTTCTGAGGTTTAAATAGTCCATCGAGCTTTACTGAATTTTCCCATATAGTTAATTAGAACGTAATTAGATAACAACAACCATATGAATATCTGATGGTAAGCAGCAAACGCAGACTATAAACGCCAGCAACATCCATGGTATTTTTTTTATGGGATAACTCGGCAAACGAACTACCTGATGGTAAGTAGTCATCGCCGCCCATGGACATCTCCAAAACGAAAGGAGTTGCAGATGCGTTGCCGAGCCTATTTCAGGAAGAGAGAGGGGAAAAAGAAAAGGAGAAGGAAGGAGACTGAGGGAGGAATTGGGCCTCCAGCGCTCCGCACTCACTGTATGAAACGCAACAGTATGCATACTGCTACTTGACGTCGATGTTCTGTTCTGTCGTAGTACTTCCCCGGTCGTAACAACCTATTCATGCTACCTTAACATATCATGCCGTCACTATTACCTAAAAAGTATCTAGACATAAACCAAGACTAGACTGAGCACGACCTCGTAAGATTACTGTATCCTGCATCCGTTAAATCAAGATCCTGTCTCCATTAGACGTCTTTTATAAATTGATCCCATGTGAGATTGTTGAAGTATAAAAGTGTGGGTCAACCAAGGTTGGACATTTAGCGGGCAAACACTGAATAATAGACGGAAGGTGTTACGTATACGTTACTAGGGTATGATGGGATATATAGTTACTGTAATCTAAGAGTCATATGACATCTAGCAGTACAGTGATAGACTTGTAGTGCAGTGATAGCCTTGTAGTGCAGTGATAGCCTTGTAGTGCAGTGACAGCCTTGTAGTGCAGTTATAGCCTTGTAGTGCCGTGATATCCTTGTTGTGCAGTGATAGCCTTGTAGTGCAGTGATAGCCTTGTAGTGCAGTGACAGCCTTGTAGTGCAGTGACAGCCTTGTAGTGCAGTGACAGCCTTGTAGTGCAGTGATAGCCTTGTAGTGCCGTGATATCCTTGTTGTGCAGTGATAGCCTTGTAGTGCAGTGATAGCCTTGTAGTGCAGTGACAGCCTTGTAGTGCAGTGATAGCCTTGTAGTGCCGTGATATCCTTGTTGTGCAGTGATAGCCTTGTAGTGCAGTGATAGCCTTGTAGTGCAGTGATAGCCTTGTAGTGCCGTGATATCCTTGTTGTGCAGTGATAGCCTTGTAGTGCAGTGATAGCCTTGTAGTGCAGTGATAGCCTTGTAGTGCAGTGATAGCCTTGTAGTGCAGTGACAGCCTTGTGATATGACCATAGGACTGCCATATCATAGTTCTCGAGTTCGAATCCATGGCGACCTCTGACTTTTCGAATTCATGTGCGTATTAATACTTAATTATGACGTGGTTTAACGGTGAAGGAATCGAGAGGAAACCTGCATGCTTGAGAGATTTTCTCGATGGCGTGTAAAGTCTGCCAACCTGCAGTAGGCTAGCGTGGTGGACTACAGGCTGATCCCTCTCGTTCTCGTTTGAGAGGAGACCCGTGCCCAGCAGTGGGACAATATATGGGTTGATGATGGTGATGATGATGATGTGACTTCTAACAAATATAACGGTTCTACATAAATGCATACAGTCATGTTTTTCCCACATGGGCAGGCACATACTATAGACCGCCAGTAGCTAGGACTCTTGCATAATATCTCTTTCGCTTCATCCACATTCATACAAATCTTCATATACACGCGCCGGTTGCGAATACTACGCACCTGACGTTTCTGGAGAATCTCGCCGATAAGATCACTGTACTTATGTCCTTCTAGGGCGACCTCTACCAAAGCTGCGGCTGACATTTGCCTTGTAAATTAATTTTTTTAGCCCAAACCATCTTAACATATTCCTTTAAATTCGTGTCACTATATTATCATATTTCAGTCCGCAACGTTCTCTTGCGTTATCCTTAATTAGCGTATTACTTTCAATTCGTGAAAGGAATAATTATGGTTCTAATTCAAAGGACTCACACGCATTCCTATTATGAGACGATGTTGACGATTACGTAATTCCAGACTTACTCCCGATTTTCCCTTCATGGTATAGAAAATAGACACAAAAGTAACTTTCGCTCTTTTAATATTAGATTGGAAGTTTTTAACAGACTTCAAAAAAGGGGGAGATTCTGTAGTCAAATGTAGGTATGTATTTTAAAATCTGAGACCTTTTTAAAAAAATCACATGACATACCTTGCCTGTATTTTCGAAGAGTCCCATCACGTAATAGGGGGCGAGCCTATTGCCATTCACCAGGCACATATCCAAACTTCGAGCTGCTTTAAGAAATTAATAGAAAACCCAATAATACTTCGCCTTAGACCACTAGACTAATGATGCAGGTACCTTATATTCCAAATAAAAACTACCAACTTCCTCTCGGTAACTTAAAATATTGATATCTTGTTCACAGATAACCAGTCAACATGGGGACCATGTTCAGGAGTGAGGAGATGGTGCTGTGCCAGTTGTTCGTGCAGCCAGAGGCCGCATACGTATCCATGTACGAGCTGGGGGAGGCAGGGATCGCACAGTTCAGAGATGTAAGGACGATACTAGTTGTACTCTGCGGTTTAAGACGCTTTGCCCCGCTCCTAAGAATTGTAGCTTGATGCTAGGTAACCTATAGTCATTCAGTACTTCTAGCTTCTGCCCAATGTTTTCTTTTTTTTTAAAACTTACTAGAAATATGGGTCACACATTACTAACATAACATAACATACCATCACGCCTGTATTCCCCGAAGGGTTAGGCAGAGGTGTACTTATGTAAATACACCCACATTTCGCCGGTATGTTTAGGTCCCATGTAATAGGGGGCGAGCCTATTGTCATTAACCGGGCACAAATCCAGACTCCGAGCTGCTACTGGAAATTTTATAGAAAAACCCAATAACACTGCTCGACCTGGGGATCGAACCCAGGACCTCTAGCGTAGCAGTCGCGATTGGGACCACTAGACCAACGAGGCAGTCATTACTATTATTCTTGTTAACCCCTCGTGCTAAATGCTTGTGTTACGAGTGGGTTCACGTCGGTAGTGCAATGGGTGGGGTTCGAATCGGCAACCACATGATCGCAAGTCGACGCCCTAGCCATTAGGCTACCGCCGCTTAAATTGTGTTGGGGTTGGCTTCCAGTCCCACCAGATACGGCTGAGTATCAGTATTTTACGCGAAGTGACTGCCATCAGACCTTCGTAACCCAATTTATTAACGACACCAAAGGATAAAACGGTTGCCAGGCTTTTTGAGCTTCTGGGGCCGTATTACCACGTATTAATGCCATCATTTTTAGGGTGTGAGAGAGGGATGCCGCTCTACAGGTTAAATAGTGGCGTCCCTCTTTCACAACGTAAAAATGATGGCATTAATACGTGGTAATACGGCCCCTGACTATCACTAACGATTGTCGGACTGGGACTGACGGCTTTACGTGCTCTCTGAGGCACGGAGGGGTCTCGATGTTTTAGGAATGGTCACCCATCCACAGACTGACCGCGGCAGGCGCAGCTTAACCGTGCAGAGGCTGTATTACCACGTATTAATGCCATCATTTTTAGGGTGTGAGAGAGGGATGCCGCTCTACAGGTTAAATAGTGGCGTCCCTCTTTCACAACGTAAAAATGATGGCATTAATACGTGGTAATACGGCCCCTGACTATCACTAACGATTGTCGGACTGGGACTGACGGCTTTACGTGCTCTCTGAGGCACGGAGGGGTCTCGATGTTTTAGGAATGGTCACCCATCCACAGACTGACCGCGGCAGGCGCAGCTTAACCGTGCAGAGGCTGTATTACCACGTATTAATGCCATCATTTTTAGGGTGTGAGAGAGGGATGCCGCTCTACAGGTTAAATAGTGGCGTCCCTCTTTCACAACGTAAAAATGATGGCATTAATACGTGGTAATACGGCCCCTGACTATCACTAACGATTGTCGGACTGGGACTGACGGCTTTACGTGCTCTCTGAGGCACGGAGGGGTCTCGATGTTTTAGGAATGGTCACCCATCCACAGACTGACCGCGGCAGGCGCAGCTTAACCGTGCAGAGGCTGTATTACCACGTATTAATGCCATCATTTTTAGGGTGTGAGAGAGGGATGCCGCTCTACAGGTTAAATAGTGGCGTCCCTCTTTCACAACGTAAAAATGATGGCATTAATACGTGGTAATACGGCCCCTGACTATCACTAACGATTGTCGGACTGGGACTGACGGCTTTACGTGCTCTCTGAGGCACGGAGGGGTCTCGATGTTTTAGGAATGGTCACCCATCCACAGACTGACCGCGGCAGGCGCAGCTTAACCTTGCAGAAGCCGTATTACCACGTATTAATGCCATCATTTTTAGGTTGTGAGAGAGGGATGCCGCTCTACAGGTTAAATAGTGGCGTCCCTCTTTCACAACGTAAAAATGATGGCATTAATACGTGGTAATACGGCCCCTGACTATCACTAACGATTGTCGGACTGGGACTGACGGCTTTACGTGCTCTCTGAGGCACGGAGGGGTCTCGATGTTTTAGGAATGGTCACCCATCCACAGACTGACCGCGGCAGGCGCAGCTTAACCGTGCAGAGGCTGTATTACCACGTATTAATGCCATCATTTTTAGGGTGTGAGAGAGGGATGCCGCTCTACAGGTTAAATAGTGGCGTCCCTCTTTCACAACGTAAAAATGATGGCATTAATACGTGGTAATACGGCCCCTGACTATCACTAACGATTGTCGGACTGGGACTGACGGCTTTACGTGCTCTCTGAGGCACGGAGGGGTCTCGATGTTTTAGGAATGGTCACCCATCCACAGACTGACCGCGGCAGGCGCAGCTTAACCGTGCAGAGGCTGTATTACCACGTATTAATGCCATCATTTTTAGGGTGTGAGAGAGGGATGCCGCTCTACAGGTTAAATAGTGGCGTCCCTCTTTCACAACGTAAAAATTATGGCATTAATACGTGGTTATACGGCCCAAGATCTGTTGATCAGCGAAGTTATTTATAACTTAGCCACGAGCCCCTCCCCTCTCGAGAACCATCATAAAAGGTGGCTCATAAATATGGCTATCTTAAACAAAAATATTTTTTCGAATCCGATTGGTAGTTTCAGAGATTAGCTTAGTTCAAACAAACAAAACCACCCATTAAATTTATTATATTAGTATAGATTATCGATCTTTTAAACGTCGAAAGATAAAATTCTTATTTTTTTCTGCTCAAATAACGTTTGACTAAATTGATTGTTATTACATTCAAAGTGCTATGGCTGATTGCACATTGCGACAAAATCATTGCCCTGAAAAATCGGCGTTCATTTTTTTTCTACATTCCCTGGCTTACTGCCAATTCACTTTGAAGAATTGACACGCGTTCCCGAGTGCACACCTGCCCACAAAGATATGTACCTACCGTCAAAATCTACAATAGTACATTGCTAGCAAAAAATCAAACAAAGATTGACGACACGTAGGTTAGCGCAGTGGCCGAGAAATGATACGTTGTTTCGATTCCCGCGTAGCACAAATTGTATGACCTACAGAAACTTGTTCCAAGTTTTGGTGTTTATGTGAAATATTTTATCAAAATACCTTCAATTAAATAAAAAAAACTTTCTATAGATTTATTCGCGTTAAATTAATTGTACAGTAGGTTATAGCTGTTACCTGACTCACCGAGACTCCACTGTCTAACCTAGGATGGGTCAGGTAACCCGCTGTAACCCACTGTACATATTTAAATTCCGACGGTTCGGATTCTTTACAGCATCCACAATAACTTACTAAGAGGATTTGCTTACTATAATAAGTAACTGGGCTTCTAAGCGATGTTGAGCTGATGTCTAGCAATACAACTGCAAAAAACTCATACAATATCGTACATTACTTTTTGCGCGATGCGTGGTAAACATACAGACAGACACAAAATAAAAAAATAAAAAATATGGCTTCTGTTGCTCTACTAAAGCCCCCCACATTATTTTTTTAAATATCTGTAATGTATGTTCAGTGGGCTAAAGCTGTCAGGTACCAGCTACAGCCCACTGTACATACATGAACCCACTTAGACTACGCTGGCCCACCTAGGGTGGGTCAGGTAACAGCTATAACCCACTGTACAGACATCAGCCAGTTACAATTTTAGTGTGTAAGATAACAAGGTAAAAAGTATTTTTATTTCAATCTCAAGTTATCTAATCACTAATCTAACAGAAACGGTAAAAAAACAGCAACCCATCCGTAAAACAGCCGCAGAGCTTAACCTTTCAACCGAAGCTATTTGAATGGAAATTTATTTTCAACATTGCCAGCATAACCCGTAAGCGCTTGTGTTGATAATTATAACCAAAATATACCCTCATTGTTATCCATCTATTTTAGTTAACTACGGTCGGTAGTCGTGATTATGTCTGCTATATAAACATCTTTAAATACTTTTGAATACGGCTCCGGTAATAGGGTTAAGGACAGGATGAAATCTGTTTGTTACATCACTCTCGAGTTTCTTGATTTTCTTTATAATTTACTAGCTTCCCGCCCACGGCTTCGCCCGCGTAGTTTCTCGGCTTTTCTATACTAAAATATGTATGTATTATACATATAAACCTTCCTCTTGAATCACTCTATCTATTAAAAAAACCGCATCAAAATCCATTGCGTAGTTTCAAAGATTTAAGCATACAAAGGGACATAGGGACAGAGAAAGCGACTTTGTTTTATACTATGTAGTGATGATACGAGCTTGCTTGTCAGTGGTCTCAAGCGCGACTGCTACGCTAGAGGACTTGGGTTTGATTCCTAGGTCGAGCAGTGTTATTGGGTTTTTCTATGAAATACTCAGTAGCAGCTCAAAGTTTGGATCTATGCCCGGTTAATGGTAATAAGCTCGCTTCAATTACATGGGACCTAAACTAACGGCCATAATAACGGCCACGGCGCGGCAGCGGTGGGTGTACATAAATACACCTCTGCCTACACTTTGGGAAATACAGCAGCGTGATACTATATATGTAAGTGCTAATATTTATAATTTATACGAGGGTAGATTGAAAAATAATCAGCATCGCAAAGATTGACTTCATGTTTAGTGTAGGGGTTAATTAAGGTCGCCTCGCCACTATCGTTGTACGGTGAGTCCTGGGTTCGATTCCCACCTGAAGCAAATAATTGTATGTGCCTCTGACGTAACGTAGTATACATATTTTAGTTCCAAATCCTGACCTTCCGTATCGAGGGGCAATATGTAATACACTCTTATCAAGCTTGTTTATCAATAGGCAGATAATAATGTAGACTGGAAGAGTAGAGGAGACTGCCTCGTTAGTCTAGTGGTCTTAAGCGCGGCTGCTATGCTAGAGGTCCTGGGCTCGATCCCCAGGTCGAGCAGTGTTATTGAGTTTTTCTATTAAATTTCTGTAGCAGCTCAGAGTCTGAATTTGTGCCCGCCCAATAGGCTCGCCCCCTATTACATGGGACCTGAACATTTTGGCGAAACGTGGGTGTACATTAGTACACCTCTGCCTAACCCTTCGGGGAATACAGGCGTGATGGTATGTTATGTATGAATAAGAAGCATTTACGCCTTTTGTTATTAACAAAAGGCTCGACCCCTATGACATGGGTCCTAAACATACCGGCGAAGCGTGGGTATACATTAGTACACCTCTGCCTAACCCTTCGGGGAATACAGGCGTGATGGTATGTTATAGTAGTGTAAATTAACTACTTTTTGTCACGATAACGATTTTTAATCGTTTTGGAACTCGGTTGTGAATACATAGTATTTGATGACGCAATTTGTAGAAATTCGTGTAATCAATTTGTAGAATGTGTTATTTACACAATTTGCGAAATTTCATTTTGTACACACGGCTACAGGTCAATCTATACAAAACCAGTTTAAGCTGATCTCGCATTGTATAGGATTCATATACAATAAGAAGCCAGCGTAAACTGGTTTTGTATAGCTTGATGTGTCGCCATGCATACCTATATAGTAATAAATTGCTTTCCAAAGAGCATTATTATCTCACAATAGCCACTATTAGTTATCAATATCTGTATTTAGTTTAAACAAAATGAATATGATAACGATACCACTTACATATTGAGTTCTTTGTCCCATATCACAAACAAATAATATTAGTTTTATATCTTAATGCATTGTTATTGCTGTCACTAAAACTCCCCCATTAGACTCCTGAGTACGATTCACAGATCAAGAAAAAAAAATCGAATACCCAGTAGCACCTCGAAGAATTGGCCCACTGCGAATTGTCTGTGTACATTAGTAGATACAACTCTGCCAAACCCTTCAAGCCCTTATTTCCCAGGCGTGATAGTATGTTGCGTGCACTCATCATCATCATCAGCCTCGTATACGTCTACTGCTGGACGTAGGCTTCTCCTGGTGAAGGCAACAGAGCCCGATCTTCCGGTCCCTGCCAGGTAAGTTGCCTTCCGCAAGTCGTCACTCCACCTGCCTCCACTAAGCTTGTCTAGACGCGGTCTCCACTGAAGAACTAGTTTGCTTATTCTATTACGTCATGTACGGTCAGCACATCAAGTTACCACAAAATGTCAAATTTTCTCACTAGATTTTGAACTTTATCGTCAACAATTTATGGTTTAAAATCATTTGGAGAAATTTTACAGTTTTGTAGTCCTTGACCTGCTGGCGACTGTACACTATTATTATCAAATTCGTAAGATAAATTATACACCATATTTGTTCTCTAAAGCATTGGCATGGTGAATTTCCCTACAGAAAAATCCTTTGCTCGACCTAAATATCAAACTTAGAACTACTTAATGACTAAGACAGGCAAATTTTATACATCAATAATAATGTTTAAGTACGGTAAAGGATAGGCAGCAAACTGCTCTGAAATTACAGGCGAGTGCTGTATTGTAAAGAATCAAGGTATATTTTGCTTTGGCAAATCGTGTTTAAGATAAACTGTAATGGACTAGTATAGCTTTAGCTTCTAATATGATGACCTAGATAGATCTAGAACTATGAATAGCTGCAACATCTTTTCCTATGATTGACGTTTAAGATGATACAGGGCTTTCGTATATCAGATTCATTGATACTTCCTCTATTACTGCATTACTCTGATCTCGTTCATTCATTCACTCTGATGCTCTGGTTTCATTCATTCATTCATTTCATGACGTCTAATCATTGTCAGTTCTATTTTGGGAAGTACTCTCTCGATTATATTATGTTGCAAGACTTGCGTATGAATTTGAATGGCATTTCAGAGGTCATGGCTTTAAATCCTACCCTCGTTAGGTATTGTTGTTGTCGAGGTATGTAATTGAGGAAGAAGTTTTGTGTTTCAAAGCACTCCAGCTAAATTCCACAAGAAAGTAGGTAGGAATAGTCACGTCTCAGCATACGACCACTATACTTAAAATATTTTAGATGAAATGGGTCTCAAAGTTGACGTTGCGATAATAAGGAGAATCAGGTTTGTGCTGTGAAATAGCTACTAAGGAATTTACTTTTATTTTCAATTAAGAATTTAACAGGTACATATCAGTTACATATTGGGTGCCAAAACTAGATTGGCTCAATTTGAATCGACACAAAAATATCACAATCTCCTTAAAATCTACATTAGAGAAAAGCAGTTTTATTGGATTATTATTGCAGAAAATTCTTATGCAATTTTGTCTACGTTATCAATACTTCAGCTACACTACGTCTAGAGTAGAAGTTGCTATACAAAACCATTTCGCGTTAAAGGAAGAAGGAAGGAAAGCGGAAGTATATTTTCCTCATTGATAAGGTATAGCTCCAATCGCCTCATAACTTTATTTATCCATAAAAAATGACAAAGCATTCAAGGCTACCCCAATCCACTTTCCAAAATTGTTCTTCCTGCTTGCCCATTTCACGTCACAAATTAGACGACACGAAAGCGAATTAATATTCCACATTTTAGGTCACCAAACCGTTTACTACAGAACAAAGACGGCAGATACTTCCGTCGCTTCAAGCCGGATAATATTTGGGCCGACATGACCCCCCCCCTGATTTCGCGTGCCTCGTCAACCATTATGCATGAAACGAGGGAGTGTCTGTGTTTTTCGTGACCTGAAACATGTAACAGGTAAAATTATAGAAGGTCCGCTTTGTCATGCATTCGAAATAATCTCAAAGCTAATATTCTCTACATCCTCTTTAACATTATACCATAGAAAATAAATACGGAACATGGTAAGTATGTATTTTTCAATGACAACTTTATAATGTCATTGATGAAAACTCCTTCTTTCCCCATCTCTATCTATAATGAATATATTAAGAAAAATAGAATAGCAATATACGGTACCTACTAGTCATATCAGTGTAATTTAAAACATAGCCTTTACTTGTGAAAAATTAAAAACATAGATTTAAAAGGGTTGTAAAGCGGACATTGGAAACATTTTTATACAAAAATGTTTATCCTGATCGGATTTGTTTTCTCTTTTTGTAAGGCTGACATAATTGTGACAAATGGAGATAGAGCGATTTATTGCCAATTTTCAAAAAGTGCCTACATAATAGATTACAATTTTTTTTCCTGGGGCCAAACACTTCTTCAATTTGTATAAGAAAGGTCGACCAATTGGCACTAAATGACATAGGAACTGAGAGATTTCGTAGCCGAATGATGATTTTGATACAACAAAATAGTAGAATTGGGGTCCAATTCTCGTCTATCTTAGTAATATTAAAATTTCTTTGTTAAAAAAAAAACTTTTTTGTACTTGTAACTCGTTTGCTTGTGAACTAGCTATCGATTACACGTGGCGAGGCTTGTATTTTATTCAGACATTCTTACGAATTTATAAATGCCTTTGTGAAGGTTGCGTTGGCTTATTAATGATTGATCTTTTCAGGCATGCCGAGGTCTAGACTGTATTAATGAAGTTTAATTACGTTGCCTTAATTTATTGTGAATTCTCCTTAAGTCTGCTAATATTATGTATCAGAATGGTAGTCCAAAGACACTAAGGACATAAAAATTAAAAGTCACTGAATGCTAATTTTGATTTTGCGACTGTCATTTGTCCTCCGAAATCGGATTTCTGGACAATCACCGGTTGTCCAACTTCAGGCATCTTCGTGGCTCGTGGACATGCTAAATAATACAATCAACTAACCTGATGCATCAGTACAAGGATCATTTCGCACTTGAATGACATTAGCGTGAGGGTATGTAAATTGGGATTATCAGCTAACAAAATCCCCTTAGTATTAGGGAATTTTTTAACGCGAACGTAATTCAATTTAAATTTAGGAGGTGTTTGGATGATAGGATTTAGTTATTTTATTTATTAAGGACAAAAAACAAATCATATCAACAAATGGAATTTTAAAACGAATGTCAGCGGCAGCGTCGAGAGAGCTCGCCCTAGAAGGACTTCCTTAAAAGTATTAATGCGATATTATCTTTTTTTATGATTCTCATTGTTCATTGTCAGTTGTCAGGTGTTCGTTTGACAACAAAGAAATTTATAAAATTATATAGAGCTGACATTGCGAACATCTTCATACAAAAACCAGATCCGAATTTGATATTTTGATCTTTTGCCCCTGTGTTTCTAGAAAAATCCACGTAAAAAACTCCTCTCTCCGTAAATGCGGAGTGTTCTTTGGAACATTTTTTTTTTACTGCCAAAACAATATTTCGTCTCTTGATCCGTATAAATTATCTTTCTAATTTAAAGATCCCTCTCCGAATTACTTTTCCATGCCTAACTGTTTCCTATCCCAAAATACTTGAGGCCCTGATGATGTTCATTAAAAATAACGACATTAAATTTTAGATTCATAGTAGTAGTAGTGCCTCGCTTGCATGTCTACATGCCAGCATGAATGGGTCGGCATGACCGGGGAAGAATTACCCTCCCACAGAATATCGACGTAAAATAGCAGTATGCATACTGTTGCGTTTCGTACTGTGTTTGGAGTGCTGGAGGCCAAATTCTTCTCTGAGTCCCCTTCCTTCTCCTTTCTCCTTTCCCCTTCCTTTTCCCTAAATACAAATAAATAATAAAATGATCTTTATTGTCGCAAAAATATACAGATAACAAGTTGACTTAAAACATAATACACAAACAAATATTGATTATTTTATTAAAAAAAATAACTAAATAGGCTCGCTGTGGCTTATAACTCTCGAATCGGACTCATAACCGAAAAACAGCACTTGCCTTACCCTGCCCTAAGGCTATGGGATTTGAGACATTCGCCATAACCATGACGGGAATCCGTCTTAAGCCTAAACAATTGAACGTTAAAAAATATCTTATACAGGGTGAAAGGGACATCGACGCACAACCGCTTACCATGAATTCAGTACATGATTCTGGACCCCTTTGCGTAGGTAATTTTCGTAGGTTATTAAAAAAAAATCAGCTCTTCCATATATTTTGACCGTGTATCTGCACTTTTATGAAAAAGCGGTTTTTTTTTAAATAACCGACGAAAAATATCTACGCAAGGGGGTCCAGAATCATGAACTGAATTCATGGTAAGCGTTTGTGCGTCGATGACCCTTCCACCCTGTATAAGCGTTACAACAATATTGGCTAAAGGAGTTTCCTAAACTGTCATGTAGCCATTAACAATATTGCTTGCTACAAATATTGGCTATTTGTTTGTATACTTGCGTGTTTTGATTTAAAAGCTTACATACCATCACGCCGAAACTCCCAAAGGGTTAGGATTTGTGTGTGAATTTACGCTCACAGTTCCTGTATGTTTAGGTCATAATATATATACTGTAGGCGGCTAGTCCATAACTCTGAGGATGAGAATTTCATAGATAAACCCCCTTCTCCCTTTTCCTTTACAAGGTTGACAACACGCAAGTGATACCCCTGGTGTTGCAAGCGTCCATTGGCGACGGTTACTGCTTACCATCAGGCAGGCCGTATGCATGTTTGCCACCTAAGTGGTATAAAATAAATAATACATACCATACCATCATCACGCCTGTATTCCCCGAAGGGTTAGGCAGAGGTGTACTTAATGTACACCCACAGCTCACCGGTATGTTTAGGTCCCATGTACTCAATACTCAATACTCAATACTTTATTGCATTCCATAATGTGTACATTAGTTGGTAGGTATGTTAAACTTTGGATCAATTATGGACACATAAATAATTTTGAATTTGAATTTTGAATTTGAAGGCGCTCTTTGTCAAATTAATTATGAACTATATAGGGGGCGAGCCTATTGCCATTCACCGGGCACAAATTTAGAAAGAAGACACTACACACTACACCTACTACACTACACCTACATTTCGCCGGTATGTTTAGGTCCCATGTAAAAGGGGGTGAGCCTATTGGCATGAACCGGCACAAATCCAAATTCCGTGCTGCTACTGAGAATTTCATAGAAAAACCCAATAACACTTTGCTCGACCTGGGGATCGAACCGAACACCTCTAGCGTAGCAGTCGCGATTGGGACCACTAGACTAACGAGGCAGTCAAATAAATAAATAATTCCCAATCCCAATTACCAATTACCTCCCTTACACCTCTCCCTTTTGTCTTTCTCCTTCCCCGTTCTTTTCCTTAACCTTTTGAACGCCAGAGTATAAACGTATCGCCGTACCCCTGACGCCAGGCCACTTTTTTTGTCAAATGACCTTCATAAATGAAAACACACTAAAGTAATGATTAAATTGTTTATTTCGTAATATGGTGCGACGTATATTTTTCATATATTTGTGACGTTGGCGTTCAGGGTAAGATTTCGTTTGTCACATATATGTGACAATGGCGTTCAAAAGGTTAATAGACTTGGCACGCATCTCCAACACCTTTTGTATTGCAGATGTCCATGGGCGGCGATGACTACTTACCATCAGGTTATGTCATTAGAAAATTTTAAGTACCACCAGTTAACGTCCTCATTAGTCTAGTGGTCCTTAGCGCGACTGCTACGCTACAGGTCCTGGGTCACGATCCCCAGGTCGAGCAGTGTTATTAGGTTTTTCTATAAAATTCTCAGTAGCAGCACGGAGTCTGGATTTGTGCCGGTTCATGGCAATAGGCTCACCCCCTTTTACATGGGACCTAAACATACCGGCGAAATGTAGGTGTATACATTAGTACATCTCTACCTAACCCTTCGGGGAATACAGGCGTGATGGTATGTATGTTAACGTTTCAATTGATGAAAGTATTTACGTTTCGCTTTTTCCCAATAGGGCAGTTGACTGGTGTTAAATTTATTGAAAACAACAGGCCTATTGAAACGACTTAAATCGATCGAATTTTAATCGACTAATAAAGTTCTGAGATATATGCGTTTGAAGTTTTTGGTGGGAATTTAGAGGGGTTGCTCTGTCCCTTTCCCGAAAAAGACTATTGGTATAGAAATTGTATAGCATATCAGATTTTGACGTCGCAAGCCGGGTCGGCATGACCGAGAAAGTAATACCTTCCCACAAAATATCGACATCAAGTAATAGTATGCATACTGTTGCGTTTCGTGCGGTGAGTGTGAAGCGCCGGCCAATTCCTCCCCAGTCCCCTTCCTTCTCCTTTTTCCTTCCCTTTTCCTTAAATAGGCTCGGCAACGCATCTGCAACTTCTTTAGTATTGTAGATGTCCATGGGCAGCGATAACTATTTACCACCAGGTAGCTCGCCTGCTCATTTGCCGAGTAAAAAAAAGTGTTTATTTACTTAATGGTTGTCCATTTATTTTTTCTTTAACATCTGTATCATATATGGAGAGGTCACCCACGACGCGAAGGTCAATTTATACATATGAGATAATATGCATACGTGTATTGTATATCTGCAGATAAACAACTACGGCAATAATTACGAGTATTGTGTAACACAACTTAGTATAGATTGAGATTTTGGGAAAAGGCAACCGACTTCTAGAGGTCGTCGGGTTTGATTCCCACGTCGAGGAGAGAGTTATTGGGTTTTTCCTATAAAATTCTCATTAACACCTTTTTGGTTTGGCTTTTTACCCGGTAAATTTTTGTTGTGGTAGGGCCACGCTGTTCGCAGCATGAATGGGCCGGCTCGACCGGGGAAGTACCACACTCTCGCAGAAGACCGACGTCCGAGTAGTAGCGTTTCGTTACTGCGCTTCGTTCGGTGAGCGAGAGGGCCGGAGGCCCAATTCCTCCCCCAATCCCCTTCCTTCTCCTGTTCTCCTTCCCCTCCCTTTCCCTAAATAGGCTCGGCAACGCATCTGCAACTCCTTTGGTTTTGCAGATGTCCATGGGCGGCGATGACTACTTACCATCAGGTAGCTCGCCTGCTCGTTTGCCGAATTATCCCAGAAAAAAAAAAAAAAAAATGGAAATGAACTCGCCCCCTATTCAGGAGATCTAAACATACAGGCGAACTGTGGATTAAATTAGTAAACTGTAGTCTGCCCAACTTCGAGGACTACGGGCATAATAAACAAATAACGTTTTTTTTTGTGTACGAAGGTAACCTTCAAACAGCGACCTTTTTTTTCAAGAAAAGCTTAGAAGCTGAGAAATCTTGAGGGAAAGGTATTACCTTTCCCTCAAGATAGGACTATTTAAACTTTATACCTATTATATTAAACTGAATGATGAACATACATACATACATACCATCAGGCCTGTATTCCCCGAAGGGTTAGGCAGAGGTGTACTAAACTACACCCACATTTCGCCGGTATGTTTAGGTCCCATGTAATAGGGGGCGAGCCTATTGCCATTAACCGGGCACAAATCCAGACTCCGAGCTGCTACTGGGAATTTCATAGAAAAACCCAATAACACTTTGCTCGACCTGGGAATCGAACCCAGGACCTCTAGCATAGCAGTCGCGCTTGGGACCACTTGACCAACGAGAGAGAATGATGAATCCATTAAAAAAATTCAATTTTATTTATATCTGTCTGTATAGCTCTAATTTTTCATTATTTTTTTTTTTTTTAAAAAAAAGCTTACTAGCAATGTGGGTCACACATTACTAGTATTCTTGTTAACCCCTCGTGCTAAGCTAAATGCTTGTGTTACGAGTGGGTTCACGTCGGTAGTGCAATGGGTGGGGTTCGAACCGACAACCACATGATCGCAAGTCCGATGCCCTAGCCATTAGGCTACCGCCGCTTCAATTGTATTCAATTCAATTGTAGGTATAAGGTAATTTAGGTGTTGTTTAAATAATTGAATTCTTTTATTATATTTTTTATTGAATGTGGTGTTGAAAATCAATATGAAACCTATGAATGAATTAAATCTGAAATTTATATATGTATATAAGACCGGACATTGTAGGATTTTTACTCCTTAACGGTGACACCCCTGGTGGTCACTATCAGCACATAGAGGGAGGCACTGTGTTCAGGCTACTAATCCGACACATTCGCAATACGTCGCACGTATTCATGGCCCTGCCAATTGTACCACTTACTCATACATACAAGGAGTAATTGTTTTTAATTAAAACGACAATGACATCGCTTCGTTGTGCCACGATACATCGAGCGTCGTACACAAACCGTAAAAGTACCTCAATCCTTAACTTTAAAAAAGTGCAATGAAAAGTATAGTAGGCAGGGAATATTGAAAGACATTTCTAACAAAATCATTTACTTAGCGGTTACTATATATTTAAAAATATACATTTTGACGGAAGAAAAATACGATCTCATGCAGGAGTCGAACCTGCGTCACACACTTGACGCTTCAGCTACTAAGCTAACGAGACCACTGCCTGTGATATCGAATATGTCTTCCACATTCTTGAAAATATTTGGCAATGCTGTAATATCTCCCACACAAGCGAATGCAGAAGCAAATTTCTACAGCCCTAAGGCTAATATATTACTTATGATTTACGAGTATGAGTCATCATTCATCACTGTTAATACAACCAGAGAAAGTTTCATAACTTACTTCTTGAACAACGTTTGCTTATAATAATGACAATTATCAATGAATATGATAAGAAAACAAGATGGCACTTGATAATGACTGAGTTATTATTACAAGCCGTTTATGAAACAATACATGTGTTATATTAATTCAATGTCCGACTTCAAATACTCCTTTGTTGCCTTCTCGTAGCTTTGGCTTCGGTTACTGCCCTCGCGTTCCAATCCTTTACTAGGAGGCGTAGCTTAAAAAAAACTTCAAAATTGAAATAAAAACACACAGAACTGAACAATTGTCTGCCTCATTAGTCTAGTGGTCAACTGCTACGCTTGAGGTCCTGGGTTCGATCCGGTCGAGCAAAGTGTTATTGAGTTTTTCTATGAAATTCTCAGTAATACCCACTTCGGACTTTGGGTTTGAACCCAGTCAATATCAATAGGCTCACCCACTATTACATGAGAACTAAATATACCGGGGTATACAGTAGTACACCTCTGCCTAAACTTTTGTTGAAATCAAGTATGTTATGTTATCACAAGATGTTTCCGATTTTTTTATGGATGGGTAGCCATTTGGGGACGCGGCAGGGTGTGTAGGACTCGTACCGACTAAAAACGGCACTGACCTTCTCTTGCCCTATAGTCTCGGACTTGGGATCAGTGACATTCACACGAACATGACAGGCTATGATACAGTGTTCAAAGGACGAGGCTTTGCCCCGGATCTTGTTAGAAGACGCGTATGGAGAAAACACGGAGTATTTAGAGCTTGCCATGTCTACGAGACTATGTCACCATCGTCATACGATGTGTGACACTCGGTACAGTGGGCAATTTTTCGCAACTCCACCGCGCATTTTTCATGTGGATAAGGTGTTAAGTTCAGTCAAACTATCCCAACTGCTCGAGAAAGG
The DNA here is from genome assembly GCA_958496365.1 of Subacronicta megacephala. NCBI lineage: Eukaryota > Metazoa > Arthropoda > Insecta > Lepidoptera > Noctuidae > Subacronicta > Subacronicta megacephala. Next base: position 2,717,996 of record OY292522.1, read on the forward strand.
CCGACAAGCGCCTAATGTTACCGACGGCCTCTCGGAGAGTACTCGGATAACCGAGGTACTCTGCCCTGTATGTGGCAACCTAAGGACAGTGCAGGAGCACGTGGGCTGTGTCTCATCTATTGTGCTATTTGCGACACCTATAACAGAGAGATGCTTGTTGTAAGAACCATGGCCAGTAACGGCTGCCGTGACTGTCCTAAGGTGTTGTTTGGACAGCTGTAGTAGCTGCCTGGTAATGCGGCCGTCAATGGTAGGGAGAATCTCCTTAGCCTGCCTGCACCCACCAGAAACTGCTATGTCTGGTACTTATGTCAGTCGTAATATTTCACGATTCGATGAGATCCATCTATCAAATATTTATGACCCGCTATTCGGCTCGTATTATCGGAAATACAATATGTAATATAAAAAGAGAGAGCGATAAAACAGGAGGAGCCTATATCCATAATGTTTACGAACCCTGGCTATTTCTGTGAGGCGCACCCTGCAATAAAAAGCGGATAAATTGTTATTGATCATCTGCCAAATTGATTTTTAACCGAATGAATGAGGAATAGGGTGTCAATTTGACTGTATCATTTTTTACGCGGTGTATTCAAAGATTGTGAACCGATGTCTACTCTTGCTTTTATACATACACACTCACTCCTTATCCCTTTAACCCATATGGTAAAAAGAAAGGCAGAAATTATACAGGACTTGCTTCGATTCTTGCAAACTTCTCTCGCTTCGTCCACATACATACATCTTGTCATAGACATGAACTCTTTGAAAGACCTCACCAATGAGGTACTTTTCTCTATCTGGTAGATAGTCCCATATAAATTAAGTTTGAGTATGATCTTCGGTTCTGTAGTACATACACCACATCATGTTCAGATATTGCCTTATATTGTACCTAAAACTCGCATATCTGATTATATTTCTTGTCCAGACTTTGAAAGAGACCATGATTCTCCGAGTTTTTTTCGGCGTTTCTTCTCAGAGGCCTTCAGACAGGAAATGGCGGCGCCAACTTAAAAAAAGAAAAATGACTCGTATCTTTAAAAGATCTATTTACAGAAATAATTATTATTTAACACAAATTGCTCGTTATCGGTTTTCCTTAACTTAAAAGTTAATTATACATCCTTTCATGGTAAATTTTTCAGCCCATTATCATCCTTACACCGTCCAAATTGTATGAATTTCAATTTCTAAATAAAAATAATTAATGCTTCTTTTTTTTAATTAAAGTATTTTTGTTCCTACAGTTAAACCCGCATGTGAACGACTTCCAGCGTCGCTACGTGAGCGAGGTCCGGCGGTGCAGCGAGATGGAGCGCAAGCTACGCTGGGTGGCGGGCGAGCTGCCCGAGCCGCCCCCTCCGCCGAAGCCTGACCGCTGTAGCTTGAGCCCTAGGGAGATCAACATACTAGAGGTACTTAGTCAAACAACATACCGTCACGCCTGTATTCCCTGAAGAGTTAAGCAGAGGTGTACATTAGTACACCTATATTTCGCCGGTATGTTTAGGCCCCATGTAATAGGGGGCGAGCCTATTGCCATTAACCGGGCACAAATCCAGACTCCGAGCTGCTACTGGGAATTACATAGAAAAACCCAATAACACTGCTCGACCTGGGAATCGAACCCAGGACCTCTTGCGTAGCAGTCGCGCTTGGGACCACTAGACTAATGAGGCAGTAACATCAGGAGATTTCACTAAATATTGGACTCAAATATTTTCTTAATGGTTCCAATAAACTCTAAAAACAAGAACGGAAACAAGAGCTAAATTGTTGATATTGCTCTAACAAGATTATACTAAAAAGCTACTAAAAAAGCATACAGATGTCATTAGGAACAGGATAAATAGTGATGTACGACGCACGAACAACACTATTAATTCAGCTAACGCACGTACCCATCTGCTTAATAATAATTTCCAGACCAGATACACACAACATCTATAAATACAAAATTTATATGTATGTATGTTACTCAATACAGTCGTAACTGCTCAACTGACGAATTTTATTAGCCCAAAGGTATAATTTCAGAATGAGACAAACAATTACCGAATATTGACGTGTGCCAAGACCTTGTAAAATTTCATATAACGTATCATACTATCACGCCTGTATTTCCTGAAGGGTAAGGCAGATGTGTTCTAATGTGGTGTACATTAGAACACATCTGCAGGTTCACCGGTATATTAAGGACCCATGTAATAGGGCGCGAGCCTATTGCCATAACCGGGCACAAATTTAAACTCCGAGCTGCTACTAAGAACTTCATAGAAAAACATAAAATAAATGATAGTCGCTCCAAGATCAAGATCATTTTAAGATTATAAGCATGCAACATCTTTTCATTGTTGTTGGGCAAGAATCTATTCCTTATATCCTATTTGAGCAGCACCCAAAGACGAAGTAGTAGAAGAAGTAGGTGTTCTATTATGTGTAATTTGATGCTTTATGTTTTAAAAGAATAAACAATCTACTAAAAACAAACCCATGTTAAAAACTACAAAACCATGTGGTAAATGAGTTCCCGCCAGAACCCTAAAGAAGCGAATAGCGTATGTGCTGAATAGCTTGCCGGCGGACATTAGACATGAAAGTGATAAACTTAAATTTAAAAAGAAACTAAAGAGGCACCTCCTCAGTCTGTAAATAACTATGTTTTGCAGGCTGAGGAGTTGTTTCTTCAGTGGATTGTTATTATACAGATTATTATCTTCCATTTATTTTCCAACATATTTGTTTAAATTTTTAAATATTTTTACAAATTATATAAAAACATAAAAACATTTAAAAATATAAAAAATAGTCATCCACCGGTATCGGGAACAGGGTCCAAGCTACCGGTGGTCAGGGCCCCAAAGAGAGGAACCTCCTAACAATACGCGCCGTATCTAGGAGTACCGCTCTCTGTATCACGCCCTTGACCCAGCTACCTAGCGAGAGCCTCCGCAGGTGTGAGTCGAGGCTCTTGGCTATTAAACCATTGGCGGTCACAACTATCGGTACAATGACTGCCGAGTCAATATCCCACATGTCGACAATCTCATAAGCCAAGTCAAGATATTTAATTTGCTTATCTTTCTCGGCTTTCACGAGATTCTCGTCATGCGGAACACTGACATCAATAATCATTGCACGGCGCTCTGGTCGATCTATTACCACTATATCAGGTTTATTAGCGATAATAGTCCTGTCAGTGATAATAGATCGGTCCCAGTACAAAGTAACACGACCATTATCGAGAACTGGGTCGGGCACATACCTATAGTATGGTACCTCCGAGTCCACAAGAGAGTATTTAAGAGCAAGTTGCTGGTGGATAATCCTAGCCACTAGGTTATGTCTGTGCAAGTATTCACCATTTGCAAGACGAGAACACCCAGAAATAATATTCCGGATATTATACAGATTATTATTATGTAGCTCAACACCCACCGTCAAACCGCTAAACCGGTTTTGTGGGATAATGTATATCTTTTAAGTCTGTATTGTGCAATAATAAAATAAATAAATAAAATAAATAAATAAAATAAGGTATTTTGGGCATAATAAATAAACCCATCTATAACCGCGACGCCAAAATGTAGTCTTTATTTTTAAGGCCAAAGCGTCAGCCTTGGACGCGAAATTCATTTTTTTCTTGGTTTTTCGCAAATCATTTGGCTATAGCACATTCTAGATACATGGCAGTAGAAATTTCGACATCAACAATAACTTATTTACAATTGAGTATTAAATCTTTCGCTAAAAAATCCTTCATCATCAACCCATTACATTGTCCCACTGCTGGGCACGGGTCTCCTCTCAGTACGAGAGGGTTTAGGCTTTAGTCCGCCACGCTAGCCTACTGCGGGTTGGCAGACTTCACATGCCGTCAAGAAAATCTCTCAGGCATGCAGGTTTCCCCACGATGTTTTCCTTCACCGTTTAAGCGCGTGATAATTAATTATTAATACGCACATAACTTCGAAAAGTTAGAGGTGCGTGCCTTGGATTCGAACTCGAGACCTTTGACTTGGCAGTCCAATGGTCATATCACTAGGCTATCACTGCACTAGAAAATCCTTATCGTCGAAAATTTTGGTGTAAAATGGTGGATTCGGCGAAAAATTACAATTTACACCTAAATCTCCTACTTTTGCTTATAAATCGCAATTTATAAGCAAAAGTTTTCGCGCCCAAGCTAACGCTTTAGCCTTAAGCCGTTAAACTTCTACAACAATCGCATAAAATATATGAACGGATAGATAGGATTAATCCGCACACACATGTTAACAATTATTATGAGCAAGGTTACACCAATTAGATCCCTCGGCACAGGATATCTAGTGTGGGGATCGCAGGACGGGGTTATTGTAATTTATGAGTTGTCATGACATCATGCTGTATATCTCGCGGCGTTTGCACTAGCATTGTACCGGCACTTCCCGAGGATGTCGTAATAGAAGCTAAAGAACTCAGGATGAATAAATTTAGGCATATTTCAAAAGGCGATTTATTTTCATGAAATTTCTGATAGCTTAGAAATAGGTAGTCAGCCGTCCATATCCATTTATGGTGGTTGGAACAGTTTTAAAGGGCAGATAACGCCCAATTTCAATCACACGCAACACACGCTAAAAAAAGATGACTGGTGTTTAATTGATTAAATTAAAAAATATATAATAATTAGCAATAGGCTCGCCCCCTATTACATGGGACCTAAACATAGCGGTGAACTCTGGGCGTACATTAAGTACACCTCTGTCTAACCCTGCGGGGAATACAGGCGTAATGGTATGTTATATGTAATAATTAGCAGATTTATTTTACAAGTTGTCATCTAAGTAAATTCATAAAGCGATCAATGCATTGCTCCAACAACTTATTAATACTAAGATTCGACGTTTCTTACGAGTTCCATGAAATTCATTTCCTCGGCCGTTACTTATTTAATGGTCACTACAAACACTACAAAATGTGCCAACAGTTATCGGCATCTCATTCCATGAAACGATTTTATTTTACAACTTATTCTGAATGCTGATGTGACATTACGATGTATAATTTATACCTAGGTACTCTAAGCGTAATTTATGATCACCGAGGCGTTATATGAAGGAAGAATCAGCTGTAAAATAAACCGAAGTACACATTAATCAGATCACTGTTTTGGTATTCTGGTTCCAGTCTCTCAACTGCCTCATGTGAACCTAAGCGCGACTGCTACGCTAGAAGTCCTTGATCCGATTCCCCGGTTCAGCAAAGTGTTGTTGGGTTTTTCCCTACAATTCTCAACCGCAGCTCGGAGTTTGGATTTGTGCCCTATTACATGGGATCTAAATATACCGGCGACCTGGGTGTGTACATTAATACACATCTGCCTAACCCTTCGGAGTATACAGGCGTGGTTTAGATATTCCTTATCACGGTATCTTTCAGTTCAGTAGTTATTGATTGTCCCAACATATGTATCGAAAAAATGCAACTGCTAAGTAATAGGTCTGGAGTTGAATCCAAGGCACGACTTTTTGAAATCATGTTTGTATAACAACTGAAGAAACCATAGTTAGAAAAGCTCCATGTCTAGAAAATCTTCAACGACATGTCGAGTCTACCAACCTGCACTACGCTAACGTTGTGGACTTGTCCCATGTTGGGAGGTCCGACGCCTCAGATTTTTCGTAGTACCTAGCTTTAGTATTATAATTGAAGGAGATTTTTTTAAAATGCGAATAACGCAAAACCCGCATTTCTAAAAATGTTGATCTCAATTCCATGACTAGAAAAAGATAAACATATTGACAATATTTTCTACAATGATTTAAGAAAATCAGTAAATATTAAAGCTTTATGAAAGTTGTTTTTATTTAAACAAACTTTATCTAAAACTCAATAAGTATTTTTATTTTCCAGGAAAGGATCGACTTTATCGAATCGGAAATCCAAGAAATAACGCGCAATGCACGCAACCTGAAGAGCGATTACCTTTCACTGATAGAATTGAAGACACTGATTGAAAAGATGCAGACATTCTTCCAAGACCACAGCGCACAGCGGAAGATTTCAGCCTCAGTACAGATATACAACAACGACGCAGTGCTGGGACACCTGGGGTTCATAGCTGGGGTGGTCACCACCGCGAGGGTACCAGCCTTCGAGAAGATGCTGTGGAGAATATCACATGGAAACATTTTCTTTAAACAGGCCCAGATTGATGAACCTTTGAAAGATCCTGTGACGGTAAGCTTTCGTTTTTGATGACAATCATTAAAATAGTGGTTCGATCCTTGCAGCAACTGTTTGCTAGACACAGTTGCTGCAAGGAATGAACAAAACAAAGAACAACATTTTATATTTTTTCTGTGACTGTAGCCTAACCCTCTCACTTTGAGAGGAAACCCTTGCCTAGCAGAAGGATACTAAAGGGGTTGATGATGACATAGAATTTGTGAAAAACCAAAAAAATATGATTTTGACGCCCATCGAGGGACTATTAGCCTTAAGCTTAGCCATATTGTATTGATTGTAGAAAATATTTCGACTAACAACGGAAAGGTCGCAAGTTCAATTCAAGTTCATGGAGTAACCCTTGAACTTTTGCGGCAGCCTACGCATTCAGACATATATATATAGCTTAAGCCGCTGTAGGTTGACATATTCGTTCTCCTTGGGACATAGGTTTTTGTTGTGCCTTTGCCATCGATTCATGAGACTGTCATTTATCACTGTCACGACATGACCATGCCATACTCGATATACTCCATATCTATCATACATATAAATCACCACGATCGAAAACTAAAGGGATTTTTTTAAGTTGTTGGTTTTAGGAAAATAATTTCATAAATTGATGCTAACAATTTTGCACACAAAATAAAAAGATTTTTTTATTATTGATACTGCCTCATTAGTCTATTGGCCCCTACCGTGACTGCTACGCTAGAGGTCTTGGGTTCGAGTCCCAGGTTGATCAAAGTATTTTTGAGTGTTTCTATGAAATTCTCTCTAGCAGCTCGGAGTATGCCTGGATATGTGCCTGGTGAATGGCAATAGGCCTATTACATGGGACCTGAAACATACCGGCGAACTGTGTGTGTACACCTCTGCCTAACTGTAAGGCAGAGGTGTAGGTATTAATGAACACGTGCATTCACCGGTATATATAATAAAGGTCCCTTATTATAGGGGGGCGTACCTATTGTCATTAGCTGAGCAGAAATCCAAACTCCGAGTGACTATTAACAATTTTTACAAAGGAACTTAATCACTTAAATAGAGTTACTCCAATATTAAATGAATTAAATGCAGTAATTTCAACAATATAACACCGTAACTCTCAGACTAGTAAAATATGTGCCGTAACTGTAGTATGTCGTGGAATTTCGGTTATTTTTCCACTTTTTATAAAATAAATGTTTCTCGTTGCAACTCAAATGATTTTGACTTTGAATGCTTGTTGAGTACCACATCAAATAAATTAGGTAATTGAATATGACATTTACGCGAACTAACTTGCAAAAACCGGTGTAATAAAATGCTTGTTCCGTATGCAGTCCGTCCATTCACAGCGATAGCCTACCATATTATTTTGTTTACAGTCAAAGTACCTACTCTAAAGATGGAAGATTTCGATTGAGAGTATATGGACTTCAAATTAAATTGTAACAGACCGATGAGGTATTGAAGAAAAGCCTTCGAGCAACACGGTGTTGCTCGAAGAAAAAAGGCTAATAGATATGATGATTTTTTTTTGAGCAACAGAAGACAAAATAGCAGTTTAAAAAAAATACTGTCTGTATGTTTGTGCACGCATTACGCTACGCAAAAACTACTGCGCGAAATTGGATTATAAAACAAAATTATAATTGGTTCAAAAATAAGGAAGTTGTAAACATTTTCATGTTATGTTAGACAGAGAGCGCTCTATATTGGCTTGTGACGTCACAATCCGGTATGTCATACGGTTTTTAGCGGGAAAGGGACAAAGCATCGCCTCTCAATCCCCACAAGAAGCTTTAAATGCTTATATCTTGGAACTTTATTAGTCGTATTAAATTATTTTTTTCAGTAACACGTCTTTTACAATAGGCCTTATTTTCAACAAAATTAACGCCAGACATGTTAAAAACTAGAATGTTAGAATCGAAGGTAAAACCGGCATAATTTATTTAGCCGTTAACAAAATATATCGCATGCCAATATCGTCGGAATAAAATAGCAAATTATCTATTTCTGTCTTAACGGTCTGTTCTGACATAGTGCGGGGAACATTATGGCACGATACACTAGTAAATTTGGCAGATTATCTTTCGTTATAGATTATAATATTTCTCTTCTCTAAATCTAGGTCACCAAAGGAAAGTCGACAACTTTTGTGCTGAAAACACGTTGATGACAAATGTTGATATATAGGTACAGCAAATTGACAACTTTTGTATTGAGAATGTAATATACCTACCATCACGCCTGTATTACCCGAAAAGTTCGGCAGAGGAGTACTTAATGAACACTCACCGGAATGTTTTTTGTTCCATGTAGCGAACCTATTAAATAAACAAGTGTACTATGCTCGACCCAGAAATCAAACCCAAGACGTCTAGCGTAGCAGTCGCGCTTAGGACCTCTAGACTAATGAGACAGTTGACATTGACAATGTAAAAATACCAAACTTGGTTGAGCAAAGTGTTATTGGGTTTTTCTATGAAATTCTCAGTGGCAGCTCGGAGTCTGGATTTGTGCCCAGTTAATGGCAATAGGCTCGCCCCTCATTACAAGGGACCTAAACATACCGGCGAAGTGCTGGTGTACATTAGTGCACCTCTGCCCCTTCGGGGAATACAGGCGTGATGGTATGTTATATTTAAATATTATTCGAAAGTCGACCACTGAGTGACCACTAGTAATAATTAATTAATTAAACATACCACGGAAAATGGAAGCTTAATACGACCCGATTCGACCCCTTAACCACCGCCCACTGTAGTTAACCTATCTAAATCAAAATGATTCATACCATAACATGTACCTACGAAGGGTTCATAAAAAGTCCGGAGGCACGTCAGCTAAAAGAAACACGCACGTCGTGTCACAAAAACCATGTTCATGCCGCTAGCAACAATCAGGCGTTCCAACAGTAATAATTAGTAGTTTTGATGACAGTATTTAAAAAGAAATTTGGAGTTTTATGAACCAGCGTATGGATTTCATAAAATTTCCTCAGATATTCGTGTGGCATTTGTGGTTTTTGAGGTGGCATTCAAATCTCATTTCAGTAGGCTTTAAAATCGGATATGCTTAGTTACTATAATTCAAAATACCAAATTCAACATACATAGAAACCACGGTACTTAAAATTTCCTTTAAAATCAGAAATTCGAGTGAAATTTAAAGTTTTTGAGTTCGCATTCAAAACTGATTCCAATAGGAAAGGCTTCATCGGATATAGTTCCTAGATTTGAAATACCAAATTCAACATAGAAACCAACCCATTATGAAAGAGCAAAGCAAAACAGCTCTCTTTCTCTGTCTCTCTTTACGATTCGACATAAGAAAGGGATGAATATATTTAAAACCTCAGTTCAAATTGTGTTTTGTAATAAAGACAAGCTATTTGCTAAGTAAACTTCAAACGATTAGCTTGCTGTTATTAAACTACAATTTCAGTCTCTTATTGTTGTTGTTTAATTAATGATGTAATTAAAATATTACATGCCACTTCAAAAGCATTGCCCGTACTCAAAACTCATACCTATATTCATTATATCAAATGCTGTTGAATAATTTCACTTTAATACCATAGTGTAATAAAATTTCATTACACTATGATAATACTATTTAAATCTCTTAATGTAACCTTTATTTAATAGTCCTCCTTGGCACTTTTGATATACATAGTATGACAATTCTTAAGCGTTTTGGAAAGATTTTTGTACCTTCTAAGTATCTATAAAAGGCCCATACTTCAGTTCTACCCTCCTAATGACTAGGACTACATAGGTCATCAACAAGTCTTACTAACAACCCTCAAACGCATCGGAGCTGCAGTAAAGCGGTATTGTACTTAATATGGGAACCCACAAGTGGTCGGCCGTTAACCCCAGGTTTATATTGATTTTTCTAGCCGGGCAACCCATTACAGAGCTCTTATAACTTCTAGGAAAATGTTTGAATATGGAACGCTTAAAAACGTCGTCGCTGCGAATAAATCACGGAACGCAACATTTACACGAAACGGGGGCCTTGTGCTGATAGTAAAAAAGTCTGGATAATTTAGTTTTTTTGTAACCTAAATATTTAAAATAAAAACTCTTTGTTGTAAGTTTATTTTTTTAAGGTCAGCAGTGATGAACTAAACATGTTTTTTATTCTGGTCATTTGTAAGGGCTATAAGTACCTGTTTTAATTGCTACTTGTCATGTCGTTTCTTAAATAATGGGAAATGCTTACTGGCACAAATTTAGCCTAAACCGAGTTATGTGTGTCTTCTTATACAATTAAGTAAGCTTACAGACAAACTAAATACTTTAAAAGCGGCGGTAGCCTAATGGCTAGGACGTCGGACTTGCGATCATGTGGTTGCCGGTTCGAACCCCACCCATTGCACTACCGACGTGAACCCACTCGTAACACAAGCATTTTAGCTTAGCACGAGGGGTTAACAAGAATACTAGTAATGTGCGACCCGCATTGCTAGTAAGCTTTTTTTAAAAAAAAAAAATAATAAAAACTAAATACTTGGGAAATGAGGAAACAAATTGTTCTTACTGCGCGTATAACATTTATTTAACGCGTAAAATAAATGATAGCCTTGCAAATACGCACTTCTATCAACCACGCAATTGGATCGTCAAGATTTATATGGCAAAGCTTACGCCCATTGATATATATATTGACAAATACTGGTTTATAAGTTTACAATCAACCTTTGAATATTGTTTAGTTAACATTTGTCTTCTTCGAGGAGAGAGTTGAGACTTCAAGTAGGAGCCATAATCACGTAAAACATTTTTAGATTTCTCTTCATATTTAAGATTCGTTGCGTATTATTCAATTCGAATATAAAGCGACACTCGATGGATTATCCTGACTTGTCCCGTATGCATCAGCATTTTTATAGAGTATAAAGTCCCCTTAGATCATTTGCCGCTGGGGAAGAGAACAAGAAATCGACATTCCTCGTCATCCCGTCGAGGAATGTCGTTTCTCATGACCGCCGACACACCCTTTGAACTCCTATACTACTCCAAAGGGTGGCGTGCCTCCTGAGGGGCACACTACATCATCATCAGCCTAAATCAGTCTACTTCCGGACGTAAGCCTCCCTCGGTGTCCGACATTTCACCCTGTCCTCCAATTTTCTCATCCATCTTCTACTAGCAATCTTTCGCAAATTTCACCGGCACACAAGTCAACTCCTGCACTTTAAAATAATTTTTCATAGTCATTGAAAGTGTTCTTGACGTTTTACCTTTCATATATCTCAGGGTCACGAGCTGCAGAAGACAGTGTTTGTAGTCTTCTTCCACGGCGAACAGATCAAGCTTCGGGTCAAGAAAGTGTGCCATGGGTTCAAGGCCACGCTGTACCCGTGTCCTGCAACCTACAAGGACCAGCAGGACATGCTCGCTGGAGTCGGCTCCAGGATCAAGGATTTGGAAATAGTACGTAGTTAACAAATTATAAACATTCAGCCTATTATCAGCGTAGGATTAAAGTCTACTATTTAACTGATTACTAGTTTCTGGACATCAAAACATTGACTTGTAAAAGTAACTTTAAAAGATGAGCAAGTGGTGGCTCCTTTTTCACTCCATTGTAAAAGTAAACATATTAATTGAGGTACTTAATAGAAATTTCTCCATTGGATTTCCAAGTAAGAACAGTCAAGTTAATACTCCAGATTGATACCGATATCATCACCTCATTTTTGAAGACACAAACCCAACTAACTACTAGACTAATAAGAAAAAACTACCTGAATCACTGTCGCAGGACAGGTGAAAAACTTGAGCAAAATTAATCATTCTGATTTAAAAAAAAAGAATTAAAAAAATAATCTTACAATATTCCAGGTATTAGAACAAACAGAGAACCACCGTCGATTAGTGCTCACAAACATAGCACGTGACATCAGCACGTGGATGGTGGCCGTACGCAAGGAAAAGGCCATCTACCACACGCTCAACATGTTCAGCATGGACATTGTCAAGAAGTGCCTCATCGCCGAGTGCTGGGTGCCACGGGGAGACCTCAATGTCGTACAAAAGGCCTTGGATAACGGAGTGGTATGTCTTTTTACTTTTAACTTGAAAGACCCTGGTCTTGCTTAATGGGTAGTAATAAGATGGAGAATGCAGTTCAATAAGGTAGTGAACTGGTGTTTGATGGACTAAAAATAACAATGCTATGGCAAAATATTATTAAATATAATTCATATACTGAAAAGAATATTGGATTTGCCTAATAAAGTTCTAGGATATAATTTTTGGTGAGAATAGAGAGGAGATGCTCAGTGCAAAACGAATGTCGGTATGTAATTCTTATGCATAGACTATTTACTTAGGATTTACTTTAGCTAGGATAAGTATTTCCCATAGAAGAGCTGGCGGACTGTGCCAGTCTTTATCGGTTTTGTTTTTCGATATTAATCTTTTTTTTTTTCAAAATAGGAGACAAATATTTACATACAATTGTTTTATGTTGTCAGAAAGCAAGTGGCAGTCCGATCCCATCGTTCTTACACTACGTACCAACTAACGAAATACCACCGACCTTCAACAGAACCAACAAGTTCACCAGAGGCTTCCAGAACCTCATTGATTCCTATGGAATCGCTAGCTACAGAGAAGTCAATCCAGGTAATTTTGTGTTCTACTGTTCAGATACTGCAACATGTTGTTTGGGTACTTGGTAAATAATTTAAAAATAAGTAGCTGTCTCCAGAATTACCTGAAATTGGCTCTACTTTATCTATATTTTTTGCGTCAGAAAAAACTTTGCGCTTACACGCACACAACAACTTATAATTTTATTAATCATTGAATCAGACGAATGTTCATCGCATTGAACAAAAACTTTTTGAATGAAAATATTCCCAATTTCTCGTTTATAACCCTTTTAAACCTCTTAGTACTACTTTTAAAAGATACACGATAGAAGTACCAAGTAGCACTGCTTCAAAAATATCAATATTATAAATAGCCTGTTGGTTTGATAAATGACCAACTAACATCAACTTTATTGTTCCAGCACTGTACACGATCATAACATTCCCATTCCTATTCGCCGTGATGTTTGGAGACTTCGGCCATGGAATCATAATGACTGCCTTCGCTGCAATCCTAGTCATTTACGAGAAAAGATTCTCCAAGTTAAAGACAGACAACGAAATTTGGAATATATTCTTTGGAGGACGTTACATTATATTGCTCATGGGAATATTTTCTATGTACACCGGTTTGATATACAACGACGTGTTTTCCAAGTCCCTGAATATATTTGGGACTAGTTGGAGAAATGTGTATGAGGATGGGGTCCTTCAGAATCACACTATGTTAGAACTGGACCCGAAGACAGCGTATACGCAGACGCCTTACCCATTTGGATTGGATCCTGCTTGGCAGGTAAGGAAGTTTATGATATTGTAATAATTTAGATTAACTGCTACAACACTATCATAAAATATATTTTTGATTTCTTCTCCTTTCAGTAATTTAAGAAAAGCTCTTGCAGCACGTTCGATATCTTTTTTGAACTCCGTTCCTAGACTTGAGTTACTCCTTGATCATTAATCTCTACTTTAGCCTATCCGTCCTTCACATTTTATTTATCAATCAATTATTCTTTTATAAATTTATCGTTTTTAAAGGGATGTTTTGTTTCAGTTTGCCTCCAACAACATAATATTCTTAAACTCATTCAAGATGAAACTGTCAATCATTTTCGGCGTAATCCATATGGCGTTCGGTGTAACAATGAGTGTGGTAAACTTCAAGTAATTACTGTATTCATAGAAATTAGAATGTTTAGTATAATTCCAATCATTGTTGACGACGTTATAATTAACGTTGTATTTGTTTCACAGCTTCTTCAGGAAGTCAGAGATGATCTTGCTGCAATACATACCGCAGATACTGTTCCTTTTACTTCTGTTTTGGTATCTCTGTTTACTGATGTTTATGAAGTGGACTATGTACTCAGCTGTTGCGACAGGTAACTGAACTAAAGACTACAGAAATGATTAAAATTCACCATAAATAGAAGCTCTGACTTTTTAACTTGGCTTACGTACTATTTATTATCTTTGGACTTAACCGGAGCCCATATTATGAACTACTGCGTGACGAGGCAACGAACCAAATGTTTTGTAATAATAGAGAAAAGTGTATAAGGTTCTACCAAAGGTGGCTCATTTTAAATTCTTAAAGAACCTATGCTAACCTCAACACACTTAATGAAATGATAACGATCTTTCCAGATCCTGCGTTTGGCTCATCATGTGCGCCTTCTGTTCTAATTATCTTCATCAACATGATGCTGTTAAAAAGCTCCGAAGATAAGCCTCCATGTCGTGCCATGATGTACGACGGGCAGGACCAAGTACAAAAGACGTTCCTATTCATCGCCTTCCTCTGCATACCCATAATGCTGTTTGGAAAGCCAGTGTATAAGTCGCTGGTGGCTAGGAAGCGGAAGGTGAGTCATTAAAGTCAGAGTTGTACGAGTAACTGTAGGATCACCAATTCCATTTAATAAGGGTGTGAAAGGATTTTTACTAGGTTGGGAACACGCGAGTGATACCCCTGGTGTTGCAAGCGTCCATAGGTAACGGTAAACCTTGCCATCAGATGGGCCGAATGCTAATTTGCCATCTTAGTGGTATAAAAAAAACATTTGTTGTTTAATAATTGTTAATTTAATATTAATTAGCTAATTAGCTTGACCTGTGCCCAGCATCGGGACATCAGTGACGTAGTGTGGGTATCAGCCACCTGGGGCCGAGGAAAATTTCAAAGCCCCTTGTTTAGACCTTTCAATTTAAAAGACCAAAAGTTACAGTTATCCTAAGGAAATTTTCAGCAAGAATAATCTTATTCTTATTATATGCATAATGTAAAACATTATTATTTATTGTAAAACATTGGTGCCTCCTAAAGGTGCCCCCTGGGACGTTATAGTTACAGTTAATGGTTTGTTGATAATGAGTATAAGAATGCGGAGGGAGGATATATTTTGTTGCCCCTCCAAACATAGAGAGGATTCTCCAACCAGGCAGGTGGTTCCGGCTGGCAAGCCACAGTTCGACGGTTGATGTCGGGCGGTTTTTTATATTTTAGTCGCACGGTAAATATTGCTTGCGCGATTCAGGATTTATTTGACGTAGTTCCATGTAGCGTGCTAGATGTCGCTACAAGATGAATAAATTTCCACTTGCAGCAATACCAGCAAGGTATGGAAAGCGGTGACGTGACAGAGACAGATGGCCACGACGGCGGGATGGCTGAGGAACTGATCACGCAGTGTATCCATACTATAGAGTACGTGCTCGGCGCTGTCTCACACACCGCCTCCTACCTGCGGCTGTGGGCGCTGTCGCTCGCTCATGCGCGTGAGTTGCACTTTTACTTTTTGATCAATATCTTTTTTTCATTTAGGTATCGATTTATAATCGATTATGAGTTTCGTTCATAAGCCTATACTAGTCCACTGCTGGACGTAGGCCTCCCTAGTGTGCCCCTTTAAGATGTCATGTCATGTTGACAGTTACTAATATATTTTCCGCCCGTGGTTTTGGCCACGGAGACTAAATTTTTTTGTCATTTTACGCGATGGTATATAGCCAATTTTCCTCGGTAATAATGTAGCTTTCTATTGGTGAAAGAATTTTTCAAATCGGTCCAGTACTTTCAGAACCAATTCAATGCAAACAAACAAACAAACGATCAAATCTTTCCTCTTTATAATTTTTAGTTTAGAAGTACACAGTTTAGATAATGCTGGAAATAACGATGTTAAATAAATTCAACAGGGTTTTTATTCACCTGGAAAAACAAAAAAGTAGGCTGTATGCCTATGGCTCTATGGCCTTATTTCAATGTAACTTTATTAAAACAAATTTTATCGATATAAGTTCAGCTATTTTGAAATCCTAGCCTAAAACAGAGTTTATGTTGGAGATTAGAGAAATGTTTAGTCGTCATTAAAGATACCACAAAATGTCAAATTTTCTCAGTCGATTTTGAACTTAATTACAAAGGTTTAAAGGCTTGAAATCATTTGGCTAAGACAGTTTTGCAGTTTTTGCATAACCTGACATGCTGGTACTTGAAACTGTTTGTTTAGAATAAATGCTGTTCTCCTTGCTGAGGACCTTCTTGTAATTTTAGTCCCGACTTCAGGCTAATTATGACATAAACCTCCAATGTCCTCACATCCTGTTATCGCCATAATGTACCAGCAAATTATGTAAAAACAATAATATATTTTAAAAGTGTCCATGGAGTTTCTTGCCGTATTCTTCTCCATAGGATCAACGTTTTGGAACCGTGCAACTAGTGTCAATAACGTTTCATAAACGCTTGTAAAAGTTTATTTTAAATAAAAACATTTGATTTGATAGAGCTATCAGCGGTGCTGTGGCAGCGCGTGCTTATCATGGGCATGGGCCCGCCGGGCGTGACCTCCATCAAACTGTACCTGATCTTCGCCGTGTGGGCATTCTTCACGCTGGCCATCCTGGTGCTCATGGAGGGACTCTCAGCTTTCCTACACACGCTGCGGTTGCATTGGTATGTTCAACTTTTTTTTTTAATAATTTCCAGTAAATATAAACCTGTCCCAAAAACTCACTAAACCACCCTCGATTCTGTTATAAGCATTCTCATTCCGTTAAATTATTGTAATTTAAACGTCATCATATCTACAGGTTGTCTGTGATATTTCTATCTCTCTAAACACTTGCGAATTGCCGCTGCAGTGTTGCGAATTGTCGCTGCTGCAAGTCGAAGATTTTTCCAAGACCACTTTATTCAGAACAATTACTTAAAAACATTACTTCTTTTAGATCACTATCATCCATAGCCCTCATTATGCCACTACAGGGTATAGGCCTATTTCAAATTATGCTATTTACCTCTTCACTATTATGTTAGTGTCACTACCGACTTTCACTTGACACCTCTTCACTACGACTCAGTCTCCACCTATCATCCCCACGCCTGTCGATGTGCTGCTTCTTCAATACTTCAACCAATAATCTCATTCCAGGGTGGAATTCATGAGCAAATTCTACGAAGGTCAAGGGTACGCCTTCGCGCCGTTCTGCTTCACCGACATCCTTGAAAACGAAGACGATGAGCGCAAAGCGGCGGCGGAGGCCAACGGGGGCCCGCCCGAGTGACCACAAGACTTATTAGGTTAAGAGACCTACCACCTAGCTAAAGAGTTCGGTTATGTTGGTGACGTGGCGCTAAAGTTAGGTAATGTCAGTCGTGGATTGCCCTTGCCTGATTATGACATTTTTATGACGTATTAGGTACTTGTTATCGGGCCCAAAATTAAGTTGTTTTGAAGTGTGAATTGCCAGAAACGCACGGCTTTAAACGTCGAGCTTTACACTTCCACTTTAGGCTCGTCTCTTACCGTATGGGAAGTCTAAACAATGCGAGTCAGCTTAAACTGGAATTGTATAGGTTGATCTGTAACATTTTTGAATTACGTAATACTAGCTGATATTTTTTTTAGTCTCAGCTGTAGATAATATAATACTTTTTTATACAAAAAAAAAATTCTATCATCAATCACCAATGAACGCGACTGGCACAAAAGATCTAACTTTTTTCGGCCTTTATAATTAGCTCTCAAATATCATTTACGTACAAACGAAATTTTTAGATTACCTAGTGATTAGATTTTGTAGTATATTTCTGAATTCGTTGCTTAAATGTTTACAAATTTTATGTTGGCAAGAAATAATTGAACCAATTTAAAACACAGGTAAATAATATTAGATAATTTTGTTGAGTAAATCAGTAGGAAGTAATTTTGTTGTGAAATTGTACAAATTAATTAATGTCACCAACGACACATCCGAAAACGTATAGTTCGGAGTCTTTTAGTACAAAACCGGAACAAAAGACATCGATTAATTATTCATGTGACGTATAGAATGAACTTTGTGATAGTATTCACATTACGAGTATGTTATGAATCAGAAAACGCTATTTTATCTCCTTTGCCAATCATTGTGGTCTCGTTCTTTCCAATTCTAAATTACATTGTGAAAGTAACAACAGATGCGCTGTGCGCTCATTGGCGGGGGACTATTTAATTTTAGATTAAGCGAAAAAGATATATTTTTGTTTGTTTTAAGTGATTTTATTGGACGGCTGTACACGCGGTCGTGCTGACAGAAATAACAACATTTGTGTGGAACGCATTCGAATTTCGAGTGGATTAATACCTTGCGTTTTGGGATGCTCTAGAGTACCTTGCATGCCGAATATCGCACACGCGAGATTACCAGGCGCAACGCATGCGCTATCTGTTGCAAGATTCGTAAAGCAAGTACGCGTAGCAATCTTGCATGCATTATTAAACACGCAGCACATTGAGAACAACGTATTTTAACCTGTCAAAGTAGTCGGCAACCTGAAAACTCAGATGAAATAAAAAGTTAAGATGGAACTTTCCGAACAAAGAAGTGAGGCCGACTAAAACTACGCCTTGCCGTTTACAAACACGATACCACGCACACTCGTATACCGAAACTACTTACGCCTTATCTTGTCAGTCGAGCAGAGTCGAGCTATCGCTGCACGTCACTATCAAAATGTCATTAACGTATAACGTGCGTGTGTGCGTGTAATTGTGTTTGTAAACGGCAAGGCGTAGTTTTAACCGGCCTCACTTCTTTGTTCGCAAAGTTCCATCTTAACTTGTTATTTGATCGGAGCCTGAAAACATAATTGCTTACACTTGGGTTATTAAGGCTATGTAAAGTTAAAAATAGAATTAGCAGTCATAGACATTAAATTCCTGAGAACTAAATTCGTTGGAACTAAATCAGGTCAGCATACAGTTTAGTCTAAAATAGATCGCAATGCTTTAAATTACGGTGTGACCGCGTGTAAATGACAGTTTTATTTTACTATTAGCCAAAGATACGATTTACTATTTTCAATTTATTTGCATGTTTGTTGAGCAATCGTTTCTCGTGTAAATATTAATATAGTGCCTTCAAATCTAGCGAATTATTAAGTATTCACTCTTTTTAATATTATAAGGAATGTTCCATCTTGTAATTTAACGCATGGATAGTGATAATAATAATTATATTTTTAGTAGAGATGTGAAAACTAGTTAAAACCGCCCGATTAATCAAATTAATCGATTAAGAATAAAGTTAAGCCGAGTTTCAGCTCAGCTAGTTGCTACATCTCACATAAGTCACTTTGTTAAAAATTCAGACTATAATTCTGATATAATTTCAATTCTATTTTTAAATCATGATTAAACATTTTGCCATACCTACGTTTCTATGTCAAACTGTTTAATGTTACACCAAAAATATATTTATAAACATAATTATTGATAGTTGAATATTATATTTTTCTTGTTAGTTATTTTATATTTTTTTGTTAATAACTGTAAACGGACCAATCTGTGGCCTTAACATATTATGAGACATATCAATAAATGAGTGAAATCAAACTCTACTGTATCAAACTTCGTATAAGAGCTTTATTAAAATCCTTTATCTACACGTGAACCAACGGCACGATACGGCTACATATACACTAAAATATTTACGCAGACAAAAAAATCATAAACATCACTATTTTATGCCATTCCTCAATAAACAGATTTTGACGAATCTTGCTCTTTTATTACAAAAATCATCCTCTAAAATTCCATGAAATCTCAAACGAAAATGCATAACAAAAAGACCTTGAAAGTGTTTCAAATAAAAAGAAAAATGATAAACTTCTTAAAAGTATTCGATGCTAGTATTATTATGACATTTGAGTGAACACATCACACTCGCTACATAGTCTTTAAATATTTACAATAAATTTGTAATTTCCAAGCAAAATCGACTAAAATTCATAATCGATAGTCGAATCAATATCCGAAATTCATTATTTAAATACAAGTTTAGTTAAACATCTTATAATAATTTAAATTATAAATTAAAAACTAAATCTATATTGAGAGTTTATTGGAGTAAAAGTATAAAAATAAATTATATATCTATAAGTTACACTGCTATTATGTTTTCATAATCAGTGGCTATAGAATTATGAAATAAAATCTTATCTTCGCTAAAAACCATGATATTTCGCAATCTATATCATATATCGAGATCGACCTTTATATCTCGTTTCATAAACGTCATTCTTTTAAATAAATTCTACCCTATGTTATTACCGTAGGGTTTAATTTGAAAGGTGGTGAAACATTTAAGAAAAAATATTAAAAAAATACTCAATAAATTCAACAGAATTGCGTTCAAAGTTGCCTAAGTATAATCCCTGGAATAGACAGCAAATGGAGTAATAACGTCCGCTTTAAAACTCCAGCAGCAATGTACCATTCGAATTATGTTACCATAATTGTTGACATAGGTGGGAGAAACTAAGACCCCAATCACTCCTTTCGCTCAATACTCCATGCTGTGATCCCGCCAACCCGCTACATACCCTATCTTAACCACTGACCTTAAGTGTAAAAATATATGTACCTACCTTTATAACATAGGTCAGTAATATTAACAGACACTAGGCAATATTGTTCTATAATAATCTAATACAAAAAGTACGAAAGCTTTCAAGTTCCATTGCGAATCGTTGTATCACTCTTAGAACGTATAATTTACACTTATTAATTTTAAAAGATTACCAAAATCAGTCCAAATGTCACATCTACATAGTCACAACTGGATTAGGCTGACGTCAATTTAAAAAAATAGGTATTTACTCTTTTTTTCTATATGCATGTAAACTATTCGTACCCGTTTCGAATATCTATCTATAAAAAATACATGTTAAATTGCCAAAGATGTATGTTTAAATCTGTTTAAAAAACGTAACATTTTTGAAAAAAGAACTACATAAAGTGTAAATTGACATAAAACTAAACATCGACTACATTATATAGTTGAAATCTAGACCCAATATTGAAGGAATAAGACTTATTTGAATTGAGAAAGAAAGTGAAAAGGAAACCAGGAAAGAACTGTTAACTAAAAAAGGTCAACATTAAAACGGGTAGCAGCCTGCGTAATATAAAGATCTGTTTTTAAAGCCGTCAGCCTAACACAGAGAGCTTACGTCACTGATGTGACGTCACTGTAGTGTTCAATCGTTGCGCAGTTTCTGCAGCAGGGCACGGAGCGCCCAGGCGCGGCGCTAGGAGCAACCGTGTTTGGACATCCAGCTGTTGTAACGGTTCACGTCGGCGTCCGACACTGTCCGTCTGGAAATCATAGATAATTTCGATCTATTTTTTTATAGGATAACTCTGCAAACCGAGCAGGCGAGCTACCTGATGGTGAGTAGTCATCGCCGCCCATGGACATCTGCAAAACCAAAGGAGTTGCAGATGCGTTGCGGAGCCTATTCAAAGGAAAGAGAAGGAGACTGAGGGAAGAATTGGGCTTCCGGCACTCCACATTTACTGTATGAAACGCAACAGAATGGAAACTGCTACTTAACGTCGATATTATCTGGGAGGGTAGTACTTCCCCGGTCGAACCGACCGGCATTAGGCACTATTGTATGATTCTTAAACTATAAACAGCACAGTTTAACAGACTTCTATATTAAGACGATATTAGTGACGTCACATGGGACTCAAAAGAACCATAATCAATTAAAGTAAGCACGAACAAACATGACA
This sequence comes from Subacronicta megacephala, assembly GCA_958496365.1. Classification (NCBI taxonomy): domain Eukaryota; kingdom Metazoa; phylum Arthropoda; class Insecta; order Lepidoptera; family Noctuidae; genus Subacronicta; species Subacronicta megacephala. The sequence goes on from OY292522.1 coordinate 2,739,884, forward strand.
AATTAGCTTTTGGGACAAAAGCAACCCATTGTTATGGTAAACAGTAGGAAGCCGCAGATGAGTCAGCTCTTCCGAAAGCATCACTTGCTGTTCAGAATTTTTGTCAATAACACACCCAAGTGCCATTCAGATTTAAAAAGACGTGTCGCTAGAGCTGGCACTACTTATTATATTAATAACCATATAAAAACAGGTAGGTAAAATTTAAAGAAAAGATTAATGAATGAGATAGAGTTAATGAAAATATATGTTAAAGTAGCAGTTTGTAAGGATGGAAGAAAGAAACATGTTGCGCCGACCATGAATTGGGACCAGAAAATGAAGTAGTAAAATAGGTTTATATCGATAATGGACCGACCGTAATCAATATATATTTTTTTTGTGTTCGTAATTATCAGGATAACGTTTGTACGAGATTTTTGTCGGAAATTGGAATATTGTTGTATGAAAATCTCAATAGAGACTTGGAATTAATACTACCAGCTAGGGATAATGATATATAGTTGTACTAACCTGGTCTTTTGGATCGCAGCATTTAAGTCTTCGTTGGATACAGGTGCCTCCAGTTCGGATCGATTCAGCTGTCGTATTTCGTCTGGAGATTTGCCGGCTATTTTGCGACGCATTGTCATCATTGCTGCGTCTCTAGATTGAGTAATTGAAGATTTTAGAACAAAAAACCGACAATTGCAAAGAGATAGGATGTTAATTTTAACAAAGTTAAATATTATAATCTGATGCTTGTAAACTTTTCAAAACATACAACTAATTCCACTAAAGTCACAATGTATCATAAATAAAATGTCAAATGGTATTGTAAATTGCTAATCAATTTCAAACGTGAACAATTCAAAATAATTATCGTACCCAAATTAAACCAGACCCTATTACCCTTCTGTCTTTTTTGCCAAAAACACTCGTGTCACAATATAGTTTATACCTTAACTATGGTTAATGGCTGTGTAAGTAGTTTCTTCTTCTATCGCGTCTCACCATCTTGCTGGTACTCTACCTTGAGTGAGTTTTCTTTTATCCGACCCAGTATTATGACATATTCATTGGAAGACATGTCTTGGAGACATTTCATATATTGTCGCGTTCCTTAGCAAAGAGGGAATAACAAAGAAGAATGGCCATCTCTCACCTGCATAGGTTGGTAATATCTGAGCCACTGTAACCCTCTAGTTGACTAGCTATATTGTTAAGTTCCACAGTCTCGCTCAGCGAGACACCTTTCAGACATAATTTTAAAAGCCGCTCCCTTGTTGACTCTGAAATTATATTTTTAGTAGATAATTATACAACTACTACTTACTTAAAACTATTTCCTAATTCAACATAGCAGCTTATTGTTATGTTAAGTAGCACCGTCCTCAAGAGTTAAACTATAAAATCTAAAAAGAGATTTTCAAACACGACAAGTCGTTCTAGATATATATGCACGTTCAAACAAACAACCTCTTCAGCTTTATTATATTAGAATAGACCAAAGTTGATCCCACAATATTAAAAGCAGCAAAATTACCTTTGAGTTGTTAACGCGAAAACACTGTTAGTGTGTAAGAGTAAGAGAGATATTAAAAAGCTCTAGCTCTCTTCTACGACCCAAAACTATTAAGAGGTTGTAGAATGGGTTCTAGCTTCACCTACCAGTGAAATTAATATAGTACAGCCACAAACTCATCTGTTTATTCCAATAGCCAGAATTGGGCGGAAAAACACAGCTCTATTTGCTTACAGGACTCAGCTTCCTGTAAGCAAATAGATCTGAGTTTTCTCTCGTTAACTCATCTTTTTGCTTGTGGTCCCATTTATAGAATATTAGAACACTCCGAACGTTAAATCAATTGTTACACTTATTTTAAAGGTGAAAAGAAATATTGTCATGACAGTGGCTGGAAAATGTGACAACCTGCAGCTACTGTTTGCATTTGTGAAGCGCAGTAGTCATCATGCTTAAAAACGACTCGCCAAATTAGGAGTTCGTCATTCTGAGAGAGCCTATGAACAGAGATGGGACTGATTCACATGTATAACTTTACCGTCTGGCAATCCGACGTAGATTCTTTTTTCGAAACGTCTCCTGAAAGCTTCGTCGATGTCCCATGGATGGTTGGTCGCAGCTAGTACCATTATGATTTTATCTCGATGGCTGCAATAAAAAGTATTTGACAATGTAGACAAGGCTACAGGTCTAGCTATACATTTCCAGTTTAAGCTGATCTCGCATTGTATTGGCTTTCCATACAATAAAAAGCCAGTGTAAACTGGCTTTGTTTAGCACGACCCGTGCCTCTGTAATATGAGAATATGAGTTATATTTTCCTCTTATAACATCATCACCCTAGTCCAGGGAGGGCGCTTGATGAAGCCATGAATTGTTGTCAAACAAACTCGAGTTTAAAACTAACAACTTCTATCTTCAGTCGTGCAATCGGTTTTTTCTGTCTTGAGAATTAAGCTTCTTTTTGTTTACGACGAATACCGTTCTTCGGGGATTAGACCGGATAGTTTGGGATTCTCCCCTCTAATAACTCCCAGATGACCAGCATCAGAACATGGAGTGGAGCACTGTGTCCTCTTAATAGACCACCCCAGAACCCCCTTTGTGAAACGCCTGTTAGGTTAGGTTAAGGCTGTGAGTAGACAGGCGAAAAAATAAATTGTTTCGATTAGATAAGTACATAATTTTCTGAGTCCTGTGCTCAGTATATTTTGCCTATCGCTGCCCAGTCTTTTCCCAAGAAATTATACAAAAACAATAGCTTACAAAGCAGCGGCCAAGCCATCCATCTGTATGAGTAGCTCTGCCTTGAAACGTCTCGAGGCTTCGTGCTCGGAATCAGCGCCGCGGACTGCACACAAGGAATCCACTTCATCTAGAAATATTGTGCTCGGTGCGTAGAAGGCTGCCTGCAATAAGATGAAAATAGCCATTCATAAAATACGTCACTTAAGGGGAGAGGAGGGGGTCGACGCACTGTGAAAGTGAGACAAGAGGTGGGAGGATTACTAAGTTTTGCGACGTCACATAATTTTAAAGGAAATAAAAAATGGAAATAAAACTATTGCAAAATATGTAACGTACTAGGGAAGGGGGAGTGTAACAAATTTGACCAGCAGGAACATGAAATTAGTGTGACGATATTTATTAATGACAACAATCCTAATGATAAATATTAAGTTTAGTTAAGTTAAGATACTTAAGTTAAGATACTTGAGTTAAGATAAGCAAAAACAAAAAAAATATAGATGATAATTTTAATTGCCAGGTGGTATTGGCTCACACCCGCTTAACAGCATCATACAAAATACTACACAAATAATCCTCCAATGTCGTTTTACGTCAGAAAAGTTTAGAGATTAAGATTTTAACTGATAAATTACATAGACAACTAACATAGGCGGAGGTGTACTATAATAGTAGGTACACCCACAGTTCACCGGTATGTTTCATGAACATCATCATAGTCCCACACAAAAAGCAATTCTATTTAATAATAAAATAAATTGCTTTTTGGTTCTGATTTATATCAGAACTTATTTTTTAAATCTCTTACCATGTCGAACAACAGCCGCACCAGTTTTTCAGAGTCACCTCTATATTTGGATGTGAGAGTAGCTGATGAGACGTTGAAGAAGGTGGTACGACACTCTGTGGCAACAGCCCGGGCGAGGAGAGTCTTGCCAGTGCCTGGAGGACCGGTGAGGAGGACGCCCTTCCAAGGACGACGAATACCCTGGTAAGTTAAGGAGACAATGAGAGGGTGTTTTACAATGTAAAAGAATATCTGGAAGGGAATCCTTATAGCCAATAACTTCCAAATATAAAAGTATAATTATATTCTTGACATTTAATTATCCATTTGACATTTGATTCATACTTACATTTTACATGATTTTACAGACATAATTCTGTTATAGTTAAAAAACTTGCATGCCAATGTGACGGCAGAACGTGAAAGACTAAAATAATATTATTAATATCAACTTATGAACAATGACCCATATTTGCAAAGAAATAAATTATTATGAATACGTCATTATGAAGTTCACTAACATTCATTTTGAAAAAGGAAATAAATATGTGTGTGAAATATGCAAAACCAGAGGAAGTGATAAAACTTCAAACAGTAGGTTTTTGATTATTTAATTTGCAGATGAGAAAAACATCTTTATCATAGACACAATAAGGATTTGTTATCATTTGGTAATCATTTTTACACAATTGAACCTATAGCCATGGATTCTAACGATTAGCTGTCTCGAATAGAACTTCGTAAAATAAGCCTGTGACCAACCACCAAATATTAGACTTTCAATTAAAAAAATATTAATAAGGATTACAAATAAAGATTATTTTATTAATATTAAGATTAATGGAAAGATTCCATCCCGTTCTACGTTCTCCGTTCACATGTCGTTCACAACGTGAGCGATACTACTTCCTTGTAAGCGTTGAAAGTTTTCAGGGATGCAGTAGAAGACTCAAAGAAAACAATTTGTTAAAAATAAAATTTGCAATATCTATTTGCAGGATCAGTCTTTAAGATGAGTAACACAGAAAGTTTAAATTACTGTAGAAACAAAATATTTCAAAGTAGGCGGTGGGTAAAATATGTTTGAGAACCGGTGCGTTACACACGGAAAAATATTAATTCTAATATTAAAGAGTAGCGTCCCTGGCCTACAAACGTCCGTTACAACATAAATATGATTTAAGGCAGCTCCAAATACCAGCGGCCCTACTAGGAGTTCACGCTAGTCGCTAGCGTTGTATGAAAGAAAACGTTGTTATACGACGAGTCGACCCTCTCGAGGAACTAAAATTATATATACTAGATGTTGCAAAGGAGTTTTTGAGATAGAATGAGCCTATATCCCTCTGCAAGGTCCAAATCCAACACCATAATTTATCAAAATTGGTTCAGCGGTTTTGGCGTGAAAACAGACAGTTCGGAAGCCCAAGAAGCGTGACAACCAGCCTATCCTTCGAATATCGATAATGGCCAGTAATTGGGATGCGGAGGTCTGATGGCGGTCGATTCGAGTAAAATACTCATATTCAGCCGAGTCTGGTTAGACTGGAATTCGACTCCAACATAGTTAGGGAAAGGCTCAGAGGATAATGATGATTGAAATGAAATGATGAAATGAAATAAAATGATATTTATTTCTGTACATAGATCTTTTAATACACTTTTTATAAGTCGTTTAATAAATATTTTTTTAACTAGACGGCGCCGTCATTTCCTATCTGACGGCCTCTGAGAAGAAACGTCGAAACAAACTCAGAGAATCATGGTCTCTTTTAAAGTCCAGACAATAGTTATATTATATGCGAGTTCAATGTAGGGCAAAATCTGAACAGGCCTTTTGAAGAAAGAGCCATAGCAGGTTTGAGTTGACCTGTCCTAACTGACGGCACGCATACACGATTAGTATGGATGCCATATTGAGTAGAACATTTTACGGTTACTATTGTCGATAGATCCTAGGGATTCACGCTAAGCTAGATACTGGTAGTAGGGCTAAAGTCGTATTTACTAACTCAGACTATCAGCTCTGGACATGGCGTGCGGTGATCGCGTTTATACGGTTCAAGGCCTGCACCGGTGCGGAATAATATTATTGACATTATGCGCGCGACACTGGACTCACGAAGTCACGCAAAATTAAAACATTTGCGTTTTGTTTTTATTGTGTTTTAATTATAGGTAAGCCCTGTTATAATAAGGAGCGATGTTAGCCCATTGGTAACGGCTGCAACTTACGAATCGTAAGTTAGAAACCCAGAAAGAAAGCTTTCCTTTATGTAAATTATTTCTTCATCTCTACTCCCAAAACTGTGAAGGAAAACATTGTGAGGAAACCGGTATGTCATAGAACCAAAAATTCGAAGACATGTGTCATCTACCAAACCGCACTGGGCCCGCGGGGTAGACTACGGCACACTCAGGATCCCACCGAGATGAGACCTTAGTCCCAGCAGTGGGAACATTATAGGCCCGTTATGCTAAACTCCGATCTACTACTGAGAACACCCAATTACGCTTTACTTGTTCTGTAGCGTAACAGTCGCGCATAGGACCACTAGACTAAAGTGGTAGGCAAAAGAAAATAAGTTAAAATACAAAAGTGAAAAGTAGAAACGATACTTAAGTTTTGGTCAAGAAGACACATTTTACGATACAATGAGTACATACATATGAGTTTATGAATGTCAATATAACAATGAAGACGTCAATATATCTAAATTACCTAATGCTGAGTATTGCTATTGACCAGAAAGTAGTAATACTACAAGTAATCGTTCTACTAATAGATATACTGAACGCTATTCAGCCGTCAAGGAGCATTGGGACATTTCGAGGACTTTTGTTAAAGTTGTAAATCACCTTTCCAATCTTACGGTAACCTAGTTTTAAAAAGCGATTTGCGTGAGTCGGCTTACGGTCAGTGTTTCTGGTAAAATTCTTTATATTCGTGTTGGCATTATTGTTCGCTGCGAATTTTAGTTACTTTTTCTAAATAAACATAGTTGTATAAGATGTTAAACTCACCTTAAAATAATCAGGCATAACGAGCGGCAATACCATCGCCTCTTGCAGAACAGACTTCGCATCATCCAGTCCTATAACATCCTTCCAGCGGACATCTGGGTTCTTTTGCAGAATATCCCTTTCCAAGGTCTCCACGAGATGCAGCTCATACCCTGTAGCATCAAAGACTTTCTCCTCCTTCTCAAATATCGTCACATCTGCACCTTCGTTGGGCACATCCTGTTTTTTGGCCTTCGGCTTAAGAGGAATGAGATGTCGAGGCCTTCCTGTCCTTGGCATCCTTTCAACTGATCTGGATATTTTTCTTCCACTGCCTAGTGAAGTTATAGAAGATGCAGTTTTTCTGGTTAATACTGGTAGCACGGGATCTCGGCGTCGCAACGATCCCATCCATTTCTCTGTCGTAGGATCTGGGTTCTTCAGGAAATCAACAGGTTTCTTTGCGGTTATGCCGACCATCTGTGTTGGTTTAACAACTAAAACAAGATTTTTGTTAGTAGATGTAATTTATTTTAAACAAGTTTATAGCAGCAGCCCTAGTATACTAATTAACATAATGGTACCTGATCAAATGATACTAAATTACGAAAGGCGTGACAAAGTTTTAACAACTGTCATCTTCATCAACCCATTACAATGTCCCACTGCTGAACACGGGTCTCCTCTCAATACGAGAGGGATTAGGCTATAGTCCGCCACGCTAGCCTACTGCGGGTTGGCAGTCTTCACATGCCGTCAAGAAAATCTCTCAGGAATGCAGGTTTCCTCACGATGTTTTCCTTCACCGTTTAAGTGCGTGATAGTTAATTCGAAAAGTTAGAGGTGCGTGCCTTGGATTCGAACTCGAGACCTTTGACTTGGCAGTCCAATGATCATATCACTAGGCTATCACTGCACTTCAACAACAACTGTCAATAATCTATAAATTCAAATGCTGCTTTTGATAAATATGTTTCACATTAGAACATTTCTAAGGAGCTGCTATGGGTTCTTAATATGCATTAATTTCAGAGGATTTACTAAGAAGCCCTTCTCGCCCTCCTAATCTCATTGAATGATAATATTAAAACAATAGCATAGCAGACTTAAGGCCGATAAAAGAACATCAGATTCATCTTTGCTTTTTATAAATAAGTATCTACAAAAGATTACTTTGTGTAGGAGGATGCCGTGTTCCAAGAGCGTCGTGAGTCCCCGGTAGTTTTCTTGCTCGCTCCCTCCTCACATCACTTCGCTCTGTCCGCAGTCCATCCCGTGGTGGATCCGAATCGTCCTTCTTGTCCCCACTTCGACTCGCTGTCATCCGCGCGAATCCGAACGGTTGAAGGCTTTCGACCATCATTCGGTCCATCATCCTAGCCATTTGGTGAAAGCCGGATGACGGACTGCAAAAAAAGATGGAACATTAAAACACAGTCATGTAAGTAGTGGATAGATAAATTGAATAATAAATACATAAATATAACATATTCCCCGAAGGGTAAGGCAGAGGTGTACTAATGTTCACCCACATTTCGCTGGTATGTTTAGGTCCCATGTAATAGGGGACGAGCTTATTGCCATTCACCGGGCACAAATCCAGACTCCGAGCTGCTACTGAGAATTTCATAGAAAAACCCAATAAAACTTTGCTTGACTTGGGGATCGAACCAAGGACCTCTGGCATAACAGTCGCGCTTAAGACCACTAGACTAATGAAGCAGTCTAGGGACGCTCATAGTATAATAAACAAAAAGTCATACATATAAATAAGAGACATTTAAGTTCCAATATATAGTCAAAACAACAAATCCTTCAAAGGAAATCCTTTGTATCAGAACCAACCCAAGCAGAAAAATGCGTCAACACAGTTCTGACTGTTCAAATGACCAGTTTCAGCTCAATAATTAAATCGGTTTTTGATCCTACGCAGATACCTCAAAGACTTTGCTGACAGTGTTTGATGCAATATTTTGGAATACAGTACGGATTGTCAATGACGTTATCACTAGGTACATAAATAAGTCAGTGTGTTCGCGAAAAACTCAGAAAAGATTTTCATGCGGTTTTCACCAATACAGCGCATCCACACATTCCCGCCGGCACGCGTGGCTTTTGGATGCCGGCAGTTCGCTTGCGGTTCAAAATGAAGCCCGACACAAAGTTTGCGGCATATCAGTTTGAAAGCCGGCCGTATGTGTGGATGCTTCATTAGACAGAGTGATTCATGAGCAAGGTTAGTGTATAATTTGCTAAGGCTAGTTGTGTAATTTGGCATAGGACGATAACTGTTGGAAATGAAGGAAAAAGTCAAGCGGCGGTGAAAGCTTTCCTCGTAAATGCTGCCTTATCCCTTTAGGATATACCAAAACAATGTAGGTATAATGAATGATTCTTCTTTTATAGGGCCACAACGGTGTGAAGCCGGGGCGAATCGCTATAAAGTTATACTTATTAATCAGCCTTCTTCAAATCTTAACAACTGTCAAAAAAAACGGTTAAGTTTAAAAAATCTTGTTCAAGTCTTTCATTTCAAAAAAATCCCTCTTATGAATTATTATTTGTTGCCCTAGGAACAATATTAGAAAGTAGATCATTTCTAAATTGAGGCAACGATTTCTGTTTTACAGAAAAATTCTAACATCTACTTTGACATAAATAAATACATCTATATTCTCAAACTAAATGGTTGAATCGAGAAGGTGATTACCTAAAGTTCATGGCACCAACCATAAAAATGGCCAACAAAAGAATGCCACATACCCGATAAATGGATCATGCTCGAAATACTGTCGCAAGCCTCCAACGTTCGGATACAAGAAGTCACCGAATCCGAAATCCATTTTCCGTCTCAAAAATCTGATAGCATTTGCCAAGTACATAGGTATGAATGTTCAAAGCCACATTGAGGTCACTGTGAGGTCACGAAAACATAATTTTCTCAGGTGTACAAGTTGAAAAAGTGTGTCATTACTTCAGTTGAACCGGTTTGTTGGAAAATCGTGTGCTATTTGACAGGTTTGTTATTGGACGGTTGTCAAGGCAACTCGTTTGCGGAAACCAATGTTGACCGCAAGATTCGATGCGTATGCCACACAAACTTGACTTTGCCGCCCTCGAAAATCGTGTTCAAAGGAAATTGACCTTTAGGCTGTACGTATAAAAAATTGTCGAGGCCTCAATTGAGTTTTGTAATGATAAATTTATGTTTGTTTGAGGTCCTTGACTGGTCTACTTTTGGTGAACCTCTTTTGTGCTTAGTAATGACCATAAGCGTGAACTATAATTACCACAAAATAATAGCTATATTGAACTTTGTTTTTAATGTGTCAAAGGTTAAAAAGTAATAGAATAAGAATAATGCAAGCGAAGTACGATTGTCAGAACGCGTAACTTGAGGCAGTTGAGAATAAATGAAGTACAAAACCCAATGAAGAAGAAGATCCCTTATCTTATGAAAGTGAATGATATTTATTTCTAAAAAAACTTTTGCAGGTCAATGTTTAAAATTTTTGAAGTATCTACTAGATGGAGCCGACATTTCCTAGCTGACGACCCCTGACAAGAAAATCCGCGAACAATATCAGAGAATCATAGTTTCTTTTAAATTCCAGACAAAATATTTGAGTATCAAAATGCAGGGGTATAACATGGTCTTTTGAAGAAAGAGCCACGAGAAACACTTTAAAATAAACATCGTGGTTCCTTCCTCTCTGAAATATACGTTGACATCATCATCATAACCTACCGTCTTCCTATTCTCTCTTTTCGGCAGTACCTACATCTTAAGGATAACTTAGTTCTCAGAATTTTTAGGCTTCTAACTTTAACAATTCTCATACGTTATTTTAGTGAAGGAAAAATTAATAATCTTTGCATAGAAAATGCCTAAAAAAATACAAAATGATAATTCTCATACGTGTTTATTTATTTATTATTATGAAGGGTCTCCAACAAGGGTTGTACAAATCGTGATTTTAAGGTAATAACGTAAGTGTTCGAATGACAACCAGGATCTACGGCTTCATCATCATCATCATCATCATCATCAGCCTATACTCGTCCTCTGCTGGACGTAGGCCTATCCTCGTGAACGCCACAAAACCTGATTAACGGCTCAACAAAGCAAAGTAATCAGTAGTATTATTTTTTTTAAACTTACTAGCAATGTGGTTTACACATTACTATTAATCTTGTTAACCTCTCGTGCTAAGCTAAATGCTTGTGTTACGAGTGGGTTCACGTCAGTAGTGCAATGGTCGGGTTTCGAACCGGCAACCACATGATCGCAAGACCGACGCCCTAGCCATTAGGCTACCGCCGCTTCGAAATTGTAATGATTGTTATGGTAATAGTAGTGCCTACTGACATGTCTACATGCCAGCATGAATGGGTCGCACGACCGGGGAAGTACTACCCTCCCACAGAATATCGACGTCAAGTACCAGTATGCATACTGTTGCGTTTCGTGAGTGTGGAGCGCCGGAGGCCCAATTTCTCCCTCAGTCCCTTTCCTTCTCCTTTTCTCCTTCCCCTCCAGTTTTCTTAAATAGGCTCAACAACGCATCTGCAACTCCTTTAGTTTTGCAGATGTCCATGGGCGGCGATGACTACTCACCATCAGGTAGCTCGTCTGCTCGTTTGCCGAGTTATAATATTAAAAAAAAACATCAGAACACAAACACGAAACGCCTATCCTAAAGCTCTAAGCTCCACCTAAGCCTACAATTTCTATGCAGCGCTGCAAGGTAACTGACCTTATTGTTTACCCCTCGGGGTAAACTTGACAGCTTTGTACTAAATGTGTGCCAAAGTTCATTGACTAGACACCTCCGAGGTCAACCACCGATGTTCATTAGTAATGCAATCGATGTGAAGACATATAGTGTCGTATCGAGAACTCGAGCGATTGGGGACGTCGAATGACGTGTGTATGTCCTGGCAGTATGATTTTAATGTTGAACGGAATAAAAAAGAAGGACTAAGTTTACACCAATTTACGTGAGGACCAAAACTAAATCCTTTATTGTTTATACTCTAAAGATACTTGAAGATTTTCACCCTATATACCCATCGCCCTATAACAGATACTAGCATTCTACCCGCGGCTTCCTCCGCGTGTTCTATACGTTTCTTTTCATTTTACGAGATATCTAATAATACAGCCTATGTCACTCAGGAATAATGTAGCTTTCTATCAATGAAAGAATTTTCAATATCAATTCAGTAGATCAAGAGATTACCCCCTACAACCTCACAAACTCAAAAACTTTACCTCTTTATAATGTACTCGTAAGTATAGAATTTTTAGCGAAATTTCAACTAAACAGGTCAGCACCTTGGTGTGTGTTTCGGCTTTTGCACATAAGATTTAGATCTCTCCCTCGTGTTTATATGTTTGTATTGAAAGTCGTTTTTTCTTTGAACTTTTTGTATGAACTTAAGATAATTCAGTTGGGTGAGCTAGGTAAGAATAAAATTATAGTATCGTTCATAGTACAATAGGCTCGCCCCCTATTACATGGGACCTAAATAACCGGCGAAGTGTGGTTGTACATTAGTACCTCTCTGCCTAACCTTTCGGGAAATACAGGCGTGATGGCATGTCATTTATGTTCAACTAATATGTTGTTTTGGAGACCATTGATACGTCAGAACAAACACCTTAAAACCTCGTAGTCATCGCAATTTATACAATTATCCTGTAATGAACCGAATCCTGAATCTGATTATAACTTAGAGCCACTTAAAGCTTGTCAGGAACAAATTGGATAATAAACTAAGTAGCCATCTTGAAATACAAAATTACTCCTACACCAATTGGTGTTATTGCAGAGACACGGAGCAACACAGGTTGTAGTATCCTTCTTGATATTGCTAAACTAAAATATCCTTTTTACACACAATATACGATCTATATTCGCTTGATAAATTTTAGTTTGTAGTATGAACTTTATGTGTGGACGATGCGTGGGTTTCCCCGAAGAGTGCGAATGACGAATGTCGAGTATCAAGTACGTTTTAATTTGGGTTATGGTCGTTTACATTGAAAACAGTTTGCGTGAAACTGATATCTATACTATAACATTGAAAAATACCTGATTCTGTACATTAAAGCTATTTAATTATCTTCAATTTGGAGTTCTTTTTTGTTTGTTAGGGGTTGACGCAAAAATTACTGAACAGATTTAAATTTTGTATACACTGGTAGAAAACATATGCTCCAACCTAAAAACTGCAGTATTCTTATATCAATTAGCTGAACAGATCCTGAGATTAAGCTTTTCTGTTCAATGCAGATCCGATCTGAATTCCGATTAACCCGGCAAATGTAGTTTGTACACCAAGTGTGCAAAAAAAAATTGCGATTTTTTTTATCATGGAAATTCGTAAAACTATATTTTTCCTGCTCTAATTTGCAAAAATTTTAGGGAAACGAAAAGGATGGCAATAATAGTCATATATGCACCTGCATACTGCACATTTTTGCATAGGTTGCATTCTAATCGTGGGAGAGGTTAAATACTTTTAATACGTCCGACCGCGGGAAATATTATGTACACACAGCTACAGTTCAAGCATCGCATTGTTATAGGCTTTCTATACAATAAGAGGCTAGTGTTAACTGAGTTTGTATAGCTCGTCGTGTAGCCGTACGTACCTATAGCTGAAAATTATATATAGTGGTCAGTGCTTTCATTTTCGAAACATCCCGTCAAGCGCCATATTGTAGACACAATACAAAATTTATTGTTTTGCCCTCATGAAACCACTACGTGCGTCAGTGAATTAAGATTTAATTTAACATTACAACTCTCATATTAGTATACTTAGTGGTCGTGAGAGCGATTGCTACACTAGAGAAAGGTGGGATCGTTACCCAGGTCGAGCAGCAATCTATGAAATTCTCATTTTGAATTAAGCTCGGAGTTTGTATGTGTGCCGGTTAAAGGGCAAGAAGCTCGCCCCTTATAACATGAAATTTAAAACGTACTAACAACTGTGAGCACACACCAGAACACCTCAATCTTCCCCTTCAATGAATACAAGCGCGAAGCTATTTTATTTTATGATACAAACAAAGGAAAACACGTTAAATATACTTCATTATGTACAATGAAGTGCAAAAACAAATGACCGCTCACAGTTACAATTATTAGAACTCAATTAATTACTTAACCGACTATCACAGTCTAGACATCAGCTTTCCCATTAGTCTGTATAGGTATCTACATATATGATAATTACTCATGCAATTTGACGTCACGCTGACCATCCAAGCCAATGCTTTCAACAGAATGTAAAATACCATCACGCCTGTATTCCCCGAAGGGTTAGGCAGAGGTCTACTTATACTGCACCGTCAAATTGTAAACATCGTTAGATCATAATCTATGTTGCCAGATTGTAAACTGTCGATAGATTGTGAACTCCAGCGTACTGCATATAATTTAACGCATTATTTTTCGTTAGATCATAATCTATCGAAGCCAAACCGTCAAATTGTGAAATGGCATGCGACGAAACGCACCTGACTCGCTGATTGGTTGAACGTCATACCATACCCACAGTTCGCGGGTATGTTTAGGTCCCAAGTCATAGGGGACGAGTCTATCGCAATTAAGCTTTACTTTTTACTCTGCTGCGATGCTTTTAAGGCTTTGTTTTCATTGAATTATCGTACTATCGTACCTTTGAATAGGTATGTTGCAATGTATATGCACACACGGCTACAGGTCAACCTATAAAAAAACAGTTTAAGCTGATCTGATTTTGAATTATAATATTTTTTATAGGTTAATGCTATAGGTGTATCTTGTTAGTAAGCCTTTTCATAACTCAGATCAAATAAAAAGTTAAGATGGAACTTTGCAAACAAAGAAGTGAGGCCGGCCAAAATTACGCCTAACGGTGTACAATACCGTATACCGAAACTAATCGAGTACTACTATTCTAACTAGTCGAGCTTTCGATAACTCGATAGCTCGACTGACAAGATAAGGCGTAGTTAACTAATACATAATTATGTGCATGTAATTGTGTGTTGTACACCGTGAGGTTCACTTCTTTGTTCGCAAAGTTCCATCTTAACTTTTTATTTGATCGGAGTTTCATAAATAAATAAATTACTTCGTTCCGTCAAACTTTCTCATCCCCTTTTAAATAAATAACCCTCGCAATACTTTAGCCTGCCCCTCTTTTATCAAACAATCTCTTGGAATTACTAAACAAGTGCCTAAAACGCGAAGCCTTCACCTTGAGACTGAAATACATTTTAGTACTTATCGTATACAATTATTCATTTTAGTACTTGATAACTCTAAAGTACTGTGTGAGTACTAAAATGATAATCTCTATTACACTATGAGAGTACTAAAATGTAGACTACCACTGCCGAAATCCAGCTAGCGTTTTACGTTTCGTCGAGAAATTTTCTTTCTTATCAAGCCTGTATTTCCCCCAAAGTTTAGGCCGAGAAGTAGATAGTTAGGTACTGCACTCCAATGTCCATTGCATTTTTGGGTTTAACTGTGATCAGGTTTGCAGAAAAATATTGCGGTCTTTATTATCTACCGGGCCACAATTAGTTTATTTCGATTTATGAAGATTTACATATAAATAGAGTAGTTAACATAACATACATAAGTAGGTAAGACATTAAATACAGTCTGAAGTTAGCCGTTCCAAATTACCGTACTGGTAAAAGCACTTTTTTAAGTGTTTTATATATAAATAACGACATTAGTAAGGAATAATCACGAATTCAAAACATTTACAGCCCCAATTGCTTGTATACGGAGTATTTTTATTAAAATTTACCATTGCAAACCCACTTGTAGATAACTTCAAACTAGCCTAAAGAGACTAAACTGTAATACGAAGTGTTATTAGGTTTTCCTATAGTATTTCCAGTAACTACTCGGAGTTTGGTTTGTGCCTGGTGAATGATAACAGACGCTAAATGCCAAGGCGGTTGAAGTTGATATTTAGAAGAGTAATTCTGGTACTATCTCATTAGTTTAGTGGTCCCAAGCGTGACTGCTACGCTAGAAACCGTGGGTTCAACATCCAGATCGAGAAAAATGTTATTGGATTTTTATAAATGAAATGCTCAGCAATAGAACAGAGTTTGAATTTGTGCCCGGAGCGACTGTGAGAGGGGATAATAAAATTCTCATATTATACCTATCGCATGCGTAGCTTCGTTGGTAGGGCACAAGTTGAAGCCGCCCAAATTAATGGCAACAGGATCGCCCCCTATTACATCAGATCTAAACATAACGATGAACTCTGGGTGTACATTAGTGTCAACACATCTACTTAACCCTTCGGGGAATACTGGCGTGATAGTATGTGATGTTATGTATAAAGGTCGACACAAAACTTTTGTTATTTTTTTTCATAGACCGCTGTCTCGCACGAACTATATTATAAGAAAGCGGTCAGTAATAGCTGGTTCCATTATCGTGGGCAAGATCAAACCACACTCAAAGGAGGTCACAGAGTGTACGCGCAAGTAATTATACTGAAAAACATAACCAAATAATGTTTTTATGAATGTGTGTATGTAAATGTATGACGTACGTGGGGAATTCTATAGTGAGCATTATTAAAATAATATGTAGATTTTCAGTAATACGTCAATATTTGTTTTACTATGTCGCGTCATGTAAAAATTCTATGTAATATGTTTTATTTTTCTAGGTTTCGACAGAGTGGGGCAATGACAATCATCATTAACCCATTTTAGTGTCCCACTGCTGGGCACGGGTCTCCTCTGAGAATGAGTGGCTATAGTCCAACAAGCTGGCCTAGTGCGGTTTGGTAGATTTCACACGCCGCATGCCTGATCTCCTCAGGATGTTTTCCTGCACAGCTTAAGAGGATAGTATCCGCTTCGCGCCCCATACAAACGCAGTTTGGCCCTTGCTTGAATTTTAAACAATGAAAGTAATTGAAATTTTGCAGTAACAATCTTATCATTAATATACGTGTTTCTGTAATATAAAATTTCATTTCAATATACGGTTAAAAAGTTACACGAGCTCAAAGATTGGCAATTTTCGTTGAAAAACGGCCCAACTTTATGCTAGTATTTCTCGACAATGTATCAATACAGAAACATTCTGATTCGAAGGAAACCCAGATAATATAGTGAATATTTTTTTACAAGATTTTTTTTTTACATATTAGCAATATTATAGGAGTAATCTCCAAAATTCGGAACATACGAAATACGCGTGAAAATGTTGTTGTTTCTCCTCTCGGGCACGCGTTCGCATCGCGAGGGATAGAGACAGCGACAACTGTGCAACATTGTTGCGTTCGCGAGGGACACTCCTCTTAAGCGCGAGGTTTGAGTGGATTTTGTTTCCGCCATCCGCTACCGACTTCCAAAAATGTTTAGGCATATCATTCTTTTTGAAGGCGAAAAGAAAGAAAAAATAGTGTCAGTGTTTCAACGATAAAATTTAAATTTTTTTACACTTCTCAAGGTACCTATATTTTTTGCAATATTAATATTACTTGTCCATACGTATGCATTTCATAAGGTATGGACACTTACTGTGTCACAGAAATTAACTACCTTCCTTGGTTGAATGGCTCACGCCAGCCGGTAATGCGATTATAGTTAAGGTTTCCCTTGATTCTTAATTCCTGTAATAGTTGCGTAGGAAGATACATGCCTAGTCAAATTACATTACGAGGTCTTGCTGATTATAATTATCGTCCTAACATATCGTCGTCGAGGTCATAATAGAAATAGGCTCTCCTCTACTACATGGTACCTAATAGCATACCAAGTGTGAATCAATACATCACAGCCTCTGTATGTTCTACAATAAAGACATTTAAATTTGAATTTTGCCCTCAGTGATAAATCTATGATATCATCATCATCATCATCATCATCATCATATCAGTCTATCGCCGTCCACTGCCGCTCTCCCAAAGAGCGCCAACGATCCCGGTCTGCGACGCGATCTGTGATATATTATGATTCAATTAGATAATGTCTTGCGGCTATTTAATAAATAGTCTATCCGATCTTCAAGGTTTAGCTGGGCTTGCCGCGATCAGTCTAAGGATGGATGATCCATGTGATCATTCTTAACACATCAAGATCGCTCCGTACCTCGAAAAGCTCGTAAAGCCGTCCATTTCGTTTATCGTACGAAAAGGGGTAGGGGTAGCCGGAATCCCAAAAAGCCAAACAAATAGTCTACTTACTCCTTAGGATATTGTTTTTGCCTTGGATAGTAGAGTCAGATAAAAATAAAGCATATACCTACATCATATGGTGTATAATTAATTAATGTTTTATGCTAAAACCATTTTTCATATCCATGACATCATAGGGTTGAATTATTATTGTATAATTGATACTGTTTGTTTAGTTAGGTCTAAAGGTATTGTGACTTTGTGAGTCACGCTGAATAGCTATTAATATTTCTACAATAATATATTCATTGTATATGGAATTGTTGTGTAGCTGTGATAGCCTAGTGATATGACCATCGGACTGCCAAGTCAAAGGTCTCGAGTTCGAATCCAAGGCACGCACCTCTGACTTTTCGAAGTTATGTGCGTATTAATAATGAATTATCACGTGCTTAAACGGTGAAGGAAAACATCGTGAGGAAACCTGCATGCCCGAAAGATTTTCTTGACGGCGTGTGAAGTCTGCCAACCCGCAGTAGGCTAGCGTGGTGGATTATAGCCTAATCCCTCTCGTTCTGAGAGGAGACCCGTGCCCAGCAGTGGGACAATGTAATGGGTTGATGATATGGAATTGTTAGACTGTATTCACTTGAATTTGTGCCCGGTTAATGGCAATAAGCTCGTCGCGTATAACATAGGACAGAAACTGAAACTGTCTTTGTGCACTTTTGTACATAAATTTAATGTACTACCTAAACGTGGTGGCAAACTATGGTGTACCTTAGAACACCTCTGCCTAAGCCTTCGGTGAATTCATACGTGATAGTATGTAAAAAAACGTAAACACTCAGTCCTTATTAATCCATACCAGTCTACCTACCACCTAACTTAAATAGCTGTCTACTACTTCAGTTGATTCGGAAGAAGATTGCCTGTCCATTTTCAATAAATCATACTAAAAATAATTCCAAATAATAAAAAAATGTTTAAGTATTTCTTAAATTTTATAATCATCTGAGCAACTTCTTTCAAGCTTGCAAGTCTGTTGATCAACGGAGTTATAACTTATCCCCCCGCCTCTATCAGAACATTTATATTAACAACAAATATATGGGAATGATGAAATGAAAAAGTAATGTAAGGAACAAAAACAGTTTGCTTACCACAGATCCCACGCCGAATGAAAGGCAGGGTGAGCAGACATAGCGCCGAGGGGCACTCCGATCCCGAATTCAAGCTTGACGTCATCAGGCCTCCGCGACCAGAAGCCCCGGGCCGTAGACTCGCGGGGCTCGCGAGATTCGCGGGTCTCGTGGAACTCGCGGGACTCCGCACCAGTCTTGATGTCGTTCGTCATCGTCTGTTTCGTCGCTTTATAAATTCGATAGGATTCTGATAAGATTTTATTTAGTTTGTAAAAATAATTTTTAAAGTGAAAATTTTGTTTAGTGAAGTTTTAATTATGACAGAAGTAAAAATATTTTTGTCTACGAAATATAAAACGGTTTAAGCTCTACAATATACAAAAACTCACAACATTGAAACTACAACAAAAACATGCATTACCACGCACCTAATTACGTTCTATTCACACAATAAACATACACCAACATAAAACATAATCAACTTGAAATCGCTACAATATTTCGTAGGCGTGCTACGCGGCCGCGGCTACGTCGCTACGACCAGTCAGCGAGGTGACCACAACACGACTGCCTTGCGGCCGCCGCCGGCCGATGACCGACGAGTGAACACGCCGATTAAATTACCATTAACTTTTTATTGAGGTAGATGCTTCAAAATTTAAAAATGCTATTTTTAAATTTAAAGAATGACAAGAAGTATTCATGCATATCTGTTGACGTAAAAAAACAGAACTATGTCATTGTTCGTTGTGCTTAACAAATATTTATCTAAAATCCTATATCTAAAAACCTATTTAAGCTTTGATTTGTTTTTTTCGGCGATACATTTAGCGTAGTGACTGAGCGATGGGCTTGCACATGAATAGTTGTGGGTTCAATGATTGATTACAAAGACATTTAACACAATATTAAATCTCTTTGATTGATTACCACACAGAAAAAATATGAAAATACCTAAGTCATGTTAATCGGGTACGGGTGTGAAAATTTGCAGCCACAATATAGCAGATAATTCTAGTGCAAAAAAGTTAAGAAAATAAATTTTCATTCAAACGTGTTGTTACCCACCTTAATGTTCCAAATCCTTTATTGTGGCTTAACTGAAGTGTTGTCTTCAGCTTTGTGACCTTTTTTTTTTTTTTTTTTTTTTTGTCGGGGTTGGAAATGCTTTATGCACTATCCACCGCCCTGGGGAGAGCGATGGGGTGTGTCGGACTCCGCTCTGAAAAGAGCGATCTACCGACTAAAACCAACCTCGGCGTTTCGCGTCACCACTTCAGTGCCGGGAATACGGGAGCGTTGTGACATTCCTCCGCAGACCCGGCAGTGGCGGGCCGCCTATGCGGCCCCCTACGCGTTGTAAGGGGAAAGAGACGTAGACGTTCTCCCTCCCCTTCTTCCACCGATCCGCTGAGCGGGGCGCGGAAACTGCAAACCGCGTCGCCTGCTCGGGCCGTGTGAGTGGGCGGTCGGACTTCCCCTAGCCCGCCGCCCGTGGCCCTTTATGGTGGTTGGAACAGGGCGTTGTCTGCCCTGTTCCTACGCCCGGTGCGAGAGCGCCGGGCGCGGATCGGCAGGGTGGAGGCACTCTCCCTCACCCTCTCTGCTTCTTCCTTCTGCGAGAGAACCTCCTCGCAGAAGGCGACCGTCGCCTGCCAGGCTTCGGCGCCGCCGACCATAGCAGATATTACAGCCGGCAGCGCAAGGTCCAGTCCGATTGTATCCATGAGGACACGGCGCCGCTCTGCCCACGCTGCACACTGCTCGAGCGTGTGCTGCGCCGTGTCCTCAGGGCAGTCGCTGCAGTGATGGCAGTGGGCGTCCGGCTCCCTCCCGGCGACGCGGCACAGATACTTGCCGAAGCATCCATGTCCGGACAAGACCTGTGTCAGCCGGAAGGTCAGCACGCCATGACACCTGCCCACCCATGCCGGCAGGACCGGTCTGAGTGCCTCCACGGTTCGGAGGCCAGCGCCCGGGCGCTCTAGGCGCTGCCTCCACTCCTCCACGGCCGCTGAGTGCAGCCTCTCCCTCTGGTGTTCCACCTCTCTCGGGGCGGGCATGTCGCCGCGCTCCGTCACCCGCTTCCGCCAGGTGTACAGCGACGCCAGAACGCGTGCATCTATGTCCCAAGGGAGGGACCCAGCAAGGGCGCATGCCGCCTCCGCCGATATGGTGCGATATCCCCGTATCACACGGATGGATATTGTACGCTGCGGGCGCCGCAATAGTGCGGCGCCGACACTGGTGAGCTCGATGGCCCAGACAGGAGCTCCGTAGAGGGCCATCGACCGGATGACCCCCAGGTAGAGCCGCCTGCAGGTGACGTTCGGGCCACCGATATTCGGCAACAGACGCCCCAAAGCACTGGCTGCACCCAGCAGCCGGGGTGCAAGGCGCTGAAAGTGGGCGTGGAAGGTCCACCTTCCATCCAACACGAGCCCCAGGTACCGCATAAGCGGTTTCACATCGATCCGGACCCCACCGACGACTATGTGGGATCCAGGTGGGGGTGACCTCCGGGGCCCGTGAAAACAAAGGGCCTCCGTCTTCGTCAACGCCACCTCCAGCCCCAGCCTGCGGATGCGCGCCACTATTTGTGCGACGCCCGCCGTCGACAGACGGGCCGCCTCCCCGAACGTCTGCCCGCGGGCCAGCGCAAGCGTGTCGTCCGCGTAACAGACGACGTCGACGCCCGGAGGCGTCGTCCCTCGTAGCACCCAATCATATCCGATGTTCCACAGGAGCGGCCCGAGGACCGAACCCTGTGGAACACCGCACACCATCTCCCTCATGCACACGCCTTCCCGACCCTCATACGTGACGGCGCGGTTGCGAAGGTAGTCCCCGACCATCCGTTGCAGGTGGAGCGGCATCCGGTGGTACTGGAGCGCTTCCGTGATGCAGCCCCAAGGCAGAGTGTTAAACGCATTGGCGATGTCCAATGACACCGCGAGCAACACCCCGCCGCCTGCTACCGCCTGGTCTGAGAGGGCTTTGACGCGTAGGACAGCGTCGACGGTCGAACGGCCCGCTCGAAACCCGAACTGGTTTTCGGATAGATCGGGGCCTACTCTCACCAAGTGCTTGACGAGGCGGCTGGCGATGATCCGCTCGAGGAGTTTGCACGCCTCGTCAAGCAGTACAATTGGTCTATATGCGGAGGGAGTGTCCGCGGGGCGACCCTCCTTGCGCAGCAGCACCAGTCTGCCCGCCTTCCAACGCTCAGGGAAGCGACCCTGTCTGAAGCATTCTGTGAATAGTTCCTGCAGCCTCGGGCCCAGCACCTGTAGGGCCAGCGCCAGTGCGCGCCCAGGGACGCCATCTGGCCCAGGGGCCCGGTTCCGCGCTCTCATGCGCTCCACCGCCACCTCAAACTCCGCTCGCGTGACCGCCGGGACGTCGTCCTCTTCCGGTTCCTGAGACCCCTCGGTGCGGGGCCGCATTGGAGGTGGTGAGTGGTTCACTCTGTGCGGAAACAGGGCGGAGACGACGTCAGTCACGAAGGCGGGCTCCATACTTTCTGTCAGCGGAGGAGCCCATGGGCGAAGTTTGGCCCTCGCCAGCTTGTATGGCCGACCCCAAGGGTCAGCATCCAGAAGCTGCAGGAACTGCTCATTTGCGGCCTCTTTGGCCCGGCTTATACCCAACTGCAGCGCCTCTTTTGCCCTTTTGTAGGGCTCGTACAGCTGGGCATCTAGGGACTCGTCCCGTAGGCGCCGTCGGCGGTGTCTTGTGTACCGGCGTCGGAGAGCAGCGCATGCAACGCGCATCTCCGCCAGCTCCTGGGACCACCAGTACATTTGACGCCTCTGAGGTCCCGACCTGGCGCGGGGCATGGCTGCATCACAGATTTGCGACATCGCCTGCCGGAACCAGGTCACCTCGACGTCAATATCCGTCGCTGGTCCCTCAGGAGTGCCGGAAAACCAGGCCTGCACGATGACCGCCTCGATGAGGACGTCTCTGTCGAGCTTGCCAAGGACCCACCTCGGGGTCGCTACATTGGCTCGACCATGGCGCCCGCTGCTCGAGGCCGCCGAGAGCGTGGAAATCTCGAACCGGATATACCGGTGGTCTGAGAGACTCTCCACCCCCTCCAATACCCTCCAGTCCTGGACGCAGCACGCCACTGCTGGACTGGCGAAAGAGACGTCCACAATCGAGCCACCGTTGTGCCGCACACACGTGTGAACCGTCCCGCGGTTGAGGATTTCTAGTCCCACCGAAACCGCCCACTCCTCCAACACGTCACCGCGTGCATCGGTGACGGGGCAACCCCATGCCCTGGATTTGGCGTTAAGGTCGCCGAGGAGCAGGACGGGACCGGTGGACCGCCGAATCAGGGCCCCCAAGTCCCCGAGGAAAACCTCAAACTCTGCAAGGACTCTGTTGGGCGAAAAGTATGCCCCAACCACGAGAATGCCCCCGATCATGGCCGCGACACAGCCCGAGCGCTGGTCCAAGACCGCCATTGCGGCGCCAGTGGAGGCCTGACAGATTATGGCAACAGTGCCATCCACGTCCCCTGCCCAATTATCCCTTGGCGGTACCCAATATGGTTCCGCCACTACAGCCACGTTGGTCATCCACTCCGCCATGCTCTGGAGTAATAAGTCCTGAGCTCTGGCGGAGTGGTTGAGATTGCCCTGGACAACTGATAATGGTCGTAGGGCCATTATTGGGTGTCAATTGTCTGGTCTTCCACCACGTCCATAGCCTGTGTAGCCGCAGGTTGGTTCGGTTGCGGGACGGTCTGTGTGACTCTGCCCCCACTTCCCTTCTTCTGTTTTCGGCCTACACAGGCCTTGGCGCCGACCCTGTGGTCAGTGGGTTTCCCCTCCTCTGCGCATAAGGAACAGTGCGGGGCGGCGGAGCACTGCCCAGCCTTGTGCCCCCGCTGGCTGCATCGGTAGCACAAGTCACTACGATCTACGGACGACGAGCACGTGTGTTGTACATGCCCACCGTACAGGCAGCGGAAACATTGTAAAGGCCTCGACTCCAGCAACGTCACCTTTGCCGAGACCCACCCTACAAGCAACCGCTTGGCGTCGCTTAGTTTTTTGGCCACCACTACAGGGCAGCGGACCCAGGCCCTATACATGCCATCGGGTCCCAGGCGACTATCTCCCACCCTGACATCAGCCTCCGCGCATCCTCCGACACGCGCCACCGTGGCAGCCACTTCTTGAGGGGTAACGGAGTCATCCAGTTCCGAAAGGCGCATCTCTGCGCATTTTGTCGGTCTGGAGACCCGCACCGTTTCATCCCCGAGGCACTCTCTCAGCTTTGCCGCTAAGAGGTCAGCCTTTTCGCCGGTCTGTGCCCCGGGAATCTCCAATATGCGGGCGCCGGTGACCGCTCGCTTGAAGCGGAGGGAGGGAATGCCAAGCTCCAACAGCTCTATCTTCTGCTTGGCCTCCGCGAGGACTGACGCGTATGACACGCCCCTCTTCTCGGCCTCAGGCTGCAAGGTCAAGACCACCGCGGTTGAGCGCGGCGCTTGCAGTTTGCGCGCCGACTGATTTGTCTTGGCTTTGTTCTTGTTGGCATTCTTTTTATTTGTAACCGTCTGCCATTCTCCCTCTTTAGGGGGATTGGCAGCCGGGTTGGCCGGGCCCTTCTTCTTGCCTCTCTTCTTTTTTTTGGCCTTAGTATGCGCCGACGACGCAGCCTTAGGCGCAGCCTGGGAGGGCGCTGCCTGCGAAGGCGCAGCTTGGGAGGGCGCTGCAAGCAATGGCGCTGCCTGGGAGGGCGCTACCTGTGAAGGCACAGCTTGGGAGGGGGCTGCCTGCAAAGGCACAGCCTGGGAGGATGTAGCCTGCGAAGGTGCAGCCCTAAGTGCAGCCTTAGTTGCACCCTGCAATGGCGCAGCCTGCGAGTGCGCAACTTTCGCAGGCGCCTTTTTTGCTGCTCTTTGAGCGTATGTTACCGCCACCGGCCCAGAGGACTCCTCTGCCCTCCTTTTGTCCGCTGCTAGGGACGGCCGAAGGGTTTCAGCTGGGAGAAGCCTTGGCTCTAACGCCTCGAGGCGAGCATTCATCATGCCCCCGGCTTGGAGCATGACGACCCGCACTACCTCTGCAATTTGGTTGGGCTGCAGTGACCCGGGTGCTGCCGGGGCAGAGACAGGCACTGTAAGGGTAGGCCGCTCTTGCCGCTGTTTAAACTCTGCCTTTAGAGCGGCCAGTTCACGCTCAAGGCCCTCCAGTTTGGTTTGGAGACGACAGTTCTCCTCCTTCATTCTTGCCACCTCCTCTGAGGCCGTTCGACTAAGGAGGACTTCCACCGCCTCCTTGATTCCCTCAGCTGCCTCTTTCAAGGCCCGTGTGTACGTGCCTTTTAGGTTACCTGACTTTGTGGCAACCTTTAAGACGACGTCCACGGCATCGGCCACCTGGCTTTTTAAAGTCAAGGCTGTTTGGCCCTCTGCGGCGGTCGCGTAGGCAGACCGCCTTTCTCTGGCCTGGCGTGCCATTTCAGCGACCTCGTCCAACACTAAGGCCCTACACTTTCCCCTTCTCGCGGCACTGACCTCTGCTTTGCTGCAGAGGAGTACCGCATCATCCTGTTCCGGCTGGGTTGTGCCAGAGTCGCTCTCCTCGTTTGCCTTCGGTGTACCTGGGTGCTTCACAAAGCGACCCCGAGAGTCACGCGATATCGACGAGGCAGACGTTCGCCCCCTACTGGATGTGGCCACTTTAGCGGTTGCCAGGTTTTCCTCACTAGAGGAAAGACCAAATGGCTCCTCACAGTCTGACATAGCGCGCGGGCGCTTTCTCAGTGATTTGGAGAGCTCCAAATCGTACTCCTCATTCTCCTGCTCTTCAAAATTTTTAGGTTTATTACTTTCCATAATAGATCCCACGAGTGTGGGGGAAAAGACGGTCTGCCCGGGCAGTGCCCCCTGTACCCGGGTAAGCCTACAGTAACCCACCAGAGGGTCGGCCGGTGCTCTGGCGGGGGGTCGCACTAGTGACTGAACTCCCTTCAGCCATTCATCCCATCACGGTGCGCCGCCGCTTGAGATTGGGCGGTCCAGGCGGTTAAGCCAAGACCGACGGGAGGCACCCCACGCTGGGCCGTGAGACATGACCACGACACCCAGCACGCTGTGACGTACCTCCCGATTTTACCGACGGTGGCAAGGGGGACAGAACTCCGACTGCCTGCTCGGTGGTAGGGTGAGTACACACCGAGCCCGCCCTCGGTTCTCTACTGTGTCCTCTGATAGGATCAGAGGGACATGCGGAGAAACGCACCCGGGCCCCAAAAAGGGGGGGGGGCAAGCCCTGCGCAGGGCTTCCTGGCCCTGAAAAGGGCCCTACGTCAGACATTCGCCACAGGCAATAAGACTCCCCACTAAACAGGAGAGAGTTATTGCCCGTGCCCAGGGTGCACCGGCCCCGCACAACTGCTGTTCCCCACGGACGTATCCAGAAGGGACCAGCAGCCGGGGGCACACGAGGAGGTTGTCTGACTTGCACCCCCAGCTTTGTGACCTACTCTAAGTTCATCATATTTATATAAAATAACTAGCTTTCCGCCCGCATGGACAACACAACACCATTTTAACTGTTTAGGTTTTTTCAGTTCGTGCGGCTTACTGAAATTTATCTAACATTATTATTTTTCTTATCTTTATTATTTTAGCGAAAATATAAAAATAGAAAAATAGATAGAATATTCTTTCTTTTAAAAATAACAGATAAAAGGGTTCGAATCTTTTTGTATGGAAGCTGGCAATATCTACCCGCCGCTATTTGCTAGTCGGAAGTCGGAAGTAGGAAGTTGGAGGTCGGAAGTCGGAAGTTAGTCGAAAGTCGAAGGTCTAGTCGGAAGTCGGAAGTCGGAAGTTGGAAGTCGGGTGTCGAAAGTTGGAAGTCGGAGAAAGTCGGAAGTCGGAAGTCAGAAGTAGGAAGTAGAAACTCGGAAGTCGAAAGTTGGAAGTCAGAGTTTAGAGGTCGGAAGGACGAAGGTCAAGTCGGAGGTTGGAGGTAGGAAGTCGGAAGGTCAGAAGTCGGAAGTCAGAAGTCGGAAGTTAGAAGTCGAAAGTCAGAAGTCGGAAGTAGGAAGTCGGAGGTCGGAAGTCGGAAGTTAGTCGGAGATCGAGACGGAGGTCAAGTCGGAGGTCAAAAGTCGGAAGTTGGAAGTTGGAATTCGGAAATTGGTCGGAAGTCGGAAGTCGGAAGTCGAAAGTCGAAAGTCGAAAGTCGAAAGTCAACGGTCGAAAGTCAAAAGTCGAAAATCGAAAGTCGAAAGTCGAAAGTCGAAAGTCGAAAGTCGAAAGTCGAAAGTCGAAAGTCGAAAGTCGAAAGTCGAAAGTCGA
Source organism: Subacronicta megacephala (assembly GCA_958496365.1). Classification (NCBI taxonomy): domain Eukaryota; kingdom Metazoa; phylum Arthropoda; class Insecta; order Lepidoptera; family Noctuidae; genus Subacronicta; species Subacronicta megacephala. The sequence continues at coordinate 2,767,066 of OY292522.1, forward strand.
AAGTCGAAAGTCGGAAGTCGGAAGTCGGAAGAGGGAAGTCATAAGTCGGAAGTCGGAAGTCGAAAGTCGAAAGTCGGAAGTCGGAAGAGGGAAGTTGGAATTCGGAATTTGGTCGGAAGTCGAAAGTCGGAAGTTGAGTCGGAAGTCGAAAGTCGTTGGAAGTCGGGGGAGTTGGAAGTCGGAAGTCGGAAGTCGGAAGTTGGAAATTGGAATTCGGAAATTGGTCGGAAGTCCGAAGTCGGAAGAGGGAAGTCGGAAGTCGGAAGTCGGAAGTCGGAAGTTGGAATTCGGAAATTGGTCGGAAGTCGGAAGTCGGAAGTCGGAAGTTGGAAATTGGAATCGGAAATTGGTCGGAATACGGTAGTCGGAAGTCGGAAGTTGGAATTCGGAAATTGGTCGGAAGTCGGAAGTCCGAAGTCGGAAGAGGGAAGTCGGAAGTCGGAAGTCGGAAGAGGGAAGTCGGAAGTCGGAAGTTGGAAGTTGGTCGGAAGTCGAAAGTCGGAAGTTGAGTCGGAAGTCGAAAGTCGTTGGAAGTCGGAGGAGTTGGAAATTGGAATTCGAAAATTGGTCGGAAGTCGGAAGTCGGAAGTCCGAAGTCGGAAGAGGGAAGTCGGAAGTCGGAAGTCGGAAGAGGGAAGTCGATAGTTGGAAGTTGGGAATCGGAAATTGGTCGGAAGTCGGAAGTCGGAAGTTGGAAGTCGGAAGTCGGAGGAGTTGGAAGTCGGAAGTCGGAAGTCGGAAGTCGGAAGTTGGAAATAGGAATTCGGAAATTGGTCGGAAGACGGAAGTTGGAAGTCGGAAGGCCGAAGTCGGAAGAGGGAAGTCGGAAGAGCGAAGTCGGAAGTCGGAAGTTGGAAGTCGGAAGTCGGAAGTTGGAATTCGGAAATTAGTCGGAAGTCGGAAGTCCGAAGTCGGAAGTTGGAATTCGGAATTTGGTCGGAAGTCGAAAGTCGGAAGTTGAGTCGGAAGTCGAAAGTCGTTGGAAGTCGGAGGAGTTGGAAGTCGGAAGTCGGAAGTCGGAAATTGGAATTCGGAAATTGGTCAGAAGTCGGAAGTTGGAAGTCTGAAGTCCGAAGTCGGAAGTCGGAAGTTGGAAGTTGGAAGTTGGAATTCGGAAATTGGTCGGAAGTCGGAAGTCCGAAGTTGGAAGAGGAAGTCGGAAGTCGGAAGTCGGAAGTTGTAATTCGGAAATTGGTCGGAAGTCGGAAGTCCGAAGTCGGAAGAGAGAAGTCGGAAGTCGGAAGTTGGAATTCGGAAATTGGTCGGAAGTCGGAAGTCGGAAGTTGGAAGTCGTTGGAAGTCGTAGGAGTTGAAAGTCGGAAGTTGGAAGTCAGAAGGCGGAAGTTGGAGTCGGAGGTCGGAAGTCGGAAGTTAGTCGAAAGTCAAAAGTTGGAAGTCGGAAGTCAGAAGGCGGAAGTTGGAGTCGGAATTCGGAAGTCGGAAGTTGGAAGTCGGAAGTCGAAAGTCGGAAGTCGGAAGTCAGATGTCAGAAGTCGGAAGTTGGAATTCGGAAATCGGAATTCGAAATTAATTATCACTCGTTTGAAACAGTGAAGGAAAACAGCGTGAGGAATCCTGCAAGCCTGACAGATTTTTCTCGAAAGCCAGTGAAGTCTTCCAACCCGTAGTAGGCTAGCTTGGTGGAATATAGCCTACCCCTCTCACTAAGAGAGGAGACCAGTGGAACAGTAAATTGGTTGATGATGATGAGCTAGTAGAAGATTAATATGAGATTGAATGATTGATAAAACAGCATTAACTATCAAAATCCAAACGTTTAAATAAATAGAAACTCCATAAAAACACGATATCAAAAACTTTATTAACAAGACAATCAAAACAGTTATAAATACATCTAAAATATACCTAAACAAACAAACAAATAGCTAAAACTAACAAAAGTGACGGAGATATGCAATATGCTTTACTAGCACTTTCGGTATCATCAGACTTTGAACCATCGTACTCTTTCAAGTAAGGCATGTACTTTAACACCATGTTGTACATCGGCCCCCTTTCTAAAGACTTGTTCCTCTCTACCTCCGCGTTGTATAGGGCTTCAACGACCTGTGGGTCCATTTTTGTAGTGGTTTCAACTTCCACGGGCAATTTTCTTAATTCTCTACGAACCTGTAGATTTTATTTTAAAAAATGTTTACACAATAGCATTACGAATAAGGAACTTAAGACTAGAACTTATTGTAACAAACAATTACAGGTTAATACAACACTCGCTTATTTAATTTCGGTGTAGTTTAAATATAAAATTTCTTCTGCAAATGCAAATGTCTTTTTTTTTATGAAGTTTTGTCATCACTAAAGCCAATAAATAAAGAATTTGATAAACCAATATATTTTTAAACTTGGAGTGGTGGTAACTACTAACGACTTACGAATCGTAGGTCGTAGACTCGAACCCAGACAGGCGCTTTACTTTCTGTAAAATTATTTCATCACCACTACTCCCAAAACGGTGAAAGAAAACATCGTGTGGAAACCAGCATAGAACGAGCATCCTAGAACCACGAGGACTAACTCTCACCAAGAGGAGGCCTGTATCCCAATAGCGGGAACATTAAAGACTGATTATGAATGCATTTTATAAAACTTAAGAAAACTTGGCCGCCGCCCCCCCACCCGCGCCCGCGCCGCCGTTCTTACTATACCGATAGGGATATTTCTTTGACGGTACCTACACTTAAGGAAAAAGAAAAACTTTAACAAACAATTTTTACATACTTTTCCCTGTTTTTCTGTACTTGGTTTCGGTACCATATCATGCTCTATCCGATCTAAAGCCTCTTGTAATTCACGAACTGTTTCGGCTGTGGAAAATACAATTTATTGACAATAATAATATTCACGTGTCACAATTATACAACCAAATAAAAAAAATGTGATCTTCTAATATCAAAAATAATAAACATATTAATCGTAAACAGTAATATTCAAAAGATTAAAAAATATTATAAAAAGGTATGCTTCAAATTTTGATATCCCTTTGAACATTTTCGTTGAAGATCCAAGTTCTATAATTCCATCGTTAAATTAACTTACGATCCGAAAGATAGTCATCGATGTTATCATTCACAACAAACGTCACATTAATTAAATCTTGAGTAATGTTCCTGCTACTAGGACTGCTATCACTTGGACTTGATATATCAATATGAATACTATTATTATCAATTATTTTGTTCACAGCTCCTTCATAGAGAACACTTAAGTTTTGGTACAGCATATTCATAGATTCTGTCGTAACGTCTTGATTTAAAAGAACTGTAATGCCATCATAATCATTATTATTTTATCAATATTACCATCTCTCTAATTCAGTTGCTAAAAATTTTATACACACCATTTGCTATACTTGGTGCTTGAGTTGTATTCATATAAATTATGGAAGCTGTTGAATTGTCATCTACTGTCTCAGTGAATTCATATTCTGCATAAAATTCCTTTTCTTTCTTTGGTATATCCTCATTAGGTGAGCCATCTGCAAACATACGATCTCATGTAATTAATTGTAGAGTAAGTATTCTAGTATTCTCTTAAAATTCAACTTACTTTCTGTCTTATCATCGAAATCAGTTAAATCTTCCATGTTGTAAGTTCTCGGTCTTCCAACCAAACTTATTTTCTTCTTTGTAGTTTTTGTAGGTTTAATCGTTGTGGTTTCTCTATCTGATGGTAACGTGCCGTTTGTTGCTAGTATCACTTCTACTTGCATTCCAGGTATACTCGTAGTACCTAGTACATCGGCCGTTTCGATTACTTCTACTACGTCCCTTCTTTGCATAGAATTGCTATATACCTGGGTAGATATCGTATTCTCCATAGTTGCTATTGCAACTTTAGTCAGGTAAATCTCGTCTAAACTTCCTAAATAGTTTAAAGTCTCATTGTTTTCTATTTCTAAAACTGTATTTAATAGTAAGTGCTCTTCTAAAGTCATCGAAGAGTCGACGTGTAATATATCATTGGAGTTCCATTCTGAAAGTATTACTTTTATATAATTTAAACCAACTTAATTGTCTTTTGTCATAACTCTGTCTTTTATACTTAAATTGGGCTGGCGCACTTCTCTAAATTTACGTTTGAGCAGAAATACATATAAGGGTATTTCTTAAACTTTCATCTTCAGCTTAAATTCATCAACACTTAATACACAAATGACCACCAATATACCACATTTGTAAGCTGACATGAAGCTTAAGCCTATCATCGCAATGTTTCTAGGCAGCAAGTCACAAGTTTCATTCCTGCAAGAGATGGATATATTTATCCTTAGCTTATGAAATAATGAAGTTATACTAACGGTAATCGCAAAGCGACTTTATCACTGAATCTCGTATTGAGCGCGGCGGGCAGGCGGCGGCTGGGGCGGCGGGAGCCCACAGCGGCCGCAGCGCAGGAGGGCCTCGTGGTGCTATATTGCACACCAGGCGCTCTACACTGCGAAGACGACCTTGCCACTGCGTCTGGTGAAAAAACCACAATTACCTATGTCATAATCATTATTAGCCTCATCGTGACTAAGTTCGTATTGGATTCCAGTTTATCCCGATGCAACTGATACTCTGAGTTTGGTGAAGCATTTCATCATCACCATCATGAACCCATCTAGTTGTCCCACTGCTGGGCACTGGTCTCCTCTAAGGACTAGAGGTATGAGGCTTTAGTCCACCACGCTAGCCTACTGCGGGTTAGCAGACTTCACACGCCGCTCAGGAAATCTATCAGGCAGCATTAATTTGTTCACTTCAAAATCTGAATGATTTCCATGTAAATTTATATTATCAATCATTATTTATCAGATAAATGGAACTTACCATGAATCTGCTGCGACCACAGCCTACCATATAACTTCGCGCCCATATGATTTGAGCAAAGTCACCGTAGAAACCGCCTTGTGGATTTGGACTGCAATGAAAGAAAAGAGATTGCATCTTCCAATTTTTTGTTGAAGTTACGTTGATTGATGAATAATTTTTTACTGCCTCATTGATCTAATAGGCATCAACGCGAGTATTTTTTATATGAAATTCCTTGTAGCAACTCAAAGTTTGGATTTGCGTACGGTTAATGGCAATAAGCTCGCCGCCTATTACATGGGGTCTAACATACCGGCAAACTCTAGGTGTACGCACCTACGACGACGACGGCTGCACGTCGAGCTATACAAATCCAGTTTACATGTACATACCATCACGCCTGTATTCCCCGAAGGGTTAGGCAGAGGTGTACTAATGTACACCCACACTTCACCGGTATGTTTAGGTCCCATGTAATAGGGGGCGAGCCTGTTGCCATTAACCGGGCACAAATCCAGACTCCGAGCTGCTACTGAGAATTTAATAGAAAAACCCAATAACACTTTGCTCGACCTGGGGATCTAACCCAGGACCTCTAGCGTAGCAGTCGCGCTTAGGACCACTAGACTAATGAGGCAGGCAGTGAAGTAATACAAATCCAGTTTACGCTGACCTCTTATTGTATTGAAAGCCTATACAATGCGAGAACAGCATTAACTAGTTTTGTATTACTTCACCTTTAGCCGTGTGTACATGTATGAGGACTATAGGTGTGATAGTATGTTGTTATGTTTTTATAATTATACTTACGGCATGTAGAAGGTGACATTGCCCTTATATAGCAAACTTTGCATGTACCAAATGTCGACCATGGACTCGACGCGGAGTCCTGGTGCCTCTCCCACTACCGACGCCACGCACTGGCCGACTGTCAGCGAATCTAGTGAAAAAAAAACTACAGCTGTTGATCTGGTCATTGGCAATCTTTATATGTGAAACTCCAAAATACATGTCTCTGGGTATCTTCCAGAACCATTTCGGCGTTTAAGCACATAGCTTTGAGCTGAAGTAACTGTCAGGGAATCTTAGTGAAAAAAAACTACAGCTGCTCGGTTGATCTGGTCTTTGGCAATCTTTATATGTGAAACTCCAGAATACATGTCTCTGGGTATCTTCCAGAACCATTTCGGCGTTTAAGCACATAGCTTTGAGCTGAAGTAACTGTCAGGGAATCTTAGTGAAAAAAAACTACAGCTGTTGATCTGGTCTTTGGCAATCTTTATATGTGAAACTTCGAAATACATGTCTCTGGGTATCTTCCAGAACCATTTCGGCGTTTAAGCACATAACTTTGAGCTGAAGTAACGAATTCTCGACGGACCAGTCATGCCTATTCATGTCCTTTGAGACATTATAATGATGAAATTTCTGAATAGGTACTGCTGAAGTTGAGAACCAGACTAAAAGAGCTTCTTCCAATGCAAGACGTACTGGAGGAGCTCTTGTGAAATTTTAGAGGTACAGCCCAAATTGAGACAAGACTAAAAGAAAATAGCCTCTTTCGGTACAAATAAAAGTACTGGATGAGACTATCCGTTCTTTATTAAAAGAGACAAAAGAACTTAGTCTCTTCTTGTCTCAAGCCAAATTTGTGCCTTTTTCACTGCTGAAATAAACGCTTTTATCACGCAATAAAAACTTTAAAAGACTATTTCTAAGATTATATTACAAGTGAAACTAATAAACCACTTACCATGACGTGGTATTGCGATCGTTTTGCGAATGAGAGTGAGAGATGCCGCTCTACACATTGAATAGCACCATCCCTTTCTCGCATTAACACATCAAGGTACAGCCTCGAAAATACCTGACAAAAAGTTGAACCACTAACAAAGGTCACGGCAAGCGTCATGTTCTTCGACAGGCCGAGGCGGCCGGCACTGGTCTGCCCAACGTTGTGCCTCCCGAGCCAGCTCCTCCACCCAGCGCTACCATGAATTGTTTCATAAAATTATTATTAAAAAAAAAAGCTTACGAGCTATGTGAATCGCACATTACTAGTAATCTTGTTGACCCCTCGTACTAAGCTAGGTTGTATTACGAGTGGGTTCACGTCGGTAGTGCAATGGGTGAGTTTCAAACCGGCAACCACATGATCGCAAGTCCGACGCTCTAGCCATTAGGCTATCGCCGCTTCCAATATTTATAATATTGGGAAGTAGATACTACTACTATCTACGTATAGGTAGATCATTTTCAAAACAAATTTTCTATAAACACATAGATAATTAGGCCATGAAGTAAGTACCCATATTTCAATCGTGCAATCTATTTTCTCTAGCTTATCTAACCATTTACTTGGTAATTAATCTATTTTCTCAGGTATCTCATCAACCTATTGTCTCACAGCTGGACAAGATGGTTAAGCTATAGCCCACCCAGTTAGCCTACTGTGGATTAGCAGTATCTACTATCTGCCGTCAGATGCCGTCAAGAAATAAGTCTGAAATCGAGAAATCTCAAATATCGGTGCGTGAAGTCTACCAACCCGCAACAGGATAGCGTGGTGGACTATAGCCTAACCCGGATACCTCTCTCACTCTGATAGGAGACCACTGCCCAGCAGTTACAGTAAAAGTGTTGATGATGAAGGCCAAGTATTAGAGAGAAGAGAGAAAACAATAATTTCCCACAAATTGATTTTCTTTGTATAAGGTATATTGTATTAAGTATTGCCTAGTCTTACGTTACCGTACCAATTTCAGCATGTTCCCAGCACTGGGCAACCCTCGCATGTTACCGGCCGCAGCCTCGCTCCGCCGTCTGTTCAGTCGAGCCATCAATCTGGACTTCTCTTCTATTGTCAGGCGTGCGCTTATGTAACCAACGCAACGTGGGCTAGGACCTTCCTAAGAATATTTGGTGTTGAAAGACCATTAGGGACCAACCGTAAATGTAGGAATATGTTGAGATATTGATTTAATTAATAAAACATTATTTGTTTCTGTAAATAGACCTTTTAAAGGCAGTCATTGTTTTTCCTTTTTTTACTAAATGGCGCCGGCATTTCATATCCGACGAAGAAATGCCGCAACAAATTCAGAGAATCATGGTCTCTTTAATTACATAAATATAATTTTCTATCTTCTATGACTGACTACAATAAATCTTTTTCGTTCTAAATAGCGCACGATATGATATTTGCTAGTTTTTTTGTTATATCATACCATATCATCATGCTTGTATTCTTTGAAGGGCAAGGCAGACGTGTATGTAAACTAGTACATAACTAGTACATAGTAAGTTTTTTCGGTTTCATTTAAGGCAAGCCTATTGCTAAGCTACCTGCTTCTGAGAATTTAAAAGAAAAACCTAATCACACATTTCTTGGCCTGCGAATCGAACCCAAGACCTCTTGCTCAGCATCTAGTAATCTCTTTGGTCTAGTGGCAGTTTATAGAAAAAAGAGTCATTAAAAGTTAGGTAAGTTTTTTTTTCGACCATTTCCAATTAATTTTGTATGACATCATTCTCCATATGGCCCACTTTCATTTGGAACCTGTAATATGGACCTAGGAACCGAATCAATTATAATCCCACTAATATATCCATTCGAGTAAAGAATAAGTATTTTAAGTTTACTGACTGGGTAGACGCGTAAACTAGGTCCGATTAATACCCTCTAAAGGATATTTGGTCAGAGAGTAGTCTTATATGCGGTTACGAGTAGTAGCAAACGAACATTTTACATAGCGCACTTACAGGGAACTGGCAAAACGTATGGGCGTTGGTATTCGCGCACATTCGGGACCCGCAGTAGTTCACCGAGCTACCGGCAGCGGTCGCGAGCACACCCATCACTACAAATGCGTAGCATTGCATCTTAACACTTTAAACGATTAATTTTGGGCATTTTCATATCGTCCCTGCTGCTTGTATAATTTTGACAACCTATGATAGATTGCTTTCTGTAATTTATGGCTATACATAAATTCTCTTTGAGGAGCAAATATTCGCGAAGATAAAGATTCGTCTGTATGGAGGTACCTTAGAACAGGACTGAATTGTGCAATTTGGAAGAGGCCTACGTAATTGATATTGAATTTTAGGTGTTTGCAGAAATTATAATAAAACCAGATGATCCGACAGACGTTGTCCTGTCTTAACCATGAATATTCAATTCGAAATGGAACAAAAACATAAAACAAAACGGGAAAAAAATCAAGTCGTTATGTTTTTTTATGGTTTCCAATTTTCTTAATTTTTCTTTCAGTAAAAACCTTTTACAAAATATTCGAATACTTTAAAAAATATAATGAAATAGTTCAAATCGTTCTCAAGTTATGGTGTGACCAAGATTATGGATTACAGAACGTTCAAGTTCATAAGCAAGAAAATTTGACTGTTACACTAGAGATCCTTCTGATTCCGCCCACGGCTTCGCCCGCGTAGTTTCTTGGCTTTTCTGTACTTTATGTATGTATTATATAAACCTTCCTTGAGGACGACTCTATTCATTGGTGCAAACAGCATGAAAATCGGTGCAGTTGTTTTTAGTTTTTCGCGAACAGACAGACAGACGCGGCGGAGGACTTTGTTTTATAAGATGTAGTGATTAAGTAGGTATTGGTGGAAACACCAACCTCTGACAACGGAATTAGAATAGCCTTATTTGTATTCCATTATCTTAAGAATGAATCCATCAATAATAATTTGTCAATCAACCCATACTTGATCAATCAAAATTTCAAGGTAATTTTTATTTGCCCAAATTTTCATTTGACCGATCTTTGCGGATCCGATGATAATGCTTCAATAAAAAACACTAGAAGCCAAGCCGAAAGTAGATAGGAAAAGATTTATGAGTAATATAAACCAAAAACAGTTAACTTGGAAATATAATTGTAATCAAAATAATTAAAATAAAATATACAACCAACATCCGGATCGAAGTAAGTACATGATCAGTAATATAAAATAGTTCCACTTAATATATAACATACTCCACTTAATATAACAGTTATCTTACATAACTTAAAATTGTGATAGCGTTACAACATTGTTCTGTTATTAATTCCGACCCCAAACGGTTTTACTACATATTTTAATACTACTTTTTGTAATAAATAAATTCACTTATATGTATGTAAAAAAAATAGCATAACTTAAATCAAACGTTTCAATTTTCAGTTTCATCTCTAAATGGCAACCGTTTTATTAGACTAGATGGGAATTACTGTAATTTAAAATAAACTGTAATATAACAGAAATAACTATTTAACGAGACCTGCCACCAGAATACGGAGAAAATTGACAACTCCGAATTAGAAAATTTCATCGAGTTTTTCCCAAAATATGTACAGAAACATGTTTCGAAACGATAAACAATGTTTAAAAACGATAAACAATGTTTAGAAACATTAAACAATGTTTTGAAACGATAAAGAATGTTTTGAAACGATAAACAATGTTTTGAAACAATAAACAATGTTTCAAAACTGTTCAAAACAATAAACAATGTTTCGAAACTGTTCGAAACAATAAACAATGTTTCGAAACAAAAATGAATTCGCTGAATCGATTAAATCTTGTTTTCGGTACACCTTGCAAAGAAAAAGACAATTATATCTTGTATCTCGCTCGACTCGCAGCCTCTGTAAATATGTGATATCGAGTATCGCTTAAAACGTAAACAATCGCCGTCTTTAGTTTATCAATGTATCTTTTAATCGTCTTCCTTTGGCAAATAGTACATGGAATCTATGAAGTATTTTGTGATGTCAGACACTAAGCTTCTATCCGATATTTCTTGAGCTACGCCGTATATGGCCATCTGTAATGAAAAAATAATGTATTTTATTTTGCACTAGCTTTTGCTCGCGACTTCGTCCGCGTCGAATAGATTTTTCCTGTAGGAATATCCCAAAAAATCGGTATAAATTTAAATCCTATATACAACTCTGATAAACCAATAATTCTGTAAAGTTTCGTCAAAATCCGTTCAGTACTTTTTGCGTGAAAGCGTTACAAACATCCATCCATCCATCCTCACAAACTTTCACATGTTTTAAAAAATATTTAATTATTGGCTCGTTTTAAACATAACTCTATGTTGTAATATATTTTGTGAGAGCCCTGGTACCCATTAACACAAGTTAAATCTTATCATGGGTACCAGAATATATCCAAACATTTGTGATACTATTTGACTGTTTATTGTTTATTTTCTCTGTACCTTGATTGTGAAATAAAAAAATATTAATTATTTTATTAATGACATTGTAAAGCACTTATAATAATGATCAAATTCTTATATTATTAAAAATATATTGATTATGAACCTTTCCCTCCACAGGAGCGCCAGAGTCCTTGAGACAGGTGCCGGCAGCTTCCCTGACGTCGGACACGAAGCGGGTTGCGATGCCCGCCCCTGTGTGCGCATGAGTCACGCAGATGTGGATACTAAGGAACAATTTTATAATTAATAAGTAATCATCAACCCATTACATTGTCCCACTGCTGGGCACGGGTCTCCTCTCAATACGAGAGGGATTAGGCTATAGTCCGCCACGCTAGCCTACTGCGGATTGGCAGACTTCACATGCCATCAAGAAAATCTCTCAGGCATGCAGGTTTCCTCACGATGTTTTCCTTCACCGTTTAAGCGCGTGATAATTAATTATTAATACGCACATAACTTCGAAAAGTTAGAGGTGCGTGCCTTGGATTCGAACTCGAGACCATTGACTTGGCAGTCCAATGGCAATTATTATGTAAACTAACATTTTAATAACGCCTGTGTTATGAATGTGCCGCGTGTTCACTCAATCAAAGCGGACCACATCCAGTGAACTGCCAGTATGTTTTACATCCCATGTATAAACTTTGAGCACATCGTTATTATTGTTTACTAGTGGACCCGACAGACATCCTGCTCAACCTTGATCGCAGTGCCATCTACTGGGTCCAATGTTTCCATATTTTCTCACCGTTTAAACATTCCCTGGACTTCCACAAATATTTCAAAACCAAAAATTAGCGAAATCGGTCTGGCCGTTCTAGAGCTTTAGCGAGACTAAATATCTAGGTAATATCATATAAGTTTTAGCTCTCTGTATACTTTGATATACATACATATTTGTTAAATCGTTCAAACTCAAACATTTTGGACACATCTACCAAATCGAAAATAATGGTCAGAATAGGTTCATGAATAAAAAAGTTATGCTCGAATATTATTTTGTATCCAACTCTGTTGGGCACGGGTCTCCTTACAAAATAAGAGGGGTACCTCCATCGAGGCATGCATAATCTCTCAGGCTGCAGGTGCAGGTTGCAGGTGCAGGCACGGCATGCAGGTTTCCTCATGATTGTTTCACCGTAATTTATATGAATATTATTATTTTTAAAAACATAGACAAACGGTGCATTGAAATTCATATTAATTTTATGGATTAGGCAGTAAATTCCTTACCCTGACGGGAACTGCAACGCGTTTAGACTCCATCCTTTCTTGTGCAGTAGCTCAGCCATCTTGAAGATGTCGAACTGTTTGGAACCGAAGCCTACCACAGTAGTGGCGGGCTTACCATACACGAACAGACCTGGGATCTTGCGTACTCTGCAAGTAAACAATACTATGAAAATGTCTGTTGTTAATTCTGTACCTTCAGTGAAAAGTGATATAATTGGTACACATTACGTACCATCACGCCTATATTCCCCGAAGGGTTAGGCAGAGGTGTGCTTAATGTACACCCACAGTTCGCCGGTATGTTTAGGTCCCATGTATATGTCCCATAATAGGGGGCGAGCCTATTGCCATTCACCGGGCACAAATCCAGACACCGAGCTGCTACTAAGAATTTCATAGAAAAACCCAATAATACTTTGCTCGACCTGGGGATTGAACCCAAGACCTCTAGCGTAGCAGCCGCGATTGGGACCACTAGACTAACGAGGCTGTCAACAGTTTAGAAAAACATGTTTGGGGCTGTCCATTAATCACGTGTGGCTCGAAAGGGGGGGGAGGGGTCCATAAAAAATCACGAAATATCACAAGGGAGGAGGGGGGGTATATTAATATATCACGTGTATTAATTTTTCGGCATACACGCCGCAATTTTTAAAAAAAATAAGATTTTTGTAGGTCCTAAAAAATACACGTGATACAGGGGTGGGGGGGTTAGTGTTAGCTAACAAGAGACCTAGTGCATACACGCGAGATTAATTAATTACCGTCCGGTGGCTTGCCTGCTCATTCGCCGAGTTTTTCCATAAAAAAAAATGCAAAAAAGGTAATAATAAATGCTGCCTATACTTACTCGTTCTCAATATATCTTGCGGTGGTAATGATTTCGTCTGTCATCTGAACATATCGTGCTTTGCCCACGAACATCATGGTAGCCCAGCAAGCGGCGATCAGACCACCAGCGCGACTGCCTGCACATAAAGAGTACACATTGTTGTCATCAACACATTTATTGTCTCACTACTGGGCACGGGGCTCGTCCCAGAATGAGAGAGGTTATAGTCCACCACACTGGCCTAATGCTGGTTTGTAGACTTCACAAGCAGTCGAGAAAATGTCCCAGGCGTGCAGATTTTGTGCATAAATTTCGGGATCCTTTGTGAGACAAAAATCAAAACAAAATGGGGGAAAGAGGTTTCGATCAAAATCCAGAAAGATCACAAGGGGGAATGGGGGGTAGTGAAATATTACGTGTCTTAATGTTTTCGTAGAACGCACGATTTGTAAACCAGAAAGCAGCACGTGACCTTGACTCGCCATGACCACAACGCCGTACAGCAAATACATAAAGGGGGGGGGGGGGGGGTAAAAAGAATGAACCCTTATCGGTCACTTAATTCAGTTTGATATAATGACGTTATGGATCTCAAAACAGACAATAGTAAGTGTTAATTTACATAACACAATACACCCGTTATATACGAACTGTGAACATCCGACACATTACACTTTGGACCGTGACCTAGCGCCATAAGATACAACAACATAGTGGGGCCATAACAAGCGGGATGTTTCGAGGTGATACCCATATAGAAACATAAACTGAAATGGTTAGTGGACCTTAGTCACGGTAATTTTATCTTTACAGTATTCTATCTTAATATCATTCGAAACGCAAGTCATACCTACGCGCCTCGAGATTCATTTTTATGGCATAACTCGACAACCGAGCAGGTGAGCCGATGGTAAGTAGTCATCGCCGCCCATGGACATCTGCAATATCAAAGGAGTTGCAGATGCGTTGCCGAGCCAAGGGAAGGGAGGGGAAGAAGAAGGAAGAGGACTGAGGGATGAATTGGTATGCATTTGGTACAAAAACAGTCGCGAATGTGCCGCAGTGACGAACGAACTTGAGGTTTTGTAAGAGGTAGGTAAGCGTGCGATTTGATTGAAATAAATACAAGTACTTACTTAATATAGCAAAAACCAATTATAGAATATATTGTGTGTTGCTTTTGGTTGCTTGAATTCTTCAATAACGCACCCAGAGATAAAATATACCTACTAGTATGACCGTTGTTTCTGTTTGGATAGATAGGGGTATCGCGTTTTTCACCGAGTAAAATACCTGGATTATTTAAAATAGCCTTATCGTGTGTTTACGTACCCCGCGGCTCTAAGTAACTGTTTCAAGGACAGGACTGAGTCACAATACTGTTAGATAACGTTACCATGCATACGTAGAATGTCTTGACAATTTTAAGGACTTATTTTATGCTTTTGAGTAATTTGACATTATTTGCGCATGTTGAGAGAGTGAATTAATGACGATTAACAACAAGAATTTATGAGATGAATGTAAACAGATCTCATTGTCGAGGTCCTTCATAAAGGTCAGGTGCGTAACACTCGCAACCGGCGCGTGTGTATGACAAGATGTATGAATGTGGAAGAAGCAAATTAAGTATGCAAGAATCAAAGTTCCATGGTTTCTGTTTCTGCCTAGCATTGTGGGACGTGAGTGAATTTTAGTGACAAAAGTTAAATATTTTTATGAGTCGATAAAACATAGATATCAATTCTAAGATTATGCGAGTTTACACGTATCGATTGAATTCTGTGACGCGACATGTACATGAGACTACAAGAATGCCCCAGTACCCTCTTATCAGTATCTTCTTCTATATATTTAATTATATACATATAATAAAATTATAACAGACTGATGTCTGTACATTACAGATATTGGAGAAAAACTAATATTTATTAGCGAAACAGAAGCAACAGAGGTAAAGTTTGTGACTTTGTGACGCTGTAGGGGGTATTCCCTGGATCTGCTGAACCGATTTCGAAAATTCTTTCACCAATAGAAAGCTACATTATTCCTGAGTGACATAGGCTATATATTATCCCGTAAATTGAAAAGCAATGCATTCCCACGCGGGCGAAACCGCGGGCGGAAAGCGGAAAGTTTTAAGCGGCGGTAGGCTAATGGCTAGGGCGTCGGACTTGCAATCATATGGTTGCCGGTTCGAACCCCACCCATTGCACTCACTCACTCACTCGTGGGTTCAACAAGATTACTAGTAATTTGGCCCACGTCTTGTGAAAGTACAGTGGGTTATAGCTGTTACCTGACCCACCCTGGGTGGGACGGCTGGGTCTCGGTGGGTCAGGTAACAGCTATACAATTTATTATTATGGGTACGCATTTAGCTTAGTACGAGGGGTTAACAATAATACTAGTAATGTGTGACCCACATAGCTAGTAAGCTTTTTTACAAAAATAAAAAAAAGTATATAGACGTACCATTGACAGTGGGCGAGCCGTACACACCGCCGGGCCATTCCGTGGTAACCGTGTACTGGTGATGTCTGTACTCCGCCTTCCTGTACAGTACCACTGACGTGCCTTTGGGAGCGAACCCGTACTGAAACAAGAGATATTGCTGAACAAATCGCAAATATTCTTTTTAGCTTATTATAAATTTGATTTGAGTCCAGGCTCACAATTGCTCTACCCAAAACTCAATATTGATACAAGCAGTTAATATTTTAAAATATTATCTATAATTTGTTTATTACATCTGTCCTAGCTCCAAGTGCCTCATTAGTCTAGTAGTCCTGAGTGCGACTGCAATGGATGCAACGGAGGTTGGAGGTTGGTTGGAGGTTTTGGGAATTCTCAAAAGCAGATCGGAGTTTGGATATGTGCCCGGTGAATGGCAATAGGCTCGCCCCCTATTACGAGAGACCGTGGGTGTACATTAAGAAGGTACACCTCCGGAAAATCCTTCGGGGAATACAGGCGTCCTTGTATGTAATGATATGATTAGCCGCTGTTGTGGTAGGGCCAGGCTGTTCACAGCATGAATGGGCCGGCTTGACCGGGGAAGTACCACACTCTCGCAGAAGACCGACGTCTGAGTAGTAGCGTTTCGTTACTGCGCTTCGTTCGGTGAGCGAGAGGGCCGGAGGCCCAATTCCTCCCCCAATCCCCTTCCTTCTCCTTTTCTCCTTCCCCTCCCTTTCCCTAAATAGGCTCGGCAACGCATCTGCAACTCCTTTGGTTTTGCAGATGTCCATGGGCGGCGATGACTACTTACCATCAGGTAGCTCGCCTGCTCGTTTGCAGAGTTATCCCATAAAAAAAAAAAAAAAAAAAAAAAAAAAAGCCCCCAAACACATGGTAAACAAATATTTTGTACACAATTTTCGGAGACCAGGATCTAACCTTTAGGAGTACATTTAAAACAGTGGTAGATAATATTAAATTGTGTAGTAAGAAAATTCAATACAACAATAATGCAGAAAAAATACCTAATTCGGGGTAAGGTTAAGGTCATTTAAAGCCAAAGTAGCGAAGCCTCTTACTTTGTGTGTATCAGCGGATATGCTAGCAACCCCCGGCAGTCGGAAGTCGAAGACCGGCACGTGGTGGCCTGCGTCCGGCATGAAGGCGGCCACGAACCCGCCCAGGCACGCGTCCACGTGCAGCGGCACCTCGTACTCCACCGCCACGTCAGACAACGCGATTATGTCGTCCATCGTCCCGTATGGATAGTTCGGGGCCGACCCTACGATCTGGAAAAGTTACGGAACAATTGGAACGGGTCGACAGCACGAACTTATTATGATCATCAGCCCATTATAATCGTACCACTTCTATTCTAGGAATGAAAGGGATTAGACTATAACAACCGCTGACCTAATCCAGGTCGGCACACTACACACGCCAAGGCGAGAAAATGTCTCATTATCTCTCTCAGTCTCACGATATTTTCCTTCACCGTTTAAGCGCGTTAAGTGGTCCAGAGTGTGCTGAAACCCTTCAAAGGGCATTGCCACGCCTCCTGCTTTGAGGCGCGCATCTGGATAACACGCGCCGCCTACTGAGATCAAGAATATACCTATCCCTTTGTGTGAACAATGAGTTTTATTTTTCACGATTAAACTCAACTGACCCATACTTTGATGAAACTGTTCAACGTAATGATAGTCTGATATCCTGTGTCCATAAACAAACAAGTTTTCGTGAAACTTCACTATGCGGCTAACTGGCTATTCACAAAGGTTGTTGGTTGGACACCTATGTATGGAAGTGAATGTTGGTCAAAATGTCAGTTGCGTAGTTCTCGCAACTGGCGCGTGTGTATGACCAGATGTAGGAATGTGTACGAAGCAAAATAAGTATGCAAGAATCAAAGCAAACGGCATTCTGTATGTATACTTTAACATCGTAAAAAAATATTACCCAAAGACGCACGGATGTAACGTTAAAAAAACAAAACTTGCGAATGTTATCGGAATCCATGACAAATAAAGTCACAACTCACCAAGCAGGTCCTTCTACCGATAGCCTTCTTAACCTTCTCAACATCAACAGTCATGGTATCTTGGTTGACGGGTATCGTCTTTACAGATAGCCCGAGGTACTGCGCCGCCTTGTCAAACGCCGAGTGCACGGTGGAAGGCACGATGATTTGAGGGTTGGATATGCCCTTACTGTAGGCGAGGTCCCTGAATGCTTTGCACGCCATTATGATCGATTCTGTGCCTCCTGTAGTTACCTATAGATCGGAGAATTTAATCAATACATAGAAACAATATTTAAGTTTTCAAAGGTCTGCATAACCCCGCGTTCCCACTGATGACGAAACATGTTGCAAATAATATCTATCTTGCTCTATTTAACTCTCAAAGAGTGAGAGGGATAGCTGTAATATTTGCATCAAAAGATCTGTATAAATAAAAACCGAAAATATTCCGAAAGTTCTTAATCGACTGCTCTGAAATTTTTACCATAGTTTTATTTATTTAATTAATAAATAAATATTTTCTGAAATCGTCACCGGGTACAGCTAGACTACAACCACAGAATAAATATAACAGTGCTACAACACTATAATAGCATTAAAAGGTAACGGCGAAAGTGCATTCATTTCAGCAATATATATCACAATAACAATTATTAATTTGTGAATGGTTAATAGAGTACATTCCATTGTATTTATCGTGAAATAACAAGACGTATTGGTGCTTACATCAAAACAATGTACGCGTTTTAACGTTAATTGTCTAATAATGTCATAACAAACTAGCTTTTGCCCGCGGCTTCGCCCACATAATTTCTCGGCTTTTCTGTACTTTAGTATGTATATATTATACATATAAACCTTCCTCTTGAATCACTCTAAGGCTCTATATAAACCGCATCAAAATCCGTTACGTAGTTTTAAAGATCTAAGCATGCATAGGGACAGACAGACAGCGGGAAGCGGCTTTGTTTTATACTATGTACCTAGTGATTTAGGATTGAGTATAGCAAGACCAATGAAGCGTCGGTAGCCTAATGGCTAGGGCGTCGGACTTGCGATCATATGGTTGCCGGTTCGAACCCCACCCATTGCACTACCGACGTGAACCCACTCGTAACACAAGCATTTAGCTTAGCACGAGGGGTTAACAAGAATACTAGTAATGTGCGACCCACATTGCTAGTAAGCTTTTTTATAAAAAAGAAAAAAAAAAGTAATAAAACTACTTAAGTATCACTTCTTTATCCGCCTGTGTTTGAAAACGCATCAAATCATAACTACTAGCATTTATCATGCAGTACCTATTAAATTATAGACAAACGGCGAATCGACTACTTTCTGTAACGAGGTAACATTTGGACGATAAAATTACAATAGACAAACACACTACGTCATAAACATTAGCATTTTTCCTTCGCACAGTTTTTATTGTTGCTTAGAACTAATTATCTTTGTTATCACCTAGAATAATTATAATTTGCTTACAAGGTCGACACGATATTTTAGCAGGTATGTAGGTACATCTGTCAGTACAAACGGTAAGATTAAGATTTTAGTGATTTTTTTGTGCTTAAGATACCTGTAGGTAGGAGGAGGTGCTCATTGATACTACGACTTTTGTCCGTCTGTCGTATTCATAAGTCTAGTGGTCCTATGCGCGACTGCTCCGCTAGAGGTCTTGCGTTCGATTCCCAGCAGCATCGAGCAAAGTGTAATTGGGGTTTTCTATAAAGTTCTCAGTAGCAGCTCGGAGTTTGGATAATTATGTGCCCGGTGAATGGCAATAGGGTCGCCCCCTATTACTTGGGACCAAAACATACCGGCGAACTGTGGTAATGTGTGTGTGATTGGGGAGTGGTGATTACGAACACCTCTGTGTATTTCTATATGTGTTTATGTATTCATAAAAATATAAAAAATCCTACAATTTTCTTTTAGCTATAATGTTTTATGTCTTCTTTTCCCTATCACAAAATTTCACTTGTCAAAAGAAGACGAAACAATCTTCAAACTTACCGCTAGGACATTTATAGGACGTCCTATGTTTTTATGATATTTAAGAACCTTCTGTTTAAACTGGTTCGACGGTTACCTACTGCTTATATTGTACATTTAAGTACTGACCGAGGTAAACGCGGTGGGCTAAAAATATCCGGTAAGTAATTGTACAGTCACTAGTCAGCATTGAATATATTGCAACAAACAAACTGTTCATAATTATCTACAATACTAAATAAATTGAACTTTATCCTGAGGGGATAAATTACATTTCAGAATGACAGCTGCTGTATATGGTGTTCGTTCTAAAACATCCCTTGTACCATTGAAATATATGAATACATCCTTAATTGATCAGATCATTTTGAACGGCTTCACTCAAGCTATACAAATCCAGTTTACGCTGGCCTCTTATCGTGTGGAAAGCCTATGCAATGCGAGTTCAGCTTAAACTGGAAATGTATAGCTTGACCTGTAGCCGTGTGTACGTACAGAATAATATTAAATGCTGATGATTGTAACAGCATCCTACACACAATTTCGTAAAGGTCATTCTGTTTTAAATTAATACTTCAATGAAAAAAAGGAGTAACTAAAGCAGTGAACGTAGCAAGTTTTTGCGATGGAATTTTATAAAACTGGATTGGAAAGTAATGTTAAAACTCACAGTGCCACAGCAATCATCGTCACCATGGAACAGGTTGATGGCCATTCGTACGACCTCGGCCTCCATCTTGTTGATGCCAGGAAACACGTCAGCGTGCAGAGGGTTGGTATAGGCAGTGAGGGTGTAAGCTTCACACGCAACTTGGCTGATTTCACGGCTGACGTGGTAGACCGCACCTGACACGCTACCACCTTGCCAGTCGTAGGCACCTGGGTGCAAATGAAAGGCATGAAGTAAAGACGGAGATGACAACATCCGCATTTCTTCCTTAGAATTCACTAGCCCGTTTAATACTTTCTTAGTTATCGCCTTACCTTTCTCTTGAGTCCATCCAAAGGTTGTCTGTAAAAGATCGCTTTTAGCGATAAGACCTCCCATTGTACCATTTTATCATTTATAACATGTACTTGACAATAGTGTCTGGTGTGCAATAATGAATATTCTATCTATCTATCTTAATTATAAAATGGTGAATCTATTGCCTAAAATTAGGGATTTATCATTGAAGACCATTGTTTGATGCAATCATTACGATCGAACACGTTTTGCTGATCTAGCGATCCAATACCGCCGCCACAAGTGCGTCGCGATCTCAGTGCATATTCGGATAGCAAAGCGGGTGCATTCGTACTTATTAGCAGCCATAATCAATCAGTATAGAATAGCTTACCGTTTTGGAAATAAATCTCTTAAAGCTATCCTCATGTTTAATTTAGCAGCACAGCAGTCTCTACCATCTAGGTCGCGTTTCGTACATTTTGGTCTGGTCCTTCGAGCCGGATGATGAAGACGAGAAGTAGACCATATTTAACCTTATTACATATTCATTTCATTCGTTAGAAGACGCGGGAGGGCCAGGCGGCGATGGCAGGACGAATTAGGCTTTAAGTAATTGGGATGTAATAGCTTTGAACTGTGAGGAATAAAGGGAGGGTAGGGAGGCATTTGCGCTGCAGTGGGACCAACGGGGCTGATTAAAAAAAAACATTTAAGGCGAAAATAGATCAACCACGTGCATATAGCTATTCATCAAGCTATACAAATACAGGATATACCTCGCCTCCTCAGCTTATATTAGAAATGCTTAGCTTGATGTGCAGCCATGTATACCTACATAAAAGTCATGACTTGCGTTTTTTTTTTTCAACTTTTGTCTTGTATAAAGTTATCAGTACCTAATACTTTATTTAATTTTTGCTATCGTCACGTCTACTACTATGTACACAGTCATCATCATCATCATCATCATCAACCCATTACATTGTCCCACTGCTGGGCACGGGTCTCCTCTCAGTACGAGAGGGATTAGGCTATAGTCCGCCACGCTAGCCTACTGCGGGTTGGCAGACTTCACAGTCATATAAATAAAATGCTTATGAATTCGGAATCACCCTAAAGATAGAAGAGGCATCCTTACAGTTACTTGCTGCTTCTGCAGCATGCTAGAATTAGGCCTGTCTTAAACATTCAAGGCCAGTGCCCTATAGCTTTGGTCGTGGCGAATGTCACGAATCCCATGGCCGTTACTATAGGGAGGAGAAGGCACGTGCGGTGTATACCCTACCGCATCCCTACAATAAAGGCCCTAAGCTTTCGACCTATCTAAACTGCAATATAGTTGAGCTAAGCTCTTATACATATGTTGTGGCTTCCTATAATTGAAGGAGTACACTTATGGAGTATATTTGTGTACATTCCTTGTTGGAGGCCCTTCATCATCAACCCATATATTGTCCCACTGCTGGGCACGGATCTCCACTCAGAATGAGAGGGATTAGGCTGTAGTCCGCCACGGTAGCCTACTGCGGGTTGGCAGACTTCACACGCCATCGAGAAAATCTCTCAGGCATGCAGGTTTCCTCACGATGTTTTCCATCACCGTTGAAGCGCGTGATAATTTAGTAATAATACGCACATGACTTCGAAAAATCAGAGGTACGTACCTTGGATTCGAAGTCAAGACCTTTGACATGACAGTCCTATGGTCATATCACAAGGCTATCACTGTACTTTTAAGGCCCTTAATTATAAATTAAAGTGATACCTTTGCCATTTGAAATTAAACTTACCTAACGCAACATGATCCTTGACTTCCTCTATGACTTGCACTGGGTCGAGCCCAGTCTCCGGCAGTTCTCTCCTGATAGTGACACCCGCTAACCTCTTTGCAACGTCTTTTCTGAAGTCTTTGTTGATCTCTGACATTTTCTCGTCAATCTTCCTCCTCACGATTGGCACTTGACGGAGCCATCTGAAGAATTCTTTGCGTAATCGCGACGTAACACCTATTGGCAATATAAAACAAAAAAGTTCTAAAGCTGTTGAGAGCTCGCCCGACTTTGTAGCTAATCTCTCATAACAGGATTCTCAATAAACGCCGAGAGTAAAGTTAGGTGGAAGTGTTCCAACCACAGTTCGCCGGTATGTTTAGTCCCATCTAAAACAGGGCGAGTGTATTGCCATAAACCGAGCATAAATTCATTCCCAAGCATGAAAGCAAGCAATTACAGACAATAGAAATTAACTGGTTATTTTAACCCTCTCTCTCATTTAATAGTTCAGTTTTTGTCAGTGGAGCAATCGCCATAGTTCTCTATTTTCTGCCTTGTGTTAGACCTCTTGATAGGACTCTACTCCAACTTTTGCCTTCACTTGTTCAATACAACTTCGTCTAGTTCTTGTCCTCCAAAATTGACTTTAAAAAGTTGCCGTGTCGTATCAAGTGGCCAATCATCTTTCCTCGCCTGTTTTTTATGTCTATTTTAACCCACACAACAAAAAAATATTTGTATTTTTTCCAAAATGGTATCGCTGCCCAATACAATAATAAACATTGTTGGAAATTGTAATACTACTTGGACCGTAATAATCATTGATTTGTCCTGAAACAGCAACACATTAACGGAAATAGTTTGCCCTGTATTCCTTCGCAATAGCGGTGATTTTTGTAGTGCAACTGGATACCGTTGTGTCGTGTGTACGTACGTCTTCAACTCCAATTAATTGTTTCTTAATTAAATAGCTAATTCAGGACTTGAGGTCAGATCAAGCTACTAACTAGCCATTAATTAATGTTAATCTCTTTTGATAAAAATAATAATAACAATACATATCTTAACATTTGAACTTGAAATGGACAGAATGTGATTCAAGTCCAAATGTTGGTAGAGAAATAAAATTAGAACTAGTTAAAATTTGAGACTAGACTAGTTAAATTAGTCATGCTTTGGTAGAAAAATAAAATTAGAAAGTATGTAAGCTATTTACGACTCCTATTTACTGGCACTTTGCTAGCCGTATGAGAGGACACCTGTACTCTACAATGGGACAGGGGATGCCTGCCTGACTTACTAGTTTAGCTATCCCAGGCACAACTACTGTGAGTGGAATCACAGGTTGCTGGGAATCCAACCTGTTATTTTGATTTTCTATGAAATTCTCAAAGCAGCTCTAAGTTTTGATTTGTGCCTTTTTAATGGCAATGGGCTCATCCATTCTTTGCCCCTCTATCCCTCTATTAAATATACCTGTGAACTGTGGGTGTACATTAGTACACCTCTGCATAACACTCCTAGGATACACATGTTAGACATGGTAGATTAAACAAAATATACTTACTTTCTTTAGCATTGTATAAACTGTGAGCCCATACAATAGCCAGGACTGATGATGCGGTCATGGTGACTATCTGCCATGGCTCCTTCCCCTCGAACAGCCTGTTGATAGCCTTCAGAGGCTGTGGTCTCTCACTCATCGCTAAAATGCAAACTTAATAGTTATATGGCTTGCAAAGTTGATCTGTCATGATTGCATCAATAATACAACGGGCGAACTGTGGGTGTTTATGAACTGTACATCTCTGCCTAATCCTTCGAACATACCGGACACTGATTATTAATCTTCATTAGTAAGGTTCATTTTTTAAACAAATGCATGTTTCATTGTTTAGCAGTTTTAGTACCAAAATCCCACAAACTGCTCATATGACTACCGAGTCATATGAGCAGTTTGTGGGATATTATTACCACTGGGTAATAATGTTTATTTTTCCTCTTTAATTGTATTTGTATAAGGGCTTAAATGGCAATATGTTAATATAGCAAATTAGGTCAGAGAGTTGCCTTAGTGGAGGTGCATTAGGGCCCCAAGAACAATAGATTTTGCACTGTGTCTGTATTTTTTATATAAGTATAACTAAATAAATAAATAAATAAAAAAAGCCATTATTCACTTTGAAATATTTATAAAAATGTTTAAACTATTTCAAAGTTTATACATAACTGATACTGGTTAAATACTATAACAATACCTACTGCAATTTTTATTTTTTTATAAATTTTATTTTGTATGATGTCTACTTACTTTACTTACATAAATTAAAAAAGTTTGTGATAGGTATATGCTTATAAATTGATAGCAATTTACTGCTTAATCTAAACGATACCAGTACTATATATTATATCCTGTGATGATTCCCAATACAGGGAGGTACTCAAATACCTGATTCTAATTTTGATAGTATTTAACTATATTATAGTTCAAGGCCAAGTTTAAATGTTTTTATTTCAAATAAGCTTATACAAATGTTTATGGAAAAGAATTTAGAAAGAAACTCCATAGACACTCTTTTCAAATAAAAGTTGTAACATTATATTTAAACTTTTTTATAAATGTGAATAAAAATGAAAGATACTTGGATATGAATATGAGTCTAATAAATTCAATGCCATTGACCTGATAGGAATAATTACTTGACCAAAGTCCAGTTATTATGTGCAGTAGCACTTCTAACACTTCAAAATGATAACATAAACCTTGAAACTATGTGCAAGTAGCCTGAATTAATTATTATAGATGCAATCATACATACCATCATGCCTATATTCCACGAAGGGTTAAAGCAGAGGTATACTAATGTTCATCCACAGTTCGCCGGTATGTGGAAAGTCACGGTAATAGGAGGCGAGCCTATTGATATTTTAGCATTCTTTTAAATATCAGTAAAAACTGTACGCAACACAGTCAGATGGAGTTGCGCAAGTAATGGATTTGCAGATAATGGAATAATTAAAATTTTGAAAATAATTGTACCCTAATTCAAACACTCACCGAATAACGTTGGTTAGAAACTCACAAATATTTTCTTATCAAAACTATTTTTCACATTCACAGAGCTCAATCAATTTTGACAACTCATAATCGTATAACACACTGATAACGATTATCCAAACACAAGGATTATAGTCGTGAAGTATGATAATTAAAGAACAGACACAGTTAAAACAAATGCTATTTTAATTATGTTCCTCAGAAACAAGTGAAACAACGGAATATTTTAACAAAGTAAACACGGAGATTACGGGTTTGACACTTGACATGACACTTTGACAGGATGAACTAAGGATGCACGAACGTTCTACTCCAACATTTGGAATTTTGGAGTGATGCAAACGAATGCGATACATACCTAAAATCGATATCAAAATGATTGGATCTTATCCCATTATCATAAAATTTTATTTATTTTCTCTATCCTATCTTACATTTAGCAGATGTGTCTATGCAATATATACCCATACCCACAGATTAACAGTATATTTATTTCAGTACGATGTAAGTAATAGGGTGCAAGCCTTTTGCCCTTAATCAGGTACGTACACACGGCTACAGGTCAACCTATACAAAACCAATTTAAGCTGATCTCGCATTGTATACACGTCCTCATAATATAAAAGACCAAGGTAAACTGGTTTTGTATAGCTTGATGTGTAGCCGTCCGTATAAATCCAAACTCAAAGAGAATTAACTTACTCGGAGCTGTTACTGAGAAAACCCAATAACACTTGATCGACAAAAGAAACATTTAATTTGCCTTAAAAAGTTAATGTTATTCGAATAATGCAATGGTCATTCAATTATTTATAATTCTATCGACTACATATTTTCATATTCCTCTCGTCACTACCCACAACTGTCAAATCAAACCATTAACATAAAAAAAAAACAAAAATGACAGTTTAAGTATACTTTATACGGGCGGGTTCCAGTTACAGTTACAGTTGTTTATTTAACCTTTTAATCACAATCATATTCATATCGTAATAAAGGAGTTACGGGATATAAAAGCATGTTGAGTCATTTTTCATACAATGTAATAATATTGACGCACGGTTTAATTCAAACATAATTTTGTCTAGTATGTGAGACTGAGAATTAAAACTGAAAAATAATTGTTAGATTTGTCAACATGCTTAAATTGATAGATGTTAAAATCTGGAACGCCATTCGTGTAGACCAAGATAGAGCAGCTGTTGATATGAGTCATCAACCTCCAATACCTTCCTGTATTCCAAACACAGCCAAAATGTCGAAAGCGAAAAAAGTTATTGAAGAAGCGAAGGAAATCAATAATCCTGAGATAGATTTAGTTGATAAAGGACTTTCTAGCCTAGATGAAATACCTGGATTGTGTAAGTTAATTGCTTTAAACCCGTTTAGCCGTTTAAGGGCGTAGTGCAACTTGTGCAACCTGTTTTTAGGGAACTCGTTTTGATGTATTTGTGCTCGGTACGTAAATATAGTTGACACCCGTTAATAAAAAAATGATTTCTAGTACATAGGTACTATTGTTTGATAACAATAACTTGAGTAAAAGTTAACCAAGGTTTTAGTGAAATAATGTTTTACACTTTGCTTTACTAGTTTTAGTTATGAACTACGAAGTAGATATTGTGAACAGGTGAAGTACCAGGCTGATTTAAAAATAGAATCAATAATAGATTTCATCTCTTTCATGTAAAATTAAATATATTACCCATTCATTATGCACAGATCTAATAAAAAATATTTATTAGATCTGTGCTATTATGTATCTAAAATAATGTAGTTTATTTTAACCGATGACATCATACAATTTTAAAGCATAGTGTAGTGTATTAAGGCGTTGCCTTCCCTAATGTCTATGAACATTGTTTAATAAATGACTTGTTATTAAGTATGTTTTATGTACTTAATTATAATGTGTATAAACTGTTATAACTTACTTCATCAACCCATTACATTGTCCCACTGCTGGGCATGGGTCTCCTCTCAGGACGAGAGGGATTAGGCTATAGTCCACCACGGTAGCCTACTGCGGGTTGGCAGACTTCACACGCCGTCAAGAAAATCTTTTGGTCATGCAAGTTTCCTCACTATGTTTTTCTTCACCGTTTAAGCATGTGATAATTAATTATTAATATGCACATGACTTCGAAAAGTCAGAGGTGCGTGCCTTGGTTTCGAACTCGAGACCTTTGACTTGGCAGTCTGATGGTCATATCACTTGGCTATCAAGATTAGACTTAGGCAGTTAAAATCAAATCAAATGTTTTTTTATTTCAAATAAGCTTTCACAAGCATTTATGAAACGTTATTGACTCTAGTTGCACGGTTCCATAAAGTTGATCCTATGGAGAAGAATCCGGCAAGAAACTCCATGGACACTCTTTTAAAATATAAAAGGATTACTTTATTATTAAAATATTATTAATTTATGCTGTTGTAGATAGAAAACGTATTCCGTGTAAATTTATCATTTTATTTATATTTCTATTTCAGTCAGCCTTGCAAACATAACCCGCCTCTCTCTAAGCCACAACAAGATACAGGTTGTTCCCGCTGCTCTGGCGAATCTCACAAACTTAGAAATACTGAATCTAGCCAACAACCATGTCCAGGAGTTGCCAGTCAGCCTGTCCTCATTACCAAAACTCCGAATACTCAACGTCTCCCTCAATAGACTGTATGGGTTACCAAGAGGCTTTGGATCGTTCCCCGTTTTGGAAATCTTGGACCTGACTTACAACAACTTGAATGAAAAGAACCTACCTGGAAACTTCTTTATAATGGGTGTGTTTTAAATTAAATAATTTTTTATTAGCTACAACGAAGTACACATGTCTACACATCAAGCTATACAAATCCAGTTTAGACTAACCTCCATTGTAAAGGTTTTCCACACAGTTTAAGGCCAGCCTATACTGGTATTGTATAGCTTGATGTGTCGCCATGCGTACATCAATTTAGATCAGAGAATATTAACTTCTCAATCAATACAGACAGGCAAAAAAAAATAAAAGAGAAAAAACTAATTTTCGTTCACATACATCTTGCTGCTTGTTTGTAAAATGCATTTACATAATGCACAAAAAATACAGTGCAATATTTAAATGTAAAAAAAGAACTATCATGATTTTTTCAATTATGTTTTTTATAAATCTCGCCAAGATTCTGTATTTTTAAAACTTCTAATAAATCCAATGCAATTCCAGACAGTCTTCGAGCTCTGTATCTGGGTGATAATGACTTTGAATACCTACCTCCTGAAATTGGTAACCTGAAGAATTTACAGATTGTAAGTGTTATGATTTTATTGCATTTAGAAATATTTTGGTATTAAAATTTTATAGTTATATTTACCTTGTATTGAGTATTTTGCATGTGGTTACCACAAACTGTTTTTATTATTGTAGAATGAAATCGGTAACAGGAAAATTGTTCTTATATTACAAAATATGTGGGAAGGGTAAAATAATGGATTATTATGCCTCTCATCCATGATAATCCCACAGCACTGCAAAGAATGTCCTACCCCAGATTGCAAACGGTGAAATATCTACCCAAGTTTAAAAGCAGAGTTTTAAGCTTAAGAAGTATTTAGTATTTTTTTTATATCTAGCTGTCGATGCGTGAAAACGATCTCATCGAGGTGCCGCGTGAACTAGGTCAACTCGCCCGCCTGAGAGAACTGCATCTACAAGGCAACAGACTCGTCGTCTTACCACCTGAGATTGGTAAGTGAAAAATATAATTATAAACAATAAATATATTACTTAGTGCTTTTTGTAAATTGCGAACTCAGCTCTACTACAGACAGAACTTCACTCCTCCCTTCATGCGCTACTCCACTGCCCAGTGAACTTCGCTCTAGCGTTTGTTGTCTGCTATACTAGCTTGTTAACTAGCTAAAGTGCAGTGATAGCCTTGTGATATGACCATTGAACTGCCAAATCAAAGATCTCGAGTTCGAATTCAAGGCACGCACCTCTGTCTTTTCGAAGTCATGTGCTAATAATAATTAATTATCACGCGCTTAAACGGCAAAGGAAAACATCGTGAGGAAACCTGCATGCCTGAGAGATTTCTTGTCGGCATGTGAAGTCTGCCAACCCGCAGTAGGTTAGCGTGGTGGACTATAGCCTAATCCCTCTCGTTATGAGAGGAGACCCGTGCCCAGCAGTGAGACAATGTAATGGGTTGATGATGATGAAACTAGCTTAGCGCAGAATTTTGCTCAAATAGCGACATCTACACTCCATACACTACAACTACGTAACAAACCCTGAATCACGCAAGCAACCTTGACCACCAACTCGCATATATACAACCACCCGAAAGCAACTGTCGGGCCGAGGCCTGACATGCAAAACACCCGTTTGGTTGGAGGATTGGAGGATCCTCCCTTTAGTTAGAGGGGCAACACCACGTCCCTCCCTCTACACACTAGTACAAACAATATTTCGATTATGTGTTTGTAGTATGCATTAAAGATAAAACCTAAAAATAATGAGAAATAAAACTTAACCAAGTGATCAAGATTTTACCCTATTCTACCTATTCAAAGAAACTAATTAGGGTCACGACACATTGTTGATACTTTGTGTATGGACAAACCACTGTCAATTATTGTGTCGTGACCCTTACGGTTTTTATAGGTATCTCATCTTATCCACAGGTGCTCTGGACCTTGCGAGCAACAAGTCAGTGTTGAGACTGGAGGGTAACTTCTGGGTACCGCCTATTGAAGATCAGCTGAAGTTGGGACCTTCACATGTGCTCGATTATCTGCGCTCGGAGACTTATAAAGTGTAAGATTTTTCTATCAGTAACGTTATTTTTACTTTTAATATTTCACAAAGATATAAATTTTATAGTGAAATAAAAATTCGGCCTCAGGCAGGGTTTGAACCTGCGTTCCTCTGGTTAAGTACTCCAGAACCTTTACCAAATAAGCCACCGAGACCACTGCCTGTGATGTTGAATTTCTCTTCCACATTTTACGTCTTCAGGTGACGTAAAATGTTTCCACATTTTAATAACAATGTGTTTTAATATTATTTTTAAGACCCCAAAGAAATTGCATAAATTTATTTTAAGATTTCTCAAAATGCTTGTCTTCTTGCTTGCAAATGGAACCTACTTTAATTTCTACCATATTAGGCACATGAATGTATTAAAAAAATATATATTTACAGCTTGTACAGCCGCCACATGTCTGCGAAGCCGCCACCGCCGCCCCAGACGCTCGACAAAAGCAAGAAAGCTAGCAGAGCCGCCTAACTTTAACTATGTAAATGTGCCATTATTTAATAATACGTATTAATTGTTAAAATAAATTATATGTAACATTTTTACATTCAATAAATGAAGATATACATCCAGTTTATGCTGAACTCTTATTATGAAGGCTTTCCTTACACTGAGAGGTCAGTCGATACTGGATTTGTATAGCTTAAAATATAGCCAAAACAAACAAACAAACAAGTTCAAAAGTCACTAAAACTACCCTGAATTTAGAACAATGAATATCTATTGTTTCGTGCAGTTAACTAAATGACTGTTATAACCATTGAATCAAATATCAATTTTAACTTTATGAAAACTAAGTCGATTTCAGAATGATAAGATACATTGAGTATTAAAAAACTAATAACTTGCAATGGAAATTGAGCTATATTATTTTAGTCATAAGGTCACTTTTTTTAACTTGACATTTCAACATTTATGTGGCTTTAGTTATACAGAACGAGATGCTAAAAAATTTAGTAATTAACAGATTTTTTATATTACTTATAATAGATACTAAGTGCACTTAGTTATATTTTTACACTATTGGTGCTAATTTATTAAGTATGTGTTGTGGTTGTAATAAGTGTAATAATGTGCATTATTCGTATTAAATATTTACTAACACGTTATATGTATTTTTTTGTGCCTTATTTACCCAACGGCATTGAATAATTATATTATGTTTTTAATTTTCTTTAATTTCATTTTGCTCACTAATAATAAATACCTAGATTTTAGATTAAAATTTAATAAAAATATGATTTTTTATACAAAAACGTTGTTAAATTGTCCGTCGACCCAGAGTCGAGCAAAACACGCAATAATTATCTGTGTCGTGTGCGTTACCCAGGACAGATGTTGTCGAAAATGGTCATTTGAATCTTATAGATAATTAGTTTTGCGGCTTCTGTAATTGTTGCGCACATTTTTAAATTTGTTGCGCTTATAGTTTTTTAATTATTCACAAAAACATTTCCTGCTGGGGTAACGTTACCCCCAGAGGAAATGTTTTTGTGAAATAATTAAAAAACTATAAGCGCAACAAATTTAAAAATGTGCGCAACAATTACAAGAAGCCGCAAAACTAATTATCTATAAGATTCAAATGACCATTTTCGACAACATCTGGCCTGGGTAACGGACACGATCAACGACGAAGGTTTAGGTGTATAATTTGTTAAGGTTAAGCCATCGTATTCATTAGTAAACATTTGTTATAAACACTGTTTATAAACTGTTCATAAACAAGTTTCATCATCTCTGTAAACAGTTTATAAACATAGGTGGATGAAACATTGTTTATGATACGTGTTGCCGTGCTCCCCACTACGAGTGGAGGAGCAAGACGAAACATCTAGTTTATAAACAAAAGTCAACAGTTTATCAACAAATGTTTACTAATGAATACGTGGCTTTATTGTTTGCTTGTGTAAATTGGTTGAAATATGACGATTATTGTGTCCAACTGTGCGAAGGCGAGGCGGGTGACTAGTAGGAATATAGGAATCAAAGCAAAATGTAGGAAAATATGTTTATTGTAATATAAGTAATTAAGGAACTCGCAAGATAGCCGGAGATTTGCACGTGGTAAATTACTGTTTTGATTACAAAATCGGCTAGAGAAAATTGTTAACAACCACCATTTGCTCCACAATCCGTAACTTAATGACTATACTTCAAAAATATATGCAGACTAGATAAACCTAGACAAAATAGCAATATTACAGTAACATTATTATTAAAAAAAAAATACCTAAGAAAAATAGCCTTATCGACCTTACAACTTAGCAATAACAAAGAAAATTATAATTACAAGTTACAAAATTCATTAACAGACATACAAAATAGAGATCGCTTCACAAAGGGTTAATCCCATAGCATGGTCAACAGGGGGGTTACCCCCCTCCCTTTTTAGGGATTAAAAGCCCCCAAAATGCCCTAACCGCCAATTATACATACTAAATCATTTATAATAAAGTTGTTAATTGTTGTCTTTATCTCTGAACCCCACTGAATTCCTGGCTACAGTGGCTATGGCTTAACCAGGATATAACTTAGAAACTGTGCACAAAACCAGTTTACGCTGGCCTCTTATTGTATAGGAAGCCCATACAATGCGAGATCAGCTTAACTGGTTTGTTAGGTTGTCCTGTAGCCTTGTGTACACATTCAATTAACTACAGTATGGTCACCACCAAAAATTTTGATACGAAATTAACTAGCTTCCGGTCGCGCCATCGCTCGATTGCGTCTCTTTGTTACTCAGGGGTCCGAATCTGTTATTTAAATTTTATGAAAATGCTCGTTCAATCCATATGATGATTCAAGACATATAATGGTACAGAAAATGGCATAAATAATTATTATAAAGTCAGATAATTTTGACAAATACATTATTATTATTATTATCAATTTAAAACACGCTCAAAATCAAACCATTTGTTAATACAAAAACGTGCCGGATACCCTATATTAATTTATTTGTATACATAACCTAATATCTCTTTGATTGAAAAACCCATCACACACCTAGCTATAATAATATATATTATAACAATCTTCCACACACGGAGACGATGCTATAATCTATACTAATATTATAAAGCTGAAGAGTTTGTTTGTTTGTTTGCTTGCTTGTACGAGCTAATCTCAGAAACTACTGGTCCGATTTGAAAAAATATTCAGTGTTAGATAGCCCATTTATCGAGGTACATATCATCATGCTAAGATCAATAGGAGCGGAGCATAAATTAAAAATGTTGCAAATAAGGGGAAAAATTATTCCTTTTAAATGCAGAAAAGCCGATAAAACACGCGGGCGAAGCTGTGGGCTGTACCATAATAAAAAATATTATGAAATAATATAAATTACGGTGTAGGTTGGTAGACACCACAGAAATATATGTACATACCTATATACTAGCTGCGTGTACGGTCGCTCGAAAATAAGTATGGAAAAAATATTGAAATATGCATAGCTATAATTTATATCAATATATAATATAGCTAGGTTTGTGACGGCCTTAATATAATTAGAGATATAACGAAAACGAGTCACAAATTACTTTTTCAATCATCATCATAAGATGTATCATCATCGTCGTCTGAAATCTCCGCGTTTCTGGTGGAATTGGCCATCGGTACGGGCTTCCTTGTCCGCTCTAGGGAGAAGGCATATGACTCGTAGTCCAGCACTTCATCGTCGCTCAAATGAGAATTACCTTCGACGAAACTTGCGAACCTGTTGAAAATAATATATTATTTATTTATTTATTTATATATACTTTATTGTACACCAATAAAATCACAAATATATAGGACACAGTTGTTCATAAAAACATACAATGGGCGGCCTTATCGCAGACTGCGATTTCTTCCAGGCAACCTTGGTATGGACATATCGGTACAGAACAAAATAAATGGGGTTGACAATGGTGCAGTATTACAGTAAAACTTAAATTTAATTTAATATAATAATAGTATAGTAATAATATATATATATATATATATATATATCTACCATAAATATTAAATAATTATAATATACCTATAATATATACATAAATAGCATTAAATATTACAATACAAGTTAAAGCGACAAATAATGTTCCTTCACAAGCTTTTTGAACATTGGCAGCGATTGCGCACGCCTAATGGGCACTGGCAACGCATTCCACAAACGGGCAGCCTGCACTGAGAAGGACTTGTCGTAGAAAGTTGTGGAATGCATAGGCATTTTGAGTCTCAAGTTATCCGATGACCGTAAAAATCGAGTGTGAGAGTCACCGAGGAACTCAAAACGTTTTTTAAGATAAAAGGGGGAAGAAGGCAGGAAAAGCACATTGTAAAGTAGGGAGAGAATATGAGCATTCCGACGAAGGCGAATTGGCAACCACTTGAGTTTGACTCGGAAATTTGAAACATGGTCATATTTGCGTAAACCGAATATGAACCTTATACAAAAATTTTGGAGACGCTCAAGTTTATTATCATGCCTGTATTCCCTGAAGGGATCAAAGGTGTAGTAATGTACACCCACACTTATGCCGCGGTATGTTTAGGTTCAATTTAAAACGGGGCTGTAGAAATAACACATAATTGTTACTTGTTAATATAAGCTGACCTCTCATTTTACGAAAAGCCCATACAATGTGGGGTCAACTTAAGGGCCTGCACACCATATGCAAAATGCCAGCGCGTTTAAATCGCGTCTGTATCGCTACATACGCGCGTTTGCATCGCATCTGTATCGATTCAAACGCGTATTTGAATTTATACAGGTGTGCAAAGGTCTACAGGCTGCGTCTGACTTGCGTGCGTTTCGCGTCTGTATCGCTACAAACGCGCGTAAACGGCGCGTTTAAAAAACGTGGTGTGCATAGGCCCTAAACTGGTTTCTTAGCACGAAAGTATCTTAGCGTTAAAACGTATCATAATTAGGTATTAATACGCACATTACTCGAGATCTTTGAGTCGGCAGTCCAATAAGTAATATAAATAGTTACATCTTGACATTGTATAAAATGAATTCACTACCGCCGTCTGTTCGCTGAGATCTTTTAAACTACTCAACTGATTTTAATACAATTTTCAGTAATAGATAGAGTGATTCAAGAGGAAGGTTAATAATTGTATAATACATACAGTCATACATATCGTCTACCTGGGAGCAGCAGGCTGCCAAACCACCCGAGTAGCGAACTCTTGTGGAAACTAAAGTCCGTTATTTCGAAATACAACGGCGCTCTGAGCTTGACGCCCGACCACCTGCGGCATTCTCTTACAATATCATTAATGGTGAGCTATGTGAGCTCACCATTAATGATATTGTGCCCGCAATGCACTAGAACTTTTACTAAGAAAATCGGCTACATAAACCACATGCAAGCTCACCAGCAACAACAGAGTCCATAAAGCGGTCGCCGATACCGAAACCGGTCGAACCAATCATCATAGTACAGAAAAGCCGAGAAACCACGACGAAGCCGTGGGCAGAAAGCTAGTGTAATATAAACGAAATCTAAAACCTTTACCTCTTGGAGTCGTTCAGCTTGAGCATGATCTTCCACTGCGCGCAGTCGGGACTGGAGCAGTACTTCCTCAGGTTTTCGAGCGCCGCCTTGGTCTCCCGAGCACCTTCCTCATAATACTCCTCACTGGACAACAGTTTTGGTTTCGGAGGGAATTTGCGACGCCTGCAATTTGTTAGAAAATATATACACTAATCAATTTCGCTGGTCAAAAAATGTCAAAAATTGTCTTACATTAAAAATGAATGGCACCTATGCTGTACACTCACCTCCTTTGCGGAAGGTACGGCTACAGATCAAGCTATGAAAAACCAGTTTAAGCTGATCTTGCATTGTATATGCTTTCCATACAATAAGAGGCCAGCGTCAACTGGATTTGTTTAGCTCGAGGAGAAGTCGTGCGCTCCGCAAAGGAGGTAAGTGAATCGGCCGACCCCCTGTATAATATTTATTACGTAAGAATTTAAAGGGAAAATAAATACATGTTTGTTTGTTTTTATTTTTCACTCAATTTTTAAAGCCGTTTGATTTGTAGGCACATATATTTTTTGTAGGACAGTAAAGAAAATTTTTGTGATCTTGAACTACCAAGACTCCCTCCGACCCCCATGTAAAAAGAATAAGACATGGTTGACCACCTAAATCATCTTAAATAATGAATGAATTATTATTAACAATTAAACAAAGTACGACAAATTGGATCCCTAACGAAACGAAGCGACAGCGCGGTCGGCCCAGACGGAGGTGGCGCGATGAACTCGACTCTTATGAGAAAGATTGAGTCACTAAAACTATGGATAGGTCGGCTTGGAAAAAGGGAAAGGAGGCCTTTGCCCAGCAGTGGGACGAAATGGGCTAGTTTTTTTTTTACAAAAAGATGTAATAATTGTTATTATTCCTACAGCTAACTTACCAATATCCAAGAATCCTGTTGAGCAGTGACTGCGGGAAATACTTAATGAACAGTGACGTTATAATAACGGCAGACGACGCCTCTTGATACTCGCTGCTAAAGAATATCATTAGGATGCCAACACTCTGAAATAAAGTTATAATATAAGCCTAAAGTATTTACTTTAAGGCTGATTGCTCAGCATTGAACGTCAATATTTTTGTAATTTTCGCAAATTGTACGTCTATGACACATCCTAGGTTCATGGCAGGAATTGAGAGATCATATACATAGTCTTCACTGAATACTAAAACTTTTGTTTAAAAATAGTTTACTTAGCAAATAGTATTGAAAATTGATAACTTGGCAGAATCGTTAGTTACACCTTAAACAGCTGTTCCATACATTTTGACCGTGTAGGTATTGCACTTTTGTAGGAAAAAGCAGTTTTTTTTACTAACCGACGAAAAATATCTACGCAAGCGGGTTCAGAATCATGTACTGAATTCATGGTAAGCTGTTGTGTGTCGATGTCCCTTCCACCATGTATATTAATATGTGAAGAAAAAATTGTGTACGCGTTTTTAAGCATATTGCGCGTATCGAAGAGTGTGTGATTTGGCATAATTAAAGTTCTAAAGAGGATTGTAGAAAAATTGTGCAGTCGAATATCGACTGCCTGCAAACATTACTTCCAATGAATGCTTCAATAAAGAATGTATTTCCTGTAACTAACTTGCAAAGTCCACATGACTAAATTCTTGCTCCGTTGATTCTTGGGCGGTCCTATCCTGTAGCAAACAAGGAAGCTGACGAAGCTTATGATCAGTGTGTACCAGAACATATACGTCTGGTACGTTAGCACGAGGGACCGGATGTTTTCCCATATCTGCTGGAATAAGTACACGCCCACAGTCCAACCACCGATCAGGATTCCATATGTCAACGTTTTCTGGAAAGTAATGTATTTTATTTTATAGGTTAAAAGATCATAGGATATAATTAAATAAGAACCATAGCGTGATGTTAAATTGCCTTAATTGCTCCTTATAACATCAGCTATATGCCAAATCCTGTTAAGATCGATACAGCTATTTCAGAGATTAGCCAAAACAAACAGACAAACACATGCAAAAAGTTTGGCTATAAATTCTGTATGTCTTTTTACAGGACACTACATACGAAAAATTTATTTTGATAATGCAAATAAACATTTCAATTTAATTTATTTAAAGTAAAGATTGTGTATGGTATTTGAATTGGTACCTTGTCATTAAAGGATAATATATTAAGCATAATATACTCACCCTTGGTAGAAGCTTGCTGACGTAATACACGAGAACCATGAAAGAAGCAAACACTCCAATGAATATGCCACACAAGTAGAAGAACACTGGGTTCCCACACAGTGAACGCGAAGAGAATATAAGTGTTATTCCTGCTACCATTAACATGACGCGCCATAAGTCCACCCCTAAAAAGTTTAAGAAATTGATTTAACAGTGTATAAACAGTATGATATTATGTCAAGCCTACTAAAATATGCCTAACCCAGCATCATTCTTAGCCCCTTCAATATTTATTTAGAAGTTTAGTGTATTTTTGGCTTACATCATCATAGTGTTTAACAATCACAGTTTCTACACTGTTGTTTACTGTTTCAACTATGTAAACATACAAAGTTTTGTCCAATAGTTATTTATGAAAATAACACTATTGGACATTTATGAAAATATCTATTGGACGACTAATAAATTATTATAAAATAGATGACTTATAACAATTAATAAAGTTAAAGTTGACTGTAGGACATAAGATATTATAAATATTATTTAATGACTGTACAGTTAGTTCAATATTACTGTGTGTCTGAAGTTGTGTGGAAGTCAGTTTGCAGTGGATTTTTTATATAAAGACTGTGTAAAGGCAATTGCGGTCATAAATATTTCCTGTTTGCGATGATTTTTCTAACTATTGTTGTTATTTTTATATTAAAAAAAATAATAACGTTATTTTACCGGCTTCAGTTCAGAATGGAAAACTTCTGATGCGCAGAGATGTTTCGAAAAAAACTGTACCTATCTTAACCCGCGTTTCCACTGATGACAAAACATGTCACAAACAGCCAATACCAATACCAAATACCAACATGTTTTGTCATCAATGGAAATGCAGGGTTATATGAATACTTACTCAAGACTTGCAAATCAATGATGTGCCTCTCTTTCGTGTTAATGGCCATGCATGTTGGAGTGAAGAGGCTGACAGATACAGATCTCTGTGCCTTTTTCTGAAATGGATTGACAACTGCTGACCAGCCATAGCCGTCCTCCATATACTCCTTGTATAGCTCATCTGGACTAGGCCCAAAGTATTGACGAAACTCATCATTTTTAATTTTTATATTAAACTGAAATATTAACATTACATTATTACAACATAACATGTGAAGCGGCGCTAGCCTAATGGCTAGGGCATTGGACTTGCGGTCATGTGGTTGCCAAGTACGAAACCTACCCATTGCACTACCAACATGAATCCACTAGTAATACAAGCTTTTAGCTTAGTAAGAGGGGTTAACAAGAATAAAGAAATTGCTAGAAATTAGCCTAATGGCTAGGGCATTGGACTTGCGGTCATGTGGTTGCCAAGTACGAAACCTACCCATTGCACTACCAACATCAATCCACTAGTAATACAAGCTTTTAGCTTAGTAAGAGGGGTTAACAAGAATAAAGAAATTGCTAGAAATGTGTGATTTGTGCAAACAACATGGCTATTCAAAATTTACTTATAATTACATTACTTAAAATACATTCCAATAATATCTCTGCCTGAACAGACTTGCAACTGGAGCTTGACCATTTTCAAATCCATATTTTCAAGTACATGAGATACCTAATTATCAGTATCAATGCTTTTTTATTTAAAATTAAATATACTTACTTTAACAGTTTGCCATAGAGCAAACAAATTCTTAGATGTTCCAGTGTAACAATAAACATCTGGTTTTTTATTAGATATGGGCACATCTCTCTCTATTGTTGTAGGGCCCCCTAACCAATGGACTGAAAAGAAAATGTTTTTTTTTAATAACAATATGAATGACAATGGTTTCATGTCGATCCGAGAGTCGCCTTTACCCCAAACTAGACCTGTTTAGACAAAAACATGCTTAGCACTATGGTGAAAGCCGAATTCAATTAAAATTTTATATGGCTTTCAAGCCATACAAAATTATAGAAAAGTAGCATTCATTCATAACGGTAAACAGAGCGAACAAACATTGCTTAGTTACATAACAAGTTGATCCTGTTATCTAAAAAAACATCTAAAATTCTTTAATTTCTTACCATCATACGGTAATGACTGCGAATGAGTAATTACCGCCACAACAAACAATAATAATAACAGCAAGTAGAGTCTGTAGTCACTCATGTTTGACTTGGATTTCACATCAGCAGAATCTCATAAAACCATCAACTCGTCATCATAGTATTTCAGATCTGATCCAACACTTCGCATCTTTTTATTTTTAGCACTAGAAATTCCGCGATTATATAAAACAATGCTAGTTTAGTTTCACATTCAAGACGATCTATCGCAAATACAAAGCACACGCTGTCACACGCACAAAATTGACAATGACAACTGACAAGTAGTTTGACATTGACACATTAGAATTTGAATTTAGTGAAATTACACCAGGAGCTCACTATTTTTTGTAGGTTTAGTCGAGTTATAAGAATTCATTATTTGAAGACGAGATGGGCAGACGATACGATTTGTATTAAACTTGCAGAGTACATTACATACCTTACTTGCTTGTGGGATTGTGCTTGCGTGTGGTTGGCTGAAAAGTGTGTAGATGATTTTGGCATACCCATAGAGCGTAAATTTCATAGTGGGAACCCCATAGTCGAATTGAAACATTGATTTTGCATAAATCGATAAATGGAACTGGAAAGGTTAATTTAACTTAAACTTTATTGGATCAAATCGTATTAAATGTCTCTGTTCTCCATGTGTAACTTGGATTCTAACTTGTAGTATTATTTCAATTAATTTCAGGAATCAAGGTCCATATAAAAAGTAGAACACGACTTAAAAGAATATATAAAATACTATACCATACATAAAACGAAGAAACTATCAATATTGCACACGTGAAGTCGTCGTGGGACGTGGTGGCTGTCAGCCTAGGACTTATTTTCTGCCAGAACTCATTCATATAATATAGGGATCAAT
Source organism: Subacronicta megacephala (assembly GCA_958496365.1). Lineage (NCBI taxonomy): Eukaryota > Metazoa > Arthropoda > Insecta > Lepidoptera > Noctuidae > Subacronicta > Subacronicta megacephala. The sequence goes on from OY292522.1 coordinate 2,807,893, forward strand.
GAACTAAGGGTATAATTGAATGGTCGGGTCACTATGCTCGCGAATAGATTTTAAAATGTATTCAGAAATATGTAGGAGAAATCAATAAAACAGGCCATAACTCTCATCATGTTTTTATTTGGTAAAGCATATACATTAATGGAGTGTTCATGTATAACGGCATAACACACTAAGGCACTTGCATGATCTGTTTCTATGACCTTGTACTTTAAAAACTTGTACATATAAAAATAACCTGAACATTTAAAATACAGGAATGTTTGCTTAAATACTGTTTAGAAAACACTTAATTAAAATAAAATAGTTATGCTAGACAAATAATACAAAAGCTACCATTCACCAGTCTTAAGACAGGAATGTTCAATAAATATAATTCTCAATTTAAAAAATAATGACCTAAACTGAATTACAAATCACAGTTAACTCACAAAAAAGTTTAAATAAAATTTCATGTTTTTTATTTTATTTATACATATAAGACTGAATTCGATGTGAATTCCATTTTACTAGGTTAACAGCGGCAGCGTTATCATGACATATAGGACGATATTATATAACATTTTAAGCTACACAGTAATTAAGATAAGATTAAGATTTTGTTTAAATTAAATCGAAAATTGTAAATATATTATGTCACTTTTTCTTATTAACTTATTTCATGGTGGATATAAATGACATCTTTGTCTACAGTTCATCGCGTGAATTAAAATTGTCACTGATAGGTAATAGTTTATTATAGTTTCAACTAGTTCATTGTAGTATAGTCTATACAAGAGAGGCCTTAATCGAGTTAGTCGACAGAAAAACTCGACTACTTGTTCAAAGATAAACGATTATAGTTGTATAAATCGATATCATCAAATAATTAGTAGCATTAATTATTTAACCGAATAACCACTAATGACACTACGCACCGTTGTAAATAATTTGTTGCACTATGTAAGTATCATAATATTTTTTCCCAAACCTACTATTGCTACTTGCATATTTGGTTAACATTTTTGTAGAAACATCGAAAGAAGATGGAATTCATTTTTTTCCTTTTCTATAGAATATTTTTAAGGCACAAAGATAATACAATATCTTAATTAAATTATTGCACTCGCACAGTATTGCGAGTTCAATAATTTGGGCGGTTAAAAGTAACTGTGACTTCGCTGGCATGGTCATTGACCATTATATAATTTTTCTCAGTGACCTTCAATTTATTGCACTAATATACACCTAGGAACCTGTGAAGGCACGTTGAAAGCACTAAATTATTCCTCTATCAAATAATCTATCTTACGTGTGTAAATTTAAAATACAAATTCCTATGTTTGTGGAATACTTTCCAATTTTGCGACGACGTCTCTAATTTTCTATGTCCTCGATGGAATGTGATATCTGGAAATGAAAATGAATAATAAAAATGTTATATAAAATTACATTAATACTAATATCTTTCGTTCAAATTAAATGCAGTATTTGAAAGAACGACACAAAACAGTGTGTAACTATAGTACTATACAGTCCTTAACATTTATAGGTAAGGAATTAAGGTCTTCAGTTTCGTTACGATCACTATACGTGCTGACTCGTGCTCGTGCTCGTCTCGCTTGTGCAGCGTTTCGGTGCGGACGCGTTTTACGTAATCCGTGTTGATTAGCGCGGCGCGAGCTGTCGCTCGTAATTACTCGCCATGAGTACTGTGCTTGTGGCAAATGAGCTGCTGGCGTTCTTGCAGCAGAAGCTGGATGTGATGGACGAGGTGTCCGCTATCCAGATCTGCGCAACGAACTTCAGCGAGGACGACATAGCTGCCGCCAAGCTGATGCTGTACGACGTGCTGAACAAGCGCGATCAGATGGTGTCCCGCCGGCGTGACGGGACTAAGAAGAGCTTGGAAGACATCATCAAGCTGTTCAACGAGACCGACCCGGACGACGTGCCGACGTTTGTGGCGAAGGAGCTTCACAAGCTTCCCCCCGTCACTTTTGACCACGTCGATGTCACGAGCCTTTTGAAGGACATTGTCTTTTTGAAGGCCAGACTCGCGGATGTGCAGGTGAAATTAGACGCATCCCAGAACACCGTCGCCGATTTGCGCAAGGAAGTTGACGAGTTGCGCAAGACCGTGGCGGTAACTAGGTCACCAGTCGATGCGTCAAATGTAAACACGCGTCGCGGAGCTGCGCTCGACATGTCGTCATCGAGTTCCGCGTCAGCAGTTTCGTCGCCAGCGCACCCACCGATTGCTGAGCCTGCGAAGTGCCCCTCCCGCGCGCCCCGCAGCTCTGTGCCTGTTGCCGCGGCTCCTCCACGCACCGCCGCTCGAGCCCCTCGCCCCGCCCCGCTGCCAGTACTTGCAGCCACAGCAAAACCATTCCAAAAGGATTTTGCTACTGTCACTGCGAGCGTCCCTAGCGCTGCCAGTTTGCCTGGGCCATATAAGGCAACGAAGAAGGCTGATGATGATGATGGGTTCGTGACGGTGCAAAGGAGGAAGCGCCGAATGCGAACCAACAAGAACCGCTGCGGCAACGCTCCTACGGAGCCCAACACGAGTCTGCGTGCCGCCAAGCCGAATACACCGGTGTATATCTCCCGCCTGCACTACACCACGAAGGCGGAGGACATCGTGGAGTACGTGCGCCAGAAGATCAAGTACACGCCGAGGGTGCAGTTACTAGAGTCGCGCCGGAACGTCAACTTTAAGGCGTTCGTGGTGCGAGTACCGAATTGCTTTCTGCCCCGCGTCATGGAAGAGGACTTTTGGCCGCAGGACGTGGTGTTCCGTCGCTTCCGCGGACAAGTGCCACAGGACAGCACAAAGACAATAAGTGCAAAGTGAAGTGTTACTAACATAGTCTTAAGCCCTATATACTAACACTTTTTGTATATATTTTATATATGTTAGTCTGTAAGGTATATATCTATGGGCCATTAGATGCCTGATAATAAATGATTATGATTACAAAAAAAACTCGTGCTGACGTATCTTCATGCTACGTTTGCGATAACTCGTGCTGTAGTATCTCCTAACGACCGTTGTGTAGATATATCGATACGAAGCGAAGTATGTTCTGTTTTTTTTTTCTGTTACATTTTAATATTTCGCATTTGTTTTTTAACCCTCGACGCAAAAACAACGGGGTGTTATAAGTTTGACGTGTCTGTCTGTGACATCGTAGCTCCCGAACGGATGGACCGATTTGGATTTAGTTTTATTGTTTGAAAGGTGAATTAGTCGGGAATGTTCTTAGCTGTTTGATGAAAATCGGTCTATACAAAGCAATTGTCGGGGGTTTCTTAAAAATTTTTATTGGATTTTTTTCTGCTTATTTAAACGTTTCGTATTTGAGTTTTTTTTCTTTATAGTGTTGTTCGTATACGTACATGTTAACGTTTCCTTGCATCGTGCGGTACATAGGGAGCGCCGGCGTTGCGCGCCCACTCTCGCTCGAACTCGTGCTCGAGTATCTCCGCGCCGCGCTTGCGAGTGAGGCCGGTCTCCTCCAGGCTCAACTCACACATCTGCATATCGTCCACTCCTGACAACACATTAAGTATATTAATCATGCTTCGTAATCTTAAAATAAACATTACATAACATTACACTTACCCCTGTATTCTCCGAAGGGTTAAGAGTAGTAGTAGTAGAGTTCTCAGTAGTAGAGGAGCCATATAAAAGGGGGCGACCCTATTGCTATTAACAGGGCACAAATCCAGACTCCGAGCTACTACTGAGAATTTCATAGAAAAACCCAATAACACTATGTTTGACCTGGTGATTGAACCTCTAGTATTGACTTGTATTTCCCAAAGCCGAAGGGTTAGGTTAGATAGACAAATATCATCATGGAATCTGGTTCCATAAACTTAATTAACTTTTCTTCTTGAGGGATTCTTGATTTTATAATTTACTTTCGATAGGATTTTTTTTTAATTTACTAGTAATGTAACCGTTCGTGCTGCCGAGAGAACGCTGACGACACATATAATAAATATGAAAGACATAAAATGTGGAAAAAAAATCGATTACAGGCAGTGGTCTTGTTAGTGTAGTTGGCAATGTATTTGATATACCTACTTTACTGCGTAGCAAACCCTGCCTGATGCCGCTTTTTTTTCCCTAAAAAGTTCATATCTTTGTAAATAAGATTAAGTTAGTTACCAGCTTGTAGCAGCACTGGTGTCTTGTCAGGATGCAGCTCCATCTGTCGGGCCACGTACTGACCGTCGAAGTGTGCGTACCACCAGCCGCGGCGCTCCCCCTCCCCCGCCACGCCCCCACCTGCGCCCGCGCCGGCGCCAGAACCGGAGCCCGCGCGCACGAACGGGATGCGGAAGTAGCGGTGACGAGCGCCCAGGATATCACCCTTTTGTGGCAACCGAGGCGTTTTGGCTACAGACAACATTATATATTAAAGACAAACCATGTTTTTTTTATGGCATAACTCGGCAAAAGGAGGAGGAGTGGAAGGAGAGTAGGGAAGCCTTTGCTCTACAGTGGAACGATAATGGCTGAATAAAAAAAAACTCGACAAACGAGCGGGCGATCTACCCGATGGTAAGTAGCCATCGCCGCTCATGGACATCTGCAAAACCAAAGGAGTTGCAGTGCGTTGCCGAGCCTATTTCAGGAAAAAGGAGGGGAAGGAGAAAGAGGGAGAAATTAGGCCTCCGGCGCTTCACACCCACCGTACGAAACGCAACAGTACTGCTACTTGATGTCGATATTCTGTGGGAGAACAGTACTTCCCCGGTCGTGTGGACCCATTCACAATTATATTAAAATAAGTAATATCATCATATCAGCCAAATGAAGTCCACTGCTGAACGAAGGCCTGCCCCATCATAGACTTCCACAACGACCGGTTATATACCGCCTGCATCCAACACCTCCCAGCGACCTTTTCCAGGTCTTCTCACACTGCCGACCTTTTTGACCCAGCAACCGTCAGTTCTACAAGCTATTTACCCTGCCCACTGCCACTTAAGCTTGCTCATCCTTTGAGCTATATCTGTCTGTTTTGTAATAAGCTAGTTATATTAAATTTTGGTCCCATAAAAAAGTTGAACATCAATACAGCCAAAAAATATTGGGCTTTTTATACACACAATATCGGCTTGTGACGTCACAATCAGATATTCCATACAATTTCTATACAATATTTTGAAAGTTATTTACCGGCATCCATAATCGATTGTGGCGCCCTCTCTTGATCAGCCATGGTAGTCTTGCGGGCATTCTTTGCCTTCCATGCGTGGTACACCTTCAAACGTCGGTGGAATTCATGGCGGCATGCCTAGTACATAAACAAATTTTCTTCAACAAACATTCGTCAAAAACGTTGCCTTCATTAGTATGTTATTCAGTGTTGTGGCTCAATTTAATAAAAAGATTTGAGTTTTGCCCCTTCCCCTTCCCCCTAGATTTTTTTTAGAAAGAGAAATAACACAAATTGAATGTGCAGTTGAGCCTAAAATGAATTCTTACTAAGTAGGATAAGGAAACGATACGAGTTCATTTAGTACAGTGGTCCCCAACCTTTTTTTGACGATAGACCCCTTTGATTTTATTGTTGTTAGCGTGGACCATCATTTGAAAGTAAAATTAAACAACATTATTCGAAACTTTTAACATAAGTAAAAGGTTATTTTAGTGAAGGAAATTCCTTCACTAAAATAACTTTATAATCTTTGCATGGAAAACGCCTAAAAGATACAAAAAGATCAGTAAAAATTTATGGCAGACCATACTGTAGCTCTTGTAGACCAATGGTTGGGAGCCACTGATTTAATACCTTAAGATAGTTTTCAAGTTTTTTGTTATGTGATTTAGTCCCCGTAGGGCCACACAAACTTTTTTTTGGCAAATACCACGGCCCGCCCGTGACTTTAGAGCAATTGGGAATCAAGTACGTGTTTTTATTGGCATACCCTGTTGCCTCCCCAGCCAGTTGGCAGACGATCATCCCCTTATATGATATACTAGCTCTCCGCTCGCGGCTTCGCCCATGTGGAGTATACGTTTCTTGACATTGACGGGGACATTTTACGGGATAATATATTGCCTATATCACTCAGGAATAATGTAGCTTTCTTTTGGTGAAGGAATTTTTCAAATAGGCCCAGTACTTTCAGAGCCAATTCAATGCAAACAAACAAACATACAATCAAATCTTGCCTCTTTATAATATTAGTTTAAATGACATATTATCCTCCTATGACATACTACAACTTACCTCCAAAAGTTCAATATCACAAGATGTATTGATCGTGTCCCGCAGCTCTGAGTATTTCCATTTAGATAGGTCGTACTTTTGCTTGCCTTGCATAGCTTGCTGCATTCTTACACGTTCAGACCTGTTGTTCACGCAACGAAACGTCAATGGACATCGAAATTTGAAGGGTTGTCGTGTTAAACTACAAATGCTAGTATTAAGTGTTGATTATGCTTCATGTTATGTGATTAGACTGATAAGTATGTTTATTGTATGGTTAGTTTTTTACATGCATAAGTTTGGGATTCTTTTAGAATATTCCTATAAAATTACACTACAATGACCATCAAATGAAAACACTGTTCAAGACTTATGTGTTAAATTAAAATAGACAGCACATTGGTTCTTTTCTTCTTTTAATCTAGAATAAGAACTAAAAGCAGAGAGGAAACAACAGAATATAGAGAATTTTGATCGTTACTAAACGTTGTTTGTAAAAATCCGATCAAAAGAATTATGTGGGTAGGAGTGAATTGAATCGATTTTTCGATCGAATACCTAATATAAAATTAGACAAGATTCTACAATTGTTCAAAACTTAAAACGTTTAAGAAAATAAAGAGAGTCATTGAGGAAATTTAGCTGGTGTAATTATTTCATGCAAATTATTGTGAAAGAGTTATAGCGTAAGTTGGTTAAACAGTATAGGTTAGCGTGTTTAAATAGTACACCACTTTTACCGAAAGAAAATTCTGGCTTCAGGCAGGGTTCGAACTTGAGTCCCTCTATTAAGTACACCGGGAGCTTTTGTCAATAAAGCTACCGAGACCACTTTTTCTTTCGGTAAAATGTATATCTTGAAGAATATTTGGCATTCATTAATATGCCAAATACACAGTGGAAGCGACATCGACGCACAATCGCTTACCATGAATTCAGTATATGATTCTGGACTTCCTTGCGTTGATATTTTTCGTCGGTTATTATTGTTTCGTTCGTTTATCTGTTTTTCCTACAAAAGTGCAATACCTTCACCATCGAAATGTATAGAACAGCAAATTTTTTTACACGACTGCGCCAGAAGGAGGGTTATGTTTTTTTAAATTTCAAAACAGGCGCGTCCAATATCATGTACTGAATTCATAGTAAGTCGTTGTGCATCGATGCTCCTTCCACCCTGTATAATAAAACATAACAACTACACCCCTTATTAGTAAATATGTTTAATAGACTTTAGTACCCGATATTTAAAACACATCCATCACTTTCTAACGTCACAAAAAGGGACAGAACTATTTTAAATCTTGGATTTTCATACACCATGCTTTGTTATGGTTAAGCATAGTTATTTTTTTAAATAACCTGTATATCGTCAACAAAATTATGACCTTTATTGCATTAAATTGCAGACCTTATTTCTATAAGTTTAATGTTCATATTAAAAGATCACATATCATAATTTGTTTATGAAACATTACTTCAAAACTACTAAATCTAAATAAATACATCACTAAGATACAGTTAGATAGTCAACACTAAGATATCGTGCATAAAGTTCAAGTTAAGCAGATAGCCAATTGTTAGTGGTTAGATATGTGGCCATAGAAGGAGCCCTCTTTCAATTATGTCAGAATTTTAGCTCAGAGTTTATTCAATTAGACATAATGCCCGCCAAAAATGTGCTTTGTAGCTTCTGCCGTAGAGTAAATTATTGACGTTTGCCGCCAGCGCACTAGAAACGCGTTACGTCATTGCAAGTAAATCCCTTTCTGTATTTCCCGTACAAGTTTAAATAAATAATTAAAGGGAAAGTACATTTATGTAAATTATACTTATTTCTGTAAATAGATCACTGAAGCAGACTTAGAGAATTATGGTCTCCTTTGAAGTCCAGACAGTACCTAATAGGATTATGTATCAGATATGTAAGTTTTACAATGTAGGACAAAATCTAAAACTGGTCTCATGAAGAGAGTTAAAGCAGCTTCGAGTTGTTCTGTCCTAACTGACGGCACCCACACATCAGTACCTATCGTATAGCTTAACCATTATTTAGGCAGCACAAAATATTTTTTTTTGTTATTCTGTTAGTTATTTGAGTATATAAAGGGAAAATGTCGGGAAACTTCTTTCGAGTTATAATGGGTAAAAGTCATAATGATATAGGATTTCTATATATAAAACATACATAATTGAAAGAAGGCCAAGTTTGGAGCGTGCGAAAGAGAAATTCGTTAGTCTGTCTCACTCAGTACCTGTTCAATTTATTCTCTCCATTCATTGACTCCATGGTAGGGAAACTGTGCGAACATATCACAATATTACTTATACGCTAGTTGAAATGGGACATTCAGTAATGTTAACACGATGTAGTAATGTAAGTATAATTCAAATTAAAACTCTCACTATAAAATATTTAATGAAAGAGTTCCAGTTTAAGCTGATCTCGCATTGTAAAGGCTTTCCATACAGTAAGAGGCCAGCGTAAACTGGAAATTTTTGGCTCGATGTGTAACCCTGCCTACTTCATAACTATAGTATTTATTTATTTTATGAAAGTGTGAAGTAAAATGTCAAAAGAGACAAAAACTTGGCGCCAGAAAAAAATACAAAAGTCATTTATTCATGATAGCCTACCAACTTTTAGATTTTTTTTTTATTAAAGACAGCCTCCAAAATGCCCGCACTTCACCTATTTCTGAGAAATACTCATATTTTTGTAAGCAAACTACCAACTTCATTTTACTTACTTTTAAATTCATGATAGACAAGTATTGACGGGAAATTTTATTAAGACCGGTCGTTCAGCCTGGAGCGCCAAATTTTTGTTTTTATTTCTCTCATATTTTTCGTTTATAGATGATACTTCGGACTATACTTAGTTGATGTCTCAATTCCTACTGTTATGTACGTAGAACGTGTTATAGACGAACAATTTGTTGAGTGATCAGCCTTGAGTCGAGACTCTGCTGTTTTACTGTGTAGTCTTTTTAAGGTCAGTGAAGTATATGTATGCTCCCTTAGTTTATTTAGTAAGTACGCTCCTTTATAATAGTAAGTATCATATTTTGTTATGAGTTAGCATTTCTAACTTGTGGGAAACTAAACTTGTAATTTTCTATTAATATACGTCTACACCTTGGTACTTACAGAAGTCTTATTTTATTTAAATCTATACCCCTTGCCTTTACATCTCATCAGTTAATATCCTTGAGTTACATACTGGCGCAATATACGATATTATACAGCTAAATCACATTACTAAATCGTGTTAAATATTCGACAAATGTATATCAAAGTGTAAAGCTATATACAGGAAGACATTTCGCAGACCACGTGTGCTGTAGATAATTGATTCATAATATACAGTGATAAAACTGTAAGAAGAAGACACTAGAATATCATTATATAAGATCTTTTAAGATATAAATATTAAGTATTTAAGACTGGTTATAAGTCAATTGTAACTATTAGATTCAATTGTTAACTAATTGTAACGCAAAAATTAAAATTGAAATAAAACTATTTTTTACGGATTCTATAAAGATATGTTGATTAAGTTATACATACATGTTGACACGCCAGTCTCCCATGGGGGTAGGCAGAGACTAAAGATTTCCAATCGCTGGAACACTATTTTAACACTTGATCAAGTTTGGTTTTGTATTGTACATACGGCGTGAGGATATGTTTTATTGATCATATTTAATCCATTACGTTTAACGTTCAGGTCCTTTAAAGCATCTAGTCATTGCTAGACTTATATATCATTAGAGCGCAATAAAATTCGTAAAAAGTAGTTTTATTTCAAATCACTATAAGAATAATTTGAATACGTGTCGAATTTGGGATAATTTCTGTAGCATACCTGCGCAACTGTGGCGGGGAACCTTCCACATGTCCGTTGGTCTCTTTAGCGAGGCGTACTGCCATCTCGTGGTCTCGTCTCTCTTGTTCTAACCTAGAAATAAAAGACCATTTAATTACCACAGCTTTTAAAAAATGTCGGAAGACTTGGAAAATGTTGTCACAAATTTTAATACTTATATATTTTTAAACGTTTACAGATACAATCAAACAAACTTAAAGGACTTTTCTTCAAGGTTCGATGTTTCTCCATATCAAACTTCATCTAAATCGGTTCAGCAGTTTAAGCGTGAAAAGGTTACAGACAGACGGACAGAGTTACTAGAGTTGCAGAGTCGCATTTGAGGATCGGGTGACGTTGATTGTGTGAATTGCAATTTTGGCAATCATGTCCCACGCAGTGTGGGACGACCTTCGACACATTGGGCAGACGACCTGGTAAAGGTCGCTGGGAGTCGTTGGATGCAGGCGGCATATAACCAAGTCTTTGGGGGGGGGGGGGGGCTTAGTTCAGCAGTGGACTTCATTTGGCTGATATGATGATGGTGAAGCACAAATACTAATCTTACTACACCTTCGAAATGTGATAAATCTATTGGAAGTGATGAGTTAATAGTATGAAACTGTTATCTATTTTTGTTGTGGTAGGGCCACGCTGTTCGCAGCATGTATGTGCCGGCTTGACCGGGGAAGTACCACACTCTCGCAGAAGACCGACGTCCGAGTAGTAGCGTTTCGCTACTGCGCTTCGTTCGGTGAGTCGGAGGGCCGGAGGCCCAATTCCTCCCTCAATCCCCTTCCTTCTCCTTTTGATGCTCGGCAACGTATCTGCAACTCCTTTGGTTTTGCAGATATCCATGGGCGGCGACGACTACTTACCATCAGGTAGCTCGCCTGCTCGTTTGCCGAGTTATCCCATAAAAAAGTTCATAAGTACTTACGACATATTGATTCTATAAGCTCTTACCTTTCCCTGTTCTCCTGGTCAGCCTTGGCGGCTTCCTCCAACTGCTGCTGCAGTTTGAGCGCGGTCATGCGATCTTGTTCCTCTAACCGCAGTCTTTCTGCCTCTTCCGCTTTGCGACGTGCCTCCATTTCAGCTTTACTGAAAACGGAAACAGAATTAGAATTTGTCCTTTTTTAGGGTTCCGTACCCATGGGGTAAAAACGGAAGCCTAATACTAAGACTCCGCTGTCCGTCTGTCTCCAGACTGTATCTCATAAATCGTCATAGTTACGACAAATTTTCACAGATGATGTATTTTTGTTGCCGCCATAACAACATATACTAAAAAACAGAAAAAAAAATATATTTAAGTGGGGCTCCCATACAACAGACATGATTTGCTTGAAATAGTACGGAACCCTTCGTGCGCGAGTCCGACTCGCACTTGGCCGGTTTCTTAATTACTGCAATCTGCCTGCCTGAATGCCCTTTAATCTACTGGACCCAAGCGCGACTGCTACAATAGAGGTCCTGGGTTCCAGCAAAGTGTGAGAGATCAACAATATTCGCACCGAAGTTGTTGTACAGTAAAGTCTATTGAACTAATTATTAGATTATTTATTAATTCAGATTTCACAAATATTTATGCTGACATAAAAGTAGACGTGTAGACGAAAAAGCTGTGATTGAAACTAATTATCGATATAAAAATTAATCCCTATTTCCCTTGTCACGCCGTAACTTGAGAAAGAATTTTCCCGGTTCATTATTTTTTTAAAAAAGCTTACATACTAGCCATGTTGTTCGCACATTACTAGTAATCTTGTTAACCTCTCGTAGTAAGCTAAACGCTTGAATTACGAGTGGGTTCACGTCGTTAGTGCAATGGGTGGGTTTCGAACCGATAACCACATGATCGCAAGTCCGACGCCGTAGTCATTAGGCTACTGCCGCTTCAACTAGATACTCTGTAAGAAGTTCTTATGGAAACAAAAATTAAGAAAAAAATGCGCAGAAAATTTGTAAGACGTCTTATCTGTCGTCTGTCGAGTCAAGTATAATTATGGTAGTTGTGATGTAAAAATACTACTAACATGCACATACAAAAAATACAATAACCTATTTCTTAAGCTTTCCTAACTGGCCCTGTGGCGCAATGGATAACGCGTCTGACTACGGATCAGAAGATTCCAGGTTCGAATCCTGGCAGGGTCGCGATTTCCTTTTTTAAGTATTTGTGTAGTTTTTTAATTTAAATACCGTTTTATAGTTTCGTTATTTTATATTCTTACAAAACTAAGTACTAAAACTTTTGCTTAATAATCGTAATCTTACTAAGTAGTAGTGTAAAACACAACATACCATCACGCCTACATTCCCCGAAGGGTTAGTAGAGGTGAGGAGGTGTACTTATGTAAACCCACACCTCGCCGATATGTTAAAGTCCCATGTAATAGGGGGCGAGCCTATTGCCATTAACCGGGCGCACATCCAGACCCAGAGCTACTGTCGAGAATTTGTCAAGAGAAGAAAAACTCAATAATACTTTGCTGGAATTGGGAATCGAGCCCTCTAGCATAGCAGTCGCGCTTCGGACCACTAGTCTAATGAGGTAGTAATAGTTGTGTTATTTGACTGTTTTGGCAGAATTTTAAGCAAAACTTGTAGTACTTAATACTTTACAGTATAGCTCCCAATATCTACTGCCATGAACTAAAATGTGTTATAGACCATATGCGAAATATGCGTCACGGCGAGACGATCGGCCTTAAGATTTTTGTCTGCATCCTAACTTAATTTGTGTTCTCTAGATTACAAGACTGCCTCGTTGTTCTAGTGGTCCCAATCGCGACTGCTACGCTAGAGGTCTTGGGTTCGATCCCCAGGTCGAGCAAAGTGTTATTGAGTTTTTCTATGAAATTCTCAGTAGCAGCTCGGAGTCTGGATTTGTGCCCGGTGAATGGCAATAGGCTCGCCCCCTATTACATGGGACCCAAACATGCCGGCGAAGTGTGGGTGTACATTAAGTGCACCTCTGCCTAACCCTTCGGGGAATACAGGCGTGATGGTATGTATGTATGTATGTATGTAGATTCCAAGCTTAGAATCAGAAATGTCCATGCACTTTGCCCGTACAAGATTTCTTTTGTCAAGCTAAATAGGTGTACTCACAGTCTACGATGTTCTTCCTCCTGCCTCAATCTCTCTTGTTCACGTTTCTTAGCCTCTTCAGACGCTCGCATCTCAGCCTCGATTCTTCGCAACCTTTCTTGTTCCTCTCTGAAAGAAAAATGATTTTATGAAATTAAACGACAATATTACTTAAAATTCTTACATGATTTAACAGTGATAGCCTAGTAATATCCTGTAAAACGGTTAACATTAGCTCAGGAGCCAGATTAATAAACACCTTATTTATGTAACAAATTTATGTCAATAAATTATTATTATTTTTATTAAAATATCACAATTGGAGTGCTCGTATAAGAAGTAAGTATCGAGTTTGAATGCAAGGCTCGGACCTCTGACTTTCCGTAATCATGGCGTATTATTTACTAATTATCACACGTTTAAAACGGAACTACTAGCCAGAGTCAAATGGTGTCTTCTAATTCTGTATTATTTTCTTTTGCATTGTGTGACTTCATATATATTATGATATGATAACAGGGATGATGGAAGAAGAGGACAAGCTGCGCCGACCCCAAATAAATTGAGAAAAGGGCACGAAGATGATGAGTAAAAACGCGTTTATAAATACTCGAGTGTATAAAAGAATGATATGCAGGTATAAACTTACCTATTCTTCTGATCAACCATAGCCTTTTGTAATGCAGCCATTTGTGCTTCAATGTCCTTCGTCAACTTTGAGTATAACTTGTCGATATCGGCACGTGATATTTTTTCATTTGACTGAAAAGAACATGAAAAAGTTATCTCTGAAATCTATATAAATATAAATGAAAATGCATCCCTATTTTCTTGGTCACAGCATCACGAGTGAACGGCTGAACCAATTTCAATTTCATTTCAATAGAATGACTCTAACAGAACTGAAGCCATCTTAACAAGTCAGAAGTAATTGAATTGTAACTCTATAATTACATGAATCTATAAAACTATTTTCTACTATATAAAAGACTAGCTTTCCGCCCACCATTCGCCCGCGTGGTTTCTCGGCTTTTCTGCATTTAATTTTTTCCCGTTTTTGCAACATTTTTCATTTATGCTCCGTTCCTATTGGTCTTAGCGTGATGATATATAGCCTATAGCCTTCCTCGATAAATGGGCTATCTAACACTGAAAGAATTTTCCAAATCGGACCCGTAGTTCCTGAGATTAGCGCGTTCAAGTAAACAAACAAACTCTTCAGCTTTATAATATCATAAGTATAGATTACCATATTACTTTACTATGTATATTTTAAAGAGGCCTACGTCCAGAAGTGGACGAATACGGACTTATGATGATGATGATGGTGATGATGATGTATATTTTTAAAACAAGTTATTTATCTCAAGAACTACTTAGGTAGTAGTTCTAAACCTACAACAATTTACCTTAATAGCACCGACAGCGTTGCCGATAGAATTCCTCAAGTTCTGGATATTCCGTTGTGCACTGTCCTTTTCTTTCTTCAGCTGCGAAGTGACGGTTTCCATATCCTTGAGGTTGTGCTGCAGCGCATTGATCTTGGCAATGCCCTGGTAGCGAGGGCGATGCTTCTTGCGGACTAGATAACCACGAATCGTCTTTTGTAGGAGGATCAGGCATTGCCGGCGGTACACGATCTTGTTCTTTACTGTGGAAAAAGTTTGCAATTTAGTAATAGTAATAGACTTTCTAGGCTAAAAATGCCACTTTTAATGAATTCATACTATTCAGTAAATTGTAAATGTAGCCCTGCGTTCTTACTTACAGGGATAGGGTTGCAAAGCTACCTATCCCTGTCACTCTTTAAGAGTTAGATAGAGTAATATAGATATTTGCAACATGTTTTGTCATCAGTGCGAACGGGGGGTAATATAGCCTAATCCATCTTTTACTGAAAGGAGACCCGTGCCCAGGAGTGTGACAATAAACAATATTATTCTGTTATTAATTCACTGACGCACATAGTTGTCTCATGGCGGGAAAACAATAGATTTTGGACTGTGTCTAGAAATATGGCACTTGACATTACCACATTTAAAGTCACTTTTATATTTGTGGTCATTATTATGAAAGTGAATTAGTTGTCATTGATAATTATTCGTATACTAACATTGTTTATTCATTAAATTAGTGATATTTAACACTCAAATTCGTAATATTTATACTTAATACGAAAACACAAAACATACACTGTAAGTTTGTAACCGTATACTCCAAAACATTGAGAGAACTATATCACCATTGTTACTTATAAAAATCTGAAACAGTTCAACTCACATTTAATAATAGACAGTACAGCGAATATGGACTTCCTCCAGCGGGACTTGACGAGCCAGGACAGGACAGCATCCACGATAGATTTGAGGTTCTCAGGGTCGGACTTCATCATGGTATCGAACTCCGAATACTTCCCTGGACGGAAGAACACCCGGGTCACGCCGAACTTGTAGTCTTTATCCGATAGACCCAGGCTATGTACGATTGCCTGGTAAAAAAAAAATTATTATGATAGTTCTCTTCTTTTGAAGAAAGATTGAGTTTTGAGTTTCCAGTCCTAACTGACGAAACGAATACATCAGGTAAAGTTAAAGGTAAAAATACCAGTCATCTTGTAGCTCAAAAATTATTTAGGGAGCTCAACGACCCGTCGCACGACGACGTAAAAAAATCAGCAAGACATTTTCGTTAGTTATTTAAAGTACTGAAAACTGTTAGAAATCTTTATTAACTATGTAAGATGAACCGTAATTCAGCGAATAAATATCAATATAGTTATCAAGTCTGCCTCGTTAGTTTAGTGAGTCTTGGGTTCGATTTTCACGTCGAGCAAAGTGTAATTGAGTTTTTCTATGAAATTCTCTGTAGCAGCATGTAGATTGGATATATGCCCGGTGAATGGCAATAGGCATCCCCTATTAAATGGGACCTAAACATACCGGCGAACTGTGGGTGTACGGTAAGTACACTTTTACCTAATTGAACAAGGAATGCAGGCGTGATTTTAAAAGAGTTTCCATGGAGTTTCTTGCCGGATTCTTCTCCATAGGATCAACTTTTTGGAACCGTGCCACTAGAGTCAATAACGTTTCATAAACGCTTGTAAAAGCTTATTTGAAATAAAAACACTTGATTTGATTTGATTTGATTAGATGGTATGTGTTGCGTATTTAAGGAGAGAGTGGGACACATGTAATCAAACCGCGAGTCAGTTGCATACTAAATTTAATATTACATACTATCACGTTTGTATTCTCCGAAGGGTTAGGCAGAGGTGTACTAATGTACACCAACACTTCTGCCGGTATGTTTAGGTCCCTAGGGGAGCGAGCCTATTACCATTAACCGGGCACAAATCCAGACTCCGAGCTGCTATTGGGAATTC
Organism: Subacronicta megacephala; assembly: GCA_958496365.1. Classification (NCBI taxonomy): domain Eukaryota; kingdom Metazoa; phylum Arthropoda; class Insecta; order Lepidoptera; family Noctuidae; genus Subacronicta; species Subacronicta megacephala. The sequence goes on from OY292522.1 coordinate 2,824,451, forward strand.
CATAGAAATTACTTTTAACAAAAAAGTTAAACCGCCTTCAAAAATTAATAAAATAATTTTGTCTAAAACAGTTTGGGAAGTCGGTGACTTCTATTTGAGTGGGTCTTTTATTTTCGCCACCGACTTCCCAAACTGTTTTAGACAAAATTATTTTATTAATTTTTGAAGGCGGTTTAACTTTTTTGTTAAAAGTAATTTTATTTTGTAATTTTTAGTGGAAAGTTTTGTTTAGAAATACTTGTTAGCCAACTAAACGCACTGCTCCAATAAGACAGCGATGTTTCGGAGTAAACGATAATATCATCGATGTAAACAATTTTTAGATTTTTGTTGATATTTTCAAAACTGCTCAACCGATTTCGATAAAATTTAAACGGGACCACCTCTGAAGTATAACCTACCAAACAAAAAAACAATCATTAAAATCGGTCCACAACTGGCGGAGAAATCGCGTAACAAACATACAAAAAAAAAAAAAAAAAAAACATACAGACGAATTGAGAACCTCCTCCTTTTTGAAGTCGGTTGAAAAACCAATAACACTGCTCGATCTGGGGATCGAACCCACTATCTCTAGCGTAGTAGTCGCGTTTAGGACCACTAGACTAATGAGGCAGTCTAAATTTATTTGTGAATTTAGGGAATAACAATAGGCATACATTTCACAGAATTGTTACACAAACATAGGTACGTATCGCTTCTCTACCTAAAACTATGCGCTATGACAATAGGTACGTACAATAATAATACATATCAAATACATAGTATGTCTACTGACCTCACAGAAGAGTTTCGGGGAGAGTTTGTGCAGCTTCTGCGGCAGGTACTGTCGGTACATGTCGTGGAGGTCGTTGAAGGGCGCGCGCGACGGGTACCCGTGCTCCATGAGCTCCAGCACCGCGATGGTCCCGCTGCACTCCAGCTGCGTCAGGATCAGGGAGCCCTCCGTCTCGCGACCCACCATGCGGGAGTTAGGCTTTATGCAGCGAACGAAGTTTGTACCCTAGGACATAAGTAATAACAATATATTTATTTCCTACCACCATGTATACAATACACAGTACAAAAAAATCTAAAAACGATAATTCAAGAAATGAACAATATATATATTATTTATATAGTGAAAACTCTGACGTATATGTTTTGACTCATAAATCATAAATAAATCATAAACTTTATTGCAATCATGTTGTTTACAAGGTGTTGGGTAGATTTGAATGTTCCAGAACATGAACCCTGTTAGGGCACGGCATTAGTTTCTTATATCTAATTAGCTTATAGAATTTATTAACAAATTAAAGACTCAATTATAATCTTATTATATCTATATAGGTACTTAATATATTATTCTAAGTAATATCTTAATAATTCTTTTACTTTTTATGTTTACAATTATTTTTCAGCCATATATTCTTTTATACTATAATAACTTTTAAGGATTAAGTATTTTTTTAGTTCATTTTTAAATTTATTTTCATAGTCAATTTCTTTAATGTGTTTTGGTAATTTATTATAAATTTTAATACACATGACCAGAGGCCCTGAGTGGAAAATGGAGAGCGTGGAGCTTGGTAGGGCTAATTTGTTGTCGTATCTTAGTCTGCGCTGTTGTGGGCGTTGGTCTTTTACGAGGGGAAATAGAGCTGAGTGGTTTTTAACAAATTTACCGATTTCTAAAATGTACATGCCAGTTAATGTAAGAATATTGTGATGATAACTTACATGGCACTTAGGCAAACAAAACCGCTCTATTATGACTAAAAAGCTTGGATATTAGTTTATCTTACTGGAAGGCAATTTTATCCTAAACTTTATTGTCTTTAACTTAAGGCGAAGCGCACACTGCCCCGCGCTACGCTGCGGGGTGCGTGGCGGTAGAACAAAAACACTGCGCGTGAATGCGTTTTCTGTGTGTTGCACTACGCGTGTTTTCTATACAAACACAGATACTTGCAAACAACGTAAGAACACGCACTCCCGCGCTACGCTGCGTGATGCGGTGCAGTGTGCGAACTGCCTAAATACGACGTTGGTCAAAAAGCCGCGACCTTAAAGTGGAACCGGGCTGGTCATGCCTGCCACATGTCGAATGAGATGTGGGCAAAATTCACCACTGAGTGGAGCCCACACAACACCAGACGACGTCGCGGCAGGCCCAGAAGGAGATGGCGGGACGAACTAGACCTTTATTGGAAGGATTGGCCGCAAACAGCCCTAAATCGAGAGGAGTAAAAGGAGAGTAGGGAGGCCTTTGCCCTGCAGTGGGATGATAATGGCTGAATAATGAAATGAAAAAAAAAGGAATAATAATTCTTATCACTCACATTCTCCTTTAGCTTATCCATGAGTTGAGAGAGCTGTGCCTGGAACTTAGCTCCAACGGATATAAAGTTGAGTTTTCCTTTAGCATTATTGTTATCTGTCGTCTGGAACAGCTGTTGTACTAAAGAGCTGTTCGACTCTTGTACTAAGAACTCTAGAGACGCGTGGAGAGCGTCGTTGTTTTTCTCTATAAATTGATTCTGTGGATGGAAAGAGAATGGTTATAACTAAAATAGAATCAAATACTAAATTAACACTTCATTGAACTTCTATAAATACAGTATTCAACACGCATATATTGGTCACCGTAGAAAGGGGACTTTGTCGGCGAAAAATTTGACAAAGATGACATTTTCACAAAGAACTGAATTCTCTAATTAAAGAAAATTTCTAGTGAAAGAAAAATTCGATCTCAGGCAGGGTTTGAACCTGCGACTCTCTGGTTAAGTACACCAGACGCTTTGCCAACTAAGCTACCGAGACCACTGCCTGTGATGTCGAATTTCTCTTCCACATTCTACGTCTTGAGGCGACGTCAGCACCATCTATTGGAGACATTACTATGTCTTTCAACCAACACGATGTTTTCTTTCACTAGAAATTTTCTTTAATTAGAAAATTCAGTTCTTTGTGAAAATTTCGCAATATTTAATGCTAAAAAATAATAAAAAATAAGCATAATACGGTAAGGCAACATCGTTCGACATTGAACTACCTGTAAAGGCAGTCGTGTTGGTTGAAAGACATAGTAATGTCTCCAATAGATGGTGCTGACGTCGCCTCAAGACGTAGAATGTGGAAGAGAAATTCGACATCACAGGCAGTGGTCTCGGTAGCTTAGTTGGCAAAGCGTCTGGTGTACTTAACCAGAGAGACGCAGGTTCAAACCCTGCCTGAGATCGAATTTTTCTTTCACTAGAAATTTTCTTTAATTAGAAAATTCAGTTCTTTGTGAAAATTTCGCAATATTTAATGCTAAAAAATTATAAAAAATAAGCAAAGATGACATTTTCTATGTATACATAACAGTTATTTCGTTTGGAAAGTGAACATACACGTTGCCCCGATATTGACATTTCACCGTCATCAACATCGTCATTCCAACCCTTATGTCTTACATTAAGAGCTGAGAAACGACTGTTCCGTTATTAAACACGAGCCGGACCCTTGGCCTTTTTTAATCATTTTTCAATCATAAACCATTGAAAAATGCGCACACAACAAACCCGCCAAAGTTTTAATCGTAATCGGATGATTGGTGTAGGATTATATAGGTCCTATTTTCATCGACCGCTACGTTAACCACGCTTGAAGGTTCGAGGCATTGTAAGCTGCTATCACACTGTTTTAAAAGAAGATTTCAATAGTTAAATGATCAGTATGTAAATGTAAGTCAAGTCGGTCAAGATCAAATCAATATCTTGAAAGTGTAAGCTAATTCTTGCTACAATTTAACCTAAACGTACGGCTACACATCAAGCTATACAAAACCAGTATAGGCTGGCCGGGAATTGTGCGAAGAACCTCTACAGTGAGAGTTCAGTCTAAACTGGTCTTGTATAGCTTAATGTGTAGCTGTTTGTACATAATTGCGAGTTTCTGCGGACACGAATCTAGATGGGAAAATACGAAGCATGTAAGAAAGTGCTACCATATAACCCCCCGTTCGCAATGAGGATAAACATGTTGCAAATATCTATCTTACTCTAACTAACTCTCAAAGAGTGACAGGGATTCAGGGACTATTTGCAACATGTTTTGTCGACTACACATCAAGCTATACAAAACCAGTATAGGCTGGCCGTGAATTATGCGAAGAACCTTTACAGTGAGAGTTCAGTCTAAACTGGTTTTGTATAGCTTAATTGCGAGTTTCTGAAGACACGATCTAGATGGGAAAATACGAGACACGTAAGAAAGTGAAACCAAGTAATATAACAAAGGTTAACGTACCGTGTTATAGCACACCGCTCCAGCAAAATGTCGCAGCAAGAACCCTTCATCATCACGCAGCGTGCGGTGGGCTTTAAGTCGTGATGTACGCGGCACTTGTAGTCTGCAAATTAAATTGATAAAGCATTTAACCAACTGCGCAGAATAAGGACTGACAGAGTATCATGATAATTTTCAACCGATTTAAAAAAGCAGGTTCTCAATAAGGAATATGCACGTGACGTCAAAGTCTATGACAACTTAACAACAAATGTTCCTTACGAACAGAACAAGCGCTTTTGAACGTTCTTAAACGTCATACTCGACTAACGCCATTGGTCAAATCGTCTGACCAATAACGCTCCGTTTCAACCGCTTTGAATTTCCCACATTTTTTTGCACTTTTCAGTAATTATTTTCACATCGAAAAAGAAATAAAATTAGGAAATATTGATATTAACTAATTATTGATAGAGACGTAATGATGATTTAACCCAAAAAAAATATTACCGTCATCTGTTTCAAGTGCATATTGCTTATTCATCTGTATGTTTTTTTGTATGGTTTGTGACGCGAGAATTCCGGCAATTATGGACTGATTTTGACGATTCTTTTTTTATGTGGTAGGTCAAGTTCTATCAAAATCGGTTGAGCGGTTTTTATCTGAGCACCTAGGGAAATTAAAGTTTATCTCAATGGCTCAAAGCGTAGTTAACTAATACATATGTGCGTGTAATTGTGTGTCGTACACCGTTAGGCGTAGTTTTAGCCGGCCCCACTTCTTTGTTCGCAAAGTTCCAACTTAACTTTTTATTTGATCTGAGCTTAATGGGATAAAAAACAAGTCGAATGTCAGCTACCGTGTTCGGTGTTCATTCTGAAACATACTTTGTGTCCTTGAGATAAGGTATAATTTTCTTAGTTGCTTAAATAATTTTAAACAGTTTGGTGCAAGTTTAAGGATGAAGTATATTACCTGTTATTATTAACAGCGAGTTGTTTGTGAACGGAATGTGTGAAGTGTCCAAATTCTGGTTTCGGCAACTTGGACTCCTCGTCCAACAAGTGGAAAATACCGTGGTTTTTGCTCTCGATCAAATCTGTCGGGAAAAATATAAATTATGCAGAATGTATACTCCATTTATTATAACATTAGTCAAATAACGATAAAAAGCTATCGGTATTTAGATCTAAATACCGATAGCTTTTTATCGTTATTTGACTAATGTTATAATTATCGTTATTTGACTAACGTCTAATAAACTCCGTTGTCTATTTAAAACAGGCCGATGTCTGTATATTATAGATATAACAAAAAGTTTGTCGTTAGTAGAGCAACAGAAGCCAAAGCAACAATTACTAGAAATTTGGTATATATTGTATACGCATCACGCAAAAACTACTGCATGTAATTAGATGAGGTTTTCATAGTTGAATTGCTTGAGGCTTAACTTAAAGTTTGGTGTATGATTAATATTGATTAGCGGCCAATAAGTCGGAATTATAGCCGCCGCTAGCCGTTAACGGCTAGAATACAATAAAAGTAACTATTTTCAAATATCCTTCTTAGCCATATAAAAAAGTCATCAATTGACATCAGAGAGATAATATAATGAGGTTTATTCCTACCGATACAATCCTGGTTGTCCACGAATCTGATCTCTGGCACGTTGAGACCTTCGCGTTTGTATAACTCCTGTTCGTTCTTCAGAATGCGCTCGTTGAAGAACTGCTGCAACTTTTCATTGCAGTAGTTTATGCAGAACTGCTCGAAGCTGTTCATTTGGAAGTATTCTGGGAACAAATTAAAAGTTATAACAGTGTCGTAACGGTGGCAAAAGTTCGATACATTTTGGCTTCCTAATGGGTTTCCTTATAACAGTCACTTAAATAAGTCTAATATCAACCTATTGTCAAATAGATAATCAAGGGAAAAATATTTACTTTCCACTGGCTTTTTCTTTACCAAAAATCGTAACTGTTATGTTAAAGTTATATTTGCTACTAGCTTTCCGCCCACGGCTTCGCCCGCGTGTTTTGTTGACTTTCCTGTACAATAATAAGTATGTGTGTAAAAAAAATGTGATAAATGAAGAACCGCTCGACCGATTTTGTGCAAACTTCACATAAACCATCTACTAAGTAGTCCGAACAAAGCCTAAGCATTTGGTTTGGATAGGTGAGCCCGTTCTTGAGTAATAAAATTACAACGAAAAGTGGCATTGATTTTTATATATATATATATATATAATAATTCAATTATTATCATTTATTAGCTATTCGTATTTAGCGTCGACTAGGTGAATTTCACGTCTTTATCTATTGAGATTTTCATATAAAAATGACCATGAGTTTTTCCATGGAATTCTCAGTTGGTAGCTGGTTGACCGTTTAGTGCCCCATTCGACCTGTCATGTGTCATTCCATTACCCCCCGTTCGCACTGACGACAAAACATGTTGCAAATATCTATCTTACTCTATCTAATTGTCAAAGAGTGACAGGGATAGAGATAACAATTGGACAATCATAACTTACCAAAACCAGCAATATCGAGCACTCCGATGTAGTAGGCGGAAGCCTGGAAGGGGATGCTGGAGTTGATGCGATGTACGATGTAGTCGAACAGCCGGCTGTACACGGCCTTAGCGAGGGCGTCGCGGGCGTTGTTAGCTTCGTACGTCTTTAGAGGTACCCTGAGAACAGAAAATATATTAATTACTATAAATATATTAATTTTCTAGTGAAAGAGAAAAACAATCACAGGCAGGTGCCAACCTGCGTCCCTCCGGTTAAGTACACAGGACGCTTTACCCACTAAGCTATGGAGATCACCAGATCAGCCTGTGATGTAGTTTTTTTTTCCGTTTCACATTTTTGTACTAACGTGCAGTGGCATCGCGCCCAAACAAGAGCGGTCATTTGCTACGCCGCGTTTATAGCGCAATGACGCAGCAGACATATTGCAGTTGCGCGGGCAAATTGGGGCGGCTAGAGCGATGTACCTCATAAAATATATAGATATACCAATTTTAAACTAAATCAGGAGAGGGTCACTTGGACCAAAAATGATGCAGCTCTTGATAAAATTGCAGTAACAGAAAACATACTGAGAAACAAAAAGCTTACTAGTAATGTGCGACCCACATTGCTACTAAGCTTTTTTTTAATAAAACAAAAAAACAGATAGATGTACCACCATTTTAAACTAAGTCAGGAGAGGGGCGCTTGGAGCCAAAATTATGCAGCTCTTGATAAAACTGCAGTAACAGAAAAAATACTGAGAAATATATGAATAAATACGAGAACCATAATATTCACAAAAACAATTACCCTGTTCTTGGAATTCCATCACACACAATAACAAAATAATTAGCAATTATTAGAAATTACTGATTGCATGGAAGAGTCGCTGTTAAGTAGCGAGCAACAATAATGAGATGCGTTCACTTTCAAGGTCGATAATTAAGTGATTATTGAAGTGTTTAGACCTGATATTTATACCCCTAGTAAGGTATTGTCGTAGGGATGACATCGCACTATATGAATTGTGAATATCCACCAATGAGAGGGGTTTTGACCTATGGAGAAACCATCGTGGAATGAGGTTGAGTAGAATCCTTCAAGAAGCGGTATGATAAGTGATATTTATTTTCGTAAATAGATCTTTTAAAGACACATAGCTACAAGTTAATATTTTGAATTGTTTTTACTATAAGTAGATGGCACCGGCATTTCCTATCTGACAAGCTTTTTCATGGTCTCTTTTAAACTCGACAGTAATATACATTTACAGTACTGTAATACAGTATTATATATTTTTAAATATGCGAAATTAGATATATGGAAGACATAATTCTTGTAGTTCATATACGGTCGCCAGCACATAAAGTTACCACAAAATAATAACATAAAGTCAAATTTTCTCAGTTGATTTTGAATTTAATCATCAATAGTTTAAGGTTTACAATCATTTGTAGAAATTTGACAGTTTTGTAAAACTTTTTTTTAAAAAAAAAGCTTACTTGCAATGTGGGTCACACATAACTCACTCACTCGTCACTCATGTTAACCCCCCGTACTAAGCTTAATGCTTGTATTACGAGTGGGTTGACGTCGGTAGTGCAATGGGTGGGTTTCGAACCGGCAACCACATGATGGCAAGTCCGACGCCCTAGGCATTAGGCTACCGCCGCTTTTAATTATTGTAGTTCATGTACTTACAACTTCTTACAACCTGTTCTCTCTTTGGGGAGGTCTACGTTCAGCTGTGGACGGCAATAGGCTGATATGATGATGATGATATGTTGTACTTACATGATAGCAGTTCCTTTGATGCCTCCCCTGGAGCTCTGCATGAGCCTGGAGACGAGCGCCATCCTGAGCTCCCCGGGGTCCACGCCCAGCAGGCCGGCGGCCGTGGCCAGCGCCGGCTCCGAGCTGGGAGTGACGCGGCACCCTCCCCGAGGGCCGCTGTCCTCTTCGAACTCTATATTTCCTAGATGTAGGACAGCGGCCACCACAGAGTATACAGACTTCTTCACGTCTTCGGTAAGACCGACGCGGGATAGAGCCTGGGAAAATATATATAATAATATATAAATATAAATACTAGCTGTCCGCCCGCGGCTTCGCCCGCGTGGAGTATAGGTACGTATCTTGTTTAATGGCACATTATAAAAAAATGTGAAAGAAAAAAAATAGATGGTAGTCGATTCTCGGACCTACTGAAAATGCACATAAAATTTCATGAAAATCGGTCAAGCCGTTTCGGAGGAGTATGGTTACCTACACTGTGACACGAGAATTTTATGTATAAGATATATAATTCTCGTGTCATCTTAGTTTATTTTATCAATTTTTTTTTGGCAATTTTTTTTTCCTAATGTGGCATTAAACAAGAAACGTATACTCTACACGCACGAAGCTGCGGGCGGACAGCCAGTGTAAAATCAATATAGTTAAAGTAACTGGTTATAAGTTGTATGCAAGTAGCTGCGCAATAGTCAATCTTACATTGCTTGCTAGCATTGTTGTTGAACAGAGGTCGTTTTAAAAAGGTCTATTTTTTATTCATCATAACATTGTCCCCTTGCAGGACACAGAACGAAACTGATTAGGCTATAGTCCACCACGCTAGCCAACTGCGGGTTGGCAAATACCATCAAAAAATCTCTCAGACAAGTAGGTTTACTCACGATGTTTTCCTTCAAAGTTTAAGCGCGTGATGATTTATTAATACACGCGTGACTTGGGAAAATCGGAGGTGCATGCCTTGGATCAGAACTCGAGACCTTTGACTTGGCTGTGTAATGATCATATCACTTGTCTTTTATTGTCAAACAGAATACAGAGGATATATTCCTCTGTATTCTGTATAAGGTGCGAATAAAATTGAAGGTCATAAAATATATTATTCGCTGAATTAATAGGTACATCAATATTAGAGAGAATATGCCATACATAAAATCGTTTGTAAAATCATGATCACAAATTTAAAGATTTCTTAATAAAAAAAGTCTCTCCTGTTATAAGATTTCTTAATATCTTATCCTACTTTAACAGGTGTGCAAATATGTAGTTGTGAGAATATTACATTAGGCATACATTTATTCATTATAAATATTAAAATTAGAATGAGAGAAACCATTATTAGGTAATTTATTAATTATTATATAATTTCATTAAGAATTCTCCATCATAAATATTAAAATTAGAAAAACCATTGTAATGTAATTTATTAATTATGATATAATTTTAGTAAGACTTAACTGATTAATTATATTTATCATTTAAGTAATCTTTGATTGAGTAATAAGCTTTATTAATTAAGTAGATCTTTAATTTATTTAAAGGGATTAAAATTATTTGCTTCTTTTACATTGTTGGGTAGTTTATTATTATTCTAGGGCCCATACAGAATGCACTCTTGTCAAACATAGCTGTTTTACGGCTTATTGTTCGAATTGGAAAGTTTCATATTTATTTATATTAACATACTATCAGGCCTGTATTCCCCGATGGGTTAGGCAGAGGTGTACTAATGTACACCCTAGGGGCGACCCTATTGCCATTAACCGGGCACAAATCCGGAATTCAAGCTGCTATAGAGAATTTCATAGAAAAACCCAATAACACTGCTCAACATGGGAGCAGACCAAAGAAGCAATGGACATAATATAAGTGAGTGTGAGAAATACTAAGTCAATAGATTGATTTAGTTTTGATAGAATAGATTGTGAAAGCGAGGTGAGTTGCCCCTCCATCTTCTGACGTTGGTCCAGCGGCCCTTAGATTGTATGCTATGCTAGTTGCGTGTTAATTGTTTGCACGATTCAGGATTTCTTTCAAAGATAATGGAACTACATTTACCGCACTAGATGTCCCAAGATATTCGATATCTGTTGTGGTAGGGCCACGCTGTTCGCAGCATGAATGGGCCGGCTTGACCGGGGAAGTACAACACTCTCGCAGAAGACCGACGTCCGAGTAGTAGCGTTTCGTTACTGCGCTTCGTTCGGTGAGCGAGAGGGCCGGAGGCCCAATTCCTCCCCCAATCCCCCTTCCTTCTCCTTTTCTCCTTCCCCTCCCTTTCCCTTAACCCGTCAAGTGTAAAACGTACACCCGTGTGTACACTATTAAAATGTGCCCCGCGCGCAGGACGTACACCCGGGTGTACGTTATTTATTCCCGTCTAATTGGTCAACCATTTCTTACGTTTCGCTTTGCTAACACGCAATTGGACAACAAAATTCGTTCATTCAATTAATATTCAACCTTATTTCTTCACTTATAACGGAAATCGGAACTAAATGCTACCAAAAATAATAATTCAAAATAATTTGTCACGAGCGCGCCATATTTTTGCGTCGATTCGCGCGCAGTCGATTTATTGTGTGATAAGTGGCTTACTAAAAATGTCTTCACGACGACATTTGAGTGTATTCCTATAAGATATTTACATAGAATTACTGAGAAATAACTGTAGAATATGTGTTAAGTCATTGTTTTATGAAAAAGTGTCATACAATTTGAGAAAAACATTACGAACTTTTGATGAGTGTTTATTTTCCCGCAAAAGTCCAACGTATTTCGTAATATTTTAATAACAACTTTCTTATTTATGTGTTCAAATGTATATAAATAGCTAGATTATTTATTTGCAAACATATTTTGGTTCACAGTTACATACATTACTGCATATTTACAAGATTATTATAGTTAGTGTGTTAGTTAGTGGAGCATATAGGCGCCCGCCATATTCAAACTAAAATTGTAAGGTTTGCATAAAATTCTTATAACACGCGTGATAGTTTGTTTTTTATGTCTTATTGGAAACTTGCTTATAAGTTACTATTAGTTAGAGGATGATACATAAAATAATATATGTTATAATATTTCCCTATTATGACCATCAGTAGTCAGTGGTCAGTCTGACCACAGGTACATACCAACATTTTAGTTTGATTATCCACGGCTAGCATAACAAAAGTATCGAAGTATCTAAATAATAATAGATATTATGTATGTGTATAGGTACACATTAGTATTGCAGAAACCAATATCAAGTAAAACTAGTACTTACGGGCGACCAATCAGCTACCTACTTTGCAAAGTAGGTAATAATATTATCATAATCTCATTTTTTTAAGTCGTGTAAAATACCTAGTTAATTTCAAGATAAATTGTGTTTCTGATACTATTTACATAGCCAGAAACTGAACTTATAAAAAATCTAATTTATTTAATTATCTATGAACCATTATTTTACATCGTTATATTTGATCGATTTAACTAGTTATATTTTATAATAAATTAAAGATGTTCATGTTGTATCATGTTTACGAAATTCATACTTGAATAAAAAAAACAATTTGAAACATTTTACGCAAAGATTTTACTGCAAGCTGTACATTTTTTAGCTGCCTAGAGCGACTGGCTAGCGACCGCGCAGCACACATGCGCGCGGCGGCCGCGCGCATGCGTGCTGCTGGTCGCCTGCCGCGCGCCGGGAAGATGCCGTTAGTGATAGATAAAAAGTTATGTCGCGCGGGAAACGTAACGCAAATATTAGTTTTATGGTATGTTTATGGTGATAAAAGGTGAATTAGTTGTTGTATTGAGCATGGTAATATGTATGAGATAGTGTGTAAGTGTTTTTTTTATGTGAAAGTGTTAGAGAATATGATATTTTGTGACCAAGTGGAATGAGTGGCGCGGGAAAAAGTCGTATCCAGCGGATTTACAACCAATTTGTGAGGTATTGTGACTTTTTGGTTATAATCTGTATATTGTAGTGGTTAGGAAATATTATAAGCAACGTAAATATGTATAACTTATGACACAAAAATTATCATATATGCACACAATGTTAATTTTTGCGACGACCTTGCAAATGTTTTTTTATTTGCAAAAAAATGGCTGCGTTCCTGGCAATTGCATATAGGGAGGGGGATACGCGGGACGGGTTAATAGGCTCGGCAACGCATCTGCAACTCCTTTGGTTTTGTAGTTGTCCATGGGCGGCGATGACTACTTACCATCAGGTAGCTCGCCTCCTCCTATACCGAGTTATACCATAAAAAAAAAATCGGTAAAATTATGGTAAAGTACCTGGTTTAGCCTCTCAAAGTCTTCAACGTCATCGAGTATTGGATCTCGAAGGCCGCCTTTGGCTTGTTGCTGCTTGCTCTGGCGGTTCGCAACGATTTTCTTCTCGGAGGCAGCGCTCGTAAAGTACTGGGTGCATCCGTTCTTCAGATACTATGGAGAAGAATATAACATGATAAAAAGGACGAAAGAAAAAGCCGAATGAAAAAAAGGACGACTAGCATTTTGAGTTTTATTTTCAAATCCAATGGTTAGGATCAATCAAACCGTTATTGCCATTAACCGGACAGAAATGAAAATTCCAAGGTGCTGCTGCGACATTTATAGCAAAAAACACTAGTTATTCCCTCAATTATTTGAAAGTATTTTTTTTTCTAATATTTATTTATTTTAGGGACTTTAATTCTATAACAAGAACATGCCAGTCCCATTATTTCTAATAAAATTATTATACAGATGACTGTTTGATAAGTTTGATCATCATTTTTAATTCTATGGAATAAAACTTAATCCTCACAACTAAATAATTAGACACAATAAAAACGATATTTTTTTATGAAGAGTTTGTTTGAAAGCACTAATATCTGGAACTATCAGTCAAATTGAAATCCTTTTGTATATGATAGCCATATTGATGAGGAAGGCTTTATAGCATCACGCTACGATACTTAGGGGAGGGGCAAAGCGAGTGAAACCGCGAGGCACAGCTAGTTAAGGATATATTGCACTTTCATGTGTGCAATGTAACAAAAATATCTCTTATGTACCACTTCTTTACATAGTATAAAATTAAGTCGTTTCCGCTCTCTGTTCGCTTAGATCTTTTAAACTACTCAACGCATTTTAATGCAGTTTTCAGCAATAGACAGTGATTCAAGAAGAAGGTTTATATGTAGGTATGATACATAAATATTATAGTACAGAAAAGCCGAGAAACCACGCGGGCGAAGCCGTGGGCGGAAAGCTGGTTTATTAATAAATATAGAAATCTAATGGCGACGGACAATAGAGTGGTTTTGGTGTCGGACTCAGCAGTTTTTCATAATAATGTCTTAGTCATATAAATATTATGTGAGCGTTTAAAGTTTCATTTGCAATGATAATTTATTTTTTGTCGCTGGTTGAACAAGTTACTTTGGCTGTTAATATGAAGGAACGTATTGGGATTTTTTTTTTCTTTCAAGGTGACCGATAAATTGCTTTTCAAAAACTTCAGTTGTATTATTTTTGTAATGTTAAGTATATTTGTTTCTTTATGAGCACAATTAAAAATAATCATCTTCAAGAATATACTTTTAATTTAGCTTAAATCCAGTTGTGCATTGCAAGTAATACTGAATAACTAAACTAGGCGGGGCCGGTTGGAAGACCGTGTGATGGTCTTTTACAGGCTTTGTTCCGGAAGAATTAATAACGTACTATCACGCCTGTATTCTCCGAAAGGTTAGGCAGAGGTGTACTAATGTACACTCACACTTAGCCGGTATGCCACTAACCGGGCACAAATCCAGACTCCGAGCTGCTACTGAGTATTTCATAGAAAATCCCAATAACACTTTGCTCGACAGCACTCGCGCTCGACTCGTAGCAGTCGGACCACTAGACTAATGAGGAAGAATTAATTAGCTCCCGGACTCTCCCAACATGGTGCTAAAAAAGGCCACCTGAAGGTTTTAGTACGATAATAAATCCCACACACACCGGCCTACTCCCTAATAGACCGGCAGAGTTTTAAAGGATTCCTCCTCGCACATAAAAAAAAGGCCCTGATAGAGATTTTAATAAAAACAGCTTACCAAATAATCATCAGGCTTTGTAATCTTCAACGCTGCGCGCAGCTCCTGCGGTGCGCCGGCGCATAGTAGATAGAACACGTGGTAGTTCCTCTCCTCAGCGCTCTGCGTACATATCCTGGACTTCTCCAGCAGGTAGTGAGATATGTGACCGCCCACCACCTGGTATTTGTTGTTGAAGTGCACCTCCATGAACTTGCCGAATCGGGAACTGTTGTTGTTCCGCGTTGTTTTAGCGTTGCCGAACGCTTCTAAGATCGGGTTGGCTGTGAACAAAATGTTATAGTGAGAAGGTGGTTTATAATGAGGCTGCGTTGATATCATCACATCCTAATGGGCTAACCAGCCAATGTTTCTTTTATTAAATCGATTTGCTCTTGACTTCAATATTGCCACCGAGGCAAAGATGAGGTTGACGGAAGCACAACCAGAAGATGATGCTCACCCTACTTTTAAAAATATTCAGGTTGTATATACTCGGAAATACAGACGCAAAAGAGAGTTCCACTCCTTGGCTGTTCGCATTATAAACGATGATTTATATCGCTGCGTGCGTATATGTGGAATATTAAAGGTTCAAAGGTTAAAGGCTGTCTGGTAGAAAATGCCTAAGGCATTAAGACCGCCTTGTACTGTTTTTGGTACTTAAGTATCAATAATCAGGTGTGTCAAAGGTTTAAAATAAGACCTCAATTAAAAAGCATTTACAAATGATCACTCACTGAAATGGTGAAGAAATATAATGTGAGGAAAACTAAGAGCTTGAGGTTTTTTCTCGACAAGGCGGCTTTTTAAGTTTGTCAACTCGGAAAAGGTCAGCATACCGAACTATGACCTAACCGCTCATTCCGACAGGGAATTCGGTCTACCAGCAATGGGACATTGATGGCATCGCATTCACATTACTAGGTACCTATATGTACCTTTAAATACCAGTTAATAACCAAGGAATACGATACCCTACAGCAATGAACGGTGTTCTATGACCAATCAACACATTAATAACACTGCAACGGTGTCACAAGGTCGAAACATCTTTTATTTGCATTACGTTTACTATAGCGACCTTCCCCTGAACTATACGATTATTTCTAAACGATTATTTTTGCACAAATTCTTTATTTGCCCTGTTTCTTGCCAGTGTTGTGTTATCACCCTAGTCCAGTGACATTATGTTAGCTTGAACACGTTACGAAAGTAAAAAAAATATGGTAACAGATTCATTATTGTTCGATACCGTGTGTTGAAGTAATTTATAAACTTTGAGTTTCTGAGACCTACAAACTATGATGCTTTCGTTATCACCGCGTTTGCCAAAGCTATCAGCGATTGTATATCATCTTTATACCTGCTTTTCCAAAATCCTGGAACCGGCTTCTAGAGGTCTTAAACATAACATAACATACCATCACGCCTGTATTCCCCGAAGGGTTAGGCAGAGGTGTACTAATGTACACCCACATTTCGCCGGTATGTTTAAGTCCCATGTAATAGGGGGCGAGCCTATTGCCATAAACAGGGCACAAATCCAGACTCCGAGCTGCTACTGGGAATTTCATAGAAAAAAACCCAATAACACTTTGCTCGACCTGGGGATCGAACCCAGGACCTCTAGCGTAGCAGTCGCGCTTAGGACCACTAGACTAATGAGGGAGTCTAGAGGTATTATCAAAATTTATAGCCGTTCTGAAGTTAGGTGCGAATAGTAGAAGAATGAAAGAGAAAGAAGTTTTATTTTTCCGTGGCCGGTTGTGCTTAAAGATGCCGACTACCATATTGTTTCAGCTAACTAGCTTCATTAGACTTTCAATTAACACCCTAGATATTTTACTAAACGGTGCCGTTCAACCAGCCTAAATGACATTCAGGTTAAATGCCTGTATAGCTTAGCTAGGCAAACAAATAGGTTTAATAACGTTTAATTTAATGTATTGTATGTTTAACGTGATTGAATGGCTGAATGTCATTTAGGCTGGTGGTTGATGCAGAAAGTTTCAAGAATATAGAACTAGTACTTCACTCGAATTCCAAAGAACTTTGAGACAAGATAGCCTATGTCCTTCTCCAAGGTCTAATCTATCTCCGTATCAAAATTCATCGAAATTCCTTCAGCGGTTCAGTCGTAACAACCTAACAGACAGAGACAGAGTTATTTTCAAATTTACAATATTAAGTAAGGATTAACAAATATATAATTTGCATAATTAAATAAATATGTATGTCAGTGAATAAATATCAATATGTCAAAGAAATAAGTATTTCTGAAAATTATTATTCTTGCATGGTTGCGTTGTTATTATGATTCTGATGTTTATTTATAAAGCTATTAACACATCAGCTGCTTGCCCCAGACATGTTTCAGAACAAGTATATAATATATTCAGATGAGAGTGGGCGACCGATAAGGTTATACTTAAGTTGCAACTATTTCTGCATAATTTGACATATATATTGAAACTTGTATTCTGCAAAGTGCTCAATAGTTTTGTTATGCTGTATGAAATCAAGGGGGGGTTTTGCACAGAGACGTGGTCTCTCACTATGGGTCTCATATAGAGATGGGCGTCTACCCGGTAAAAACCCGATGTTTGGGTATTTTATTCGTAGGGGTAAACAATATTTTTAATAAATAAATAATTTAATATATTATTATCTCTACATGTACAGTGGGTTAAAGCTGTAACCTGACCCGCCCTAGGTGGGACGGCGGGGTCTCGGTGGGTCAGGTAACAGCTATAACCCACTGTACATTTAATTATTATTTTTATATGTAGGTACAGTATATTTTTGATAAAACTGTATTGGAAAACTAATATTGGAACATTAGAATTGCATAATTATTTTACTTTAATTAATGTATTGCCGTGTACCATTTTAAGATAGTACAGAATAGCCGTACAACAAATGGCAACACTGAAACTGCTGGCAAACATGTGAAAATTATAATGTTATTTGGTTTTTTTTTTTAATTTCTACCCGGTATAAATTATAATTGGAAAGGTAAAAATTGGTATTAATTATTATTTACCCAAAGTTCGTATTCTTACCGGGCAGACGCCCATCTCTAGTCTCATACGAAAGTTCAACGTCAGTCAGCAAGCTATGAAGAGAGCTATGCTTAGCATTTCTCCAGGAGAACAAATCAGAAAAAAAAAACATTCGTGGTAAACTACCATCCCACCTGTATTCCCCGAAGGGTGAAGCATATATATACACCCGAAGTTCGGCGATGTATTAAGGCCCCACGGGCCTATTTCCATTAACCTGGCACTTATAAAAATTCCGAGATTTTACTGAGAAAATCATAGAAAAACACCTTGCTCAACTTGGAAATCGATATCAGGACCTTAAGCATCCTATCATGGTCGTGGTGAATGTCTCGAATCCCAATGCCGTGACTATTGGGCGAGGTAAGGAAAGTGTGGTTTTTAGGCGAGTCCGACATTCCCTGCCGTCTCCCAAGACAGCAGACGACCCATAAGGATTTTCCGTACTCAAGGACCACTAAGCTAATGAGGCAGTCCATTGATTTTAAACATACCATCACGCCTGTATTACCCCAAGGGTGCAAGCGGAGGTGTACTAATGCAAGTACACCCACATTTCGCCGGTATGTTTAGGTCCCATGTAATAGGGGGCCTATTGCCATTTACAGGGCACAAATCCAGACTCCAAGCGGCTACTGGGATTTCATAGAAAAACCCAATAACACTGCTCGACCTGGGGATCGGACCCAGGACCTCTAGCGTAGCAGTCGCGCTAAAGACAACTAGACCAATGAGGCAGTCAATTATTTTAGTTGAGTTTAGACTTTAGTTTAGTTAATGATTTTAAAGTTCATAATTTATGTCTAAAGTAAGTATCTAACTTATAAATTGTTCCTAAGCTTACCATCCAAAATCTTCTGTTCAACAGGTCCAGCGGCTTTCGCCCACAAATCGCAGAGGTACTTCAGTATATACTTAGTGGACTCGGTCTTTCCCGCCCCTGATTCACCGGAGACTATGATGGACTGCGACTGCTTCAAAGACTTCATGTCCCGAAACGCTTTGTCAGCTGTGAAGGGATAAAGTTAAAGTATTAAGATTATTATAATTTTATTCTTTTTTTTAAAAAAGCTTACAAGCAATGTGGGTCACACATTACTAGTATTCTTGTTAACCCCTCGCGCTAAGCTAAATGCTTGTGTAACGAGTGGGTTCACGTCGGTAGTGCAATGGGTGGGGTTCGAACCCCTGCAACCATATGATCGCAAGTCCGAAGCCCTAGCCATTAGGCTACCGACGCCATATCATCATAATTATTAAGTGAACGCCACAGAGCTCTTTTCATCCAGTTGCTTTCCGAAAATAGTCACTCCATCTAGCCAGTAGGCGTGGACTATAGGTACTGAAATACAATTCAGAAGATAGCTTAGAAAGAGGAAATTAAAGAATAGGTGGTAGTGACGTCATTATTTATGTATGTTTTTTTTTATTCTACACGGTTCCTAAGGTTATTGGCATGATGTTAAATAGCCTAAGTTAATCCTGATAACATCGGCTATCTGCCAGTGAAAGTACCGCGTGAATCCATCCAGCCGTTTCGGAGAACAGCCGAAACTAATAGATAACTTAAAAAAATGTTATAGTAGGTAATATATGTACCTATATACTTTAATATACATTTAGTAAACAATTTTATTTTCAAATTACTAACAGACACATCAATCTTTCAGCTTTAGCCCGCAAACGAAAAAGATAAAGGTAAAAGATACTAAGTGACGCGTTGTATGAATTGTCATAGAAGGAAAATTTTAACCTATATAAGATGTTTTTGTTTTTTTCTATTAGATGATACTGTTCTACCGCTAAGCAAAGGCCTGCCCAAACACTTCCAGGCACTCTGCAAAATGATTAACAAATTCTAAACCCAATAAAAACTATTCACGATTATTTTAATCTGTTAACGTACCGATAGCAAAAACATGCGGTGGCAACTCTCCCAAGGACTTGCCCTGGTACTTCTTGATTGTGTTGGACGAGTACATTTCTGGAATGTCCTCATAAGGATTGACAGCCAGCAGGATGTTCGCGACATAAGTCTGCAAAAAAAGTTTATGTTATCGTTTATATACTATGGTGAGTAATTTTATGATGTCACTTGATTTGGGTGACTTGCATCGGATGTAAGTAAAAAGTCTGTTAATAGATTTGTTTACAGAGATAGTATTTTGGCGTTAAACAATATAACATACCATCACGCCCGTATTCCTCAAAGGGTTAGGAAGAGATGTACTTAATGTACACCCACAGTTCACCGGTATGTTACGTAAGCGAGCTTATTGCCATTAACCGGGCACATATCCAAACTCCGAGCAGCCACTAAGAATTTCATGGAAAAACCCAATAACGCCGCTCAACTTGCGAATCGGAATCAACCTCTAGCGTAACAGTCACGCTTAGAACCACTAGACTAAGGAGGCATTTACAGGTCCCATACAAGTAATGTCAAAATCCTAACTCTAGTAAGCAAGTCTACTTACAGATTTGTTATTGCAAACAGCCGTTAGTAGATATTTTTTTTAAATTAGAGAATGAGTAACAAATTTTATCACAAATCCAAAAGCCGCCGCGTCGAGATGCTACTGAGAAGTTCATAGAAAAACCCAATAACATTTTCCTCAACCTGTTCATGTAACACAGGGCAACAATTTGGTAGCTGTAACTCTTTTTCAGCATATTAGCAGACTTGTATTGTATATTTTAAGTAAACATTGTCGAAATGCCGTCATAATAATTATGTTTTGTGCTGATGTTAATGACTACATGCTCTTTTATTATGGATATTAAATACATAACTAGACTTATAAGTAACCGGTTTCATTACAAATCTGTTGGTAAATTTGCTTACTAAAGATAGAATTTTGACAGGTTCATTCAAATAATGTCATCAGACCCTAGTAGACAAATCTACTAGCGGTTGTGTGAAAAATTAAAACTTGACCTTGAAGAAACGCCATTCATTATTCGAGTATAATCTATTTTGGTCTTAACACTCGGAAGCCTTCTAACTACAATAATTTCCTTTGGCTTAGAAACACGTAATACTATTTTGGTCAAGCCTTCTTAATTGTTAGAATTTTCTTGAGTAGATTTGAATCTAAAGGGAAAGTTTAAACATGTCTGAGTTCTTGGTGGATGCAATTTTAAATTTTAAAAAACCTCTCCACTGTCTATTTTCAGATTTCAGCAAAAACAAATGTTATAATGCGATTAAGAGTATTTGAGGGCATAACATAACATTGGCATGTTATGTTATGCCCTCAAATACTCTTACGCCTGTATTCCCCGAAACGATAGGCAGAAAGACACATCGGTTCCCCGGTACATGAAGTGCATTACAAACACGAAAATAATCAGTAAGCTGTACAAAAATCTACGTCGTACTAGCAATACGGGCGATAGTAAAAGGCATTGGACGAGGAAAACAAAACAGAATCGATACACGTACATAATTTTCTACGGTGAACACTATATAGCTATACATATTAGATATGTTCAAGGTAAAAACTTGAGGCACTCGCTATGAGTCACAGTTTATCAGTACTTACGTAAATTTTATTTTTCTTGTATCGTGTCAAGATGTTGTTGAGTAGCGTCGCTTCATTGAGGAACATCAGCTCGCCTGCAAGTTATTGGTTTAGTTAGATAAAATCCGTAACCAAAATATTGAGTATTAATAATCTTCTGAGATTGAGGCTGTGATGACAAGTCGACAACACGAAAGTTGATACACAGTAACACTACAAAAATCGCTGCTATTGCGATGAAATACAGGTCTAAAGGGCAAACAGTATAGAAGAAATGATGATGATCTGTTGTAGTAGAGTCTATAGCGAATTGTCGACCCTTTAAAAGAATAATACAGTCAAGACTATATATAACTGATGAAGTATTTGATACTGTCTCTCTCTCTCTACAAAAACGCACTAATGAACCCCGATATATTATTATCATCAGTCCATAACCCACGATGGGATCTTTTCATCAGCTCTCTCGACACGCAAATGCAGTTCAAAATAATATTAAGTTATGTTTCCATTGATACAATTGCACAGTGAATGGTTTATTATAAGACCATGATTAATATAAACTCGTTTTAAACAGGTTGGGTTCTATTCTAGGAGCTGTTAAACCATGATCAATGTCTATCCTGCTTCAAAGATAATTGCTTTAACGATTTCTTTAATCAGTCTTGTCAATTATAGAGTGTGAGATGAAATAATGGATGTCTGCATATTTTTAAAGTGGTAGCACTTTAAGATTACACTATAAAGACACTCAGCTATTGCTGTTGAGTAATAATATGCTTACATTATTGTATTCCAGTTTGAATAAGTAAGGGTAATGTAGCTAAAATTACTGGCCAAATGAGACTTAACAACAACAACTTGACATAACATGACAACGCGTGAGTGATAACACTGGTGTTTACTGGCTGCGGTAAAATATAATTAGTAATCCAAAAGGCTGAAAATAGCAGAATAAGTATATAGCTAATACTTACAGTTGTCATCAACGTTCTTCATTGGATCTCCAGCGGGGAATATGTCTTCGAAGTTGCAGACTCTCTTGGGGTACTTGTTGTCCACGGGGAAGACGTCTGCTTCCTCCCCCATGAGTTCGTGTAGTCGGGCGAGGATGAAACCCTCGTTGGGGTCCCGAACCCACACCAGTTGCTTATCCATCGTCATCGTTTACTGAAAAATAAAAAGAAAAAACTCTTTGTTATTTATACTCTTTGGACTGTCTATTCCTGCTGCATTGTCATTGTTATAGGGTTTATCTAGACAGTACCATACCTGTACACGCCTGTATTCCCCGAAGGGTTAGAGGTGTACTAATGTACACCGACACTTCGCCGGTATATTTAGGTCCCATGGAATACGGGGCGAGCCTATGAGCCTTGTCATTAACCGGAAAAAAATCCAGACTCCGAGCTGCTACTGAGAATTTCATAGAAAAACCCAATAGCAATTTGCTCGACCTGGGGATGAAACCCAGGACCTCTAGCGTAGCAGTCGCGCTTTGGATCAGTAGACTAATGAGGCAGTACATTGATACAAATATTGGAGTTCAAGTCTATGGAAACTGGAAGGAAAAAAATCGGTGGTAGTTTGTCAATATCGAGTGAACTGAGAACTGACTGCTCACATTTGCAAAATGGAGTTCATAGGGAAAACTTATAGGCCAATGATGCAGTCGATATAGATTATTATATATATGATCTGTAACCATTTGTGAGTGATTTTGTTGTTTTATTTTTACGGGTAATAATGGAGGGTTGAATAGGTAAGTTATACATATATTATTTTCCTCGTTGATCTATTATTGAATCCCTATTTATAATCAGATAAACAGTGACCTGTTTTTTTTCCCTAATACTACCAGGTGCTATGAATATAATATTATTTATTTAATACTTCCCCATCCAGAGATCCTCTACCTATTTATAAGTGTGTAGGTACTTATTTTGTAAACCGATAAAATCTCTTACAGCTTTCACACAAATATTACAAAAAATCTTAGGTGTTTTAAGAAATGTACTCCACTTAGCTCCACGTAACAAGACAATACTTTTCTCATAATTTATTCTGCAGCTTATTCTCGATATACTAATGCCTAATATAGTTTGTTACATAAACGTATCAAGGCATGCTTTATAAAATATTAATTACGAAGATACAAAGAACTAAACATCGACGGGGCATCTGCAACTTGTTACAATTCATAACACAACTACATTCCCATAACGCATCATATTATAAAACAGACAGGAAGCATTTATAAGTAGAACATAACAACATAATTATGTAACAAAACACGGTGTTGTTCAGATGATAGCTGTAATTCCTAGAACATAAAGAATATCAATCTCACTTTCGTACCCGCTTCTTGTACTGTAACACTTTCATATGTATTACGTAATTGGGTTTATAAAAAAAAATAACAATAGTTGCGCGGCTGTTCCGGTGGATGACGACCGGAAGCAAAAAATGTTCCATCAACCATAATATTTAAATACTAGTGGAAAGATTGAGCTGCGTTACAAAAGCTGCGTTGCTGAAACTAATTACTGTTACAAAAAGTTTAAATGATGACTGTCAGTGAAGGCAAAGAAGGGACAAAAGAGTTTCTCATCAAACCGTTATATTGTCCCACTGTTGGGCACGAGTCTCCTCTCAGAATGGATTAGGCTATAGTCTACCACACTGGCCTCATGTAGGTTGTGACACTTCACACACCCACGGTTTCCTCACGATATTTTATAATCATGCACATTATTTCGGATTTGAACTCGACAGTTTGCACATCCAATGGTCATACCACTAGGCAGTAGGCTCACTGCCCTACAAAAGAGTTTACTCTGAGATGATAGGTACACCAGTTAGTGTAGATGACAATCAAACAGCCCAGTCCAATAAGAGTCACTGAGGCCTTAGTGACACAAAATGAGATAATAAAGGCCTAATTACAAAACGCTGTAAACTACTATACATTAAACATATACATTTATATTGGTGTATACAAGGCTACACATAATTAAAGCTGACCTCACACCATAAGGAAAGTCTGTAGAATGCAGAAGAAGAGATCAGTTTATTCTGGATTTTTATAGCTTGACGCGTAGCCGTGCGTACAAAGACACATAAAATAAGACGACACCCACTTTAGCTATTCTTAGCTAATGAGCATTTTGGAATAAGGGGGACAATCTCTAGAAACAGTTAGGTATACCAACCTAATAAATTCCAGAAAATATGACGACATTGATGCGGCTTAAAATGAACTTGACAACGGTACGTACGGTGAAAGGATTATTATACGAATAAGCAGAGTTATTTTCAAGATTGACTCAACGGGACAGAGACTTATTTTATTTCTTTTACTTAGTTTACCAATTGAGTTTGTGGAAAAATAAAATACGAAGTTTTAACGTTGTTACACGAATTCTTTCGTACTTTTTCGCCTTATATCTAAATTGCTATACTAATAAGTAATAATTTAAGAAATTTGTAGTTAAATATTTTGCATATAACTTACAGTAGAAAACATCGCTTTATTGTATCCTGTTATTTGGAATGGATCTGTTTGCACGTGGAAGAGTGAAAGTTTGAACACTTCAGACATAGAACCTTAGCTATTTCGTGGTCAAAGGTATCGATAACACCAGAAGCAGAGCAATTAACTGTGAAATGATATTCTCGAAATTTCATGCTTTCATTCATCACAATTTATCGGAACAAACCTTTAAACGAAATGAAATTACGACACGTACTTATAAGCTGGATTATAATTTGGAAGCTTTACACATTTTCAACCTTATGCCGTTTACAGAGAGAAGAAATTGAAGGGTCAAATTGAGGTCAGTTACATTTAGATTTATACACGACAAAAGTCGTGAAAGATAAAATTTTAATCCAGCTTATCGGAATGATTGTGAAATACTTAGATAAATAGTCGGGTGGCGGGCTATTGTCGCTTACCGTGACGTAGTGTCAAAACTGAAGGGAAATGACCAAAGAGTTTGTGTTGAAATAGTATTGGAACTCTTTTTAGTTGCAAAGCGGTTGTTTAACGGAAGATTGCACTTAAGAAAGATTGCATGTTGCGTTTAATGGCGGATGTGATTGCGACTAATGGCTAAAGTTATGCATTGTGAGATACTTGGAATAGCAAACTGATTTGGTATTGATAGTAATAATGTAACGCAATCGGCAAAAGGACCACTTCTACTAATCCAAAATAAAAGGCAGCGTTGTATGTGATCACACTCCGTCTTACAGTAAATTTTTAATGTTAAATTTAACAAAGCGCGTAAGGGGCTCAAGATCACTAATAGATTTGACACTTTGTAGATACTTTTGTAACTTGATAGGTTATCATGAATATAACACAATTCAAAATGAGACGCAATCAAAACTAGTAAAAAATAAACATATTGATTTAACCTGAGTAGTCTATAAAGTGTCTCTGACGTCAATGAAATATTATCCGAAGAGGAAAACAGAGTCAATATTTGTATAATAGGTAAATCTTATTAAATAATTAACTGCAAAAAGTGAAACTTAGTCATTGATTTCTCCTGCGTAGTAAAACCGCGGCCCGTTTCAACTGAGGTTCAGAAAATAATTCAAAACCATTATAAGAAAAGCGCAAATCTTATGAATAAGCACAATGCCATAGCGTAAATAAACGGATGGAAATTATGCAGTTCAACGAGAGGAAACAAACAAGAAAAGCGTATGAAAGCGTCATTTTGACTGTCACGGAAAATAATCGAGGTCAAACCACTGCTGGTATGGAATGTTAAAAAGATCTGTGAGACTATCGCATTGAGGTTTACTATCTTTTGGAACCTTTACTGGCTCATAAATTCCGATTCAGTGATGACAATAATAAATAAGGCACGCCAATCATTGCTTAAACAAGCGGTCAACTATAAGAAAATATACATTAAATTAGCTGAATACAATACAATCATCAATTTGTGATAGATACAATTTTAACACTTGACTGACCTTAGAATACATCAATGTAGAACACAGAGCAACGAAAATTACACACATGAACACACTATTCGTATGGTGGCAAACATTAATTAATCAAATTTTATAACAAATTATTCAGTACACACTCCAAAGAAACGAAAATTACTGATACATCAAAATCAAGTTATCACAAACCCAATCAAAATCTTCTTTGACTTCGGTAAAGGTTTCTATAATCTTATCGATTTGATATCGGACAATATCTATAGAAGCGATACGTTGTACGAGACTATAATCTATTCAATTATAATTGTATTATAATCACCGGCGAGATGTAATAACTATTGAATTGTATCATTCACGTTACCTGAAATGATTTACCGTGATATGAAAGTTAATGATTATAATGTTTTGCTTAACCTTCCATCGATCTTTGGAAAAATGTTGTTGCTTGTATATCAAGGTTCTTATTCTATGTTATTTATATTTCCTGTAATGAGTCATGGCTTTAGTAACACGCATCTGTTTTAAAACTTGTAATCAACGGAATAGACGTTTCAAACATAGGTACATTTATGTCTAAGTTACTTTGATATCTTCAGCTATGTCTGTTTATATTCGACGCATGAGCTCAATTAAGAATTAGTTGTGGCTGTCATGCAGTGAAACATAATTCTTTATGAATTACTCATTTGTCACACATTGGAGCATTTTTAAAAACCATATCCAATTCTAATTTAGAAAATTCATGGAGTGGCATGTTTACTTTTTACTTTATATTTTTGCATGTATTCATTTCTCACATTATAATCCGACAATACAGTTACATATTGTCATGTTCACTATTGTCAATTTAGCATTGTATAAACAATAATGTCCGAAATATCCCGCCGGTCTGTAGTACAAGACGTAAAATGATGTGAATCGTACATTGTTCTTCCAACAATGACCTGAATGCATTCTTTAGCGCAACAGCGTTGCATGTTCACATGAACCGCAAATTATATCGTTTTGGCCTTGATACTTTGAGCCCATAATAATTGAAGCCAAGAGAAGTCTTAATAAGCTTTAATTACTATAATACAGATGAAACTAGGAAAACTTAGATTATATCTGAGCTCTTGGATTTCTTTTGACGCACTTACAACTAAAATAAATAGTTTTGCCAATTTAGAGTAGTAAATTAAAATAGTAGGTATTAGTAGTATAGTAAAGTTAATATTACTCTCTTTTTCTAAATAGGAATAGATAACTATTATTTTAAAATCACGTCATAAAAGAATACCGAAATAAGCACTGCCGAAGTTCCTTCTAAACAAGGCAGAAATGAGCAGTGCCAAATAAATGTGCACAATACAAACCAATAAAACATTATCGGAGTGATGAGATTTACTAAAGCTTATCATCACACTATCTGCCAGCAACGTTCGGGTCGAAAACCTTATTAAGCTGTATTGTCAATATAATAAAACCAACACTAACATCAATCATGCCAATGACCTTTCACGTTTTTAGACCATTTGCACTATAATAGTTCACAAAACCAGCCACTGAAGACCTTCCAGAAACCCTTGCCTTTAGAATCGCTGCTTTATTATGTAGTAGTAAAGCTGAAAACCCCTTGAACTTTCAAGTTCATGGGTGTGATATTTCTGGTCGTTATTACCTCGCAACCTCTGGCCGTGCCATTTTCAGAAAATGGATCCGGCAAAACACACCTTTTTACTTTCTCGTGTCAACTGCTATTAACGATGCCAACAGACAGCTATTCTGGGATTCTGGGACAAAGTATTTAAACCGGGAGGGGTAGTTTAATACCTTTCTTTATAACTCTAATAATACATTTAACAGCAGAAGCAGTTGTACATATTTAAATTCATTCATAATTATTGCGTTGAATGTTCAAACATTTTCATATTTTTTGCTTTGCAAGGTCAAGAGCAAGACTCCCAATTTTTCCCACTAAGCATTTATTACACAAGTTGATGAATAAAAAAGACGGTATGTACCTAGTCTAGGTTTGTATGTTTTCGGCAATGAAACGACTTCAAAAATTGTTTTCCTGCTGGGTTTTCAAATTAGGAAGTCCTATTGCTTTACTTGAAATAAGTACTTAAGAATGAATTGATAAGAGTAGAAGTTTCATCAATA
The DNA here is from genome assembly GCA_958496365.1 of Subacronicta megacephala. Classification (NCBI taxonomy): domain Eukaryota; kingdom Metazoa; phylum Arthropoda; class Insecta; order Lepidoptera; family Noctuidae; genus Subacronicta; species Subacronicta megacephala. The sequence continues at coordinate 2,852,791 of OY292522.1, forward strand.
GAACGAGGAGATTGAATGTGTTCAAGGCAAATGTTTCGCACGCCGGTTTCGTAACTACAATCTTGTTGGAAACAAAGCCCGTTGATAATGCGGTATACAAACAGTAATACGCAAACAGACATGTTGTGCATAGCGGTGGAATTTCATAATCAATTCGATTTTTTCGGACCGTTTAGTAAATGTGTGACAAATTCTGAAGAGGTCAAAAGAGTAAAGTGATAGAAAGACTGAAAGCCAAGCCAACTTCAACTTAGTGAAGCAATCTATGTCATACCCGCTGGTGTGTCTCTTGTACCCCAACACATTCACGAGGGACGATTACTT